>CM056050.1:141517639-142117639 GCA_029574335.1 Rana kukunoris | reverse complement strand
TTAACATAATCAAAGCTGCAATAGCGGATGAAAGCATGAGAGCTGTTTTTTTTTCCCCCTGAACTGATGCTTACCAACCTGAAGGGGAGGTCTTATTGAATTTTTACGTAACAAACATAAATAATAATAATTAAAACGCCCCTGTCCCTAGTAGCTCGCAGTCAGAAGCGAACACGCACAATTTTTTTGTTTTCAGGTTACCAGTTTAGAGTTACAGAGGAGGCCTTGTGCTAAAAGTATTGCTCTCACTCTTACGCACGCTATGATACCTCACATGTGTGGTTTGAATGGTGTTTACATATGTGGGCGGGCCTTAAATGTGTAAGTTCAAACCACATATGTGAGGTATCATAGCGTGCGTTAGAGCGAGAGCAATACTTTAAGCACTAAACCTCCTCTGTAACTCTAAACTGGTAACCTGAAAAAAGTGTTGCCTATGGGTATTTTCAAGTACTGAAGTTTGGCGCCATTCCATGAGTGTGTGCAATATTAAAGCGTGACATGTTAGGTATCTATTTACTCGGTGTAACATCATCTTTCACATTATGGCCAAAAATTGGGCTAACTTTAGTGTTTTGTTAATTTTTAACCACTTGAGCCCCAGACCATATTACTGGTCACTGACTGGGCCAGTTTTTGCGCTTCGGCACTGCGTCATTTTAACTGACAATTGCGCGGTTGCGCGGTTGTGCGACGTGGCTCCCAAACAAAATTGGCGTCCTCTTTTTTCCCCCACAAAATGTAATTATTTTTTTTGGTGGTATTTGATCACCTCTGTGTTTTTTCTTATTTTTGCTCGAACCAAAAATATAGCGACAATTTTGTAAATAAAAAGACAACTTTTCGACTGTTTGCTATAATAAATCTCCCCAAAAATATATATAAATAAACTTTTTTGCTCAGTTTAGGCCGGTACGTATTCTATGACATATTTTTGGTTCCAAAAAATCACAATAAGCATTTGATTGGTTTGGGCAAAAGTTATAAATAGGGGTTCGTTTTATGAATATATTATTTTTTTACTAGTAATGGCGGTGAACAGTGATTTTTATGGCTACTGCGACATTATGGCGGACACATTTTTGGGACCTTTGGCATTTTTCTAGCGACCAATGGTATACAAATGCATTACTTACTCTAAAAATGTCACTGGCAGGGAAGGGGTTAACACTAGGGGCGAGGAAGGGGTTGATTATGTTCTAACTGTAAAGGGGGTGGGACTTACTAGGGGAAATGACAGATCGCTGTTCATACATTGTATGGACAGACCAGCAGACATTCCCCCCCCTGACAGGACCGGGATAAAGGGGAACTCCACACCAAATTAAAAAAAAAAACGGCGTGGGGTCCCCCTCCAGGTGCACAACAGGCTCTTAGATTTGGTCTGGAACGTAAGGGGTTAAACCTACGCCAAAAAAACGGCGTGGTATTCCCCTCCCAGATCCAGACCAAACCCTTATCCCAGGCACACAGTCTGGCTGGACAGGAATGGGGGTGGGGACGAGCGAGCGCCCCCAGATTCTGGCCCCCCACCCTATGTGAATGAGTATGGGGTACATCGTACCCCTACCCATTCACCTGGGGAAAAGAAATAAAGGAAAATAATGCACCATACGGGATAAAGGGGAACTCCACACCAAATTTTACAAAAAAACGGCGTGGGGTCCCCCTCCAGGTGCATAACAGGCCCTTAGATTTGGTCTGGAACGTAAGGGGTTAAACCCACGCCAAAGAAACGGCGTGGGGTTCCCCCCAGATCCAGACCAAACCCTTATCCCAGGCACGCAGTCTGGCCGGACAGGAATGGGGGTGGGGACGAGCGAGCACCCCCCCTCCTGAGCCGTACCAGACCGCATGCCCTCGCCATGGGGGAGTGTGTGCTTTGGGGGAGGGGGGCACTGCCCCCCCACCCCAAAGCACTCTTGTCCCCATGTCGATAGGGACAAGAGCCTCTTCCCAACAACCCTGGCCGTTGGTTGTCAGGGTATGCGGGCGGGGGGCTTAACAGAATCTGAGAGGCCCCTTTAATAAAGGGGGCCCCCAGATACCGGCCCCCCACCCTATGTGAATGAGTATGGGGTACATCGTACCCCTACCCATTCACCTGGGGGAAAAGTGTAAAAATAAGACACCACACAGAATAAAATAATTTATTAGTCAGCTGGGGGTCTTCTGCTGTAGAAGAATATGTATCAGCCTAAACTGAGGAAAAAAATGTTTTTTATATTTTTTTTGGGGGGTATATTTATTATAGCAAAAAGTAAAAAATATTGCATTTTTTTTTAAATTGTCGCTCTATTTTTGTTTATAGCGCAAAAAATAAAAACCGCAGAGATGATCAAATACCACCAAAAGAAAGCTCTATTTGTGGGGAAAAAAAGACGCCAATTTTGTTTGGGAGCCACGTCGCACGACCGCACAATTGTCAGTTAAAGCGACGCAATGCCGAATCACAAAAAGTTCTCTGGTCATTGGGCAGCAATATGGTCCGGGGGTTAAGTGGTTAAAACCCCTTTTAAATGAAAAGACATAACAAGATAGACATAATTTGTGTATAATAATTTACCTTCACATAATTTCTCTGTAAGACATCTATAAGGGCTTGGCAGGTTTCCGGGATTATTCTCCCAAGTGCTTGAGGAGAAATTCCTGTAGAAAATTTTAGGTCTTGGAGACCTCTCCCAGTTGCCAAATACCTTAAGGTTGCAATAAGCCTCTGTTCTGGAGTTATTGGCTGCCACATAACTGTGGTTTCTTTTTGGATCAACGGTGTCACCAGCTGCAACAAGGCTTGGAAGCAGTCATCATCCATTCTGAGGTAATTATGGAAGTCATCGGGTTTGTTTTCTTGCAATTCTCTGAGCAAGGTCATATGAGAATAGCTCTCATGTCTCTGCAGCCATTGTTTGGACCATGTGCTTGTCTTCTTTTTTTTTTTTTAAACCATTTTGGATGGCCATGACTCCTAGCATGACCAGGGGCAGTGTTTGCTCTTCCAGATAAAAGTCCATTTTATCAAAGAAACAAAGAAAAATTGTTAAATCACGAATAATCTTCTCCCGGACGAATATACGTCTATATCCCTCAATCTCCTCGCAACTCCTCACCGGAAGGGCGTGGCCTACACAAGGTCATGTTCTGACATCAGATCCTCTACTCCACGCTGACGAACGTTCCTACGCACAGGGGACGTTATGGTAGATCGTACGGGAATTGTCGGATGATAACTACGCTGCCGATTCGATTCTACAAGCGCAGACGATAATATTTGGAAGAACTTTCGTACGATATTCTTAACGTGTGTACGGGGAGGCTGATTCGACTAGAGACACGCATACGATTAAATTTGAAAGAACGTTCTTACGATAATCGTATCGTGTGTACGGGCCATAAGAAGCTTTGTTATTACAGCGGTGCCGGGGCACTGTGAAAAGCTCTCTTCCCGCTGCCACAGGCACTTGGGAAGATGTGCAGGCTTGCCAACTGATTACATCATCGGTTGCTATGGGAGGGACAGGCACACGCACTGCTCTGTGACGTGGGAGCCTGGAGAGGCAGGCATGGAGAGAGAGAAAAAGAGGAGACACTGGTATTTGTAGCCCTGTCACTTGCAAGGTGAATTGTAATGTGTAAAAGTTTTAATATAAATAAAAAAAAAGCCTACATACAGTGGAAACTTGGATTACGAGCATACTCTGTTCCAGGAGAATGCTCTTAATCCAAAGCACTCGCATATCAAAGCGCATTTCCCCAAAGAAGTCAATGGAAACTAGGGTTGTCCCGATACCACTTTTTTAAACCGAGTACAAGTACCGATTATCCGACCCCCCCCCCCCAAGTACTCGCCGATACTGATTACCGATACTTCTTTTTAATGTCAGGTGAGTTTTAAAGCACAATACAGATTAGGTGGCACTGATGAGTACTGACAGGTGGCACTAATAGGGGGCAGTGATAGATTGTCCCGCAGGTGGCTGGCACTAATAGACGACACTGATTAAGCAGCACTGACAGATAACGGGCATTTATAGGCACGAGAGGATTTATTTTTCTATGTTGCCTCCCATCTTAGTACAACCTGCACTCAGCCTCAATAAAGCAGCAGCGGACATCTTGGTAAACCCAGCCTGAACTACATGGGCTAGGTGTAACAAGATGTCTGCTGCTGCTTTATTGAGGCTGAGTGCAGGGTGTACCAAGATGGGCGTAGATTTTCAAGCACTGACAGTGTAACGGCAACACGGAGCGTCACTTCCTTTACTGAATGTGACGCTCCGGTCGCCAATGGATCATAATGCGGCTGCAAGCTTACTCACCTGAAGCCCCTCCCACCCGCTTGCCGATTCTGCCCGCTGACTTCTCCCATCCCAGATATTGGCAAAGGCATTGGGAGCATATGCACGAGTACAAGTATTAGCACAAATGCTTGGTATCGGTCCCGATACTAGTATCGGTACAGCCCTAATGGAAACCAAAATTATTAGTTCCGCATTGACTTCTATAGCATGCAATACCTCATGCCGCCAGAGGTGGGGGGCGCCAGAAAGGCTCAGGGACAGCTCAGCTGAACACAGGAACTGGAGTATTTATTTCTGAAGGTTCCAATGGCCATCGCTTGGCTCTGGTGCACCCGCACCTCTGGCCAAATGCAGTACTGCACACCACTGTGGCTTAAATCCTGCTAGTTTTGCGAGACACTCGCAAACCAAGTCAGGATTTAATAATAAAAAAAAAAAATGCTTATATTGCAAAACGCTCCTCGCAACCTCGCAATCTGAGGTTTCATTGTAACACTTGTTGCCACTTTCACATTGACTCGCTTCTTTGCAGGTATGGTGATTTAAAAAAAATATATACATGGGCTATTGACCATAATAATTATACTTCAATATGGCTGCAGCGCAGGGTACCCGTGATTTTCATGTGCATTTCTTGTAGTTCCCCATGAACTTCTATTATGTCCCTCATTTTTGGTGTGCTTTCAGAAAATGTACTACATAATAAAAGTTTACAGGAAACCACAGAAAACATACATGAAAATTGCAGGTGAGCTGCGGCCAAACTGCAGTATTGAAGTAGAATTATCAATAATGGCCCATGTATATTACTTTTTTTTTTTTACTCATTCCATTGCAGGCATGGAGATTTAATGTGAAAGTGCCCCAATTGTAACAAGTGTTATGTAGGTTTTTTTTCGTAGTTGCAGATTTGAAATGGTCTGCTGGGGTTATGGTTAAAGAAATCAGCCATAACCTTGGTATTGTTTTGTATTGTCTCATGAAAGCATTTCAAGCGGCTTTTGAGCCACTGGACCGCTTTCAGAAGTGGCAGGAGGGGATATTGGGGTATATTGTGTTTTGTTTTATTTCATTGAAGTGTATTTTTTTATAAAATGTTTGCAAAACCACTGCACAAATACCATGTGGCATAAAAAAATTACAATGATCGCCCACTATTGTGGTACAACGTACTGAACCATTACAGAATTTGGCAGCTATAAACTACTGAAAGGTCTAGCATTGTTTTTTTTTTTTTAAAGAAAGGCTTCAGTACCAAGCTTTGATGATTAAGAGCCATCAACTTCATCATCCAAAAGTACCTCAGCAGAGAGGGTAGTGGAGGCCAGCATCAAGACAAGAAAAAGACAGTATGACAGATACTTGTCATATGGTTTTGCCTATACAGGGGATTCATCATGCGCTCTCCCTATGTGAGCGATATGTGGTATGCAATTATCAAATGAAGCAGTGGTTCCAAACAAAAAAAAAAGACAACCTCCAACAATTCATCATTAGCCAGCAATGGGACCAGAATATTTAATTTGTTTGAAAAGTCAACACAAACAAGAGAAAGTCTTGATGAAGTGTGCACACGTGCCAGAGAAAGCAACGTAGGCTATCCATTTAGTGAGATAGTAGCTAAAGCCAAGAAGCCACACACAATTGTGGAAACAGTCATTTTGCCAGCATGCACAGCTATTGTCAACAAAATGCTAGGCCCACAAGCAGCAAAATAATTGCAAAAGTTACACTGTCTGACAGTACGACTGGAAGGCAAATCAATGACATGTCTGCAGATATTTAAAAAATAAAAATAAAACACACAATCTGATCTACTATGAAATTTTTCCTTACAAGTTGATGAATCCACTGACATAAGTGGGCATGCTCAGCTCTTTGCAATAAAAAAGTCTCCCTGATATCGTTCTCATATACGAATCGAACATTTGCCAGATACCAGAAAAAACAAGTGGAGAGGAGATTTATCGTGTGACAACATAGTATCTTAATTAGGAATGAGCTTCGTGTTCGAGTCAAGCCCATGTTTGACTCTAAAATCGGCTGTTCGACCATTAGTCAAATATCGAACAAAACGGGTCGTTCACGCCAAATTCGAGTGACGCGCCACGGCCCATAATTCACTGCGGCATTGCCTGATGATTCACTGATGATTGGCCAAGCATGCACTATGACCCGCATGCTTGGCCTATCACAGAGCGCAAAAAACAGAGAGCCATAATTGGCCAAAGCCAGGGTGGCTTTGGCCAATTATGGCTCAGGGCTTTAGCACACGCCCCCACACTAAAAAAGGTCGCCTGCAGCGCGGCCGCGTGTAGTGTGTTCCGGGCTTGTTACAGATCAGACAGAGAGAGAGAGAGAGAGAGATTGTCTTTTTTTCTAGCTAGATAGAGCAGGCAGGCTAGTCAGTTAAATTTACTGTGTGTAGAGGATATATATACATCCCAGGAGTTATACATATATTTATACGCTGTAAAGTTTAGTTAGATTATTTCTTCCTATCTGTCAGGCAGTTGATTGCGCTAGCTGCAGTATTCTCACGTGTTGTATTGCCTGTGTGCTCAGTGCACCTAAACCAACTTGCTGTATACTGCAAGTGTGCTCATTACTTTGCAACTAAACCCACTTGGTGGCGCATAGTGCAAGTGTGCTCATTGCTTTGCAACTAAACCCACTTGGTGGTGCATAGTGCAAGTGTGCTCATTGCTTTGCAACTAAACCCACTTGGTGGTGCATAGTGCAAGTGTACTCATTGCTTTGCAACTAAACCAACTTGGTGGTGCATAGTGCGAGTGTGCTCATTGCTTTGCAACTAAACCCACTTGGTGGTGCATAGTGCAAGTGTGCTCATTGCTTTGCAACTAAACCCACTTGGTAGTGCAAAGTGCAAGTGTGCTCATTACTTTGCAACTAAACCCACTTGGTGGTGCATAGTGCAAGTGTGCTCATTACTTACCTTTCAACTAAACCCACTTGGTGGTGCATAGTGCAAGTGTGCTCATTGCTTTGAAACTAAACCCACTTGGTGGTGCATAGTGCAAGTGTGCTCATTGCTTTGCAACTAAACCCACTTGGTGGTGCATAGTGCAAGTTAGGGGTGTCAAATACAATCAGTGCATCGCGATTCGGGTGTCCCCGATGCATGCGACCGTGATAATCGATGTTTAGCCCCGCCCCGTCCCTCCCGGGAGAGCGCTTTGTTCAGATGTTACTTTCCCTCGACAGACTACAGCGGAGCCGAGTGACACATCCATCAATCACCTTCCCTCTCCCCTCATCAGCCAATAGATAGTGATCCCAGGTAGCGTCATGGTGACGTAATGCGGAAGTGAGGAGCCACGCTGTGTGCACGTTGGCGGGGACATGGAGCACTGGGGCTGGAGTTAAAGGCTCAGATGATGGAACACAGATAGAGAAAGGCAGTCATGTGAGCCCAGAGAGAGGGGGTGCCCAAGGACAGCAATCTGACAGTCATCTTCCCTCAGTTGCAGCATACTCCCAGGTTTCCGATAGTGATGAGGAGGGAGGGGATGATGAGGTCACTGACTCTACGTGGGTGCCTGAGAGGAGGAGGAGGAGGCACAGGCACATCTTCAAAGAGGCAGGATGCCCTCCAGGGGACAGCTTAAGGGCAGCACACCAACTGCATTACATCGCAGAGCTCCGCCTGTGCAGGGCACTGCAGTGTCTCACCGTTACTACAAAAGTTCTTTGGTGTGGGCCTTTTTTGAGACGTGCATCCGATCGCACCATTGCTATTTGCAACATATGTCTCAAGCGTATCTCGCGTGGCCAAAACATCAACCGCTTGGGCACCACATGCTTGACCAGACATATGTCGACCTGCCATGCAGTTCGTTGGCAAGCATACCTGAAAGACCCACAAAGAACAAAGCGGACCTCCCCTTGCCCCTCATCAGCTGGGATCCCCAACCCCACTATACCATCAGTCTTCTCTGAAGCCTTCACTGATAGGCCTGAAGGTGAAAATTTAGGTGTGTCACAACCTAGTAGTACATGCGGGCAATCTAATATTGGTACACCGATGGCAGATTGTACCAGACAAATTTCTCTGCCCCAGCTGCTGCAGCGCAGAAAGAAGTACTCTCCCAGCCATCCACATGCCCAGCGGTTGAACGCTAGCTTAGCAAAATTGCTAGCACTTCAACTGTTGCCTTTTCAATTGGTAGATTCTGCCCCCTTCCGTGAGTTTGTGGAATGTGCAGTACCTCAGTGGCAAGTTCCCAAACGCCACTTTTTCTCACGGAAGGCGATTCCGGCATGTGAAAGGCAATGTCCATGCCTCGCTGGACAGGGCGGTCAGTGGTAAGGTGCATATTACCACTGACTCATGGTCCAGCAGGCATGGACAGGGACGTTACCTCTCTTTCACGGCGCATTTGGTGACTCTGCTATCAGCTGGGAAGGACGTAGGGCGAGGTACAGTAGTGTTGGAGGTTGTTCTGCCCCCACGCCTCCAAAACACTACTACTGGTTGCGACACACCCCTCTCCTTCACCCCCTCTTCTTCTTTCTCTGTGGCCTCTACCTGTGCTGATGTGTCCTCGGAACCAGCCGTGCTCCGTAGGCGTACGAGGGGTTACGCAGGAATGCAGGCAAAGAGATGCCATGCAGTGCTAGAGCTGGAGTGCTTTGGAGACAGGAGCCACACTGGGGCAGAGGTTCTGTCAGCTCTGCAGGGGCAGGCTCAGAGGTGGTTGACGCCATGCCAGCTTAAGCCAGGAATGGTGGTTAGCGACAATGGCACCAACCTCCTCTCTGCCCTGCGACAGGGATAACTGACCCATGTGCCCTGTTTTGCTCATGTTCTGGTGGTGCAGCGGTTCTTGGTAGTTACCCGGGCTTACAGGATGTCCTGAAACAGGCCAGGAAAGTCCTGGCCTGCTTCATCCAACTTACAAATGACTCCAACTTGCAAACAGAAGGAGACAACAGGAAGTGAGGAAATCTACCCATCGGAAGGGAAATTCTCTTCTGTAAAATGTGTCTCCTGTCCACTGATGCTTTATTACAATCCTTGTTTCAAAAAATAAAAAAATCATTTGTCTTTGGGACAGAAAGTGAGGTGCAATCTTCTGAACAGATGTACACAGACAGCAAAACAAATGTTACAGGGGTGATAACCCTTCTCTATGTTTTCAGAAAAGCTTAAAAAAAGATTCTATGGCTGAAGCTACATTTTAAAGAAGTACCAGTTGAAAATTACAAACAGCTTCTACTTAAACCTACAGTCTCTGTCTTGTTGGCACCACCTGTATACTGCTGTTCAAAGAATATAGGGCCAACGGGGCTTGTAATGACCTGGGGGGAGGGAGGCGGGGAAACCCATGCTATTTTTCTTAGTGATTTTCATCCATATTGCAGGGACCAGACATTACATTAAAGCCACAAGCAGTTTTAAATTAACCATTTCTTATAGTAATCTCATTTTGTGCAGGGACAGTTCTAAACACGTGCCACTACTATAGACACCCAGCAGGTACGATATTTAAAGGAATTTTTCATTTTTTTCCCCCACTTTAAAGGAACACTAAAGGTTCGTTCTTTATTAGATCAATTGATTGCTGCAAGCTAGAGCACTTAAATATCACTTACCTCGTTTTTCCTTTTGACTTCCAAAATACAGTAATCCAGGTTTGAAAATGCCATTTCCTGTCTCTACTCTTCTTGCTTTCCACCAGCATCTGCATGGTGGAAAGCAGAATGTGCTCACCCCCTCCCTATGACTACAGCGCTGCGTGAAGATGCTCTCTTAACCCTCACAGGCATGGAGGCTAAGCCTAATGGGAACTGTAGTTCCAATTAGGCCGTGATGTAGCAAGAAAAATTGCGCACCGCAAACCAGGAAGTCAATCAGAATAACGATTTAGGAGTGACAGGGGTGAATAAAAACAGCTCGATTTCAACAGGTATCAAACTAGTTATAATGCAAAACATTACTTTTTACTTTATCAGCTACTGTCAGACTTTAACCACTTGCCGACCGCGCTATAGCAAAAATACTGCTACAGCGCGATCGAATTGCTGTGACACGACGTCCCTGGGACGTCCTCGTGCACTTCGTCGTTTGCACGTCCCTTTCGACGCGCTCGCGAAAGTGTCCGTGCTCGCCGGGTCCAGGGGACCCGACACAACACGGATCACGGTGAAGAGCCAATGATAGTGGCTCTTCACCACCTGATCGCTCCCTCCAATGAGGGAGCAGAAGAATGTAAACAAAAAAGGGTCATCCTGAGGTTGTCTTCTCTTTTCTCCTCACACCGATACAGCGTGTGAGGAGAGAAGAGATTTTTCAAGTGAGTGCCATCTATATAGTGCCCAGCAGTGCCACACAGAGCAACTACCACTACCCATCAGTGCCCCTACAGTCCCAATCTGTGCCCCCAGTGCCACTACAGTCCCCCTACAGTCCCCATCTGTGCCACTACAGTCCCACCAGTGCCACTACAGTCCCCACCAGTGCCACCTCTGCCACTTCAGTGCCCATTGGTGCTGCTAGTGTCTGTCAGTGCCGCACCAGTGCCACTACAGTACTCATCAGTGCCGCCAGTGCTCCATCAGTGCCACTACCGTGCCCAGTGCCACTACAGTGCTCATCGGTGCTGTCAGTTTCCATCAGTGCCATACCAGTGCCCCACCAGTGCCACTACATTGCTCATCAGTGCTGCCAGTGTCCGTCAGTGCCACTACCGTGCCCAGTGCCACTACAGTGCTCATCGGTGCTGCCAGTGTCCATAAGTTCTCATCAGTGCCACTACAGTGCTCATCAGTGCCCATCGTTGCCATTACAGTGCTTATCAGTGCCACCAGTGCTCCATCAGTGCTACACCAGTGCCCATCGGTGCCGCCAGTGTCCATCAGTGCCACACCAGTGCCCATTTGTGCCACCAGTATCCGTCAGTGCTCCACTGGTGCCACCAGTGCTCCATCAGTGCCACTACAGTGCCCATTGTCACTACAGTGCTTATCAGTGCCGTCAGTGCCTATCGGTGCCGTCAGTGCCACATTAATGCCATCAGTACCACATCAGCGCCACTATAGTGCTCATCTGCACCACTACAGCGCTCATCAGTGCCACTAGAGTGCCCATAAGTGATTGCTCATCAGTGGATCCTCATCACCGCCACCTTATCAGTGCATATCAGTGGCATCATATCATATCATATCAGCACCCATCAGTGCAGCCATATCTGTTCGTTTCCCTACCATAGTTTGTCACCACAGCCCACAGTCACCAGTATGGCAAAACAGTTTAGCCTTGAGGAGGCATGCCAGCATATGTGCTTGACCGACGAGAGCAGCGGGGAGCTCTCTGATTCCGATTCAGAATATGAACCGGTTGTAAGCAGTGGGTCTTCTACAGATTCAGAGGAAGAGCAAAGTGTGCCCAGGAAACGAAGACCTATTGACATGGAGCAGCAGGCTACCACAAGTAGCGCTGTGGCGTCAACCAGCAGCTCAGTGCGATCCACCAGAGATGCAGTGGCATCAACCAGCAGCTCAGTGCCATCCAGAAGAAATTAGGTACCACTGCAGCAAAGGCCAAGAACCAGCAGAGTGTCATCTCAGCCCCAAAGGGTTAGGACGCATGCCAGCCTTCCCTATGCCCTTGAAAACCCTATGTGGCTTCCCCCCAATTCAGGAGCAGCAAACATCCCACTTTTCACCGCCCAGCAGTGGCGTAACCAGAGTTATGGGCGCCCGGGGCAGAACTTTTTTTTTTTGCCTCCCCCATCTGCCGCAAAATGGTGTCCATGCCATCAAATGCAGCCACTGTGTCATCAATTGTCAACACTGTGCCATGCCAAACGCAACCACTGTGCCATGCCATCAAATGCAGCCACTGTGCCATCAAACATAGCCACTGTGCCATGCCATCAAATGCAGTCACTGTACCATGCCATCAGACACAGCCACCGTGCCATCAATTGTCACCACTGTCCCATCAATTGTCATCACTATGACATCAATTGTTACTATTGTGCCACCAATTGTCACTGTCCAGACATCCATCCACCTTGGAGCTTTATATTATAACCTGCTGGGACTTGTAGTTCTCCATCGTCTCCTGGGGCTCAGGTGCATGCGATCCACCATCTTTGTTCAGTTTTTCTCACTGCTGGGACTTGTAGTCCCATAGATGGTGGATCGCATGCACCTTAACCCCCTGGAGACGATGGAGAACTACAAGTCCCAGCAGGTTATACATACAATAAGGCTCGGAGGTGGATGGGTGTGGATTGCATGCACCTGAGCCCCAGGAGACGATGGAGAACTACAAGTCCCAGCAGGTTATAATATAAGGCTCTGAGATGGATGGGTGTCTGGACATCCATCCACCTCGGAGCCTTATATTATAACCTGCTGGGACTTGTAGTTCTCCATCTTCTCCTGGGCTCACAGTGCATGCAATCCACACCCATCGACCTCAGAGCCTTTTTGTATGTATAACTTGCTGGGACTTGTAGTTCTCCAATCTCCATCTTCTCCATGAGCCCCAGGAGAAGCTGGAGAATTAAAAGTCCCAGCAGTCTTACTAAAATGACAGGCTCTGAGGTGGATAGGTGGGGATCAGGCAGTGCACCCCTTTAGATTTACACTGACCCCCCCCCCCCAATTCTCTCTCTCCCCTGCGGTACAGGAGAGTGTTTTGCTTACCTTGCTGGCGATGGAGAAAATCAAACTTGCCACCGCCGCCGCGCTGTAAACACGTGTTCCACGGCCAATCAGCGCAGCACAGAGGTACAGCGCCTCCCACTCCACCGCTCGTCAATCGGTGCTCCTGTGCCGTTATCTGTTTTTTTTTCTCAGCCCTTCCGCCTGGTTGGCTGGTGTTTCCCGCCACTCCCACATCAAGGGAGACAAACAGTTCCACCAGCTAACCAGGCGGAAGGGCTGAAAAAAAAAACGCTTCGCTCACCGCCGCTGGGTGTACCAAGATGGCCGACCGCTCCGGAGCTAGGCCAAAGCCGCGGCCTTTCCTAAGGCGGTGGTGGCGGTGAATCTGTGACACAAACGCCAGGATTTCGCCCCCCGCAATTTTTCGCTCGGTGCAACAGCCCCCCCCCCTCCCGCTACGCCAGTGCCGCCCAGCCAGGTGTTCAGGTGAACACAGAGAACTTTGCCCCTATTGATTTTTTTCACTTAGTTTTTACCCAAGACCTATTATCCTCCATCGTGGCCCAGTGCAACCTTTATGTACAGCAATTCATAACAGACCACCCTGATTCAAGTTACGCCCGTCCCTATAAATGGAAAGCATTGACAGTGGAGGAATTTAAATTATTTTTAGGCCTAACGTTTTACATGGGGCTCACAAAAAAAAATGAATCATACTCATATTGGTCCAAAAAAAACCATCCATCACATGCCAATCTTTTCATCCACTATGTCAAGAACCAGATACCACATGATAATGCGTTTCCTCCATTACAATGACAACACCCAGTGTCCTCCCCGAAATGACCCATCACATGACAAATTATTTAAAATTCGGCCACTTCTAAAACTTTTTCTCTGAGAAATTTCCCCAGTTATTTGTCCCCGACCAAAATATTTCCGTGGATGAGTCATTGGTCCACTTCACAGGCAGGCTTGGCATCAAGCAGTATATCTCAAACAAAAGGTCCCGATATGGGGTTAAGCTCTACAAGCTATGTGACCGGGTCACAGGGTACGTCTACGCCTTCCGGGTGTACGAAGGGAAGGACACCCAACTGAATCCCCCTGAATGTCCAGAATATATTGGAGCCAGCGGAAAGATTGTTTGGGATCTTGTATATCCACTCCTTGGAAAGGGTTACCACCTTTATGTGGACAATTTCTATACAAGCTTGCCCCTCTTCCGCAACCTTCAACCTTCGGATGGGCACTCCAGCGTGTGGTACAGTGCGACCCAATAGGAAGGGTTTCCTGCAAAGGCTCGTAATGGAAGTTCAAAAAGGGGAGACGGCGTCTTTCGCGGAATGAGGAAGTATTGGCTATCCGGTGGAGGGACAAACGAAATGTCCACATGCTCTCAACGATACATGACACCCACGTAGAAATCCTCAGAAGAAACGGCCCTATCCAAAAACCAGAATGTGTTCAAGACTATAATTTGTTCATGGGGGGGGGAGTTGATTTCAATGATCAGATGCTCGAACCCTACCTTCCCACAAGAAAAAGCCGCCATTGGTATAAAAAAGTCTCCATATATCTTTTCAGTTTGGCCATTTACAACACGTATGTCATTTACCGTAAATCTACAAGGACCCCCTTATCTTATCTTCAGTACCAAGAAGAAATTATCTCCTGCCTTGTAGACTCACCAGATGGCATTCGCTCTGATTGCGTGAGCAGACTCTATGAACGACACTTTGAGAAAATCCCCCCCCCCCCATGAATCAGACCGAAAACTTCAGAAGAGATGCCGGTTGTGCACCAAAGGAGGAACTAAAGAGACACTACATATCATTGCCCTGATTGTCCTTCCCAACCAGGCCTTTGTTTGAGTCAATGTTTCCGCCATTACCATACTTTTCTAGATTATTAGGAAAGTATGGTAAACGTAATTGTCATTTACGGTCACACCTCTTATGCCACTGTACATACCGCTGCCTGCTCCTGAACTGACCCTGGCCTGTTATACCATTACGCTTCTGCCCAACGCTAAACTATACCTACTCTGCTTGCTCTGGAACTGATCCTGGACTGTTTGACCATGTTTTTTGCCTGCCCCTTGGATTGGTCTCTTACCCTGCTATGCTAGTGGGAACACAGGGGTCTCACATATGTGAGGGGCTCCAGAATTGTTTTTCTGGATGAAAAAAATAAATTTTTAGTTTTCTCATTCCCAGATTAGGGTCTGGTTGCCGGAGGCTTCAAAGAGATTCGGGTGGGAGAAGACTCTACCCCTGTCCCCATTCTTTCCTGGCCTGCTACTTGGACCATGTTCCTGCTTACTACCAGGACCAATATTTTGGCACTGCTGGTAATGTTTCTACTTGCACTGGCCCTGGACTATATATGGACAGTATCCCTGCCTGTAGCTACTATCGACAATATTCCTGCCTGGACAATTCCATTCACTGTCGCTGACCACGTCCCTGCCTGCTGCCTGGATCAGGGCTCTCCTCCTGTGGACAATTGCACTTCTAAAACCACAGGTAATCCTTTTTTTTTTATCCCTTACTGAGCAGAATGTATTTTAGGGTGTAACTCTTGGTATGTACATGCTGTGTTAGAAATATGAAGGGCCTTCAAAAATGTGATAGATTGTAAGGAATTTGGATGTGTAATTTGTGTCCCTACAACACCTGATGGTGCTTCTTGGATGTTGGGTCTCTATGTGGCCACGCTATGTAAAAGTCTCACACATGTGGTATCGCCATACTCAAGAGGAGCAGCAGAATATATTTTGGGGTGTAATTTTTGCTATGTACATGCTGTGTTGGAAATATCCTATAAATGGACAACTTTGTAAAAATAATGCATTTTCATTTTTTTTCCACATTTTCCAAAAACATTGGCAAAAAAAAATAAACTGTTCAAAAGACTCATTATGCCTTATAGATTATACTTTGGGGTGTTAGCTTTCCAAAATGGGGTCACTCTGTGGGCGTTTCCATTGTTCTGGTGCTCTAGGGCCTTCAAAATTATAATAGGTGGTTGAGAGATTAGATGTGTAATTTATGCTCCTAGAATGCTTGAAGTTGCTACTTCGGTGTTGGGCCTCTGTATGTGGCCACGCTGTGTAAAAGTCTCACACATGTGGTATCGCCATACTCAGGAGGAGCAGCAGAATATATTTTGTGGTGTCATTTGTGGAATATACATGCCATGTGAGAGAAATAACCTGTTTTAATGACAATATGGTGGGAAAAAAATAAATAAATAAAAACTTAATTTGCAAAGAATTGTGGGAACAAATTATAACTTCAAAAAACTAACTATCCCTCTTACTAACAACCTTGGAATGTCTACTTTCCAAAAAGGGGTCATTTGGGGGTATTTGTACTTTACTGGCTTTTTAGGGTCTCAAGAAATTAGAGAAGCTGTCAGTACTTCAGGTGTAATCAAATTGTTCAATTTTCAGAAATTGGTACCATAGCTTGTAGACGCTATAACCTTCACCCAGACTAAATAATATCACAATTTTTTTTTTTTTCACCAAAAATATGTAGCAGTATACATTTTAGGCCAAATTTATGAAGGAAAAATTACTTTTTTGCAAAATGTTATAATAGAAATGAAGAAAAATTAATTTTTTTACAAAAAAATTCGTTCTTTTTTTCATTAATAGCAAAAAAATAAAAACCACAGAGGTGATCAAATACTACCAAAAGAAAGCTCTATTTGTGGGGAAAAAAAGGACAAAAATTTCATTTAGTTACAGTGTTGTATGAGTTATTGTCATTCAAAATGTGAAAGCACCGAAAGCTGAAAATTGGTCTGGTTAGGAAGGGTGTTTAAATGCCCAGTTGTCAAGTGGTTAATTTAAGAGGAAAATAATTTTGTCTTTACAACCTCTTTAAGCATTAAAATCACTGCTCCAGGAAAAAAAAAAAAGGAGTTAGGCTTACCGGTAACTCTGTTTCTAGGAGTCTTCCAGGACAGCCTCTGAGACCTTGGGCTCCTCCCTCCGGGACAGGAAACACACACCCCCAATCTTTAAAGTCCTGCCTTCAGGTCTCCTTCTCCAGTTATTTGAGAACACCGGAAGACCCTGAAAGACATAAAATACTCTGACATCGTTAGTTCCACAGTCCCCGTACCTGCATCAATACCGAGTGGGAAAAATAGAAAAAAAATAAAAATTCTGGCTGTCCTGGAAGACTCCTAGAAACAGAGTTACCGGTAAGCCTAACTCCATCTTTCTCCAGTCGTCTTCCAGGACAGCCTCTGAGATGATAAGCAAGAAACACTTACCCCCTTTTTTTTTTTTTTTTTTTTTTTAGGGTTGGGTTACTGCCTGGAGAACTTTCCTTCCAAAGGTTTGTTCTCTGCGAGAGAGCAGATCCAAGCGATAATGCTTCGCAAACGTAGAAAATGAAGACCATGTTGCCGCCTTACAGATGTCCTCCGGGGAGGCTCCGGCCTTCTCTGCCCAGGATGTTGCCACTGCGCGTGTAGAGTGTGCTTTTACCACAGGTGGTTGTTTACCCTCAGATTGGTATGCTTGGCAAATAGCCATCCTCAGCCATCTTGCAATAGATGATGTCGATGCCCTGTGACCTTTACGGACACCCGCAAAATTAACGAAAAGTGAATCGGAGCGCCTAAACTCTTCGGTGGCCCCTAAATAAATCAAAAGACTTCTCCTAACGTCTAAAGAAAAAGACCCCCCTTCATCACCCTCTGAAGGGGGCTGAAAGGTCGGAAGGACAATGTCCTGCGCCCTATGAAATAAAGAAGATACTTTCGGAAGAAAGCTAGGATCAGTTTTCAGGATAACTCTATCCTCCAAAACTAACAAAAAAGGTTCCCTAATGGATAGGGCTTGTAAATCACTGACCCTCCTGGCCGAAGTGATTGCTATCAAAAAAACTGTTTTTAGAACTATATCTTTCAAGGAAGATTGCTCCAGGGGTTCAAAGGGTAGTTTTCTCAGGGCCCTTAGAACCAGAGACAAATCCCAAGAGGGACAGGCTTTAACTTTAATGGGTTTGGACCTAGCCAGGGCCTTAAAGAAATTTCTGATAAACCGATTTTGCTGGAGCGGGGTCTCCAGGAACAAGGTTAAGGCGGATGTCTGAACCTTGAGGGTGCTGACTGACAGTCCTAAGTCTACCCCTGCCTGCAGAAACTCCAGTATCAGTGGTATGTCTGCCTGGTCCTGATTCCGTTCTGCTAGCCAGGAGCTGAACCTTTTCCAGACCTTAGCGTAAATGGCCCGTGTTACCGGCTTGCGACATTTCAGCAGGGTTTTAATTACCTTATCTGAGAATCCGTGCGCTCTGAGCAGTAGTTCCTCAGATACCACGCTGTGAGATTTAAGCTCTCTAACTGTGGGTGCCGGACTGGTCCCAAGGAAATCAAGTCCTCTCTGTTCGGAAGGACCCACGGTGGGTATATGGCCAGTCTTCTCAGGTTGGTAAACCACGGTCTCTTTGGCCAATATGGTGCTATCATAATCAGATCTGTGGGTTCCGAGAGAAATTTCTGAAGAACCCTGGGTATTAGCCTGATCGGGGGGAAAGGCATATGCCAGACTGAAGTGCCAAGGATGGGAAAAGGCGTCCATCCCCAGGGCCTGATCCTGAGGGTGGACGGAGAAGAACGCTGTTGTCTTCCTGTTCTTCCCCGAAGCAAAAAGATTCACTTCCGGTATGCCCCACTGTGCCGAGATCTTCCTGAATACCTCCCCATTGAGTGACCACTCGTCCTGGCTCACCACTTGCCGGCTGAGAAAGTTGGCTAGGGTGTTTAGGGTTCCCTTTAGGTGGACTGCGGACACTGAGGCTAGGTTTCTTTCGGCCCATGCAAACAGACTGTCTGATATGGCCTGAAGAGGCGGACTCTTTGTACCTCCCTGCTTGTTTATATAAGCAACAGTTGTCGCATTGTCCGACCTTATTTGGAGATGGCGACCCAATATCCGTAGGTGAAAGGCTTCTAGGGCCCTTAGGACCGCCCGGAGCTACCTCTGGTTGGAAGACCGACGGGCTTCCACTATGGACCAGGACCCCTGGGCCAACTCCCCTTCTAAGTGGGCCCCCCAACCTGATACGCTGGCGTCCGTAGTTATAGTCAAGGTAGCAGGTACTATCCAAGGCAGACCTTTTTCCAGGCTCGCCTGACACCGCCACCACCATAGCGTTCTTTTCACGCTGACTGGGATGAACAAGGGGAGATCCAGACTTTCCCTCGCCCCGTCCCAATGTCTCAGCATATGGTTCTGCAACCGCCGCTGATGGTGCCTTGCCCATGGGACTGCCGGGAAGCAGCTCGACATAAGCCCGAGAACCCTCATGACTTCCCTGACCCGGACTGTCAGATTGGTCTGAAGTAGGGCCACTGCTTGCTGTACTTTTAGGATCTTCTCCCCAGGAAGGAAAATCTTTCTCTCTACAGAGGAGATCCTGTACCCCAGATACACCACTTCCTGAGAGGGGGATAACTGGGATTTTTCCCGATTGATTAGCCAACCCAGGGACTGAAGGAAGACCTGAGCCTCCTGTAGGTCCTCTCTCAGCTGTTGCTTGGTGGGAGCGATGAACAGGAGGTCGTCCAGATAGGGTATCACCAGAACGCCCCTGATTCTCAGTGGGGCCAAAGCCTCTGCCAAGACCTTGGTAAATACTCTGGGGGAGGAAGACAGGCCAAACGGAAGGGCCCTGAATTGAAAATGGGCCATCAACAGACCCCTTTTTACCGCCAGTCTCAGGAATTTTTGAAACTGAGCATGTATCGGTATGTGCAGATACGCATCTCAGATCCATTGTTGCCATAAAGCAACCCTGGAACAGAAAGTTGGTCAATGAATAGATGGATTCCATCCTGAACCGTTTGTACTTTACGTACTTGTTTAGGGGACGAAGGTTTAGGATAAGTCGGAATTTTCCCGAGGGTTTTCTCACAACGAACACATGTGAGTACACCCCCAGACCTTCCTCTTCCTTGGGCACTGGTGTTAAGACCCTCTGGTCCAACAGTTCCCCTAAAAGCAATCCCAGAGCCTCCGCCTTTTCCCGGTCTCTGGGAAGCTGGGTAAGCAAAAACATTGACGGGGGAAGAGTACTGAACTCGAGCCTGTAACCGTTCTCCACTATGTCTAGCACGAACAGACTTTTTGTGGCTTCTTTCCACTGTGGTAGGAAGCCCCCCAATCTTCCTCCCACAGGGACCAAGACGTCAATGGGTCTTAGGGGGGGGCTGAGGAGGATTGAATAAAATTCCTCCTCTACCTCGCCCCTTATGGCCTGCCCAGTGCTTCTTGGGACGAACGTCTTTTTCGCTTTGCTGTCTGAAGCCCCGAAAAAAAACGCTTTGTTTCGGGCTTCTTTTTCTTTTCTGGAAAGGACTTCTTCCTGTCCTGGGATCTTTCCAACGCCTCTTGGAGGCCAGATCCAAAAAGATGATCACCCGAAAAAGGGAGTCCACATAGCCTGAGTTTAGAGGCTGCATCTCCCGACCAAGTCTTAAGCCATACCGCCCTTCTGGCCGCATTGACCAATGCCGCTGACCTAGCTGCTAACCTGACAGACTCAGAAGAGGCGTCGGCCAAAAATCCCACAGCCTTGAAAAGAAGTGGAAAGGATCTCAGGATCTGCTGCCTAGAGGTACCGGCAGAAATATGAGACTGAAGTTGAGTCAGCCAGCATTCGAGGTTTCTAGCCACACAGGTGGCTGCTAAGGCTGGCTTTAAACTTATGGAGGCAGTGTCCCATGCTCTCTTAAGTAACACATCTCCTCTCTTATCCATGGGATCTTTTAATGACCCCATGTCGTCAAATGCTAAGTCCGTCTTTTTGGACAGTCTAGCTAAAGGAGCATTCAACCATGGAACTTTATTCCAAGGATGCTCCTCACTAGTCTCAAAAGGAAACCTCCTTTTAAGACTACCTGAAAAAAATGGCCGCTTCTCTGGTTGTTCCCACTCCAGCAAGATAGTATCCATTAAAGACTTGTGTACGGGGAATACCCTGGCCTTCTGTACACCACCCTGATACATCTGATCGTGTTTAGAAAGCACTACTGGTTCTTCCCTGATTTCCAGTGTGTCATAGATGGCTTTTAACACATTACCTACGTCCTCCAAGGACAACTTATATCTAGCCCCCCTGGAGGATTCTTCCATGTCAGAGCCTGATTCTGAGTCCAACTGAGAAGGGGACCCTGAGCCGGGAAAACTACGATCTTCCCTATCCCGTACTGCCTCCGTCTCTACGGCTTCTGACAGTGAGGGAGCTCTATCTGCCCTGGTAAGGGGAGGGGGTCCCTGGAGCCTATCCATCATTCCCCTAAAGGACTGGAAAGTAGAAGACAGCTCGGTCTTAACCGTAGAAAAAAGTTTCTGACATGGGATCATCTTTTACAAGATTACTGACACACTCAGGACATAATGTTTTTTTCCAATTTAAACTCAATTTTGTCCCGCACACGGCACACTTCCTCTTGGGCGTCTGAGTCCTTTCCTGGGTTTTAACCTAACAGCAAAAAACAAGGACCAAAAAAACAGACATTTAATAATAAGACCCACTGACCACCCACACACACCACTGTGCTGGCTCAGTAGAGGAAGTGCCCCGACCCTCTCCAGAAGTTCTCCACCCCGGGAGGGACATACTGTACCCCACTAAAAAACGGGTAACTAGCCCCCCCTGGTAAGAAAAGGCCTGCCCTCGCCCCTTACCTGGGAGGCCCCGGAGCCTGTCGCACTGGCGTCTGAAGCCTGTGTCGCCTCCTCCATGCCGTTGGTTCTGCTAACAGCCTCGCAGAGCTCTGAACCTGGCTCCGGTGTCTGATTCTCCCCGCTCTGCGCCGTTTAACTGAAGACCGGAACTGTCCCCACGGCGCCCTCCGATGACGCCGTTCCGCCGGAAGTTCGTGTCACTTCCTGCCTTTGGAACGCAGGACCGCCCCTCAATGCGGAAGTGCGACCGCTCGTGGCCAGCCAGCGTCTCTCACCACCGCCACGCCCCGCACGGTTCCCCCTGCCGAATGAAGGACCCGAATG
Source organism: Rana kukunoris (assembly GCA_029574335.1). NCBI lineage: Eukaryota > Metazoa > Chordata > Amphibia > Anura > Ranidae > Rana > Rana kukunoris. Next base: position 142,095,661 of record CM056050.1, on the reverse strand, counting down.
GCGTCTCTCGCCCCGGAAAAGTCCCCAGGCTAAGGTACCGTGCAGAGGGGAGCTGGGACTGCCGTCAACCGGAGGTCCGGCTCCTATGAGCTTGATGGCAGCATCCGGGGAGTAGCAGCCCTCCCTTCCCAATAGGACAGGGGGGTGCCCAGACCAGGGAAAGAAACCGTCTAGGGTGTCATCCAGGCAGCCTCTGTTCCTTTGCGTGCTCCTTCCCTTCCGGTGGGAAACACAAAATAACTGGAGAAGGAGGCCTGAAGGCAGGACTTTAAAGATTGGGGGTGTGTGTTTCCTGTCCCGGAGGGAGGAGCCCAAGGTCTCAGAGGCTGTCCTGGAAGACGACTGGAGAAAAATGTTTTTAAAACTTTTTTTTTTCCATTGATACATATTCCCTGGGGCAAGACCCAAGTTCTCAAAGACGTTTTCCGACAATAACTTGCATATGGGGCATTAAAATGAGCACTTTTAAATTCGAACGCTCAAGTCCCATCGACGTCAATAGGGTTCTAAATGTTTGCGCGGTCGGTCCGTTCGAAGGTTCTGGTGCAAACCGAAAGGGGGGGGGGGTGTGTTTGGCTCATCCCTAATTTTGAACAGGGCAGATTAAGCTGGAAGAACTGCATCAGTGTCTGCACTGATGGCGCTGCTGCCATGATAGGTAATGCCAAGGGCTTCATCAGCAGAGTTCAGAACCCAAGTGTGCGAAACACTCACTGCTTTCTTAACGGGGAGGCACTAGTTTCAAAGACCCTGCCAAAGGAGCTGTCAGATGTACTGGATGGAGCAGTGAACATTGTAAATTATATCAAGATCTGTCAGTTTTCAATTCTGTGTGCAGAAATGGGAGCAGAGCATCATAGCTTGACACACACACACACACACCTCGGTCCACTGGCTTTCATGGGGAGAAGTCTTGGACCTAGTAAACGAGTTGAGAAGAAATCAGAACATTTCTAATAAGATGGAATTCTGCACATGCAAAATTGATGGCCATGCAATCATGTGCGAAACGTGCATACCTGGCCAACATTTTTGGACATCTGTACGAACTCAGAGCTAAAATGCAAGGTAAAGAAGAAAATCTTCTCACCTCGTCTGACAAATTACATGTCTTCAGATCCAAGCCGACACTCTTTTGTAGAACAAGGCAGCCTTGAGAGGTTTCCCCTGTGCAATGCACATTCAAACTGCAGCACACTTTCTGATCTTATTTCTCAGCACCTACAAATTCTTGACAAGAGATTTAAATAACCATTTTCCATCTAAAGCTTTTGCAGAGTTTGACTGGATTTGTAACCCTTGAAGTTCATGTGCATTGGATAGCCCAAAAGTCTTGCCACGAACAGCACAAGAGCAAATGACAGAGATTAGGGAAGATCGCACATTACAAATAAAATGTCAAGATGTGGCTTTGGATATGTTTTCGGTATCATGAAGAGAGTAGTTTGAAGTATCGCCATTGCAATACTAACCTTCTCTACTACGTACTTGTGTGAGCTGAGTGTTTCAAGCCTAACCTACATCAAGAACAAGTACAGAAAGTGACTTAGGGCTGTGGACCAGGAGCTCCATGTCTGTCTCTCATCCATTCCTGACAAAATAAAGCAGTTGTGTAAATCGTCCCAGGCTCAGACCATTGATGTAACTAATACATTTCCACGGTTTGGTGTGCCTCCAGATTCTGTCAGACTTTAAAGGGTGCCTTGGTTGAAAAACACTGTCTTGGGTAACCACTGTGCTCAAGTGCAGGCAGGCTCCTTTGTGTTCGAAACAATCCTAATGCAGTATTTTGGGTCCTAGGCCCAGGTTATATATGAGGTTATAATATCACCCCAGTACATATTAGGCTTCCACCCACCCTGATCCCTGTCAAAGGGCACATTATTGAAAAATAAACTAAAACCAATATACCTGTAATTACAGTACTCAGGATATGAATTTTGTTTCACCTGCCTTTACATTTTTCATTTATATGCAGACCAATCTGTCCAGCAACAGCATCTGTTACTGGAACAAAAATTGTATAAATACCAGGGGTTCTAGCAACAGTGAGCTTTTTACCTTCTCTCTCCCCTACAGAATACCATTAAGTTCAGATTAAATTTTGCCACTTAAAAATCCCGTTTAGAAGGCAACATTCCCACAAATTCCCTGCAGAATAGCATTGTTGACCTGTGAAAGAATATAAAAAATACTGTAGGACAAAAAGGTAATAAAAAACTGTTAAGACTGGGGGAACTGCTGTGATGCTAGTGATAGTATGCAGCAAGTCAGGTTTGATTTTTTTTCTACAGCGCTACTTTAAACCGTTATATGCCAGACCAGTAGGCAATATAATCCCAAGCCTTCACCAATGATAGAAGCAGGGCTGTGCACTTTTATTCTGCAACGTCACAGTTGATGGCTGGGATGAGGCTTCCTATGAACTTGGGCAGAAGTCGGGGTCATGTAAAAGCACAAATTAATCAGCAAATGCCTAGCTAGTACTGTAGCTCCCAAGTCTCCTTTACTCACTTTGAGTCTTGCACAATTCACAAAAAAAAATCCAAGGACCGACATAGGATTTAACAAACTTCATTTAGTTAACCTATATGTATAAACAAAATACACTTTTAAAAAATAAAAAATAAATAAAAATCATAATTATGTCTATTAATAGTTTATTAGAAATAACGCAAACAATTAAAAAAAAAATCCCCTTCAATACAATGTAGGCTTTTTCAGCTGATCAAAAAGAAATAAAACAAAAACAGAAAAGTGAATAAACATTGTTACTCTTTCCTTTTTAATATATACTGTGACAGTGCAAATACAATTTGGTCTAAATGTACAGACTGATGAGAGAAACAATGTACAGCTGTCTACACTCTTCCAATGTAGAGATGGAAAGGGTCGGTTCAATTGTACAGGACTCACAGGTTATATGGGTGGTTTATTGATCACTAACCTTGGAGGAACATAATTCAATTTAACCATAAGACTTTGTACATATTTAGGGCATCTACTGTATTATGCCCATTGTCAGTCAAAGCAGCATATTATGCATTCAATTGATGTAGTGCGGCGTGTTACAATGCTGGATATGGAAAGTTCCCAATACTGACCAACTAGCTTTCTGAAACCATTTAAATCTAATCAGAATGAGCAATATTTTATATAATCTGTTTTATCATGAAAATTAAAGTACGCTATGCCATTACTGAGCACGTCAAAAAGGTAATATCCTTCCAAATAGCCAATAACGTTTGTTTTTTAATAGAATGCCTAAATGTTCTGGCACAATAGTTTTTAGATTTACTAATTCACTTTCTTCCAGTTTGTCAATTCTGGTAAAGCTTTCACCACAAGTAGTCAAAAGCACAGCTTTTTTTCAACCAACAATGACAAAATGGAACAGAACTGGGACGCACCATGTTCCTGAAAGTTACAAGTTTCAGAAGAAGGTTCCTTGGTACCCAAAAGCATGTTGCGTTTGTTCTTTTTTGTAATGTCATCGAATATTCAAATTGCTGTGCAAAACAATTTCAATGTTAAAAACATATTTCAAAAAAGATGCTCAAGTCCTAGAACACTTACAAACACATGCACGGTGGTTAAGATGATTTTACATAGCAGCTCTGTAGCAGGAAAAGATTGAAGGATGTCCTGTACAATCATAATCTCTAACCCTGATAAGCGCCATTTGGTGATAAACAAACAAGGCTGACTGGAAGTACTCAGTAACTGTATTTACAACTTGGGTATCGGCAACTGTTGCAGAGTGTTTCGAAATATTCTTTCCTCCCATTCTCCCACCCCTTTCCCAAAAGCACAGGATGTCTTTATTCGAGGTCGGGCATTTCTATATAGAAAAAAAAAAAGAAAAATACATTAGACAAAAAAATAAAAAACACACACACATGTAGAAAAATTATAAACAAACAAATGCAGAGTACAGGTAGAGTACAAACTACACAGGGAAAGGTTATACACAGAAATCGTTTAGTCATGTGAAAGTATGTAGACCACATAGAAATCTGCTTATTTTTATTTGCACAGGCAAACTTTAAATCATTTACTCAGCCAAAATATCAATAAGGTTTAATTGTGTGATGTGGAAAAATAGGATTTTTTATGACAGCTTACCTGTAAAATCCTTTTCTTGGAGTACATCACGGGACACAGAGCGGCAATCCATTACTATGTGGGTTATAGAGTCTACCTTCAGGTGTGGACACTGGTGTAATTAACTACACAGGAAGTTCCCTCCCTATATAACCCCTCCCATACTGGGAGCTCCTCAGTTTTTGTAGCAAAGCAATAAGTGTCCCAATATCCCCAAACAAGAGCGGTGGGAGCTCTGTGTCCCGTGATGTACTCCAAGAAAAGGATTTTACAGGTAAGCTGTCATAAAAAATGCTATTTTCTTTATCGTACATCACGGGACACAGAGCGGCAATCCATTACTATGTGGGATGTCCGAAAGCAATGCTTACTGAGGGGAGGGAGACACAAACAACGCAGGCCGCCATCAGATGTGAGGATCTATAATGCTGCCAGATGCATACTGCGCCAAAAAGCTGCATCCTTTTGCCCTCCTATGTACATCTGACAAGAATCAGTGAACCTAAGCACAGATGCCAAGTTGCGGCCCTGAAAATCTGCGTCATAAAGGCTCGGTAAAGCATCGCGCATAAAGCGCTTACTATCCTGGTACGGAGCACCCCCCCCAAGAAACAGGGAGTCCCACTCTCCGAACCACAAGCCTGAATAATACCCTGATGAATCAATCTTGAAAACAGTTGATTTTAGATGCTGCCTGCCCCTTCCTGGGGCCTCCTGGTAGCGCAATAACATCAGCTTTCCGTATCCGAGCAGCCGCTTCAGATAGGCCTTGACCCTTCTACTCCAAAGGAGAGAGTGTAACCATTTTAATAGCTGAACTGAACACTGCCTGCCCACATCTAGGGTCTTCTGGCAGCACAATAAAAACTTCAGATTTCTATATCTGAACCTTCAGATAGATATGTAACTGCTCTCATCTCTACTGAGAGAAAGCAATAACCTTTCCTTCCGAAAACAAGGTTTTGAAAAAGGGAGAGGTAAGAATATCTAGATTCAAATGAACACTAGATCCTTCTAGTAAATAAGGCTGGATGAGGATTAACATCACCCTACTAGTAAGAATAAGTATGGTTTTATACCAAGAGGTTGCCAATACTGAAACTCTCTTGGAGGCTACCACAACCAAGAACACCAATTCCCTTGTTAAAGGCTGAAGGGAAATATGGTGCATCGGCCCACAGAGCTGACCCTGTAAGCCGACAAAACTAGAGCCAATTCTCCAAGCACAAGGGCGACTAAACTGGTGGACTTATGCGCGTCACCCCTTGTATAATGGCTCGGAACAAAGAGTGTGAAGCAAGCGACCTTTGGAGGCAAGGCCGAGATCGGATCCTTGAAGTAACTTAAGGCTGGCTCCGTCTCCTTTTCAAATGCAGGAAGGCAGGAATTTTATCTTTGACAAACTTCCAAGGATGCCACCATCTGTTTCATACCAGGAACATGGGCTCTCCCGATCCTGGGATATCTGGTCCTGGAGGCCAGCCTTCCTGTATGAATCAAGGAAGTGCCGTTGATTCTAAAAACCCTGATCCTGAAGAATGTGGGCTAAAATAGCCAGACCATTAATTCACCTGTTGCACGACAGGATATAATACCCCCTTCGAAGTAGGCCTGGCCAAGATGTAAGGGACCGTGGGTCCTCTACTACCACCCCTACTGTCCCTGCACAGAAAAGGTCGTCAGGGCTATGCCGGAGTAATCAGGCCAGCTTCCGCCATCCTCTAATGTTGCATGGAAGCCACAAACGCCGCGGCACTGGGGGGAGACATAACCAGTGACCACTGGTCCCACCAGATTACTAACACATCTGCCCCGCATGCGGGTGGATCCCTTGTCCTTGACCTCAAGCTGTTCAATTTCTTGTTGAGCCTGGACGCAAATACATCTTATGTACAGGGTACTATTTCTGTGGCCCTTGGTCAGGAAAACAGTCGGGGTGTAGAGGTCCTTCTCCTGGAGACACTTGTTGACGGCTACAGCGAATCGCCTGCCAATTCTGCATTTCATGAAATGACGAATGTCAATAGGCAAGGCACAAGCTCCTCCTAGGTAAATTAAGTAAATCACTTAATATGGTATAGTCTGATTGAACTCTGACCGAACCAACCAGCCCCTGAACGTTCAGGCCCCTAAGCCAGATGCTCCATCGGTAGCTCTAGCTGACAGATAAGGCTCCCTTGGAGCTCGACTACTTCCCCTGGGCCAAGGTCTCTTCCTGACCTGGCAAACCCTTTAGTTAAGAACCACCAAGAGGAATTCCAGCCTATCTCTGGGACCGGTTCTTTGGATAATGCTAGGTCAAGATCCACTCCTTCTAGGCCAACACAATACTGTTTATAACAGTCCTGAATAAAAGTATAGGGAACTGTCTTGAATGAAGCAGCATCTTCTCTAGTGCATTAAGCAAAAGGCCAAAAGTAAGGAACTGTTCCTTGCCGTAACCACCTAGACCAGCTTTCTTATAGCGATGGTCTTGTCTTAGGCCAAAAGTACTCTCCTGGTGCAAAACATACCCAGCTTCTTGTCAATGAAGAATGTATCAGACTGGAATCCTAACCCAGGAGATCCAGATACCTGACCATGCTGGACACCCTTAGGTCCAGCCATGCTGCTGACTGATCCATCAGCAGGAGTCTGCTTCCGTATGCCATTACTGCTATACCCTGGGCCTACAGACCTGCTAGAGGCGGGCCCTAGCACCCTGACAACCCAGACACGGAGGCTAACCCAAAAGGGCAAGACCACCAATTGGAGATAGTGCTGTTCCCCTGCACAACGCAGACAACCTCTGCAGTCCCAAGTAAATAAACACATATGCAACTGGCTCCCCATATGTGTATGTGGCAAGTGTTAAAGCCATATGCCTCAATGGAGGCGTGTGTACATGGCAGTGTGTGTTCATGGAAGCATGAAATCATATAAATATGTCTCACGCCAAACATGCATATAGCATGTGTGCTCTTGAAACGAGCATCCTTGCAAGCAAGCATGTGCTATAAACGTGTTATGCAACAATGTGCAACATGAACCCATGCAGACACGTATCTCTATGCAAACACAAGGCATCCTGTATTGCTTAATTAAGCCACCATGTGCAACTTTAAAGTAACCATGCATGCGATTCAGCATCTTCCATGCGATCAACATCTTATGCATTTTAAGCACTACTGTGCGGACAAGAACCCTTGTGTGACCAAGCACCCCTGTGCGTTCCAACATCCTTATGCACCCAAGCATCTTAATGCGACTTTAGGCATTTCTGTGAAACAAGCCTCTCTATGTGATCAAGTATCCCTGGGTAATCCAGGACTCTGTTGATCCAACAACCATGTGTGATCCAGCTTATTTTTGCATTCAAGCATCTTTAAGCGATCCCTTTAGGCCTTGAGTAATCCAGGACTTGGGTGATCGGGTAATCCTGTGTGATTCAGCATTTTTATGCCTTCAGGCCTCTTTATGCGATTCTAGGCATTTCTGTGGGAACAAGCCTCTTTGCGTGACCAAATATCCTTGGGGAATCAAGGACTTGGGTGATCATGTAATCCTGTGTGATTCAACCTTTTTATGCATACAAGCATCCTTTATGCGATTCAGCATTTTTATGCATACAAGCATCTTTATGCGACTTTAGGTACTTTTGTGGAAACAAGCCTATTTGTGTGACCAAACATCCTTGGTAATCCAGGACGCTGATGATCAGGTAACCATGTGTGATCCAGCATCTTTTTTGCATCCAAGCAACTTTATGCCTTTCTGTGTTAACAAACCTCTTCTGTGTAACCAAACATCCTTGGGGGAAACAAGGACTTGGGTGATCAGGTAATCATGTGTGATTCAGCATTTTTATGCCTACAAACGTCTTTATGCGATTCAGCATTACAAGCATCTTTTATGCGACCTCTTGTGGAAACATGCAGCACTATATAGACAGAAACATGTATGTTTATGCGATCCACAATAGAATCTGCTCTGTTACTTGTTTTTATCCCACATGCATTCCAAACTCATGTATGTTATGCAAAATGCGGACTGGTAAAGAGGAAATTATCCTCTGCAGATGTGTGCTTTCTCAATTAAGAGACATTAGCAATGTGTGTCCGCAACTGTGCATCCCTCCGATGCATTTGGTTAGCCTGAAGCCGACACCAGGCTGAGGATTATATGGAGGTCTTACTAGCCACCTATAGGAAAACCTCTCTTTACACTCTAAGGAGAAGATAGAGGTGTAATCAGAACCTGTAGGGCTTTTGATAGCTTCTCCTTGTTAGGCTGCAGCTCCTGTCCTCTGACAGTGAAACTTTTATCCCCAAGCTTTCTAATCCCTATGTTTCAGGATTAAAGCAGGAAAAGGGGGACACCCCCTTTTTTTTTTTTGCAAAACACATGCAGAGTGATTGCAATGTTGGGGGAAGGCTGCATTGCCTGACAGGTCTGATGGCTCAATCTATGAGCTGTTTAAGTCTCTTCAGAGGAGAATAAGGGTCCACCAGGTTCAGGTGGCGATCCCTCTTTATATTCCTACCCCTGACCTTATTCAATGGGGAGACCAAGTCCTAAGCTAAAGCAGAGGCACTTAACCCAGGTGCATCAAATAGCTGAATTTAGTCTGACACAATGCCTGCTAATCTGCACAGCTAGATGCGAGTAGGCGTCTTAGATGAATCTGTATCCAACTCACACAAGGTGCTTACGTTTGTGTCCCCCTAGCTTTACAGAGCTCTGATGTCCGGGCCCTTTGAAGAGCCTTCTCTGCGACTGCACTGAGCCGGTGAGCACGTGCAACATGGTAGAGCCTGAAGCGGAGGAAGTGGGACACAATAGATCAGCTAACACTTAAGCTTCCGTTTTCTGGAAAGCATGGTAAGCAAAAACATCAGGCATGTCTTCTACTGCCCATAGTAGTGGAAACACAGATAAGACTTGCAACTACTCACGGAAGACAATCCTTTGTATAGGATTAAGGGCATATTTTTATTTATTTTTTCTTATGTACCGGCCCCTTCAAGGGGAGATATATAGGTACTGCAGCCATCCTGTCTAACAGACATGGTGGGCCAGGCTGCATGCCGGCTAGGGGAGGTATATGGGTGCCCTGAGCCATCCTGTCTCAGAAGACATAGTGGTTTACATTGCCCATGCATAGAAGCATAATATAGGCGAGACCCAAGTCCCCCACGGAGGACCTACTGTCGAACCAAGTCCCGTAGGCCCTCCTCTTACCTTCTCCACGCTGCAGGGTATTGCCAAGCAAGAGGCCCAATCTTCCCCCTTCACCGTGGGTATTGTCCTAGACCTTCAGGGACCGGGGTCCATGGCAGGAACACCAACTCCCCTGGACCTATATAGCATCCTGGCAGCAGAAAAAACATTTGGTCCTTAAAAGGCACAAAGTCCTGGAACCCAGGATCCAGCCCTCCGCAGAGAGGCATTATAGGCTAAACCTCGTTCTTCGTACCGAGGCCCGGGTACCGTCCACTTTGGCTATGAAGCACCTTGGACGGATCCGGATTTATGGAGGTTTTTTACATCCAGCATGGATCCCTCCAGTGGAGCTCCTAAGAGCACATGTTCACTCGTGACCAACACCTTAGACACTGATGAAAAAATTGAGGAGCTCCCAGTATGGGAGGGGTTATATAGGGAGGGAACTTCCGGTGTAGTTAATTACACCAGTGTCCACACCTGAAGGTAGACTCTATAACCCACATAGTAATGGATTGCCGCTCTGTGTCCCGTGATGAACGATAAAGAAAAGTATACCTTTGGCCTCAGAAGCCAGCATTGTCCCAATGAGCAGAGAAAAAAAAAATGTAGTCTTCACTTTTCAAAGCCAACATCAGCCTGGTGGGTAATTTGAGCAAATTGCCTTCAGCTACATGTTTGGGGGTCCCCTTAGCATGAAATGTTTCAACCCCCCTCCATTTGAATTCAAAACAGTGCTTTGACTAGGCTTATTTGTACCTCTTCTTTGAATCGATTGATTTATCAATGAGATAATCTCCTACTGGAGAGATGACCTCACATTCTGACCAAGTACACTTAGAATGACGCAGAATTCATAAGGAAATCAAGGACCATATCTGCCCAGGCTCTGAAGAAGCAAACATTTAAACCACCATGCCTCACTGTTGGTGTAAGGTTTTCCTGAAATGCTTTATTTTTAATTACTGTGGGCAGACATACCTCAGTTCTTAATACCATGCATTGCCCCCTTTAACATCAATGACAGCTTGAAGTCTTGTGGCATTTGTGGATGAGGCCCTTCATCTTCTCAGATGGTAAAGCTGCCCAATACTCTTGGCAAAAAGCCTCAAGTTCCTGTAAAATCTGTCTTGCCCTAAAGTGGCTCAATGATATTGAGGTCAGGAGACAGATGACCACTCCAGGAACCTTCACTTATTCTGCTGTAGCCAATGACAGGTCGACTTGGCCTTGAGTTTTGGATCACTGTCCTGTTGGAAAGTCCAAATATGTCCCCTGCGCAGCTTCCTGGCTGATGAATGCAAATGTTCCGCCAGTATTTTTTAATAACATACTGCATTGTGTAACGTTTATGGCTGTGGCCAAAAACCTCAATTTTGGTCTCATCACTCCAAATGCCAGAAGGTTTGAGGCTTGTGTCTGTGCCGTTTGGCGTATTGTAAGCAGGACACTTTGTGGCATTTGCATAGTAATGGTTTTTGTATGGCGACTCGACCATGCATCCCATCTTTCTTAACCACTTCCCTACGGCCGTACGACTATATGTGGCCGCAGGGTGGCTCTAATTCTCCGGGCCGCCGTGTTTTCACGGCAGCCCCTTTCTTTGTTCCCAGCGCGCGGGGAACTTGTGTACTGGCCGTGTCCCTTGGACACAGCCAATCACAAATCGCTGCGAACGGCCAATCAGAGTGGCCGTTTGCGATGCGATCTTTGTAGCGAATGAGAGATGATCTCATATGTAAACTTTTCTCATTGCCGGCTCACAATGACAGCATCCTGTCACTGGAGACCGATCTGTGTCTCTTGTACATAGGGACACAGATCGGTCACCCCCCCTCCCCCCACAGTTAGAATACAACGCAGGATACACATTAACCCCTTCCTCACCCTTTAGTGTTAACCCCTTCCCTGCCAGTCACATTTATACATTAGTGCATATTTATAGCACTGATTGCAGTATAAATGTGAATGTGCCAAAAATGTGTCAAAAGTGTCCGCCATGATGTCGCAGTCGCAATAAAAATCGCAGATCGCAGATCACCGCCATTACTAGTAAAAAAATAATTATGTCCCTTATTTTGTAGGCGCTATAACTTTTGCGCAAACCAGTCGCTTATTGCGATTTTTTTTTTTTGCCAAAAATATGTAGAAGAATACGTATCGGCCTAAACTTTTTTTTTTTTTTTAAATTGGGCTATTTTTTTTATAGCAACTAGTAAAAAATATTGTATTATTTTCAAAATTGTTGTCTTTTTGTTTATAGCGCAAAAAATAAAAACCGCAGAGGTGACCAAATACCACCAAAAGAAAGCTCTATTTGTGGGGGAAAAAGGACGTCAATTTTGTTTGGGAGCCATATCGTACGACCGCACAATTGTTAGTTAAAAGCGACGCAGTGCCGCAAGCTGAAATTTCACCTGGTCAGGAAGGGGGTATACATGCCCAGTAAGGAAGTGGTTAAAGTGCCTCCTTATTGTGCATCTGGAGTCTATTTCACCTGAAGTTATTTGTAGGGTTTTTCTTGGCAATGGTGGCTGAAACTTTTGCTGGGACTACCTGACTGGTTTCGTTTTAACAGTACCCCTCATTTTTCACTTCTTGATTAGAGTTTGAACACTGACGATTGGCATTCTCCTCAATTCCTTGGATATCTTTTTATACAGTTCAACTGCCTTGTCCCGCAGATCCTTTGACAATTCTTTTGCTTTCCCCATGACTGAGAGTCCAAAACGTCAGTGCAGCACTGGATGAAAGATGCAATGGTCTGTCAGGAGTCTAGAATCCCCAATTACAAGCAAACAGATCACAGGTGAGGATGGTTACCTTTAATAGCCATTCAAACTCATTTGTGTCAACTTGTGTGCATGTTTTCAGGCCAAAATTACCAGGGTATGTAAACTTTTGATCAGAGTAATTTGGCTAGTTTCTGTTATTATGAGTTAAAAAAAGAGTTAACACAGTTGATTAATAAATGGCTTCAGCCAAACACTAACCATGAGTGTAAAATGTTTTTGTTTGGGTGAGATAAACCAAGCAATTTGTTCAAGTAGATCAGGGATCTCCAAACTAGGGCCCCCCAGCTGTTGCGGAACTACACGTCCCATGAGGCCTTGTAAAATGTTGGCATTCACAAACGTGACTAGGCATAATGGGAATTGTTCTTTAACAACTGGAGGGCCATAGTTTGGAGACCCCTGAAGTAGATCAAAGATCTGTTTTCCTTCGAACAATTTCCATAGGTAGTGCTTTTTCACATGATTGTATATATTTTTATAGGTAGAGTGACTAATATAAACAAATATTTGAGAAGATTTCTTTACTGGAGTATCTCTTACAAGCAAATTTACTAACTGATGTTTGTAAAGCATTCTGCTAAACACAGATACACATACTCAACATTCAATTACTTACTTTCATCATCACTGTCTGGTGAATCCTAAAAAAAAAAAAAAAAAGCATTGTTTAATTTGCAAACTATACAAAGGTCTTACACAATGTTTTGTTAGTGGCCTTTCAGAGTTGTTACCGTTTGTGACAGCAATAAAGTGACCCTTGTCAGCATAGAGTGTAATTACTTAGCCATGATTAACCAGATCACATTCTGTGGTTGTAGAAAACCTACTGTTTTCATGCACTGTCTAGAGGCTTATGGAGGTAAGTGATATGAATTCAGAGCTGTTGCACTATATTTTGGCAGTATGGGCCTATAAAAAATAAAAAAGCCCTGCCAACAGTTTCAGTAGCTTTACCGAAACGTGTGACACATTCAGGTAGTTCTTAACATCAACATCACTTTAACAAAGTGGTGCTATAGCTACACCAAAATTAAAAGAAATACCTCCAGTTATTAGATCATGAAACTGGAGATAATTAGGACCAATTCTAAGTTGTGTATAGAGACTGACAGAGTGGCTGTCTCTGTATGCTGGGTAACATGTTTGCTGCCGCTACAACCATCTGTTGACAAACTAAATTATTCCACAAAATCGGTTTAGAAGTAAAACCAGGAGAATAGTTAATAATGTCCATTAAAAGTTAGTTGTGTACAGCCGCACATGTAAAACAAAGATTACAAGAGATTAAGAAAATTGCTTTCAGGCCATCTATTTGCAAGACAACAAATTGAGTCACATGAAGAATATAGAATTTTTTGTACAGGAGTCAAAAATCTCAATACAGAAGACTAAAGAGGAGTTCCACCTGGGAAAATAAAAAAGTCAGCAGCTACACACATCTGTAGCTGCTGACTTAATATATGGACACTTACCTGTTCAGGGAGCCTGCAATGTTGGCACCCCAGCCGATTTTTGGATTGGCTGTTGGGTGCCGCTGCAGCAATTCATCGCAAGGGAAACCGACAGTGAAGCTAAATGTGGCAACTCTGCTTTATGTCTGGCTTGTGTACATTTGAATACTTAATGAAATATGCCCCCTCCAAAATAATTCCCCTGCTTTTACCACTTTAGCCCTGGAAGGATTTACCCCCTTAATGGCCAGGCCATTTTTTGCAATCTATTGCATGAAGCGACGTACAGGTATGTCGTTTTGCGCAATAGAGCAGACCTGCCACAGTATATGTACTGTGGCTGGTCGGCAAGTGGTTTATACCATACAAAGGGTGACACTCACAATTTGGCCTGATGAAAATGTATCACAACTTTCAAAGCAATTTAAAAATCGTCTTTTATAAACATACATCATCTGCACCATCTACTTCTGGTAAGTCTACATCTTCATCTCCTCCCATGGTGTTCATCATCTGTTGTCAAAAAAATGTAATCAGAATCCAGGGAACAAAAGCTTACATAAACATTTTCAGATTACAGAAAAACTCTTCCAAGCAAAGGGTGAATATTTACCTCTGAAAAGCGGTCAAAATTTGACAGATCTTCGTCGGAGTCATCTTCCCAATCTTTCCAATTGTTAAAATCCACACAAAGCCAATTGAGCTGAAATAAGTTAAATACTTTTAAAATTACAAACAATAAATATGTAAACAAATCTTTCACATGCTTAGCAGGAGGGCAGCTAGCAAAATATTGAAGATGGAGATCATTTACCTTTGCTTTCTCCTTTGTCAACCTAGGCCACGACTGGCCAGATTCTCCTTTTCGTAAACAACATAGGACAGATCTGTCTGTTCTTTTATGTTTGGACTCCTATATAAAGAAAACAAAAAAATTGTAAAGAACATCTATATAGTCAAATTGTAGACCAATTTTCTGGCAACCTGCTAGCTGCATGGCTTGCTCACTTTGGCCTTTCATTATTGAACCAGATCAGGAAAGTCTACATTAATATTCAGAGCCAGTGATCTTAACCACTTCATTACTGGGCACTTAAACCCCTTCGTGCCCAGACCAATTTTCAGCTTTCAGCGCTGATGCATTTTGAACAATTGCACGGTCATACAGTGCTGTACCCAAATTATATTTTTACCATTTTTCCCCACAAATAGAGCTTTCTTTTGGTGGTATTTGATCATGTCTGCAATTTTATTTTTTGCGCTATAAACAAAAAAAGACAATTTTGAAAATAAATAAATATTTTTTAACTTTTTGTTAGAATATCCAATTTTTTTTTTTTTTTTATATTTTTTTCCTCAGTTTAGGCAGATACGTATTCTACATATTTTTATTTAAAATTTATTTAATCGCAATAAGCGTATATTGATTGGTTTGCGCATAAGTTATAGCGCCTACAAAATAGAGGATAGATTTGTGATTTGTTTTTTACTAGTAATGGTGGCGATCTGCGATTTTTTTTTGTCAGGCCTGCGATATTGCGGCAGACATATCGGACACTTGACAATTTTGGGACCGTGCTATAATAATGCACTAATTACTGTATAAATGTGACTGGCAGGGAAGGGGTTAACACTAGGGGGTGAGGAAGGGGTTCAATGTATTCCCTGGGTGTGTTCTAACTGTAGGGGGACGGGGACTGACTGGGGGAGGTGACCGATGCCGTGTCCCTATGTACACAGGGGACACAGCATCAGTCTCCTCTCTCCCCGACAGGATATGGAACTCTGTCCTGTCCCTGCTGTCACCGCCGATCGCGGGTACCCGGCGGACATCGCCGCCGACAGGCACACGCATCTACATCTCACCGATGCGCTGGGCACAGTGTTTCCCCGCTGCGCATGCGGGGAATGTAAATAGCAGGACGTCCACCCGGCACTTGAGAGCCATGCTGTGGACGTCTTTCGTCTATAGCGCGACCCTCTAATGGTTAAGCATGGAAGCCAAGTGTGAGCATGATATTTAGGGAAGATTTACTAAAACTGGGAGGACTCCGTATTTAGATTTTATTGGCAAAGCTCAATTTAACATTCTGCAGCTGGAAGCCGATTGGTTACTATACACTGCTGCACAAGATACTGCACTAGTTTTAGAAAATCACCCCTTCAGGCATCTAGCCTTTTTCAGTAGTGGCAGTCGGCATGCTTTTTCCTGGGCTAATTTTTTATTTAAATTGCCCAAATCCCCATAATGACAAAACATACGGGCAGGTGCTTGCTAGGGTAACCGACGTGTGAGCTCTTCAAAAATCACATCAAAAAAAAAAGTTCCCCATGTTTTTTTTCCAATGGTTGGTGGAAAGTAAACCACAAAATCGGGTCAGTAAGCAGATTTCTTCACATCAATATGCAAAGATTAACCTTTTTTATATGCAAATAATTCATATATCTGAACTAGTGACTTCATTGCAGTTCACGGGATTATGCCCCGGGCTCTTTGCAGACGAAATCCTCAAGTACCAAATACGATGCACAGGTCTCTAACTCAGCCTCAGTGGGGCTCTCTCAATTTATGGATGGTGGTATATGGCCTCATTCACACAAGTTTTATCTTAAAGCTACCAAAAGACTGGCATATTTCTGCAGCTGAATTCCAGGTGGATGCATAGTTGTGGCAATTGCTCCACATGTGGTTTTAGCCAGAGGTTATAGTACATTCATGGAGAGCCGTTTTACACACTATAAAGTTGCTTTTACAGAATGCCCTTTGTTTTTATTCGTTGTTTATGTGGTTGATCCTTGTTCTCTCCGGGCTTGACCAACAGTTCTTGTACTACATACAAGTATGGAGGTTCATGGACTTCTTTTACCTTTTGTATTAGCCGCAAAACTCAATTTTATAGTGCATAAACAAAGTTGCTTTTGTTCAACCAATTAGTATCTAGGTCTTTGAAGCCTAGTGTACGCTAAAAGTTGATCTTGTTCAACCCAGTGGGCTAAAAATAAAGATGGGGGGGAGATCTTGTACCAACAATCCGATGTTAGTACAGCATCTCCTCGTTGAGCTCATATGTTCTGACAAGGAGAATGACCCCCGCCAAAACACATCAGTTATCCAATGGCTGAGAATGCTAATCAGCAGATTGTTTTCGGACGTGTCCCTTTGACAGAAGCCAGACTTTCGGCCGACTTTTGTCAGACCGGCTGCTGATACACATGGACCGAATGTCCGCTGGTTTCTATTGAACTGGCCGACACCACCAGATATTTGGCCAGTGTGCATGGGGTTTGTTATTCTGAGGGAGTTGCAGTCTGGTCACATGATCAGCTTCAGTGTAAAGGAGGAACAGCTGACAACAGATGCCCCCATTGTAAGCCAAAGGGAGACATCACCACCCAGAGCATGCAGCATTTGTCAGCGATCTCTCCTCTTCACTAAAGCCAGTCGCTGGACAGATCAAGTGACTGGACCAGAGCAGTATTAAGCCCAAAAGCAAACTTATTGCTGCTTACCAATTGTTAGATGTGGTGGCTGCATTTGTTTTATTTTTCAGGCTCTCATTTTTACCAGTGGAGTCTTATTTTTCAACAGACCAAGCTGTCCTGTAGATGTAGCACTTAGAGCAGGGATTTGTGGCCCTCCAGCTGTTGCAAAACTACAAGTCCCATCATGCCTCTGCCTCTAGGTATCATGCTTGTGGCTGTCAGTCTTGCTATGATTCATGGGACTTGTAGTTCTGTAACAGCTGAAGGTCTGCTAATTGCATATCCCTGACTTAGAGGGTTGAGACAAACCATTTACCTCTGACAGGGATGCTTACAATGACAATTTTCTTTAATGTAAAACCTTTATCCCAAAAGGAACAAAACACTGTTGCTGCAACCGCTTATAAAAACTGTTAGCTGAAATTTTACTTTAATTTAGTATATCTAAATCTGCTAGTCCATCTAATATTTCCCAGACAATGCTGCTGTTCAAAAGGCATCTGTGTTACTCCTACATCCAGAGTGTAGGCACTAATACAGGAGGCACGTTACTGGCAGCGTTACCAGGTGAAAAAGCCTAAAAAGGAAAACAAATAATACCACCACATTTAAGAATTGGCAAACTGCAATACATTACATTTTTGGTTTTAACAATGGTTTAAAGCTGCAGTTTAGCTTAACATTTTTCTCTCTAAAGCTATAGTTACATGACTTTCTTGTACTGAAGCATGTCCCACAAATTGTAGGCTTCTATACTGCAGGGTTTCCCACGTTCTGTTCCTTCTGCTGAATTTCTGGCACTGAGGATTGACAGCTTCAGCTGCACTAAAATACATTTTTCTCCTGCACTGATTAGACTGCATATAACAATTTGTGAATGGTAGAAAAAATCCTGTGACTGGTCATTCTCCCCATTCACAGATCGTTACAAAATTTCTGCAGCAGAAAGAGGGCAGCCCTACAGAAAAGATTTCTACAGAATCCAGCAGTCTGCACATTGTGGGACATAATTCATTACAGGCAAGTAATGTAACTAAAGTAAAAACAAAAACTAAACTTCAGTTTTAATGAGCTGGGTCTATCCCAAATGAAGTCAGCTACCTCAGACACCAGGCAATCCATGGCAATGACCTGCCAACCCCTCTACCACACAGGAGGAGAGTGCCTAAGATTTGCATGTTTCCCATTACCATGTAGGGTTGTGTCCATTTCTTCCACAGTTGTCAGAATACACTCAGCTCTGTAGAGTTTTCTGTCAGGTCCCTGCCTTCTGGAAACTGAGAAACAGGGATCTGCTCCCATGTATTCTGGAGGAGAGGGCTGCACATAAATAAGTACAAGCTAATGTGGTAGGATTTGCTTCATCATCATCACCACCACCTGGGCAGGCATCCATTGACACAGAAAGCAGGACTCGGGCCCACTGTCACTGGATTTGATTGACAGCAGCGGGAGCCAACGGCTGCACTGCTAACAATCTAGCCATTGAGGAACCAGGACAGCGGCTGTGCTCTTCCGACAGAACCATCGGGGGGGGGGGGGGCGATGGGTGGATGGTCTAGTGCTGAAGGTTTTTTACCTTAACGCATAGGGTGAAATACAGAGGGTTTACAACCCCTTTAAATATATACCCAAAAAAACAATGGAAAAACACTATGAAAATGCCCAGTAGAATTATGATATATCCTAGTATTAAAAAAATAAACACCTCTTGTAAGCATCTGGACATTCATCCAAGCCACTTCACAATATCTCAACAGAAAATCTTCTAGTATTTATACCTCAACATACATTGCAATCAGCAATAAAACCCTGCAACATGCTTAAGGTTTCATGTACACTTGAACTACTTTGACCACAGGAAACCACAAAACATGGCAAAAATCACGCCACAATTTTACGGCCGGTGGTCAAAATGTTCCTATCCTGAAAGCGATTCTTCTGCATTCAAAAGAGGTGTCTTTGAGCAAAGGAGGACAAAAAACAATTTTACCCACCAAGGAATGGAGGTCTAAACCCATAGATTACAGGTTCAGTTTAATGAGAACATACAGCATTTTATATACATCTTATAATGTCAACATCATCGCGGCTCTGGCCAATCACAGCAGCGGAGCCAATGAGAACCGGAAGTAGCTCCGGGAGACATGTCGGCTAAAGCAGTATGCCTGGACCGCTGCGGGGGCTTTGATCTAAGGCAAGTATATCGTAATGAGCTAGTATGCAATGCTCATTAAGCCTTTGTCTTGCAGGTTTTATTTTTCCTCCCCATGGGTTTACAACCACTTTAAGTTACAGTAAATAATTCACATGCAGTGAATGTCTGGAAGTATTTTTTTCTGCTTTTAAAATGTGCCCAAGAGTTTCAGATCATGGCAGGTCTTTCCCACTCCCTTACATTACTATTGAACATTCCTTATGATAGGCTGCCTCACAGACCAAGGAAGATGCAGAAGGGGTGGGTAGGCTTTAGGAAGAAGTGCAATGCTTTGCCTGTCAGCCTATGGCCTGCCATTCCGAAAAATCAGATGCAATAAAGACGTTGCATGTGTAAGCAAAGGTACTTCTAGATGCCTGGACTTATTAGTTGACAGGTCAGCAGCATTTTGCTTGCTTAAAGCAGTGGTCCCTAAACAAAGAAGTAACATTTAACATAAAATTCTAGTTCTACCAATACCATAACAGTTAAATCAACTGGAAAATGAATCAATTTACTTACATTCGGGTCAATAGACTGATAAAGTTCAACCTCATTTAAATGTTTAACATTATCAGCTCCTCCCAGACAGCTGCAAAATAAAATAAAGAAAAGTTCAGAGGTCTACAAAATGTGTCGTCCATTAACAGAATAAAACCATATAGAAGACAATGAATGGTTAGTTGTAAGTTTAGATAAATAGATGTGAACAAACAAAACATTGTTAAATCTTTAAAGTGATTGTAAACGATCACCTTGTAAA
The DNA here is from genome assembly GCA_029574335.1 of Rana kukunoris. NCBI lineage: Eukaryota > Metazoa > Chordata > Amphibia > Anura > Ranidae > Rana > Rana kukunoris. Next base: position 142,075,666 of record CM056050.1, on the reverse strand, counting down.
ACAACCCATTCTGTTGGAAATAAAACGGCAAAAAACATTTGTTCATAAGTATAAGAAAAACAATTTTTTTTCCCTTTAGGCCCCTTTTACACTTGTGCGACCTGAAAGTAGTACAACTTTGCCACGACTTGAAGCAATGTAATCTTGAGATATATGGACCTCAAGTCACATCAAAGCAAGACCAAAGTAGCGCAGGAATTACTGTGAAGTCGCACAGATATGAATGGTACTCATGGGGTACAACTTATGGGACTTTGCAGTCCCAAGTCACAGGACAATTCATGTGAAAGGGGCCTTTAGTGATCACATTCCCTCTGTTCTCAGCTGCATAAGAGCTGGGGGGACGAGAAGCAGCAGTGCACGGATATCCACAGTGAATGGCTGTGGGGGGGGGGGGGGGGTCAGCACAAGTATGATTACTGGAGGAGAGTAGGCAAAGTTCTCACCAGCTAGAAAACTGATCACGCTATGCTCTTATGCCTAGTGTAGTCAGATATATACATACGATTGGTTAGGTCAGATGCAGGCCGATTTCACAACCTCTGACTCAGCCAGAGGAAGCTTTGTATTCATCGATCGAATACATTGCTTGTTCTGAGCACCACTGTGGTAGACTCTCCTGTGATACAGATAGGAGACAGGAAGTCCACCAAGTGAGAAGTATGTTGGATTGAAAAAGTCTAGAGTGAAACTAGATCTGCAAAAGGAGGCTACTACAAAGCCCAGAACCTCTGCATCTAAACACGTTTGCTGCAATTCATGCCAAGGTGAGCACCTAACGCAGGATCCAGTGCATGAAAAAAAAAAAAAACACGTTACAAAGAACAATACTCTAGTACAAAAAAAGAGGGTAAGAGATCTGGAAACTGATAGATAGCCCAGGGTAGCAAGATGATCAGAGGGAAACTTTTTTTTAAAGATAAGTATTTTGCCAGAGAACAGATTAATTTGCTTAGGACACTAGCAACAAAGTGAAATAGCGAGTGGGCATGGTTATAAGGTGTACTCTAAAAGCACTACTAGAATGTTTTTTTCTGTCTTTCAATCACTTAAAAAGGTAGCCAGCATATAACCAATGACCTATGAACCCAAGTTGTGCATCTGTACTGTACGATTATACCAGGGTTTACCTGTAAAATCCTTTTCTTGAAGTACATCACAGGATGTAGGGTTTTTTATTCACAACTACTGTATTTGGGTTTTGCTGCCACCTACCGGTGAAGGGCCACTGGTAAAAAAAAAAAGGCAGGGTTTGCCATCTAGGTAAAAGCCCTCCCAGCACAAGTTTTATAGCAAGCAATGAGGAACCTGATGAAGTCACGTGGTGTGACGAATACGCGTCGGGATTGGAGCACTGGACCCTTTACACCTGACGGACGGTAGACGAGCTCGCTGCTCGTGGATGTATGACCGCCTCAGCTGACTTTATGTGACTTTTTATTTTGTGCTTTGTTTATTAAATCTTTATTTTGCGGTATTATGCGATGTGCCCTCCTATTTTTGTTTCAAACACCATCGTTTGAGTATCGGCGGATCAACATCTAGCCAAACAGCGGCAGCAGAGCAGCACCTGACGAGCTCGCTGCTCGTGGAGATAGGCACCCCCTTTCACCACTCTGTGTAAGTGCACATCTTTTGATTGCTAGCAGGAATCCCTCCAGTGGTGACAGGACTACTCTATGTTTGTTTTTTTGTACTTTCCCCTTCCATGCACCATCGGATTTGAGGCTTCCATTCATCAAGAGTTTGATGCCCTATCTTTCTGGCTATATCAGATAGCCTTGAGGTAAGCTGATAGGATCACTAGAGGTGTGGGCTGCACGTTTCGGAATCCTCCATTGCACCTTCACTCATTTGGCTGCTGGAACATCTCCTTTTGACTTCACACCAGATTTCACTTGCTGCACCGAGTTGCATGATTAAGTTGGACTCTCTTCTTTTATTTGGTTTTGTCTGCAGGACTGAGTTTGACCATGCATTCTATTATGTCCACCACACATCTTTATAGATGACACGGTCACTGTTATTTACTGTTACTTTGTTCACATTGTGTTTTATAGAATTTTTTCTATATATTTATACATTTTTGTCACTTATTGTATTCACCTAGTTTACTACTTCACTTCCCCTTTCCCATCACCCTTTAGGCATCACCACCACAGCGCAAACAATATCACTTGTTGTATACCTTTTATTGTCCATTTGGATAGACCTATTCTTTGTTTGCTGCAGTATACCTTTTGTGCCCCTTTCCCACGGCCCCTTTCCCACGGTCCAATCCCTTTTCACCCATTTCAGCGCAGGAGTTTCACCTATCACAATGAGGAACCATACAAAAGGTGAAATATTCCTGTGTTCTGCGATTTGGATGTCGAGAAATCATAATTTCTTTATCATACATCACAGGAGATGGGATTTCCTATTAACGGATATTGATATTGTTCCAAAAGCACTAAACAACTGCAGAGGACAACACAACAGGGAAACCCTCCACTACAGAGGCAGGAAGCATCAGAAGCCTAGGAGCTGATTTTCCCACTCCTGGGTTTAAGGCTGAACAGCTGTCTGCTCTGTGACAGCCAGGGCAATACTAGTGTGGGATTGCAAGAGCCAGAGTCTGAACTCCGTTTTAAAATGGTTTGACAAATACCAGTAGTCCTGCACTGTGACATAGCCAACCTGGACTAAGGCTTTTGGAGGGGACTAGGGGCTAGCCTTCTACCCACTGATTATGGTCCATGGTAGGAGACCAGAGATTTTGTCTGCTTACCTCAGTAAGAGCATGGAAAAGTGCTCAGCCTCTGATACCATGAAGAGAGCAGATAATTCTCCAACGATGAACAATGTGATTAACACTATGAGCAAGGTTTGGATTAATCATCTAAATAAAGACAATAACACTTCCTTTCTGGAGTGGATAGAAAGGTGTTAAATTAATTAATCTTGCATGGGTTAGGCCCAATGTACACGGGACGCTGCTAAACATACGTTCAGAGGTAGTTGGATGCTTCTTTCAACTGACCCTGAACTCATTCAATGTTATCCTATGTGATCATGTATACAGTCTCATTTATTGCCGTTTTTAAGCAGTTTATATTTAACCGTTTTTAGACGCAGAAGATTTCCATGTTTCAGACGCCAAATGTAGTAACCCTCGTTTATAGGCGTTTTTCGTTCTTGACTATTTAAAAAGCGTATTTTTTTTTATTTGAACGAAAGCAAAAAAAAACGTGGCAAAATGCGGGGACATTTTACTGTGGGTTACCACGCAGTTTAATCAAGATTGAAAACGTCGTGTACATGTAACCTTCATTCCCGACGCCGGGGTTAAATGTGCCAGAAGTACCCCGACCCTCGGGGTGCATTTTTTTTTCCCCCAAAAATTCCTGGCGATCCGGCGGGGGTTTCCCGCGTCGCCGGTCAGACTTTCGTTCGTGTGTGGCACGGGGTGATTTTTAACTATTAACCCCGTAAACGCGCTTACCTCGCTGGAGCAGAAAAAGTTTACTTATTTTTGCGATCCAGCGATTGGTACGGCGGGCGGATGTCCGCCTGATGCTGTGTGTTCCGCCGATTCCCTTCCCTGCGAGCGTCGCGACTAGGGGGGGGAACGGCGCCAAATTTAAAAAAGTAAACAAACACTATACATACAAACGTAATCTTATAGATTACAGTACTGTATGTAAAAAAAAACGTCCCAGTGGTCTGCTAAACGTCATTTTGTATAATAAAAACTTTTCTTTCTCCCTGCAAACTGTAGATGCCCATAGCAACCAAAAGTGTCCCTTTATGCAAAAATTGTTTTAGAGGCTAAAAAAAGATAATAAATGACACTTGCAGAATTTAGCGAACGATTTATGAAATTGTCATAAAAAAAAAAAAAAAATGACAGCAAAAATTCTGCAACTACAAATTTCAGTGATTTTGATTTGATCATTATTGAATAATTTTTCTATAATTATATTAATTTGTGATCATTTTTTATAATTATTTATTATATTATAATTTTTAATTAAAAAAAAAAAAAAAAATTACCCGGGATCTATTAGACTCTTGTTTTAGATTTAAGGGTTATTCCTAAGTTACAAGCCTGTATAAAACGCCAAATTCCTTGCAAATAATGGTGCTTTTACTAAAATCTTGAATCAAGCCAGGGAGGTTAATGGTCAGAGGAAATATGATAGCACTCCTGCAGACTGGGTTAAAGAAGCTTCACTTGGGACAGAAATATTTATCAACAATCTCCCCCAAGAAATGTATTCAACTTTTTCAGACTGTTAAAACATTGTAGGAGCTTTGTCTTATGATGACTTGTCTAGTGAACAGATTACACATGTGAAAGCAGGTTAGATATTTAGACAGCCCTGGGTCTTCTCTCTGGGGAACTGGCGCTGAACTATCTGGGTGGACACTGCCAAGTCACAGACTATTCGGTAATTAGCTTACTGTTTATGTAGATCACCGTTTGTTGGTTATTCATTAGATGTACTGATATTACTGCTTGACTTTTGTATTGTTTAGAATACGATCAAGCTCCGATCGTGTGTGGTATTTATAGTGTCTAAGTTTACAATAAAGTCAGTTCCAGTTTGCACCCAAGCTAGTGTCATCTAGTTCTTGGATGCAATCCTCAGCTATAATACCTGGTTCCAGAGTGGAGGAAACTATTATGGCAAAAGCACACAGATGGGGTGCCAGGCAGTCAATCAATCACATGTACCATTTAAAAAGTCCCTGGTACTCAAGTGGTTAACACTCAAAAGGGACTATTGTAAAAACCTTATATTATTTTGCAGAATATTTACCTGAAAGTTAATTTATTTTTCTCAAAGTCTAATTTTACTTCTTTGCTGTCCTCAACACAGAACTCCAGAAAAACATAATCCCTCCTATCGTACCACTTCGCAGATGCTGGTTGCCTGTGGCAAGAAGAAAAAATAAAATTTACACAAATTGACAATACAGCTTCATTACATATTATGAATACAAGCACTGTTATTTCACATTTTACCAATACAGAGAATACACACATTAATTTTAGCTCATTACATTTGGGGAAAAAAAGGGATTTTTAAATACAGCTTACCTGTAAAATCCTTTTCTTGGAGTACATCACGGGACACAGAGCGGCATATTCATTACTATGTGGGTTATATGGAGTACCTTCAGGTGTGGACACTGGCAATCTTCAAACAGGAAGTCCCCTCCCTATATAACCCCCTCCCCTAGAGGGAGTCCCTCAGTTTTGTAGCAAGCAGTATGCCTCCCAAAATGGTCACCCAAAAGAGGGGTGGGAGCTCTGTGTCCCGTGATGTACTCCAAGAAAAGGATTTTACAGGTAAGCTGTATTTAAAAATCCCTTTTTCTTTCTCGTACATCACGGGACACAGAGCGGCATATTCATTACTATGTGGGATGTCCGAAAGCAATGCTTTAATGAGGGGAGGGAGACATCTTCCAAAGAAGGATTCAATTTAGAGATAAACTCAAATCATAATAATTCCAACTTAGTCAAGAAAAAACTTTTTTTTTTTTTTTTTTTTTTTTATAACCAAGGGTGTTTCTGATCCCGAGGATTTCAAACTGCAGCCTGTAGTACTGCCTGTCCAAAGGCAGAATCCGCATTCCTTCTCACGTCTAGTTGATAAAACCTTGTAAACGTGTGGACTGATGACCACGTTGCTGCCTTGCATATCTGAGCCATAGAGATCTGATGGTGTGCTGCCCAAGAGGCGCCCATGGCCCTGGTAGAATGGGCCTTTACCGACAACGGAGGAGGCAACCTCTTCAACCCGTAGGCTTGAATGATTAATTGTCTAATCCATCTTGAGATGGTGGATTTTGCAGCTGCCTGCCCCTTCTTGGGGCCATCTGGTAGAACGAATAACACATCTGTTTTCCGGATCTTTTCTGTAGCTTTAAGATAGGCCTTCATGGCCCGGACAATATCCAAGGTATGCAGCAACCCCTCCTTTCTAGATCTGGCGTTCCCCACCTCTGGCAGATTGTCTGAAAGACCTGGGGATGCAGAGACCACTCCCCTGGCAACAGACTCTGGCGACTTAAGAAGTCTGCCTGCAGGTTGTCCACTCCTGGAATGAATATCGCTGAAATGCAGGGTACATGAGCCTCTGCCCATTGAAAAATCAAGTTCACTTCCCTTTGAGCGGCCTGGCTCCTGGTTCCCCCTTGGTGGTTTATGTATGCCACCGCCGTGGCATTGTCTGACTGGATTCTCACCGGGAACCCCTTTAATCTGGAGGTCCACGCCAACAGGGCTAGGCGAGCCGCTCTGATTTCCAAGATATTGATGGAGAGCTGCCTCTCTGCTTTCACCCAAGTTCCCTGGCGGGAGAACCCCTCGAAGACCGCCCCCCAGCCTGCCAGGCTGGCGTCTGTGGTAACTACCTTCCAGACAACAGGGCTGAAGGATCTTCCCTTTAGAAGGTTCTGAGGGTTCAACCACCAGGCCAGGCTTTGTCGGACCCTTGATGATAGCGTCAAAGGGGACTCTAAGGCATGTGCCCTCTTGCCCCAGGCTGCTAAAATGGCTGCCTGTAGGACGCGAGTGTGGATCTGAGCGTAAGGTACTGCCTCGAATGTGGCCACTAGCTTGCCTAGTAATCGCATACACAGGCGAATAGTTGGTCTTCTCTTGTTTATAACCAACTGAACCAACCCCTTGATCGCCTTGATCTTTACAAGGGGCAGGAACACCTTTTGACGTTCCGTGTCTAACCTCATGCCGAGGTATTCCAACTGCTTTGTAGGCTGGAATGCTGACTTTCCCTGGTTTAGGACCCAGCCGAATTCTTCGAGGTACCGAACCGTGAGGTTTACTGCCTTCTGCAGACCCGTCCGTGAATGATCTATAATTAAAAGGTCGTCCAAGTATGCTAGGACTGTGACTCCTTGGATTCTTAAATTGGCCAGAACTGGGGCTAGGATCTTCGTGAATACCCGGGGGGCCGTGGCCAGCCCGAAAGGGAGCGCCCTGAATTGGAAGTGTCGCTGCCCGACCGCGAAGCGTAAAAACCTTTGATGCGACTGACAGATTGGTACATGAAGGTAAGCATCTTTTATGTCTATGGAGGCCAGAAAATCGTTCTTCTGAAGCGCGGCGGCTGCTGACCGGATGGATTCCATCCGGAAGGACCGCACCCTTAGATAACCGTTTAACCTCTTTAGGTCCAAGATTGGCCTGACATCGCCGTTGGGCTTTGGTATGACAAAGAGATTGGAATAGAAACCTAGGCCTTGCTCTTGGGCTGGCACTTCTAAAATTACGTCCTGGCAAAGCAGGTGATCCAAGGCTGCCAGCATTGAGGCCTTCCTTGCTGGATCCCTTGGTAGCCTTGATTCTTGAAAATGAGGCGGAGGATACCTTAGAAATTCCAGTCTGTAACCTGTGGTTACAGATGCCCGGACCCATTTGTCGGGGATCTTGGCTTCCCAAACTTCTGAGAAGAGACGAAGCCTTCCCCCCACCCGTGAGAGTGGGGGCGCCCCTTCATAAGGCAGACTTAGGGGCTGCCTTTGACGGCTTGCGATACCACGGCTTCTTACCCCCAGGGGTTTGTCCCTGCGATCTACTGTTACCGTTGGATCGCGCAGGCGGCCGTCGATACTGCCTGGAATTAGAGGGCCCCGAGACAGGAAAAAGCTGCCTTTTAAATGTAGGAGCCCGGAATGTCTTTTTGACCGGTAAAAGGGTACTCTTGCCATTTGAAATAGTCTGAATATATTTATCCAGATCCTCTCCGAAGAGTCGCCCTCCATGGAAGGGAAATCCTGCCAGAAGCTTTTTTGCATGGGGGTTCTGCCGCCCAGTTCTTCAACCATAAGAGCCTTCTCATGTGTACCAAACATAGTGATAAACGAGAAGCCTGCTGGATGGAATCTTTTATAGCATCTACCGCAAAACACAGAACTCTGGGAATGTCAGCAAACTCTTCTGCTTGTTGGGTAGGCATGTCTTTTAACATCTCTTTTGTCTGGTCTTTTAATGCCTGACAAACTCCAATTGCAGCTACCGCTGGCTGCACCACTGCTCCTGCCGTAGCAAAGGATGCTTTTAAAAGTGTTTCTAATCTTTTATCAACCGGATCTCTAAACATATGTATATTTTCCACCGGGCAAGTTAGTGATTTATTCACACATGAGATGGCTGCATCCACTACTGGGAGCTTCCATCTCTTGGAGAATTTTTCCTCCATGGGATAAATGACCGCAAATCTTTTCGGTGGCAGAAAAACCCTGTCCGGCCGTACCCAATCCCGAAAGATCAATTCCTCCAAGAGAGGATGGACCGGAAAAACTGCGTTGCTTAACGGGGCTCTCAAAGAGCCCAGAGAGGATACCGGAGGAACCTGAGGTTCTGGTAATGGCAAGCTAAATGCCGAGCGGACCATGTCCGTCAAAGACTGTACCCACAGTCTTTCTGTCTGGGAGTCTGAAAATGGTTCCTCAGAGGTAGACCCCTCAATCCCTGAACCCTCTTGGTTCAGGTCCAGTTGATCCTCCTGTGATTCTAATTCCTCCGGAGAGAGAATCTCAGCATCTGAGGATACACTGCCTGGTGATGGGGATCTAACCCGTTTCTTACCAGGAATAGCTCTAGCAATCAATGCTGCTATTCTCTCTTCTAGCCCCCCTAGGGATACGGCTAGCATCTCCTCTGTGATAAACACAGGGCTGGGCTGATCCGGGCCAGCCTCCGCACCAGATCCCCCTAATGGCTCATCCAAGGCGCTTCTTAAATTAATAAGCTGCGGGGAAAGAATCGGCATATCAGAATCAGAAAGGGAACCCTTTTGTTTTTTGGTCTTTTTTGTACCCTTTGACCCCGAACCCTTGGAAGCCATAATAAAAAATCGAGGGACTCCGCCCACACAACAGACTGTAGTGGCCAGGAGTACAATTCCAGAGTTTAGGGGAAAGTAGATCACTAGTGTCCCCACAAACTGATGGGCCTGTATGTTGGTCTTTTTTTTTTTTTTTTTTTTTTTTTTAAATAATTATATATTTTCTATGACCATACATAATGCCCCTAACTTAAGTTTGCCAGCCTCCAACCTGCTGTCAAATAAGGGGGATTCTTTGGCTTAACAATAGACATTGGGACAAAGTCCACATGTACTACCCCTTTTCCGCCACCGGGAGTCACTGTTCTGCCGCCCTGCGTCCTCTCTTGAAACAATCAGCCACAGACTGAGCCCTGACAAGGCCTGCTGTCTATAACAGCAGAAGGGCGCGCCTGTATGACGCCGCAGGCCCGCCCCCCCCCGCCCTCCTGTCCGGATGGCGCGAAAATTCGTCAATAAGACGCGCGCGTGCACGCGCGCGCGCGCGCGTACCCGGAAACAGGAAGAACATGGAGGAGCCGCGCTGCTGGAGATCCATGGGCGCAGAAACGGCGGCAGATTCAAAAACTCCCGGCCAGGTAGGACTCTTTTAAGGCCCCTAAGGATCCTTTACTAGCCTCTAGGAAGAAACAGCAGGTTAGCTAGCAACACACTTTAGACAGGGGGGCCTAGTAATGGGGGGAGAAAGGGTGTCATCCTGTCTCTAAGACATAGTGATCACAGTTGCCCATGCAGAGCATACTCAGGCTATCCCCCCTTTTAGGTTACCCCGGGGAGCCTGCTGTCGAACCAAGTCCCGCAGGCTCCCCCTTACCTGCTCCATGCTGCAGGATGTTTGACCAGCAAAACTGATCCAGTCTTCTCCCATCTCCGTGGGTAGCGTAGTAGACCTTCAGGCCCTGGGGTCCTATGAAGGTACCCACTGTCCTGGACCTATATAGCACCCTGGCAAAACAGGAACCTTATGGTTTTTGCAAACTCCAAGTCCTGGGCCCAGGGTCCAGCCCTCCAAAGAGGAGCATTATAGGCAAAACCCCACGGTTTGGGGCCCGGGTACTGTCCACTTTGGCACTGAGGCTCCTTGGACAGATCCGGTTAGCCCGCCCTTAATCCCAAAGGATGTGGAGCCAAGCTATTCCGTGACCAACACCTAAGACACTGGCGAAAAAACTGAGGGACTCCCTCTAGGGGAGGGGGTTATATAGGGAGGGGACTTCCTGTTTGAAGATTGCCAGTGTCCACACCTGAAGGTACTCCATATAACCCACATAGTAATGAATATGCCGCTCTGTGTCCCGTGATGTACGAGAAAGAAAAACAAAAAAACAACCTCAGTAGTGATCCCTTTTCTACATATAATGCAACATGATCTCCCCCATATTGTGTTATTAGTACAAGGTTCTGTAGCTGGTGACTGAAGGACCTCTTTTTAAACCAAGTTTTTTTTTTAGTAAATCACCTGGCTAAGGCGACGACGGTCTTACTACATTTTGAAAAATTAAACCATATTTGTACAAGACAATTCTAAAGCTGGTCAAAGGCAGTTCAAATCTCGGCTGGTTCCTGCTGAACCGGCCAAGATTCGAACCACGTATGGGCAGGCTCAATATACCCAAAGTTGATCCAGCCTGTCAGATTTTACATGCAACCATTGCTAGCGGCTGTGCACAATGGCTCTGCGGGAGGTATTCACCTCCCAAGAACACCGGAAGGGTTGAGGAAATCAAGCCATTTTGTTTTATGCAACCCATGTTTCCAAGAAACAAAAATTGTTCCATCCATGGCCAACATTGTTTATACTGTGTGCAGACAAGTTTTCCCCAAAGTGCCAAACATGAGCATATCACATCAGTTAAAGAAGCAATGGTATCCATAAGCTTTGATGAAATCTCAGCCAAAGGCATCTCTTCCAGATTCAATTCTACAGAAAAAAGAATGGGGGATTGGCTATCAGTTAACACCTCCTCAAGCAGCATGAGGAAAGTAGTCCGCAGGGATGGTTTTTGAACCCACAACATATGGTCTCAAAAAAACAAGATCTTGTCCATAAAATTATACATGGTAGACCTCTAGATAGGAAGAGGAAGGGTGTGAGGCTAAAGGGCCCAGAGGAAGGCAGTGAATCAGACCATGCATGTTGACTCCAGAAAGGGTCTTCAGGGATAGGGCTCATAGACCTGTAAAGTACCCTGTGGCCAAAAACTATACAGCACATGCTAGTATGAGCATACCTACACCCAGTGCTCAAAGAGAAGTTTTTTTTTTTTTTTTTTTTCTTTAAAGTGTATTTTTGTGCGTGAACTCGAGAGAGAGGAGCCGGACTGCAGGAGTTGGGAGTAGGCAGACCCTCCCCCCGGAGGCAATCGCCATCCTTCTCCATGCCCCTGGTGGCAATGGCGGGTGTGAAGGGGGGCCTCCCACTCACCCCGCCCTACCTGCTCCTCTTGGGAGCCCAACTGGGGCCCAACGGGACCCCAATGGGGCAGAGGGACTCCCCCTATGAGGGAGTGAGGGGGCCTAGCCCACCCAGCCAGCCCCGTAGGTCCTTCACCTCTCTTTATTTTAGGAGACCGCATGGCCAAAGTGCGTGTGTTTTAAACCAATTTCGTGTGAGTGCAAGTGTGGTGGTTTTTGTGGGGGGGTGGGCGTACTAAGCACAGGCGTACCTTGCATAGCACACCCACCGGGAGCCGGGCTGAGACCACCAAACTCAATTCACGTCGGAAGCCTGTCAATCAAATAGGAACGCCTAGACCCGAAGACCATACCCGGAAGCGTCGGAGACGATGCATCTCTAAAACGGTAAGTACTACTTCGTTTCTAAAAAAAAAAACACCCGATTCCCCTTGACATAACGAGCCTCAATCAATGTTAAAAAAAGGTTTTTGGGGGAATTACCCCTTTAACTGATTCCTTTTAACTACTTGAGATCCGCGCTATAGCCGAATGACGGCTCTAGCGCAGATCTAAATTGCCAACAAGCCGTCAATTGACGGCTTGTCACTAGCTGCTCCAGAGCGCGCTGCGGGGAAACACTGTGTTGCTCGTGTCCCTTGGACACAGCCAATCACAGATCGCCGCGAACAGCCAATCAGAGTGGCCGTTTGCGATGCGATCTGTGCGGCGAATGAGAGATGATCTCATAGATCATCTCTCATTGCCGTTTTACATAGAGACAGCGTTCTGTCTCTGGAGAGCAGGAGACGGATCTGTGTCTCTTGTACATAGAGACACAGATCGGTCACCTCCCCAGTCACCCCCCCCCCCCCCCACAGTTAGAACACTATGCAGGGAATACATTTAACCCCTTCCTCACCCCCTAGTGTTAACCCCTTCAATGCCAGTCACATTTATACAGTAATTAGTGCATTTTTATAGCACCGATCGCAGTATAAATGTGAATGACGCCAAAAATGTGTCAAAAGTGTCCGATGTGTCCGCCATAACGTCGCAGTCCCAATAAAAATCGCAGATCGCCGCCATTTCTAGTAAAAAAATAAATAAATAAATAATTATGTCCCCTATTTTGTAGGCACTATAAATTTTGCGCAAACCAGACGCTTATTGCGATTTTTTTTTTTTTACCAAAAATATGTAGAAGAATATGCATCGCCCTAAACTGAGAAAAAAAAGTTTTTTTTTTTTTAATTGGGATATTTATTATAACAACAAGTAAAAAATATTGTATTTTTTTCAAAATTGTCGCTCTTTTTTGTTTATAGCGCAAATAATAAAAACCGCAGAGGTGATCAAATACCACCAAAAGAAAGCTCTACTTGTGGGGAAAAAAGGACGTCAATTTTGTTTGGGAGCCATGTCGCACGACCGCGCAATTGTCTGTTAAAGCGACGCAGTGCCGGAAGCTGAAATATCACCTGGGCAGGAGGGGGGTATAAGTGCCCAGTAAGCAAGTGGTTAAAAATAGATAAAAATCAATCATATAATGTGCCTGCAGTTTGTTTAGTTTTTGCATGCCGTTTCATGCTTCTGTGATATACAGAGACACAGAGCCAATACAGGGCAGTGATGGTTTGTAAAACGAAACCAGATTGGTGGTTATGAAGGGTTTTAGACACAGTAATCACATCAGAGCAAAAACAAACAATAAGGACATGAAAACAGGACTGCAGTAAGGTAAAGGAAGCTAATTGGCTAAAAAAAAAAAAAAATTCCTTTAGTGACCCTTTAACCACCGGACCATATTGCTGCCCAAAGACCAGAGCACTTTTTGCGATTCGGCACTGCGTCACTTTAACCGACAATTGCTCGGTTGTGCGACATGGCTGCCAAACAAAATTGGCGTCCTTTTTTCCCCACAAATAGAGCTTTCTTTTGGTGGTATTTGATCACCTCTGCGGTTTTTATCTTTTGCTCTTTAAACAAAAATAAAGCGACAATTTTGAAAAAAATGAATATTTTTTGCTATAATAAATATCCCCCAAAAATATATTTTTTCCTCAGTTTAGGTCGATACGTATTCTTCTACATATTTTTCGCAAAACAAAAAAAAACAAATCGCAATAAGCTTTTTTTGATTGGTTTGCGCAAAAGTTATAGCGTTTACAAAATAGGGGGTATTTTTATTAATATATTTTTTTTTACTAGTGATGGCGGCGATCAGCGATTTTTTTCGGTACTGCGACATTATGGCAGACACTTCGGACACTTTTGACACATTTTTGGGACCATTGGTATTTTTATAGCGATCAATGCTATAAAAATGCATTGGATTACTATAAAAATGCCACTGGCAGTGAAGGGGTTAACACTAGGGGGCAGGGAAGGGGTCAAGTATGGTCCTGGGTGTGTTCTAACTGTATGGGGGGGGGGGGGGGGTGGACTGACATGGGGAAAATCACTGATCTTACGTGCATACATTGTATGAACAGAAGATCAGCATTTCCCCCCCACTGACAGGATCGAGGAGCTGTGTGTTTACACACAGCTCCCGGTCCCCGCTCTGTAACGAGCAATTGCTGGTGCCCGGCACGAGCAGGGGACTTGGAGGCACGCCCCTAGTTGCCTGGGAGAGAGCCGACGTAGAGCCAAGGGCTCTCGCGCAGGGGAGCCAACCTGCCACCGTAAAACGACGGCGGCAGGTCGGCAAGTAGTTTTTTTTACATCTGTCCCTGATATGTCCAAAACCTACATGCTTTTGATGTGAAAATCCTGAGATTTTAGCTGCCCCGCCTCTGTATTGCCACCTTGCTTAAAGGCCATCTGTAAGCCCGGGGGCCCCATAATGTTCTATTGCCCGGAGGCCCCATGAGTTGTCAGTCCGTCCCTGGGGGTAATCATCTAATGGGGAAACTTGTTGCCATAAACCTCACTTTGGAACAATTACTCTGCTGCGCCTCGGACAGGAAGTAAAGGGAAATGTCCACATTTTCATCTTGTCTGCTTTAAAGGGGATCTCCACTCTAAAGTGAAGATCCACTGATCGGAACCCTCCCCCCCTCCGGTGTCACAATTGACACCTTTCAGGGGGGAGGGGGGTGTAGATACCTGTCTAAAGACAGGTATTTGCACCCACTTGTGGCCCGCAGTCTCGGGCAAAAGTCATTTTTTTTTTTTTGCGACATCCCGTCGCCGCCCCCCCCCCCCCCCCCCCGTTGTGTGCTGGGAATTCTCGGCTCCCAGCACATAGCGGGAGCCAATCGGCGGGCGCAGCGTGACTCGCGCATGCGCCGTAGGGAACCGGGCAGTGAAGCCGGAGCGCTTCACTTCCTGGTTCCCTCACTGTGGATGGAGGGGGGAGCAGCAGACAGACGAGCGATCACTCGTCCTCTGCTGCGGACGCCGCTGGACTCCAGGACAGGTAAGTGTCCTAATATTAAAAGTCAGCAGCTGCAGTATCTGTAGCTGCTGGCTTTTAATATACTTTTTTAATGGGACATCCGCTTTAACTACTTTTAAAGGGGTTGTAAACCCTTGTTTTTTTCAACTTAATGCATCCTATGAAGTCCTAGTAGTACAGGAACCTTTTCTGAAGTTGGAGCGACTTCAGTAGTGTATATTAAGAGGGCTCCATTCACTTCAATTGATTTTTTCAACAGCGCAACTTGGGATGACTTTAAGTCGGATCCCAAGTCGACCCTGTGTGAATGGGCTACTGTACTACATCAATCTGACTTGTATCCATTGATTTCAATGGAAGTCACCTCAGAAGTCGGATCACTGTTTTTACTGCAGCAACTTTTCAGGAAGTGAAAATAGTTTTTAGGGCAAACCCCTCCCTCCCACAGAGCTGATTTTAGTTTTTTAGTTTGATTGGCCACTAGAAAGTCGCCTGTCCTGAAAGCGACTTGAAGTCACCCCAAGTCGCGCTGAGGTGCATGCTTGGTTCGCATCCAGGTCTGCTCGCCCCTGTGTGAACCAGCTCTAACAGGTGACACCAACTCTAGTGACGCCGCACCCTTCCCTAGGAGCAGTGCCTAGAACTGGATGGTATACTCAAGTTTGGTTTAGGGGTACATTTGTTCATATTCCCCATCTGTTTATGGAGATGTTTGGCTTGCAATACTGTGGTGGGAATTATTTTGTACATGATTTTTCAAGCAATTCAGTGCAAACCAGGCCTTATGTCCAGCATCAGAACAGTAGGTCTGGTTGGATTTTAACCCATCGGAGTTCTAGCAGCTCCCGCCATTTGCTGGACTTTAGTGAAACCAGGTAGATTTCAGGCGTACAAGATTTCTCTTTATCGATCCACATATTCAGAGAAATCAATGAATTCAGGTGCCGCAAAGCTGCCAATATTCGGGCTGATGCAGCAGGCGGATAATGGCCGCACACCTGGTAGCGGTAAGCGACCCGAGAACAGGTGTCACCATGAGCGGGGCCTAGCCCCTCCGCCGTGAACACAGGCCAGGTATGGCACTACACAAGGATGCGCGCTCTAATGAATGGCCGTGTAAGCGGATTAGCGGCTCCGGGCGGACAGAAGCTTCTGGAGACAAAGATGGTCGGGGAAGAGGGAGCGGCTCCCCCTTCCGCCATCACACTCTCCTTACCGGACAGAGCCGAGAGAAGGGAGAGTCCACCTGGTCTGAATAGAGCAGCTCACACAGCGGGCCCCGGGTCGTCCTCACTACTCTGTCCCCGCCCCATCTGCACCCGGCATGGCGCAGGCCTCACTTCTACCACTCCCCGCCACCTTCGTGTAACGGGAAGGCAGGCGGCGGTGCCTCGTACTCACATGTTGGTACAGTTCCCCCGGCTTTCCGTGCACGCTCCACGCTGCTCTTCTCGTCAAGTCCGCTGCACGCTTCTCTACTCCTCCCCGTGCTCTCCCAGGCCCGAGTGACGTCACCGAGCGAAGGGTGGAGACTGGCCTACGGCTCATTCTGAGGTGGGGGAGAGCGCGCAGTCTCGCGGCATCACAAAAGAAAAGTGAGAGCTGGTGATACCCGCCCCCTTCTCCTCAACCGCCGCTCTGGAAGCTGAGCGCGCCGTACAGAGATGTTGGGGGCGGGGTGTGCTGTGCACGCGGCTTCTATAACGTTCCAGTACTTTCTAATGGCTGCCTGCTAGGGGACTGTATGAGATGTGTACTGGAAATGGCCGCTGACTTTTTTTTTTTTTTATGAGTTGCGTTTTTTGGATGTCAGGAGAGTCAGAGAGGATAGACCTGTGTATTGTAGGGCCTGCTCCATCTTCTTCATGTATCTCCTTGTATGGAAAAGGGGCTACCAATGGACGAGTATAGGATAGGCCTCAATGAGGCGCCTGTAAGGCCTCTTGCATGCAGGGCGTTAGTTTACTCTCAGAATGCCTGGTAGGAGAAAAAGCAGCTTAAAAGTTCAGTAAACACTGAATATTGCGCATGTGTTTATGCTAAGGTGACCAGATTTTTAAAATGAAATCCGGGGACATATTTTTATTTTTTTACTAACAATGGTGGCAATCAGCGACTCTCTACCCGTCGCCGCCGCCCACCTCACAGCCTGTCACGTCTTACTCTCCGGGCCCGGCTACTACTGGGTGGGGAGCGGAGGAAGATCACTCCGCCAGGGAAGGCAAGGAGATAAGCAGGCAGGTGGCTGGCCGGGACTTGAGCCAAGGCAGAAGAACATGCGAGCGGAGCTCAAGAAATATTCCCTTCGCTCCGACCAGCACATGATCATCAGAAAGGGGCACAGATAATGGGAAAAAATACACCCCCCCTATGCTAGTAAGAGCAGCGGAGTGGGGGTGTAATTCAGATTTTTATTCTGCACTGACTGTCTTTGAAATTTCCCCAGCCCCTGTTCCTGGACAAAACCAGGGACAAACTTGGTCCGGGGACAGTGTCCTCAATCCGGGGACTGTCCCCTGAAACCAGGGGATGTCTGGTCACCCTAGTTTATGCACTTCAATGCCAGTCACTTATATACCTTCCTGCCCAGACCAATTTTCAGCTTTTAGCGCTCTCACATTTTGAATGACAATTAGTGGTCCTGTGACACTACTCAAACAAAAATGTTACCATTTTCCCCCCACAAATGGAGCTTTTTTTATGGTGGTATTTGTATTTGGTATTTCACCTCTGTGATTTTTATTTTTTGCACTACAAATTTAAAAAAATGAAAATTTAGAAATATAATTTATCTTATCGTCAATAGACGGACGCAAGTGGGTTATGTTCCTGTTCACGGGAGAGGACTAGGCAGAAACATGTTAGATAATCAACCCCCGGACCATATTGCTGCCCAATGACCAGAGCACTTTTTGTGATTCAGCACTGCGTTGCTTTAACTGACAATTGCGCGGTCGTGCGACGTGGCTTCCAAACAAAATTGGCGTCCTTTTTTTTCCCAACAAATAGAGCTTTCTTTTGGTGGTATTTGATCATCTGCGGTTTTTATTTTGTGCGCTATAAACAAAAATAGAGCGACTATTTTGAAAAAAATGCAATATTTTTTACTTTTTGCTATAATAAATATCCCCAAAAATATATATAAAAAAAACTTTTTTTTTCCTCAGCTTAGGCTGATACGTATTCTTCTACACTTCCGGAAGTAGACGTGCAATCCGATTGTTCGTTCGTTTGTTTTAACTTTGATGTAAGTTTCTATTTTAAATATTAAAAACGTATTTACATACTTCACTATGGCACCATCTCTCCTTATTTGAGCACCACTGGAAGACTTCCCTTCACATACCCTGGAACATTGGACCCCGACCAGGACCACTACACCATCCCACAGAGAGGATAGAGGGACATCTACTGGAGACCCACCAGAGTGCCACACATCTTAAAGCGGATGGCCCATTACATTTTTTTTTTAAAAGCCAGCAGCTACAAATACTGCAGCTGCTGACTTTTAAAAATAGGACACTTACCTGTCCTGGAGTCCAGCAGCGTCCGCAGCAGAGGACGAACGATCGCTTGTCTCTCTGCTGCTCCCCCCTCCATCCACGGTGAGGGAACCAGGAAGTGAAGCGCTGCGGCTTCACTGCCCGGTTCCCTACGGCGCATGCGCGAGTCACGCTGCGCCCGCCGATTGGCTCCAGCTGGGAGCCGAGAGTTCCCAGCACACAACAGGAAAAACCCGACTTTTGCCCGAGACTGCGGGCCGGAGGTGGGTGAAGATACCTGTCTTTAGACAGGTATCTGCACCCCCTCCCCCTTGAAAGGTGTCAAATGTGACACCGGAGGGGGGAGGGTTCTGATCAGCGATCTTCCGCCGCTTTAACCATCAAACCCGCATCACGTCCAAAGCTGAACAGCCAGCTGAGGCGCCGGGTTGAGCGTGATTTGCGATTCCCCGCGCGCGCCACAGGGTGGCGCGCGGCGGGGAAAAACAGTCCCACGCATCACCGAGGATACATGCGTGTACCCGGCGGCCGCGATGTCCGTCAGGAACGCGATCGTCGGTGAGACAGCAGGGACGTGGAGCTCTGAGTTAAACACAGAGCTTCACGTCCTGTCAGTGAGGTGACAGATGCTGTGTCTCTTGACATAGGGAGACAGCATCGGTCACCTCCCCCAGTCACCCCCCTCCCCCCATACAGTTAGAACACACCCAGCAATACATTTAACCCCTTCCTCACCCCCTAGTGTTAACCCCTTCAATGCCAGTCACATTTATACAGTAATTAGTGCATTTTTATAGCACTGGTCGCTGTATAAATTGAATGGCGCCAAAAATGTGTCAAAAGTGTCCGATGTGTCCGTCGCAATATCGCATCCCAATAAAAATCGCAGATCGCCCCCTAGTAAAAAAAAAATATAAAAAAAAAAATCATAATTATGTCCCTATTTTGTAGGTGCTATAACTTTTGCGCAAAGCAGTCACTTATTGTGATTTTTTTTTTTTTTTTTTTCAAAAATACGTAGAAGAATACGTACCGGCCTTAACTGAGAAAAAAAATATAAAAAAAAAAAAAAAAATGGGATATTTATTATAGCAACAAGTAAAAAATATATATATATTTTTAAATTGTCGCTCTTTTTTTCATTTAACGCAAAAAATAAAAACCGCACGGGCGATCAAATACCACCAAAAGAAAGCTCTATTTGTGGGGAAAAAAGGGACGCCAATTTTGTTTGGGTGCCACGTCGCACTACCGCGCAATTGTCAGTTAAAGCGACGCAGTGCCGGAAGCTGAAATTTCGCCTGGGCACGAAGGGGGTTTATGTGCCCAGTAAGCAAGTGGTTAAAGGCTTTTCCTTGCCTTATAAAGGTAAGCACAATGTGAGCTAATTTTTTAAAGAAAATCACCTACTTCACAGAACCAGCTGCAATACCACGGATGGAACTGTTTATTATGTATAATACACTTTGATATTTTTTATTGTATATTCATTATATGCATTTGCATGGATCGCACTTTGTTATTGACAAGTGTTGAATGTATATGCGCTCATCACCCCTTTACTTTGGTACGGCTGGGGTTCGGGGGTCCTCCTACCCTCCCTCCCCTGCTCCCTTTCCCTCTGCTGCATTGCTAAAATTGCAGCTGTCAGGGGGGAGGGGGGGCCTTACTGAGGGGACTGTAGTTCATTTGTCCTGAATTTTCTGTGCTGGGGGTCTTTTTACTTGAGTTTTTTTTACACTTTTTAGCCTAAGATGGGCTTTCCCTGTTTAAATGAGGCGTTTCGCTGCCATTTCTTTCTCGTACATCACGGGACACAGAGCAGCATATTCATTACTATACGGGTTATATGGAGTACCTTCAGGTGATGGACACTGGCAATCTCAAACAGGAAGTCCCCTCCCTATATAACCCCCTCCCATAGAGGAAGTACCTCAGTTTTTTCGCCAGTGTCTTAGGTGTTGGTCACGGAATAGCTTTGCCTCCACATCCTTGGGATTAAGGCGGGCTAACCGGATCTGTCCAAGGAGCCTCAGTGCCAAAGTGGACAGTACCCGGGCCCCAAACCGTGGGGTTTTGCCTATAATGCTCCTCTCTAAAGGGCTGGACCCTGGGCCCAGGGCTTGGAGTTTTTTCTAAACCAAAAGATCCTGTTGCCAGGGTGCTGTATAGGTCCAGGACAGTCGGTTCCTTCCAGGACCCCAGTGCCTGAAGGTCTACTACGCTACCCACGGAGATGGGAGAAGATTGGACCGTTTTGCTATGCAAACGTCCTGCGGCATGGAGCAGGTAAGAGGGGAGCCTGCGGGACTTGGTTCGACAGCAGGCTCTCCAGGGGAGATCTTAAAGGGGGTAGCCTGAGTATGCTCTGCATGGGCACCATGGTCACTATGTCTGATAGACAGGATGGCCTGAAATGTTCCCCCCCATCACTCGATCCCCCTACCTATCTATGTATGTTTGCTAGCTACCTGCTGCTCGCTGGTTGAAGGTCTTTTTTTTAAAAAAAAGAAGAGATCTGTCTCTAGGCTAAAGGGACTCCTTAGGGGCCTGTTTAAGCCTTACCTAGCCGGGATTTAAATCTGCCGCCTGATGCGTCCTCCAGCCTGGGCTCTCCTCCCCCGACAGTCGTGCGCGCGCACGCACGCACGCATATAGAAAAATGTTCGCGCCGTTCGGGGGGGGGGGCGGGGAGCGTGACTGCAGTGTAGAGTGGGCGTGCCTTCAATTGCTGTTATACACAGCAGGCGCGATCTTAGCTCAGTTCAAAGCTGAGCTGTAAGAGAGAGGACGCAGAGCTGGCAGCACAGTGACTCCCGGTGGCGAGAAAGGGGTAGTACATGCTGGAGTCAGCTCCAATGCTTTTTGTTAAGCCAAAAATCCCCTTGGCAACAGGTTGAATGCTGGCAAACATGTTGGGGGTGGGGCTGTATGTTGTGAAAAACAATAATATTATAAAGGAAAACATACTGAGCCCCACCGGTTTTTGGGCATTAGTGATCCTATTGTCCCCTAAACCTTATTTTTTTTGTACTCCTGGCTATAACAGTCTGTTGTTGTAGGCGGAGTCCCTCGGTTTTGTATTATGGCTTCCAAAGGTTCAGGATCAAACACAAAAAAAAAAAAAAGAAGGCAAAGACAAAGGGGTTCCTCCTCTGGTTCTGATGATATGCCAATACTTTCCCCACAGGTTATTCCTATAGGGGTCGCCTTGGATAAGCCATTGAGGGGGTCTGGTGCTGAGGCTGGCCCAGATCGGCCCAACCCTGTGTTGTCACAGAGGAGATGCTAGCCGTCACCCTAGGGGGGCTAGAGAAAAAAGTTAGCAGCTATGATCGCTGGCTCTATTTCTGGCCAGAAGCGGACTAGATCCCCATCGCCAAAAGGTGTATCCTCGGATGCTGAGATTCTCTCTCCGGAGGAATTAAAATTTCAGGAGGATCAATGGGACCAGAACCTAGAGGAAGGATCTACCGCTGAGGAACCGTTTTCAGCCTCCCAAACGGAGAGTCTGTGGGTCCAGTCTTTGACAGACATGGTCCGCTCGGCATTTAATTTGCCATTTCCAGAGCCTCAGGTTCCTGCGGTATCCTCTTTGGGTTCTTTTAAAGCGCTTTAAGCAACGCAGCTTTTCCGGTCCATCCTCTGTTAGAGGAATTGTTTTTTCCAGGATTGGGTACGACTGGACAGAATTTTTTCTGCCGCCTAAAACCTACGGCCACATCACCCTGAAAGCGCCCGATCTCGTCTGATCTTGGAGGCTAAGCAGGGTCGGGCCTGGTTAGTACCTGGATGGGAGACCGCCTGGAAGGTTTTCTGTTATTTACCCTATGGAAGAGAAATTTTTCTAAGAAATGGGCGCTCCCAACTGTGGACGCAGCCATCTCATGTGTGAATAAATCATTAACTGGACCGGTGGAAAACATACAAATGTTTAAGGTCCCGGTCGATAAACGTTTAGAGACACTTTTACAGGCATCCTTTGCTACGGCAGGAGCAGTGATACAGCCAGCAGTGGCTGCAATGGGAGTTTGTCAGGCGTTAAAGGACCAGACAAAACAGATGCTTAAAGACATCCCTGCCCAACAGGCAGAGGAGTTATCGGATATTCCCAGAGCTCTGTGCTTTGCGGTAGAGGCTATAAAAGACTCCATCCAGCAGGCGTCTCGTTTGTCACTATTTTTAGTGCATATGAGAAGGCTCTTATAGTTGAAGAACTGGGCGGCCGAGCCCCATGCAAAAGACTACTGGCAGGTTTTCCCTTCCATGGAAAGATCTGGATAAATACATTCAGACTATTTCAAGTGGCAAAAGTACCCTTTTACCAGTCAAAAGAAGTTCCGGGGTCCTGCGTTTAAAAGGCAGCTCTCCCCTGTTCCGGGGCCCTCAAATTCCAGGCAGTATCGTCGGCCTCCTGCGCGATCAAACTTTTAACAATAGATGGCAAGGACAGGCCTCTGGGGGCAAGAGGCCATGGTATCGATCCCCGACAGAGGGGGTCCGGTCATCTGTGGCCACAGGCTACAGATTAGAATTTTCTAAAGTTTCCTCCACAAGGAAGGCCTCAATGCGGGCGGCATTGGATCATCTGCTTTACCAGGGCATAATGGTAGAGGTACCAGCCCAAGAACAAGGGCTAGGTTTCTATTCCAATCTGTTTGTCATACCAAAGCCCATCGGCGATGTCAGACCAATTTTGGACCTAAAAGGTTTAAATGCTTACCTAAGGGTTCGCTCTTTCCGGATGGAATCCGTTCGGTCAGCAGCCGCCACACTCCAGAAGGACGACTTTCTGGCTTCTATAGACATAAAGGATGTTTACCTTCATGTACCAATCTTTCAGCCACATCAAAGATTTTTTACGCTTCGCAGTGATGCAGCGTCACTTCCAATTCGTGGCGCTTCCCTTCGGGCTGGCTACGGCCCCCCGGGTATTCACATACCTGGACGACCTCGTAATCATAGATCACTCGCTTCCTTGGCTGGAATGCGCAGTAGCCCTCATGGTTCAGTACCTCGAGAGGTTCGGCTGGGTCCTAAACCGGGAAAAATCAGCATTTCAACCTACAAAACAGTTGGAATATCTCGGCATGAGATTAGACACAAAACAGCAAAAGGTGTTCCTGCCCCTGGTCGAGGCTATCAAGGAATTGATTCAGTTGGTTCTAAGCAAAAGAGAACCAACTATTCGCCTATGTATGCGATTACTAGGCAAACTAATGGCCATGTTCGAGGCGGTACCGTACGCTTCCACACTCGCGTCCTACAGACAGCAATTCTAGCAGCTTGGAGCAAGGGAGCACAGGCCTTGGAGTTTCCTACAGGCCTTGGAGTTTCCTTTGACGCCGTCATCAAAGGTCCGGCAGAGTCTATGCTGGTGGTTAAACCCTCAGAAACTTCTGAAGGGAAGTCTTTCTGCCCAGTGGTCTGGAAGGTAGTTACCACAGACGCCAGCCTGGTAGGCTGGAGAGCAGTCTTGAACGGGTTCACTCGCCAAGGAACTTGGGCAGGGGCGGAGAGGCAGCTGCCCATCAATGTCTGGGAGATCAGAGCAGCTCGGCTAGCCCTCCTTGCATAGACATCCAGATTACAGGGGTCCTCGGTGAGAATTCATTCAGACAATGCCACAGCGGTGGCATATATGTGAACCACCAAGGGGGAACCAAGAGTCAAGCCACTCAGAGAGAGATGAGCTTGGTTTTTCGGTGGGCAGAGGTTTATGTACCCTGCATATCGGCGATATTCATTCCCGGGGTGGACAACCTGTAGGCGGACTTCCTAAGTCGCCAAACCCTGTCGCCAGGGGAGTGGTCTCTGCATCCACAGGTCTTTCAGACAATCTGCCAGAAGTGGGGAGTGCCAGACGTGGACGTCATGGCATCAGGATTCAACAAGATGCTAGACAGGTTCATGTCTCGAACGAGGGACCCTATGGCCTACGGGACCGATGCGTTGGTTTGCCCTTGGCATCAATCATAACTTCTATATGCATTTCCCCCGCTGCAGTTACTACCCCAGCCTGTTGCGCAGGATCATAGCACAGGCCGGTTATCCTGGTAGCCCCAGCTTGGTACCGGAGGGCATGGTACTCACTAGTCCTGAAATTGGCAGCGGGAGACCCTTGGACTCTTCCTCTACGACCAGACCTACTCTCACAAGGCCCGATCCTCCACCCTGCATTACGGCGTCTAAATTTGACGGCCTGGCGGCTGAATCCCTGATTCTCAGGGGTAGAGGTCTGTCTAGGCAGGTAATCCCTACCCTCATTAAGGCTAGAAAGCCGGCCTCCAGGGTAATTTGTTACAGGGTTTGGAGGGCCTACGTAGGCTGGTGTGAGTCTAAGAGATGGTTTTCCCGCAAGTATACCATTGATAGAGTATTACGTTTTCTCAAGCTAGGAGTGGATAAAAGCCTGGCATTAAGCACGATCTAGGGACAGATTTCAGCCTTATCAGTGTGGTTTCAGAGGCGGCTGGCCGCCCACTCGCTGGTTAAGACCTTCATACAGGGAGTCTTACGTGTTAATCCTCCGGTCAAATCACCACTTTGTCCATGGGACTTAAATCTTGTTCTGTCAACTCTACAGAAACAACCCCTTGAGCCGTTGGCTGAGGTACCTTTGGTTTTACCGACTAGAAAGTTGGTATTTCTGATCGCCATAGTTTCGGCCAGGAGAGTATCGGAATTGGCAGCCTTATCTTGTAAGGAACCATATCTCATCTTACATAAGGATAGGGCGGTTCTCCGTCCTCATCCTTCCTTTCTACCAAAGGTTATATCCAGTTTTCCATCTGAACCAGGATGTGGTACTTCCATCCTTCTTTTCAAAAACCCACCCTAGAGGTGGGTTTTTGAAAAGAAGGATGGAAGTACCACATCCTGGTTCAGATGGAAAACTGGATATAACCTTTGGTAGAAAGGAAGGATGAGGACGGAGAACCGCCCTATCCTTATGTAAGATGAGAGGAGGGGTTGCTGCATACGTTGGATATTGTCAGGGCCATAAAGGCCTATCTTAAAGCTACAGAGAGGGTTCGGAAAACAGATGTGGTGTTCGTTTTACCGGAGGGGCCCAAGAAGGGTCAGGCAGCTGCTAGATCCACCATCGCAAGATGGATTAAACAATTAATCATTCAGGCCTACGGTTTGAAGAGGTTGCCTCCTCCTTTGTCGGTAAAGGCCCATTCTACCAGGGCCATGGGCACCTCCTGGGCAGCACATTATCAGATCTCTATGGCGGCGTACACACGAGGGGATATGTCCGCTGAAAACGGTCCGATGGACCGTTTCAGCAGACATCTCCGCTTGTGTGTATGGGCTAGCGGACAGATTTCTCCACCCGACAGATTTCAAAGCAAGCTTTGAAATCTATCTGGTGGGAATCTGTCCGCCCGACATGTCTGCTGGTTAGTACACTTACCAGCAGACATGTCGGCCCCCACCGCCGCCGCGCCGCTGCCGAATGGATTCGGCGCATGCGCGGAAGTGTTTTACTTCCTGGTGCGGTGACGTGGCGGTGACGCGGCGGCGTCAACGTCACCGCCGCGTCACCGCCACGTCACCGCGCCGTCCGGCGGCGGGGAATTTGATCTGATGGTGTGTACACGCCATCGGATCAAACTCCCGATCGGACATATCCGATGGAAATGGTCCGCGGACCGTTTTCATCGGATATGTCCGATCGTGTGTACGCCGCCTTTGGCTCAAATATGCAAGGCAGCAACGTGGTCGTCGGTCCACACGTTTACAAAAATGTTATCAATTGGACGTAAGAAGGAATGCGGATACAGCCTTTGGGCAGGCAGTACTGCAGGCCGCGATTCAAGCTCCTCAGGATCTGAGGGGGCTCCCTTGATTTAGATTTCAGATTTACGTTTCTTGACTAAGTTGGATTTATTATTATTTGAGTATACCTCTAAATTAAATCCTTTTTTGGAAGATGTCTCCCTCCCCTCATTAAAGCACTGCTTTCGGACATCCCGTATAGTAATGAATATGCTGCTCTGTGTCCCGTGATGTACGAGAAAGAAAAAGAGATTTTTAATACAGCTTACCTGTAAAATCTTTTTCTTGGAGTACATCACGGGACACAAAGCTCCCACCCCTCTTTTGGGGAACGTTTTTGGGAGGCATACTGCTTGCTACAAAACTGAGGTACTTCCTCTATGGGAGGGGGTTATATAGGGAGGGGACTTCCTGTTTGAGATTGCCAGTGTCCATCACCTGAAGGTACTCCATATAACCCGTATAGTAATGAATATGCTGCTCTGTGTCCCGTGATGTACTCCAAGAAAAAGATTTTACAGGTAAGCTGTATTAAAAATCTCTTTTTTTTAGGTGGCTTTCAATTGCAATGAAAACTCCCATTGGCTTAGCCGCGCTATAGCGCAGCTTATTGCGGTCGGCCATTTTACCGTGGCCGTGTTCTGACTGCTCGGCGGCCATCTTTGGTGAGTCTTTGGCCTCTAGTGCTGGTTCCTACGGCGCGCACACAGGTCTCTTCACAGATACCTCACGGTTTTACCTTCCTCTTCACACGCTGTGTACTGAGGGCGGGCAGCGGCGCTGTACAGTCTCCTCCTCTGGGAGTCCCCTGGGTAACCCCCTGGTCAGCGCAGCAAGAGGGTGATTTTCATTCTAGCCTTAATAGGGCCCTAGGAGCTTCTGTTTTTTGGAGTCAGTATCTGGGTTCTTCTTCCCAAAACATGCCTGAGGTGGCAGCTCGTGCTCCTGCACCTGGGTTTCCCACAGACACTTTGTTAGTCCTGGACACTTTTGTTGCCATGGTGGGAGCGGAGTGCGGACGTAAGGGGGGTAAAAAGCGCCCCTTCTCCCGCTATCCCCTGGGGAATGCTCTGTATCAGACCAGGACCTAGCTGTGGCTCAGGTTTCCGGTTCTGTTTTATCTGGAGCTGTGGACCAGGGACTTGGGTCGGTGCATGACAAGGCACTTGTTGGTGTGCTTTTCAATGCTGTAAGGGACTCCCTTAAGCTGCATAGTGCAGCTGGGCCTCCGCTGAGGGCTGTTTTTTTTTGGGTCACACAAATCAGAACGCTCTGTGTAGGTTTTTCCTGCTGTGCCCTTTGATAATTTCATAGATGCGAAATGGGAAAAGCCGCAGAAGGCTTTTGTAGTCCCTCACCACCTGGCGGTTCGGAACCCCTTTTGAGGAGAGCCTTTTTAAAAAAAAGTAGGCTTCTCCTCTGGTGGTGGACCCTCCGGTTGCCAGGGTGTATAAGGTTACCCACTCTCCCTGTTGCGGGAACCCCTGCTTGTATGGATCTAACTGATAGGAGATCCCAAGAACTGACCCGTTCCATGTTTACCATGCTGGGGTATGCCTTGCGGCCTATTGGGGCCACTACTCAGTCACTCACTGAGAGAGCATTTTGCACCAGACTGTGGAGGAGCGCTGGCTCTCTCTCGAAGTTATTAGGCTAGCGGACCAGCTGGTCCAGGTTCTTGTATATGTCTGTGATGCTTCACTGGATGCCGCGTCCTTGATATCCAGGGCTTCTGTTTCAGAGATGGTTTTATGCCGCTTCCTCTGGTTGGAATGCTGGTCTGCTGATCAGGCCTCTAATAAATGCCTTGGTGGATTTACCCTTCAAGGGTGGGAGCCTTTTAAGTCCTCGCTGGACGACATTATCAAGGATGTCACTGGAGGGAAGAGCACTCTCCTCGCTCCAGGGGGAAGGAGCCCCGCCATCGGCCGGGTCCTTCCTTTCCCACGCTGAATCTGTATTTTCGTCAGTCAGGGTCCGCGGGCAAACCCTCCCAGGCCGACTAAGGCTCAGCTGGGGGACAGAAACGCCACTGGGTGCGTAAGCCGATCATGCCAGCACCCAAACCCGCCAATGTATGTAGCCTTCCCCCACCCGTCTCTGGGGTGGGGGGTCGGCTTTGCGGGCTCACAGCTCGGTGCACCTCCCTGCTCTCCAACCAGTGGGTCTGCGACAGGGTCTCTTCAGAGATTACTAGATAGGGTTCCTTCCTATCCACCGAACAGGTTTTTTCCCTCGTGTTAGGGACGGACTAATGGAGCGGGGTTTGTCCTGGGGGGGTGCCTGTACTAATGGGGGGTTTGTCCTGGGGGAGTCTGTTCTAATGGGGGGGTTGTTCTGGAGGGGTCTGTATTAATGGAGTTTTTTTTTAGCTGGGGGAGTCTGTACTAATGGGGGGGGTTTGTCCTGGGGGGGAGTCTGTACTAATGGGGTGTTGTCCTGGGGGGTCTGTACTAATGGAGACAAGGGTTTGTTCTGGGGGGTCTATACTAATGGGGGGGGGGTTGTCCTGGGGGAGTCTGTACTAATGGTGGGGTTTATCCTGGGGGAGTCTTTACTAATGGTGGGGTTTGTCCTGGGGGGAATCGGTACTAATAGGGGGATTTGTCCTGGGGGGAGTCTGTCCTGGGGGAATTTGTCCTCGGGGAGTCTGTACTAATAGGGGGGTTTGTCCTTGGGGGAGTCTGTACTAATGGAGATAATGGTTTGTTCTGGGCAGTCTGTACTAATGGAGAGGGGTTTGTCCTGGGGGAATCTGTACTAATGGTGGGGTTTGTCCTGGGGAGTCTACTAATGGGGGGAATCTGTACTAATGGGGGGTCTGTCCTGGGGGAGTCTGTAATAATACGGGGATTTGTCCTGGGGGTTTGTACTAATGGGGGGTTTGTCCTGGGGGGGAATCTGTACTAATGGGGGGGGGGGGTTGTCCTGGGGGGTCTGTCCTAATGGGGGTTTGTACTAATGGAGAGGAATTGGTTTGTCCTGGGGGTCTTTACTACTGGAGGGAGGGGGTCTGTACTAATGGAGGGGGTGGTTTGTCCTGGGGGGTCTGTACTAATGGAGGGGGTCTGTACTAATGGAGGGGGTCTGTACTAATTGAGGGGGGGTGGTTTGTCCTGGGGGTCTGTACTAATGTAGGGGGGTGGTTTGTCCTGAGGGAGGTCTGTATTAATGGAGGGGGGGTTTGTCTTGGGGGTCTGTACTGAGGGAAGGGTTTATACTTAGTGGGGAGTCTACACTGACAGAGGGGGGTCTATACTTAGTTGAGGGTGTCTGTACTGAGGGGCGAAGGGGGGGGGGTGACGCCATGTTTTACCGCACCGGATGACACCAACCCTAGTGACACCACTGCAGTTGCAGGCTTTTCTATTCTCTTCCCACTCCCCCTCCTCTTCGTGCACAATTTTATTTTTATTTTTTGCGCTATAAACAAAAAAAAGAGCAAAAATTAAAAAAAAAAATGCTTTTTGCTATAATTAAATATCCCCAAAAAATATGGTAAAAAAAAAAAAATCGCAATAAGCGCTTATCGATTTGGTTTGCTCAAAATTCATAGCGTTTACAAAATAGGGAATAGTTTTATGGCATTTTTATTTCTAATTTTGTTTTTATTACTAATGACGGCGATCAGCATTTTTTTTCGTGACTTCGACATTATGGCGGACACAACAGACACTTTTGACACATTTTTGGGACCATTGTCATGTTCACAGCGAAAAGTGTTATAAAAATGCACCGATTACTGTGAAAATGACAATGAAGGGGTTAACCACTAGGGAGGCGCTAAAGGGGTTAAGTGTGTACTAGGTTGTGATTCTTACTGTAGGGGGGCGTGGCTGTATGTGTGACGTCACTGATAGTCGTTCCCTATGACAGGGAACAGATGATCAGTGACAAGCCACAGAGAAGAATGGGGAAGGTTTGTTTACACTCACCTATCCCCGTTCTTCAGCTCCTGTGACCCGATCGCAAAACACCGGCAGCGATCGGGTCCCGTGGGCGCTGTCACGGAGCTTCAGACCTGGTCGCGAGCGCACCACCGCCGGCGCAACCCATGGCTGAGCACTTAAAGGGCAACGTACCTGTACGTGCTTGTGCCATTCTGCCGACGTATATCGGCGTTGGGCGGTCCTCAAGTGGTTAAAGGGGTTGTAAACCCTCACGGTTTTTCAAAGTCAAATTGCAGGCAGCCCCATGCAATAGGAGCCTAATTATGGTAAGAGACGTTCTAAGCCTATTCCTTTGCTAAAGGGGACACAGATACTTAACTTCATTCTTATTACAACACAGTGAAAATTAAAGGTGACCTTCCCATTCAGAAACTAGAATTGAGAAAATACATGCTGGATATCCTATGATCCAATAGACAGGCCGGAAGAGGAAGTGGATGAGTATTTTGTATTTTTAAATTATGACAACTGCATCCCTGAAGTGGAAGACTTGGGCATCTGAAACATTTTTATAGGTAATAGTATTTTAAATTATACAGATTTCTGTTTATAGGCTCATATAGAGGGGTAGAGCTGAAACAACTAATCGATTATTCGACAACTAATCGATTATTAAATTAATTGATTACAATTTTCATAATCGATTGATCGGCCAGTAAAATAATGGGACTAAAATTAGCCCTTTATAGTACAAAAAAGCAAATTGATACTGTAAATATTACTTTCACTGTCCCACAGTAAAGAAATGAACACCTTACAGCGATTATTTGCTCTTTTTGTACTTATTTTTGTTTTTTTAACCCCATTATGTTACTAAACATCTCAGGTCGGGTTCACACCTCTATTTTTTGGTGCTTTTTGCAGAAACACACTACAGTTCATTTACATGTTTTCCGATGGGACACGTCACATCCATGATTTTTTTCAGCTGCTGCGTATTTGGAAAGGGCAAGAACTTCTTTTTTTTTTTTTTTAAGATATTTTTATTGAATTTTTTTTACAAAACCAACAATACAACACATACAAAAACAAAACTTAAACAACACATACATCGGCAGTAGTTTGCTCCTTAATCACTTCATACTATTATCAACAGCATAGTTATACAAAAGTCAAAAGTCAGAGTAGACAGGTACATACAACAAAGTATAAAGGTAGTATTACCCCTTTGTGGGATTGCATATTAAGGTTACTCTAGCAAATGGAGACTGCATCACCAACATCCTTATTTATGGATGTATAGGAGATAGGGTCAGGGGGCTAGCCAGCCACCTGCCCCAAATCTTATCAAAGGACTTATTTATTTTCCTAATTTCAAAAGTGGGCTTGTAGAGCAAGAGGGCGTCATTGACTAGTTTCAACCTTAGGCCCCTTGTCAGGGTCGCCGCTCCCTTCCAGGTCAACAGGATGGATTTCTTAGCATAGAAATATAGGATTCGAAGCAATTTTTTGACCCGGGAGGGAACCGCAAGGTCACCAAAGACCCCCAACAGAGTCCCAAGGCAGAAGAGAGGAAGGATCCTATATCTCTCCAGAAGTCTCGTATAGCTGGGCAACTCCAAAAGCAGTGGATAAAATCAGCCACCTGCCCACATCCGCGGAAACAATCCGCCGAGGCCAGTATGCCCATTCTGTGCATCCTAGACGGGGTCAAGTGCGATTGGTGAAACATTTTTCGTTGGATCACCCTTTCTCTGGAGGCTATAACGGAGGTCTTAAACTTATCACAGAACTCAGTCCAGTCATCTTCCGTCATGGTAAAATCTAAGGATTCCCACTTGCTCTGCGCTGCCTTAAATCTAGGATTAGAGTTCACTGTTAAGGCTAAGTAATAGGTAGAAATGAGTTTTGTTCGGTCCGGGGAACGCAAAAGCTTTTCTAGGTCAGGAATCGTAAGTGGGTTGTTTAAGGAGCCAAACTGGGCTCGCGCGGCATGTCTTAGCTGGTAATAAAAGAATAAATAATTTGGCGGAAGATTAAAGTCATCCCTCAACTGGGAAAAGGACTTAAAGCCTTCTGAGGTATATAGGTGACATAGGTACTTAATCCCCTTAGATATTCATCTCTGAGGGTCAGGTAAAGAATTAAATTCTGGGAGTGATATATTGAACCATATTGGATTATTTGGAGAGGTCACCCAGGATCCCGGGGCATGTTTAAGAGTCACTGTTTTGAACAGGGCAGTGATGTTTGCAGCACAGTCAGTCCCGGTCCTGGGGGGGGTACGCCCGCGGTAGACAATGTTGTGTAAGGTCTCGAACGATGTGACCACAGCACCTTCAGTGGTAGTACATGCATTATTGGAGTCAGGATGTAACCAATCATGAACATTTACCAGTTGGGAAGCTTGGTAATAGAGGTAGAAGTCAGGGAAAGCCAGTCCTGCCAAATGGGAGGATAGTCTAAGTGTTTCCAATGCTACTCTAGGGGCCTTACCGTTCCACAGGAATGTTATACAGATTGAGTCGATGCTCTTAAACAATGCTTTGGGGATTTTGCATGGGGCATTAGCTAGGACATACAGTAATTTAGGTAGGTATATCATTTTTAGGACATTGGTCCCCTCCCATTAGATCTAGAGGTAAGTCTTTCCACTGTTTAGTCTGAGACTGCAGCTGTAGTAGCACAGGGCTCAGATTATTGGCAATGTACAGGGACAGGGGTAACTGGACCACAACCCCCAGATATCTAAACAAGGTGGCCACCATCAATTTAGAGTCTGAATGAATGTGAAGAGTAGGTGATTGATCTATGGGATAGATAATGGAAAATTAAATACCTACCTTTCTGTAATTTTCCTTTCCTGGTGCCTATCCATGGCAGCATACATATGGTTGGTGGCTCCGCCCTCATCCAACCCACAGGACCAATTATAACTCTTTAAAAGAGAGCGACAGCCTCCCCTCTGACATTCTTGTAACTAGACTCAAACAATTAAGGATTTTAAGAAAGGGAGGGCGTATGCTGCCATGGATAGGCACCAGGAAAGGAAAATTACAGAAAGGTAGGTATTTAATTTTCCATTTTCCTGGTGCCTTCATGGCAGCATACATATGGTAAATAACTCGCTTACAGGGAGGGTTGCAGCAAAAGGTATTTTAATCTCTATCCAAGAGAAAAACAGCTGAACAGACTTTTCCCCACTACATCACTATGAGTAAGAGTAGACACCACTAGGTCATGAATGCGGTGTAGAATTACTGGTTGCCTAACGGCAGGGCGCCTGGAAGATTCTAGTGTTGCTGTAGTCCAGGAAGCCGCCATTCCCCGCACAAGTATTCTTTGACTTTGGAGCGGAGGACCACTAGCCCGGTATGTTGTCTGGATAAGATGAACCATCCAACTTGATGAAGTTGTCCTCGGTGTCCACAGCTTTCTCCTCCCTTTTTTTTTGTTGTTTTTTTTCCAAGGTAAGCTGGTAGCATGCCTGCCAGATCCAAAGATGCCCGAGGAAGTCTTCTTCTAACTGGTTTGGCTAGTCAGGAGTTGTTGGAACATACTGAAAGATTTGGGACTACCAATTCTTAGATAAATTGGCTTGCAGAGGAAGCTCCGGACTTGAACTGGCAAGACTGCCAGATGACCAACTTGTTTAAATTGAAACATCGGAGTCCTAAATACCGAGGCTTGGACTTTGAGGGCCTTTGAACGGATGAGACGGTGCTTAGAAAAAAGAAAATTGCTTCGAGAGTAGCGTCTTACAGAGAAGATTCTCGTGTCTGTGCAAGGAAAGACTGCGAGTATACTGAATAGCAGAGGCACATCCCCCTTTAGACGTAGTCACTCTATCTGGGAAAAAAAGGAATGATTGCCCTTGAGGCATGTTCTTATTGTGAATTCAGGTTCCATCTGATGTCTTCCAGGGCTGAAAGAGGCTTTTCTTCCTGTCAAAGGTGCTACTGGAGGAAGACTTTTCTGGGTAAAAGTGCCATTTATCTTGTGGGAGCGACTGAAATTTCTTCGTTTTTTTTCCCCCTGCTCCATTCCTGATGATTAACTCCAGGGACTTCCGAAAGCGGATGGGAGTGAACCCTTTCGAATATGTGAATGTGCGCAACTAGAATCGGCAGAAGGACCGAACGGGGCACGCTCGCCTGGCAGCCTGTATCAAGATTTCCTAGACCAACTGAGGATTTGTAGTTGGGGAGGTGAACGAATTCTCTGCTAGGCGCTGGCACTTAACCAGGTAGGAGAGTGTACGCCCGTATTACCCTTGAGATTGGAAAATAGCGTGAAGGAACTGGGAGCCTTCAGTGTAAAAACAAACATGCACCAAAAGGAAGAGATTTTAACTAGCGGACTGGCCCATGAGGACAGCCCCTTGGGAGGCAAGCTGAACCAATAGCTGCGTATTGGAGCTGGTATTTTCCTTCCTAGGTGATCAGCCAAATGATTTATTCCCTTCCCCCCTTTTTTTTTTTTAAAACATCAACTGCTTGAGGCTGGTGAGATCCTCTTGGCCTTGAACCATATCAGGAATGTTTTTGAAGAATGACGATCTGCCTATGTGCGTGTGTTCGTCCTTTGGGACTGGACTCAGGTTAAGGTCGACCTGATGCTCATCTGTGTGGGAATGGACTCGTCCCTCAGAGGTAATGTTCTGGCAGAATATCGATATGTCAGCGGTACCTGACTCCTGTATGTTGGATACCGAACTGTCCTTATTTAAATGCCAGTTGTCTTGGTTAACTGAGTCCCCTAAGGTTGCTGAAATTCAGAAGAACTGCCGCTGCTACAGGGATGGACCAAGGAGTAGGAACCAACTGGAAGTGGCTCCGCCCACCGAGAAGACTTGATTATAGCGCAGGAGCAGTACTACTTCTAAAAAGTAGAAATCTCTGCGACCCGGACCTTTCCGTTAGGAAAGTCTGTTGTAACGAGGTGTAGAGATGTTAATGTTCCCACCATGCTGCCAGAGTCCAGGGGGAGGACGTAGGAGTACCCCGATATGATTCCGATTGTCATGTTCCCACATTAGGCTGTGGATGGGGACTTTCTTTTTTTTTAGGGGAGACATCAGTCCCTTAGGAATATAATCTTTGCAAAGGCAAAAGACTAAAACATTTTTATATATGTTTTTTTTTTTTTTTGGTAATTACCTGACCAGATGCATTCATGCTAAGGTGAACATACACCTCTTGTATATGAGGTCGGAACCCTTATTGTAATGAAATGAAGATAGAATATCTTCCTGCTCATGCGGAAAGTGCAACTTTTCCTTTCGGAAGAGATTAACACTAGATCTTTCTGCTGGGATCCGGGGCACATGGTGTGCCCAAAGGCAGGCATTAAAATGAAGTTTAATGTCTTGGAACATAAGGGGTAGGAGAACCTGATGAAAATGCAGGTGGAAACCCTTGCGGCTTTACAGGGACCATCTTCACTTCTGGTAGTACTGCCATGAGTCCCATTATTTTAAGGGATGCTCACCCGAGGATTGCCAGGTTGACAAGTTTGCTGTAGACCTGGGGTGAATTCTGTACATTTGAAGGAGGGGAGAAAAAAAAAAAAGAAACACACACATTTCCTTTTTTCAAATAACCAGAAAATAAAAAGATTTGAGAGGTATGAACCCCCAAACAGCTTCCGGAACTCAGAACTGAAATCCATCATGTATGGGTTTTGTGTAAGCTGAATCAGAGTCCTGCGATTTTTTATCCCATATGGACTTTGGTGAGTAGCAAGGACATAGAAGCCTGTTGAGCTAGAAATATTTTTTTTTTGGTGCGACCAAGGAGAAGTGTAGAGGGGTCAGTTTCCCGTTAAACCAGAATGGCAGTACCCGCTGCTTCAGCTTGAGTAAACAGGAAGTCAAAAGGGCTTCTGAATTCCGGGAGAGCTAGACGGGTCCCCCTCTTTCCTTATGTTCATGAGGGTAGCCTGGAGGTTGCTTTGCCTACTCCTATACCTCCTGGTAGTTACTGTATGCAGTAAGGCCTGAGAGGAACATTCCAGTGTTTTCGCTGCTGCCTCGACCATAGATCCTGAAGCCAATTTTAATTGCTCCAGAGAATTGAGAATTTCCTCTGGCTCGAGGCCCTGGCTCAAGGCTAATTCAAAATTGGTAGACCATGCCTTTGTTGTCTCGGCAGCCGAAGCTAAAGCGGCTGCTGGTTCTCGCGCTCTCTCAGCTGTCTCATATATAGATTTGAGGCTGTTCTCAATCTTGAGACCCAATATGTCTTCTTGAGACGCTGCACCTCTTGAGGAATGTGCTGCATTTCTTACAGTAGCCGAGTGATCCATAGATGGTAAGGAAAACGGCTGAGCAGCAGGAGGGTACAGCCCACGAGGATGGATATAGGCGACCTGGCCTGCTACCATATTTCGCATTAAGGCGGCCAGAAAATTATCAGGTACCCCAGAATCGTAGTGGGGCCCTTGCTTCTCAGATGTATCTTGGGAGTCATCCAAACTGGCCCCTGCACTTATCTGCTGACCTGGGATCTTGGGGGCAGACCCCTGAAAAATATCTTTTGATGAAGAGGTAGCCGGACCTTGAGATGGAGACGACTCCTGGATTGCGTCTTTAATTATTTTCCTAATATTGACCCAGTATTCCTCCCTCTCCTTTTCCTCATTTCCAGCTGCTCCCAGAAAGCAGTAACTGCAGACCAATTTTTTTGGAAGCGCATCATCACCGCAGACCTAGCAGGCTTTGGGGGTGGCAGGGTGATGAGGAGAGGGATACTTTCTAGCCGAATGTCGGGAAGACCTGCGGCTGTCAGGTGCGTAGGCTGAAGCAGAGTGACCACTCTTTGGGACACCATGAGCTTTGGACCCCTTCTTCTGTGCCCCTCTGCGACTTGGCTGAGGTTGCAGGCTGCAAAAGAAGGAAAGGACAGAAAAATTCTGTTTTTCCTCTATAGAAGGTAGTCACGTGCTCTTTTTTATTTTAAACTTACCTGGTAGTTGCAGCCACTTACCTAGTGGTATGTTGAGGATCTTTTTGTAATACTGAGCTGCGGGGAAGGGCTGTTAAAGAGGGAAACCATCAAGGTTAACCTGCGTGGTTTAACTTTTTTTTTTTTTATATTATTATTATTATTATATATATATATATATATTTTTTTTTGGAACACATACCTATAGGTATAGCGTACCTACGAATATACATATATACACCCATGAACGCATATGTTCATATATGTTTTATTTTTATTTTTATTGAATACATAAAACTATATATATATATATATATATATATATATATATATATATATATATATACACATACATATACACATCCAGGCCTATGCACCGGCAATGCTGAGATCCATGAGGTATCAAGGATAGCCTACCTAAGTATATACATATACACATGCACCTACACATCCATGTACATACCCATATGTACAGAAAACATCCTCACCCGTTATATGTACATGAAAATATGTATTCCATAGAAATATGCACAAAACAAGATCCACTCCCAAATTTACCTTGGGCTGGATCCATAATATAGGGAAAAAACGGGAGGAAGGCAGCAGAATGTAATCTTCCCTTAACCTAGGATGTGTTGCAGTGGAGCGCTGTTTAAACATAATGAGGAATAAACATCCTCCTTTATACCCCGACTACTTCCGGGTATACCAAGATGGCTGCATTGGCCTCCGGAGGCTACTGCACATGTGTGCGGTGATGTCATATCCCTGCGACACGACAGTGTCCAAGGAAGGGATAAATCAAATGCAGAGGGGGTGCGCGAAGCGCCGCAGATGCTCTCCAGCAGGGGCGGCCCCCCGCCGCGGGAGATCGCATGCCTGGCTACGAGAGTCATAAACTCTGCCATACCTCATTATAGCACAGGAGTCTGCCAGCTAGGATGGCAGCCATGTGTCTGGAAGACAGAGAAAGAGGTGAGGGACAGGTGGTCTAAAATGTAATCTCCCTTATAGCAAACTGCACATTTTTTTTATTTTTTTAAAACAGTTGAACAAGACTTGCCCTGTAAGCAGCTATAGAAGGCTTAATAGCCCCCTGCCCCCAACAAACCACAATCAGCAGTGAAAAATAGCACTGCAAAACTTGTAATCAGTCGTCTTTTACCATGGAGCAGTGTTTTCAGTCACGAGTGGAGGAAAATACCTGAACTCCAGACCCAGAAAAGATCCACAGAAAAATGGGCTTCCAAACCTTTTTGGCACGTTTAGCAGCCTAAGATATGGGACTTCATCTACAGGGGAGCATGAACCTGTAATGGCTGGCCAACGCAGTGGCATAGTAAGGGCTGAATCCAGGTGATCCATGATCCTGCAGGTTTGAGGACAGAAAAAAGAATGTCAGAGGGGAGGTTGTTGCTCTCTTTTAAAGAGTTATAATTGGTCCTGTGGGTTGGATGAGGGCGGAGCCACCAACCATATGTATGCTGCCATGAAGGCACCAGGAAAATGGATTTCTCCCAATTCACTCTGAATCCCGAGAAGTCCCCGAAGTCAGACACCATTTTCAACACATTAGCTAGTGAGTCCTGGGCATCTGCCAAATACACCAGTGTATCATCAGCATACAGTATAGCGAGATTCGCTCCTCTATACCATTGATGGGTAATCCCCTAAGAAGTGGGGAAATGCGTATCCTAATAGCGAGGGGTTCCATGGCCAAAGCGAAAAGCAGGGGTGACAGCGGACACCCCTGCCTGGTTCCCCTAGTAATTCGGAAGGTCTCCGTAATTTGTGAGTTGATACGAATACGAGCAAGCGGTATAGTATAGAGGAGTCTAATCCAGGCGACCGTACGGGGGCCAAAACCATACATCTGCAAGACCCGGAACAGGTATGGCCATTCCACACTGTCAAAGGCCTTGCAAGTGTCCAGGGACACCACGACCCGAGTCGGGAGACAGTCATGTACATATGACAAGTTATGAAACAGTCTACGTATGTTCATTCTAGTTGACCTTCCCGGGATAAAAAACCACCCTGATCACTCCCCACCAAGCGAGCAATCATTTTGTTCAGACGATTCGCCAGGGTCTTAGCCAGAATATTGGCATCCACATTTATGGGGGATATAGGGCGGTATGAATCACACTTCAACGGGTCCTTTCTGGGTTTAAGGAGTAGAACAATCAGAGCTTCCCTCATCGAGGGGGGTAGCACCCCCTCCTTTAATGCTGCATTATAAGTCTTAAGTAGTAGAGGGGCAAGAAGATGCTGGAACTGCCTATACCATTCCACTGGGAACCTGTCCAATCCTGGTGATTTATGAGCCGGCATCTGTGAAATTGCAAGTGACAGCTCTTCCACAGACAGCGGCTCAGCCCTGGCTGTCAGTTTTGGAAGAGGTACCTGAGTCAAGTAGTCATCAAGCTGCGCGTCTGAGTAGTCAGCCCTGGAGGTATAAAGGTCACGGTAAAAGGAAAGAAAGGCCTCCGTTATATCCTGAGGGACATCACTAATGTGGTTTGCTGCGGTTAATATCCTAGGAATAGAGATAGGGGTACTCTCCGCTCTTGTAATATACGCGAGTTACCATGTTCAAATGTCTTCTGTGTAACATAGAGCATGCGTTTTTTAGTCAAGTCTAACAGCCGAAGTTCGTACTTTCTACGATCATGGAGCCATGAGGCCAATGTATCTGCATTGGGACATTGAGGCCTTGTACACACGAGGGAATAGATCCCATGGGAACGGTCCGACGGACCGTTCCCATCGGATCTGTCCGCCGGATTGCTTTGATCCGATGGCTGTACACACCATCGGATCAAATTCCCCGCCGGCGGACAGCGCGGTGACGCGGCGGTGACGTTGACGCCGCCACGTGACCGCCACGTCACCGCACCAGGAAGTAAACACTTCCGCGCGCATGCGTCGGATCCATTCACAGGATACGACGCATGTGCGGGCAGATATGTCCGCTGGTTTGCCGTACTAACCAGCGGACATATCTGACGGACAGCTCTCTGGCGGAAAAATTCCAAAGCATGCTTTGGAAATTTTCCGCCGGAGGAATCCGGCCAGAACGGTCCGTTTGCCCCTACACACGAGCGGATTTTTCGGCTGAAATGGTCCGTCGGACCATGTTCAGCGGATTTATTCACTCGTGTGTACAAGGCCTAAGAGTATTCAGCCTTGGATAACACCATACTCTGTTCAAGTTCATCAGTGTGTATTTGATTGTTCTTACGCAATATACCCGTGATTGACAAAAAAGGATCCTCTCAGCACTGCCTTGGAGGCCTCCCAGGCATTGCTGATACCAGTTGAGTCCTGATTGAGGGTCCAATAGTCAACCATAGCTGTTTGACACTCAGCCTGTACTAGCTCGTCCTCGAGCCAATAGGAGTTGAACCTCCAGGCCCTGGGGCCTGACTTTGGCAGGAGGAGGAGACTGACTTTTAGGGGAGCATGGTCTGATATACCTCTGGGTAGGTACGTGACCGGATGCACCAAAGACAATACATCCGATGGAGCAAATGCCATATCTATGCGTGACATAGTGTGGAATGAGTCCGAATGACAGGAAAATTGCCTGTCATCCGGATGTTTCCAACGCCACAGTTCCGTAAGAGGGTAAACCTGAGTCCAATCAACAAATGAGGGGTACGGTCTGCCCCACCCCACAGGCGGTCCACAGATGGGTCAAGCACAGCGTTAAAGTCACCCACAAAAAGAAGGGGACCCGGAGACCTAGGTAAAAGCATTAGTGACAATTTAGAAAGAACCTCCGGTGAAAACGGTGGGGGGATATATACATTCACCAACATAAAAATTAAAAGAGCTATACGAAGAGTAAGTATAACAAAACGACCTGCCGGATCTGTTTGTACACTCAGAGTCTCGGCCCCCAGAGTCTTAGCTATCAAGACCGAGACCCCTCTTGAGTAATTGGAGTAAGTGGCATGATACTGTGAAGCTAACCAGGGACGTTGAAGATATTTCAACGTAGGGCCCATAAGGTGCGTCTCCTGAAGACAGATAATATGAGGCTTGTGTTTTTTCAGATAGGAAAACATCAGGGACCGCTTGTGAGGTGAATTGAGCCCCCTAATTCCAGGAAATAATTTTAACTGTGTCAGCCATGAGTATGTACATGTAGTATATGAGCATAGCAGTAGTGAACAGTCATTACAGCACCCCACTCATTGCAATACTCACAAGATGGTTGACATATGCAGCAAATCAGGGCAAGAACTTTTTAACGCAAAACGGTGCCAATTTTTTTTTTGGTTCAATATGCAGAAGCTGCAGAAAAGCATGTAATGTGTTTTTGCGCCAATTTGTGTTTTGTAATCAACAACAAATTGGCCCAAAAAAATAAAAAATTCTATATTTTTTTTTTAATGCTATTATCCGATTAATCGGCCAACTAATCGATTATGAAAATAATCGTTAGCTGCAGCCCTATAGAGGGGCTTCCGCCTCATCTCTTAATATTCCTGGTTCATGCAGACCAATGTGGATGCCATATGTTGACAACAGGGTGATGCATGTTGCTAAATTTTTTTATTTTATATAGGTTTGTTTGTTTTGATATGTGTGTGTGTGTATATATAAGTACACCTGTTTAATTGCTTGGTAACACAAATTGCTAATCGACCAATTGCATGGCAGCAACTCAATGCATTTAGGCATCTAGATGTGGTAAACTGCTGATCTAATGTTTTTTTTAGACACAACCATCTCTAGGGTTTACAAAGAATGATCCAAAAAAAAAAAGCGAGCAACCGTTGTGTGGATGTCAGAGGAGAATGGGAAGACTGGTTCAAGATGAAAGGCAACAGTAACTCATTTAACCATTTGTTACATCTAAGGCATGCAGAATAAAATCTCTGAATGCACAACACATCGAACCTTAAAGTGGATGGGCTACTGCTGCAAAAGACCACACGGGGTGCCACTCCTGTCAGCTAAGAACAGGAAACTTGAGGATACAATTAACATAGGGTCAACAAAATTGGACAATAGAAGATTGGAAAAACATTGCCAAGTCTGATGAGTCTCAATTTCAGCTACGACATTCAGATGGTAGGGTCAGGATATGGAGTAAACAATGTGAAAGCATGCCTTGTATCAACGGTTCAGGCTGGTAGCGGTGGTGAAATGATGCATAGGATATTTTCTTGGCACACTTTGGGCTGCTTAGTACCAAATTGAGAATCGTTTAGCCACCTCACTACCAGCCGCTGTGTGTGTGTGTGTGTATATATATATATATATATATATATATATATACACACATACATATATATATATATATATATTCACAAAATCAGTTGTGCTCATAAGTTTACATACCCTGGCAGAATTTATGATTTCTTGCCCATTTTTCTGAGACTATGAATGATAACACAAAAAACATTTCTTTCACACATGGTAGTGTTTGGCTGAAGCCATTTATTATCAATCAACTGTTTACGCTTTTTAAATATTTATTTATAACAGAAACTACCCAAATTACCCTGATCAAAAGTTTACATACCCTGTTGATTTTGGCCTGATAACATGCACACAAGTTGATACAAAGGGGTTTAAATGACTATTAAACGTACCCATCCTTACCTGTGATCTGTTTGCTTGTAATTAGTGTGTGTGTGTTTAACCACTTAAGACCAGGACCATTATGCAGGTTACCCACTTGGCGCCCAGAGGTCCTGGGCTTTGTGGGGTTATATCTGAATGATGCCTGAAGCTACAGGCATCATTCAGATATCAAAATTTTCAGCCGGCGATTCCCTACAACATAGGAACAATCACAGCAGCTGTTTCGCCGCTTGATCGCCCCCCCCCTCTCGCCGCCCTCCGGTGCTTCTACCGACTCACCTGTGCGATCGGTGAGTCGGTGACAGGAACCGCCGGCTCCCCGGATGAAGATCACAGAGAATTCCGGTGGACCAGATGGTCGCCGAAGTCTCTATGATCGTCGGAGGCTGGGTGCAATGTTATGATGTCACGCCCGACCTCTGCATTAAAAAAAAACAGCGCCGCTTCAGGTGTGAAGTGTGATCTTTTTTTTTTGCCTCTTACTGACCCCATATTTTTCTGTAAAGAGGTCCTGTCATGCATATTCCTATTACAAGTGATGTTTACATTCCTTGTAATAGGAATAAAAAAGATCAAATTTTTTAGTAAAAATTAACAATATAATATTTTTTTTTTAAAAGTGACCCTGTCCCCGTGTGTTCGCACGCAGAAGCGAACGCATACGTAAGACCTGCCCACATATGTAAATGGTGTTCAAACCACACATGTGAGGTATCGCTGTGAACGTTAGAGCGAGAGCAAATAATTCTAGTCCTAGACCTCCTCGAACTCAAAACATGTAACCGGTAAAACAATTTAAAGTGTCGCCTATGGAGATTTTTAAGTGCCGAAGTTTGGCGTCATTCCACAAGCGTGTGCAATTTTAAAGCGTGACATGTTAGGTATCTATTTACTCTGTGTAACCTTATCTTTCACATTATAGAAACAAATTGGGCTAACTTTACTGTTTTTTTAATTTTATTTTTAAAGCATGAAACCGTTTTTTTTTTTTTTAAATGCGTTTGAAAAATTGCTACGCAAATACTGTGCAAGATAAAATGACCGCCATTGTATTCTCTAGGGAAGTGGTCATCAACCCTGTCCTGCAGGGCCCACTAACAGGCCAGGTTTTATGTATTACCTTGGGGAGATGCAGACTGGAATACTGCAATCACTGAGCAGCAAATGACATCACCTGGGATGCATTTCAGTTATCTTGCAAACCTGGCCTGTTAGTGGGCCCTGCAGGACAGGGTTGATGACCACTGCTCTAGGGTCTCTGCTAAAAAAAAAAAAAAAACAGTACAGACCAAAAGTTTGGACACACCTTCTCATTCCA
This sequence comes from Rana kukunoris, assembly GCA_029574335.1. NCBI lineage: Eukaryota > Metazoa > Chordata > Amphibia > Anura > Ranidae > Rana > Rana kukunoris. Next base: position 142,031,964 of record CM056050.1, on the reverse strand, counting down.
AGAGTTTTCTTTATTTTCATGACTATGAAAATTGTAGAGTCACACTGAAGGCATCAAAACTATGAATTAACCACTGCTAAAGAAAGGCAACAAGCAGAAGAGACGTGTTTGGGCTAAAGAACACAGGGAATGGACATTAGACCAGTGGAAATCTGTGCTTTGGTCTGATGAGTCCAAATTTGAGATCTTTGGTTCCAACCACCGTGTCTTTGTGCAACGCAGAAAAGGTGAACGTATGGACTCTACATGCCTGGTTCCCACCGTGAAGCATGGAGGAGGAGGTGTGATGGCGTGGGGGTGCTTTGCTGATGACATTGTTGGGGATTTATTTAAAATTGAAGGCATACTGAACCAGCATGGCTACCACAGCATCTTGCGTTTTGTTGGACCATCATTTATTTTTCAACAGGACAATGACCCCAAACACACCTCCAGGCTGTGTAATGGCTATTTTTTTTATATAATCTTTATTTTGAAAATTTTCAGGAAAAATATCGTACATACAGACAGCCAACATGGCACATAAAGAGAAGGGGTACAAAGACAATGCATGACACATCAGATCCTGTACAGGAATAGTAAGGACTACAGGGGCAAAATACATTCCAAGGGGGTACCTGCATTTGGTGGCATGGCGGGAGGAGAGACAAACAAAATATGAAATGCAATATAACCTCACTCCATCGTGGAACACCTCCACTGCCACACCGGGGGAAAACCCCCGTGAAAGAGATCATCCCCACTTAGGCATTAGCAGGCGGAGCGTATCCTTAGTACCCGATTCACATGCATCACAGAGCAGGGGGGGGATGAGGGAGGGAGACACAGGGGGAAGGAGAACAGACAGAAGGGCACGAAATAGACAAGACAGAAAACAGAGGGAAGGGGGGAACGTCTGCTGCAGAACTGAATTAAAAGAAAATAACAATAACAACTAGGCTTTAACAACCATCTATACCAAAAGCTTTAATATCAGCTTTCCCAATCACCCTAATCACCCGAGAAGGTTACCCCTGTAGAAGGTCCCAGGGCAGGGAGCGTATCTGGACCAGCATAGTGGATCCAGGTGGCCCAAATAGAATAACATTTATCATACTTGTCTTTGCACTGCGCCATCCACTGCTCAGCGGCCATAATTTTATTCACCAGGGCCACCCATTCAGAACGGGTTGGTACCTGTGGCGTCTTACAATAAATCGGGATCAGCCTGCGAGCCACATTGAGCAAATGAGGCAGTGCGGACTTACGGTATTGACTAACCGGAACAGTGGGAAAGTGGAGCAAGGACTCTAACAGGGAGTCAGGTAGCTCCACATCTAGAATGCGCTTGATCTGCACATGGACGTCCCGCCAGAAGGGACATATCTTAGGTCACTCCCACCAAATATGGAGAAAGGTGTCCCTGTGGCCACAGTCCCTCCAGCACGCATCAGATAGAGCAGGGTAAATTTTAGCAAGCTTGGAGGGAACCCTGTACCATCTGGTCAGGACTTTGTAACTATTTTACTGCGTCCTCGTATCCACCCTGCTCGAGTGTGTGAGGCCATACATGTGATCCAGCTGAGGCTTAGAGAAGACGCACCCGAGGTCCCTCTCCCACTCCCGTATAAAACCCAGCTTCCCCTCAACATGAAGGGATTGTATCAGGGAGTACAACAGGGAGATCGCATGAGGGACAGCGGCAGGGGACATACAGAGCCGCTCAAAGGGAGATGCTAAGGAGGGTGACCTAACCCCCCGGGGTAGAGTGGTAAGAAAGTGTCTGATTTGCCGATAGCGCCACTCATCCATAGGGAATGAGCCGTACTGTTCCCGCAGAGTGGCCAAAAGCAGCATACCCCGGTCCTGGGCAAACCTGCCACATCTGGACTCCCCGTCCACTGCCCACATCCGGAAAAGGGAAGGGTGTTCCCCCGGGGTGAACCAGGGGAAGCCGCTTAAGGCCCCATGCACACGAGACGCTGGTAAACTTGAGTTCAGAGGCATTTGGGCATTTTTTTCAACTGCCCCTGAACACATTTAATGTTATCCTATGTGTCCATGCACACATTCACGTTTTTTTGCGTTTTAAAGCAGTTGGGTTTAGGCTCGTTTTTTCAGACGCAAAAAAATGGGTTCAAACGCTTTTGGCGTTTTCGCGTTTCAGACGCAAATCGCGCAAAAACGCTGCTAATCGCGGCCAAACGGCGTTTTGCCGCAATTTAGTTTATAGGCGTTTTTAAAGGTGACCTATTTTTTTATATTAGAAATCTCAAAAATGATGGCAAATGATGAAAAAACATTAAAAAAAAACTAAACAACTAATTGCTTGCATTGCATTGTGGCAGGTGACGTGACAGGTGGACAATCCACAACTTGTGGCAGGTGACATGGTCAGGTGATGTGGCAAGTGGACAATCCACAACTTGTGGCAGGTGAAGTGGCCAGTTGACGTGACAGGTGACGTGGCCAGTGGACAATTTGAAAATGCGAAAAATTCGAAATTTGCAAATTTGAAAAATTCGAAATTTGAAAATTCGACAAATTCGAAATTTGAAAATTCGAAAAATTCGAAATTTGAAAATTCGAAAAATTCGAAATTTGAAAATTCGAAAAATTCGAAATTTGAAAAATTCGAAATTTGAAAATTCGAAAAATTCGAAATTTGAAAAATTCGAAATTTAAAAAATTCGAAATTTAAAAAAATCGAAATGTGAAAAATTCGAATTTTGAAAAATTCGAATTTCGAAAATTGAAAAATTTGAAATTCCAAAGAGTGGGCAAAACGATGTTGAAAACGACGTTTTTAAAGCCGCGCATGCTCAGAGGCAAGTTATGAGACGGAGCTTCAATGGAACAGAGTGCCGTCGAACGTGGTGTACATCACCACGCTTTGCTAGAGCATTTTGGAAAAACGATGGTGTGTATGCAACGTCGTTTTGGAAAATTAAGTTTGAAAAACGTTGTTTTGTTTCATCACTTGAAACGTCGTTTTTTTCATCACAAAAAGTGATCGTGTGTACGCGGCATTAGGCAGCAAGACCAATGGGTCGGAGACGTAGAATAACACGTCGTCCGCATAGGCAGATAATTTATGTTCCCTCGGGCCTACCATAAAGCCTTTAATGCTGTCATTGAGGCTGTAAGAGAGCTGCTAGAGCTGTCCCCACGAATTTGCGCGTGAATTCGCGGGGAGCGCGCACGTGAATTTGCGGGTGCGCGCGTGCACGTGTGTGGGAGCGTGTGCCCGCGTCCGTTGGCGCCAAACAGCCTATTTAAAGGATGCTCTGACCCTAGCCGAGTGCTGATGGATCTCAGCGGTTCCGGTTCCTGTGTCCTGTGCCTGTTCCCGTGCTCCTGATCCTGGTCGGAGATTCAAGAGAGTCTAACCTCGTCATTTCAGGCTTCACCCAGGTACGTGACAGAGGCGAATCCGATTGAGCAATGGTTCAAGCGTCAAGGCAAATACCAGGGGTGATAAAGGACACCCCTGACGTGTCCCATTGCCAAATCGGAAAAGCGTCCGATAGCAGCCCATTCACCCTTACCCTAGCGGATGGAGAGCTATACAGAGAGGAAATCCAAGCCAGCATATTAGGGCCTAGACCCAGCCTGTTCAGAACTATCATCATTTATGTCCAGTCCACCCTGTCAAATGCCTTCTCGGCATCAGTCGAGAGCAAGAGACATGGGTGTGTTGTCGCCTGTGATTCAACCCAATGGATCAGCGCCCTATTGGCATTATCCCTAGCCTCCCTGCCCATGATGAAGCCCGTCTGGTCGGGATGGATAACCGAGGGAAGGACTGGTTTAAGTCTATTGGCCAAAATGTTGGCCAATATCTTAACATCCGTATTTAAAAGGGATATGGGCCTGTAACTGCTCAGTAGCGAATGATCTTTACCCTTCTTTGGCAGAACCGAAATGTGCGCCGCTAGCGCCTCCGGTGGCATGGCCGTTCCCGAGGCTAGTGCAGTAAAGTAGGCACACATGGGGCCCGACAATATGTCCACGTATTTTTTATAATAGGCGTTCGTATAACCGTCTGGACCCGGACTCTTCCCATTGGGGAGGTCCTTGATCACGAAAGGGAGTGCAAGGAGATGAAGTGCAAGGAGATGGACACCGGCGCGTGATCAGAAATGGTAATGGATCCAATGGAGGCACTGGCTAAGGAATCGAGGGAGAACTGGTCCATCAACAGAAGGTCTATACGAGTATAGACATCATGCGTGGCTGAAAAATAGCTATAATCCCTGTCAGTAGGTCGAAGCAGCCTCCAGCAGTCCACCAAATGGTGAGCCTGCAGGGACTTTCTGAAGCGTTTCAGGAATGCAAATGAGTGCACAGACCGGCCTGAGAAGGTATCCACCAGAGGGTCGGGGCAAACATTGAAGTCTCCACCCAGGATGAGGAGGTCATCCCGAAAGGTAGACAAGGACTCCAATACGGAGTCTAAAAAGGCAATTTGGCCGGTGTTAGGGGCGTAAATCGTAGCGAGGGTAAGTTTACGACCGGAGATAGTGCCCTTGACAAACACAAAGCGACCCTCAGGGTCCAGCAATTGATCTACCATGACGAAGGGACAATGTTTGTGGATTGCTATAGCCACTCCTCCGGACTTGGGATGAGGGGAGTTGCTAAGGAACCAGGATGGGAAGAGGTGCGTGGGAAGGCGGGGGACCGAGTCAGTGCGGAAATGCGTCTCCTGTAAAAAAAGAATACGTGCCCCCATGCGTTTCATCTTAAGCCACAACTTACTGCGTTTTGTCGGGGAGCCCAGACCACGGACATTGTAGGAGACGACTTTCAAGTCAGCCATAACTGGGGATCAGGAAGGAGAGCCAACTACCCACGGACGAGAGGGGGAGTTAACCTCCTGCACGCCTCTGCCATCAGCCCGGAGCACACAGATGAGCCTAGGAAATAGAGCACAATTACAGCAGATGAACCACATTTAAAACGTAAAAGTAAGAATAACGAAAAAACAGGAAACATAAGAACAAGAACGATGTAAAATAACAAGCCCAAAAGGGCGCAACCTAGTGCAATAATACCACCGGGTGCCGCCCCTGCCTCCCAGAAGCTGAGAGACGGCGACGGCCAGCGAGCAGAGGTAGTCCCAAAAAAGGGAGCATAACTCCAGAGGAGTTGACCTATTGGGGGGTTAGTGACACGGCACAAAGAGCGAGTCCGTCATGAGACCCGCGAGTTATCAAAACAAAAAACTTATATCAACCCCTGAGCCCAGGGGAGATTAATGCAACGGCGGCTGGGGGGGGGGATAGCAACAAATGATGCCAAGGGGCAGCTCAGCGACCCAGTTCATCAGAAGCATCAGTTCATGCTGCCCCCTGTGGAGAATGGGGGAGCGGGGTGTGACCAGGTGGGATCTCCTGGGGCCACGGCGACGTTTGCGGCGACGAGCCGGGAGCCACGGTTCAGGGCGGTTAGGCCGGGGTATAGCCGGTGACGATCTCCAATCCAGAATGTCCACTTGAGGCAGTCCCAGGGATTCCAGGAACCGTGGTAGATCATCTCTGTTGCGGAGCGTATGTGTTTGGCCATCCTCAGTCACAGAAAGGCTGAATGGAAAGCCCCATCGGTAAGTCAGTTGGGCCTCCTGCAGGACCCCCAGAAGGGGCCTGAAAGCACGGCGTTGCATCAATGTACGCCTGGACAGATCTGGGAAGAACGACAACTGCGCACCATCAAAGTCCACATCTCTGACCTGATTCATAATGCGTTCTTTGAGGGAATACTTGTGTAGCTTACAAATAATGTCTCGTGGCTTATCAGGGTCATCTGAGGGAGGGCGCAGGGCACGGTGCGCACAGTCAATTTCAATGTAGTCAGGGGCATGACGACCTAAGATCTGTTTAAAATCTGTTTAAAAAAACCCTGTAAAGTAGGGACAATATCCGTCGCTTCAGGTAGGCCTCTGATGCGGATATTAACCCTGCGGCTCCTGTTCTCAAAATCGTCCATCTGATCAAGCAGAGCCTCAATCCTGCGGTCCTGCCTCTCACAGTGTTCGGTAAGGGCCTGCAGAGCAGGAGCAGTTTCTTCCCAATGTGTCTCTAGGGTCTCCACTCTACCCCCCAGGTGAGCTGTATCAACCTGCAGGTCTTCAAAGTCCTGCCTCAGGGCCTTCTCCACAGTCTGAGCGAACCGCTCTAAGTCAGCCTTAGTAGGGAGGGAAAGCAAGTGGGAGCGGACATCCTTATCCATTCATGGATCGTCCCCAACTCCAGGCCAGTCAATGCTTTCAGAACCAGATGGGGACGGGGAGTGAGGCTGGGCAGAGACATGCACAAGAGGGGAGCTGATAGGTGAGGGAGGCCTAGCAGCGTGTGAGCCAGGCGCCATCTTGGCTGTACTTGCCGGATCATTGCGGGCTCCAAAGAAGGCGTCTAATGATCCGGATCGTCCCCGCGGTGTCCGCTGTGGCTGCGGGGATGTCTCGCGCTTTGATGGCATCTCATGCCGCTGAAAACCCCCCCAGGGAATCCGCCGTATGCGGTGCGGAAGAGTGCGGGTCTCACGGAGCTCTGAGAGAGCACGTCTTCACCCGGTCATGCCGCGGCCACGCCTACGTGTAATGGCTATTTGACCAAGAAGGAGAGTGATGGGGTGCTGCGGACCTGAACCCAATCGAGATGGTTTGGGGTGAGCTGGACCGCAGAGTGAAGGCAAAAGGGCCAACAAGTACTAAGCATCTCTGGGAACTCCTTCAAGACTGTTGGAAGACCATTTCAGGTGACTACCTCTTGAAGCTCATCAAGAGAATGCCAAGAGTGTACAAAGCAGTAATCAAAGCAAAAGGTGGCTACTTTGAAGAACCTAGAATATGACATATATTTTTAGTTGTTTCAAACTTTTTTGTTATGTATATAATTCCACATGTGTTAATTCATAGTTTTGATGCCTTCAGTGTGAATCTATGATTTTCATAGTCATGAAAATAAAGAAAACTCTTGGAATGTGAAGGTCCAAACTTTTGGTCTGTACTGTGTATGTGTGTATATATGTGTGTGTGTGTGTGTGTGTGTGTGTGTTTGTGTGATGATCTTTATATATATAGGATATATATATATATATATATATATATTTCTTCCCATAAATAGAGCTTTCTTTTGATGGTATTTGATTGCCTCTGCGATTTTAATTTTTTTGCGGAAAAAAAAAATTTGACTTTTTGTTATAAGAAAGATCTAATAAACTCAATTTTAGCCAAAATGTATTCAGCCACATGTCTTTAGTAAAGAAAAAAAAAAAAAAAAATGGCAATAAGCGTAGATTTATTGGTTTTTGCAAAAGTTATACAGTCTACAAACTAGGGTACATTTTCTGGGGTCATTTGGGGGGGGGGGGTTTGAACTGTCCTGGCATTTTATGCACAACATTTAGAAGCTTATGTCACACATCACCCACTCTTCTAACCACTTGAAGACAAAGACCTTTCTGACAATTTTTGTTTACATGAAAACTTTCTTTTTTTTGTTGCAAGAAAATTAAGTTGAACCCCCAAACATTATATATTTTTTAAAGCAAATGCCCTACAGATTAAAATGGTGGGTGTTGCATTTTTTTTGTCACACAGTATTTGCGCAGAGATTTTTCAAACGCATTTTTTGGGGAAAAAATACACTTTAAATTTTAATGCACTAAAACACACTATATTGCCCAAATATTTGATGAAATAAAAAGGATGATCTTAGGCCGAGTACATGGATACCAAACATGACATGCTTTAAAATTGCGCACAAACGCGCAGTGGCGTCAAACTACATACATTTTTAAAAGCCTTTATAGGCTACCACATTAGATTTACAGAGGAGATCTACTGCTAAAATGACTGCCCTCAAAATTGCTGTTTACATATGATGCCAGACCGACACTTGCATTCGCCTTTGCGCAAGAGCAGGGGGGGGACATGGGTGCTTTTTTTTTATTTTTTATTATTTATTTTGATTTTTTATTTTATTTTTAAACTGTTCCTTCCATTTAATTTTTTTAACATTTTTATTGTTATCTCAGGGAATGTAAATATCCCCTATGATAGCAATAGTTAGTGACAGGTAATCTTTTTTTGAAAAAATTGGGGTCTATTAGACCCTAGATCAGGGATATGCAATTGGCGGACCTCCAGCTGTTGCAAAACTACAATTCCCATGAGGCATAGCAAGACTCTGACAGCCACAAGCATGAACCCAAAGGCTGAGGCATGATGGGACTTGTCGTTTTGCAACATCTGGAGGTCCGCTAATTGATTATCCCTGCCCTAGATCTTTCCCCTACCCTCAAAGCATCTGACCACACCAAGATCAGTGTGATAAAATAGAAAATTGTATCAAATACTTACCGTAATTTTCCTTTCCTGACGCCAAACCATGGCAGCATACTAGTGATAGAGCACCGCCTCTTGACCACTCCCTCAGGACCAGTGAATAGCATAAATTAAGGCATGGTTAGCTGCCACCCCATTCTTTGTAACAAGCCACATACCGAACGCACATGGGTGGGCTCATATGCTGCCATGGTTTGGCCTCAGGAAAGAAAAATTATGGTAAGTATTTGATACAAATTTCCATTTTCCTGACGCCAACATGGCAGCATACTAGTCATAAATAACTAGCTGACAGGGTGGGATCTACTTGTCCAACCAATCCTCTAATTAGGATGAGACAGAGGACTGAATAGTCCTTCCTACAAAGTTCCCTGATGACAGGACCCCCGAGTCTATTCTGTCAAGTTTGAGTAGGAATGTTGGGAAGACCACGATACCCCTCTACAGATGGGCACCATAGATTCTTTTGAATGTGTTGCCTATGAGGCTTCAACTGCTCTGGTAGAGTGCTCCGCCACCGCTGACGGAGGCTTGCAATATATGTACAACCAAGCCTGCTAGGGTCCAGGCAGTAACTTCTTTCCCTTGATTCCAAGCTGGAATGACAAAAGGTTTAGATGACCTGAAAGGGACAATTGTGGACAGATACTACTTTAAAGTTATAAAAATGAGGGGGGCGTGGCCTGGAAAGCCATGGTGTAGGACGTCTGTACTGTGAGCTCCGTCTGCCTATCCTCCTGTCTGTGCCATCCTGCCTCAATCCTGTTCCCTGTGCCATCCTCTCCCCCTGGGGGCTCACCCTGCTTTCCCTCTGGTCCCCGGAGCCTCTCAGCCTGATACAAGCCGTTCGCGGCCGCCGCCGCTCTCCTCGTCCGGGCAGCTGCACTAGGAAAGACCGCGGCTTCGGCCTAGTCCTGGAAGTGGCGGCCATCTTGCTTCACCCGGCGGCAGCTCCAGCATAATTCCTCGGCCTCCCTGACTACACAGCACTCGGTCCCTCTGGCTACCATCTCCGGACGGCCACTAGACGCCACCGCTGTGCCTACTACAGGTCCTGCAGCTCTCTTCAGGTCAGTCCGTGGCTCCGGCCCAGCTCCCCTAACGGCGGCCATCTTGCTGCACCTGAAGTCACCAGCAGACTTGCCATTACTTCCAGCCTGCCTTGAGCCTGATTTCCCTCTGAAGCAGCCCTCCGATCGCTCACAGTCCCTCCTCCATCACCTCCTCACTCTGCGGCTGCTCCCGAGACGGCCCATGGTCTTGGCCCGGTTCCCATGGAGTGTCAGCCATTTTACTTCCCCTGGCAAAGCCCTATACAGGATCTGTGGGTCCTGCTGGTCACCCCGAACTTTGCCCCTCTCCTTTGTAGCCACTGGACACTGTACCTAGTCAGCCATTGCCCGTTGATGCCGTGGTGACGTCCCTGAACAACGGTGGTGGGGAGATATAGAGGATCCGCTGGATATAAATTGTGTAGCGCTAAATACAGACATATATAAAGTAAACTATAAAAAGTCCATATGTTGAATAGACATGTGTGGATGGTGAGTGTAATCAACCACACTAGGTAGAAAAAAATGTGTCCGAACATAAACAATGTAACAAGTGTCCAGCTGGCAAGGACCAAAGTGCTCAATGTAGACAAGTGCCGACCCCCTCAGGGAATATCTTGCTTGATGGAAACAAGGAAAAAGAGAGTGAACCTTCACACAATGAAGAATGGAGGCTTACCGGATTGAATGGACTCTACAAGCTATATAGACTTGAGAGTCATAGGAGCTTTTCAAACATCCAGCATGGATCAGGACCCCATCAAGCTGCAGGTATCAAAGATGTACATTCACGCCGTGGTATGGGAGGAAAACTGCTGCTGTGCAAGGCTTGGTGCTCCGTGGGTGTGTAGTGGGAAAAAAAACTAAAGTTGGTGCACTCAGAATCTGATATAGAGGATCCGGCCTAGCCCGCACCGGCCATCTTGGTGTACCCTGGTATCCCCCCGACCGCTCCTGTAACATGTCCCCAGGGAAAAAGGGCTCCGAGGCCGTCGACAAGCTGGCCAAGTACCGACGGCTTGAGGAGGAGCAGCAGACCGGGGATGGCGTCGGCACCTCCTCGGGAGCAGAACATTCCGATGCGGGCACTAATAGAGTCCTTGACGCCATCGCCATGTGCCAGAGTACGCTTACTGCCAAAATTGAGGAGGTCAAAATTGATGTGTCCCTTATCCGGCAGGACCTCTCCAACCTACGGGACCGTGTGGCGGAGACGGAGACCCGTATTAGCAGAGCAGAAGACATCTTGCACCCCCTGCAACACACCACAGATGAGGTGCGTCGCCAGCTGCAACAGATTAGCGCGAAACAGGACGACATGGAAAACCGCCTCCGAAGATGTAATCTCCGTTTTATCGGCCTTCCTGAGACCGCTGAGGGCACCGACCCGGCAGGCTTCCTTGAAAATCTCCTGACTTCCACCTTTGGCCGGGATGCATTCTCTGTGATGTTTGCGGTGGAGCGAGCCCATCGGGTCCCTGCCCGCCCTCCTCCCCAGCGAGCCCCGCCACGTACCCTAATAGCGAAATTTCTCAACTTCAAAGATCGTGACAAGATCCTCCGCCTGACCAGAGAGAAGGGAAATATTCCCCACGTCAACACACATGTGCCCGTATTTCCAGACTTTTCTAATTAGGTGCAACGGCAGCGGTCCAGGTTTCAGGATGTTAAGCGGCGTCTCCGTGTTCTACACCTTAAATACGCCATGCTGTACCCTGCAAAGCTTCGTGTGGAATGTGACGGCCGAACTCACTTCTTCGAGGACCCCGAGTTGGCATCTACCTGGATTGACCAGAGGGAACGACGAGACTGAGTATACCGCGCTGCTTGCAAGCTGTGAGTACTTAATTTTTCCACCCCCTATTCTCCCATGTGCCCACACTGCTGCCTGATCCTGTCTCGATGTTTGTCCCTTCAGCGGGTGCACTGATTGGGTGTGCCCCCTGCCCGGGGGGGGGGGGGGCGGACCTGGAGATCCTTTTGGGCCTAACTGCCGCCTCCGGGTGACCTCACTGGCATGTGATCCCCCGCTATCCCCTCTCTTGCGTGCTGCTTGTGGAGAACAGTATACTAAACATTACTGAGACTTTCTGCATTGCCTTACCTACCACCCTGATGGCAGGCGGGCTCCCCTTGCACTGTCATGCTCACACTACACATTTGTAGCTTCTACACCCCACGCACTTCTCAGAGAAGAAGTCACCCCCCTAGGATCTCTATGGACTTTTTCACCCCCTGTTTGTTTGACAATTTTTTCTTCCCCCTTTTTTTTCTTTTTACCACAGGTATCTATGCCTCTTCGCAATTAAGTCCCTTGGATGTCCCCCGTTGATACCTGGTTTTGGGATGCTATGTCCATGCCGTGTTGGGGTGGCACTGGACTGGGTGGGAGGGGTAATGTTGTGGTAGTTTTTTCACCACCATGTTTACAACTGTTTATTTCTGTCAAAGGTACTATGTTATTGTCATGCATGCATTATCGATATTGGCTGCTGGTATGTTTTATGCTATCTGATGTGTCTACCTCTGCTCTGCTGGTCCAATCACGGTCTGTCATATGTAGCCTATACCCGCCATGAGTTCCCTGAAGCTTCTTACGTGGAATGTTAGGGGTCTGCGCAATAAGATCAAGCGCACAGCCGTTTTGACGTTCCTCAAGTCTCAGCGTGCTGACATTATTACACTAGTCGAGACCCATGTCACAGGCCACTTGCAATCCTCTCTTAAAAAGCCCTGGGTAGGATGGGCCTATCACGCCACCCATACCTCATATTCCAGAGGAGTATCGGTCCTTGTTGCTAAACGGGTGCCGTTCAATCTAGTGCTGCTCCAGACAGACCAGCAGGGCAGATATGTATTTATGCATGCCACTATTAACGGATCCCCTATCCTGTTACTAGCCTGTTATATCCCCCCCCATACAACTCAGCTGTAATTAAGGAGGGCCTTACCTTTATGGCACAATATCCCTCAATACCGGCAGTGTGGATGGGGGATTTTAATATGACCCTCACTCCTGGACCCCCCGCTCGACCCGCCGACCCACACCAGACTACACCGCATACTGACCGACTTTGCCCTTGTTGATACTTGGCGCCACAAACACCCGCACAAACAGGCTTTCTCGTGCTTTTCAGCCAGCCACAACACTATGTCACGCATTGACTTCATTATTATTTCAAAGTCCTTGACGCCTAAACTGGAAGAGGTGGGTTTTGCTCCGAGAGTACTCTCGGATCACGCCCCCTACTGGATCATGCTCCAGCTCTTGAGGGCCTCCCCTGCTCCCTTTTGGCGGCTAAACCCATTTTGGCTGACCGCTCTGCAGGACCAGGATGACATCCCGGCGAAGTTGCAGTACTATTTTGCAGCCAACAGGGATTCGGCCGCGTACGATATGGTGTGGGAGATGTTCAAGCTTCACGCCCGCTCTCTGCTTTCCACACGTATCAACAGACTTAAACGATCGTCGAAACTCATTGTCCAACAGGCTACTGATCACCTACAGGAGCTGGAGGAGACGTTCCGTCGGGACCCCTCGCCCAGCACCGCTAATACACTTAAAGTTCAGGCGCGGCAGGTTTCCCAATTGCATATTGAGAAGGCCAAACAACGCATATTTTTCTGTAGGCAAAGGGTATTTGAATATGGGGAACGATCTGGCAAATTGCTTGCGTATCTTGCCCATCTAGACTCGCGCCCCCCAGTGGTGGTGTCGTTGACCGACCAGCAGGGGAACGATGGTACTGATCCACAACGAGTGGCGGAGGAATTTGGGAGATTCTACCGTGCGCTCTACACTTCCCGAGTCACCCACACTCCTCAAGACACCAGGGACTATTTGGCGAGTGTTAGATTCCCTCGATTGACTGATGACCAACTTGACCTCTTGGAGGCCCCTATCACTAAGGAGGACATTTCCGAGGCCATCTCCTGTTTAGCCACATCTAAGGCCCCAGGGTCAGACGGCTTACCACTTGAGTTCTACGCCACCTACTCTGAAATTTTAACCCCTAAACTCCATGATCTGTATAAATCCATTTTTGACTCAGGAGTTCTACCCCCATCTATGAGAGAGGCCCAAATTGTGGTGATCCCTAAGCCTGGTAAGGACCCCAAATATCCAGAATCGTATAGACCCATTTCCCTACTACAGGTAGACATCAAAATACTAGCCAAGATCCTAGCCTCCAGCCTCAACCAGGTCATTCTATCGTTGATCCATCCTGATCAGACAGGCTTCATGCCAGGAAAGAACACTGCCATGAATATTCGCCCGCCTATTCATAAACATTCAGGGGTCCCATGATGAAATCGGCTCGAGGGCCTTTGACTCAGTGGAGTGGAATTACCTGTGGGAGTGCCTTTTGGGATTTGGATTTGGCCCCAACTTTATCCGCTGGGTCCAACTCCTATATCAGTCCCCAAAAGCCAAGGTATTTGTGAACGGTTGGCTCTCTGACCAATTCCCGCTGGAGAGGGGGACCTGACAAGGCTGTCCCATTTCCCCTCTGCTGTACGCCTTGGCTGTGGAACCACTGGCCATCCTGATCCGCGCAGACACCGGTATTCGAGGCCTCAAGATAGGGAATATGGAATATGGAGGAAAAGATTGGGATGTACGCTGACGACACACTCTTGTACTTAGCAGACTCGGGTCCCTCTCTCGCCTAGTCAAAATGATACTCCTCCCAAAGATTCTCTATTTAGTATGGCATGCTCCCCTGTATATACCTCAAAAATTCTTCAGGATAATTGAATCTATTCTTAACTCGTTTATATGGGGTCACAACAGACACAAATTATCTTGGAGAATTCTGAAAAACCCTGTGACATTGGGGGGAGTCGCTTTCCCAGATTTTCAGGATTATTACCTTGCCTCCCAGCTGTCCCATTTTTATCATTTTAATAAAACAGAGCGATCGCGGTACCAGCTATTGCTCTGTGAGCACCCTGACGATCCTGCCCACTCTCCACTTCAGTCGGTCCTCAGAACCCCTTTGACAGGACGTCCCCCTCAACACAAAGCAGGCATGCTGACGCACCACCGAAGGGTATGGCAGACAGCATTACAGAAACTCGGGACCCCACAGGTCCATTCTCATACCCCTCTCTGGTTCAACACATGCCTTCCTGAATTATTGACCGTTCCGGACCCTGCGGTGTGGATACACCATGGGATCCTTTACATACACCAGATTATGACCACTACGGGGCTTAAAACATTCCAAACGCTGAAAGATGAGTTTTCCCTCCCAAATCACCTTCTTTTTAGGTATTTGCAGCTGCGCCATGCTATACAAACTCAGTTCACTGGCTCCAACCCGTCTCTGACTGTTCCCTCTATAGTAGACATAGTCACAGACACCGCACCAGCCAAACTAATTTCCACTCTATACTCCGCCATCCGCCTCCCTAGTACAACAGCTTTGGCTTATGCTGCCAAGACTAGGTGGGAGGTGGACGTTGGACTGGTTGAGGATGAGGACTGGGATGAGATTTTGGAGGGCACTAAAAAAGTCTCCCCCAGACTGTCAGACCGCCTCACACAGCTGTATATCATACACAGGACATACCTGACCCCTCAGAGGATAGCGCGTTTCAAACCCATGTACAATCCAGGGTGCCGCCTCTGTGACCACACCACACCCCAGCCTCCTTCTATCACCTTCTATGGTCCTGCCCAGTTATCCAAGCATACTGGATGCAAGTGATACGCTTCCTGCACGACGAGATGGGCTCTCCTGCTACTCTAGACCCAAAGATGTGCCTACTCGGTCTGCTGCCGGAATTAGATGCTGATAAACACCTGCGTACCTTTCTACATGAGACGCTCTTCTTGGCGAGAAAGGTGGTGGCCCGTGTTTGGATGCAGGCCCTACCCCCCACAATTCAGTGCTGGAAAAAAGAAGTCAATGACGCCCTCCCATATAAGAAACTGATTTATGTCCATAGAGGGTGTCCGCTTAAGTATGAGCAGGTCTGGGGCAGATGGTTGGCGGATGGCGAGACGTGTGCATGATGTGCTTATCGCTTAACTCCCCCCCCCCTTTCCCTCTCCCCTTTTTGTACCCCCGTTTTTTTTTTTTTTTTTTTCCTTTTTTCTTTTATTATGTGCGCTGGCTACACCTCCGCTGGGTCTATACTTTTATGTCACTCAGGTAATCCAATGTGTCTATGTATGTATTACTTTTCTTTTGGTCACAATGGTTTATATTGATTCATGTACCATGCATGTACTCTTCAATAAAGTTGTTTTTTTCCAATTTAAAAAAAAAAGTTATAAAAATGATCAGTTTGTGAGACTTTCCTGTGTGATGTTCTGGAAAGTTAGGCAATATCCAGCTGTCTGTTAAATAGCAGTCTGTTGCCATGTTTGTGGCAAGATGATCTACAAGGCCAACTCTACTCCTTTTGGAAAGAAAAGAATATACATATATATATATATATATATATATATATATATAAATATATATATATAATATATAAATATATATGTGTGTATATATATATATATATATATATATTTATTTATTTATTTTTCTTTTACTTTGAAGCTCCAAGAGCTTGAATATCTGATAACCTTCTGCCTAAAGTTCTTGCAATGGATACTGCCTTATAAGTCAGCCCTCAAAATTTCCACTCGCCTACTAGCATTTGGCGAGTGGATTTAAGCTGGGGGCGAGTGATGACAGGGCTGCATGACTAATCTCCCTCCAATCTGTGCCTACACTTAGAGTTCCGATGAGATTGGCGGCCGAAGAGGAAAGGGGCATGCTCGGGAAAAGTAGTCTGGTGAGCCATGCACAGGCAGAGCAGTACACAGGAGCTCTCCTTACAATTCTCATTAAGCCATGGGACCTAACAGTATGACCTCTCTGAGCCTTCCCCCCTCCCCCTGACCAATGTAGCTGGAGAGCAGAGAGCAGAGAGCAGGAAGTAATGAGTGAGGTGGAGGATTGCGAAAATTACCACTCCGGTGCAGCGCTCACTGAAAGTTGCCCTGACATGAGAGCGGCAGCCTTCCAGTTTGTGCAGTTTTCTTCTCCTTGTGCTCTATGTAAGTGTCCAACAGTTCAGCCTGAGCACTGTGAACAGACTGGTGTCAGTGTGCACGGTGCTATCGTGTCAATGGCTGTTCAGTTGTGTGGATCTCAGCACTGGATTGTACTCCCTCCCACTGTGCTGCAGCTCCTCTCCTCACTGCCAGCCTGAATAAAAGGGGGAAGTGGAGACATGCAAGCGTGGAGCGCCTGATGATGAGATAAATAGGAGAGGGAGAGAGAGAGAGAGAGGATGGATGTGAGTTGCAGAGGAGACAGCAAGAGAATGGGGAAGAGACCCAGGTCTAGTGCCCTATCCCTCTGGTATGCCCCCAGTGCCCTGTCCCTCTGGTCTGCCCCCAGTGCCCTGTCCCTCTGGTCTGCCCCCAGTGCCCTGTCCCATTTTGTTAAAGTTGTTGTTGGTAATCATTAATTGTGTAACTTGATTCTGCATAAAACATTTAACAGTGTCATTCCATGAGATAATCTATGAGGGCGTGTTTACGGGTGCAATTAGGCGCAGGGCAGTGTATAAATTAGGTGGGGCAACTGGTGGCGAGTAACTCTTGAGGCCTGGCTAGTAGCTCAGGACTTGAAATTTTGAGCCCTGTTATAAGTGATGGCCTGAACAGAACACTGCTCTGTTAGAACGAACGGTTGAACTGATATGAGAACCAGCAACTCCAATATATCTTTTCCTTGGAGACCTACTCTCCAAAAACTCAAAAGTTGTACAAACTGAAGGATTCTTGGCCCATTTAAATATTTTATTGCCGATATAGCCGACGCTCGTGAGCTATGTCAGGATAGGTTAAGGCCTGGAGGAAGTATAGAACAGCTGGCACTGAAAGAGCAGTAGGATGAATGTCTCACTCTACCAAGAAAAAGCAAACTTGTTCCAGAATTAGGCCTAGATGTTGTAAGTAAAAGGTCTTCTCACACACAACAAAGTAGAGATCACTCTGTAGCCCCTGCTTGCAGCCCCAGTCTGCATAGGTTATGGAGGGACAATGTCTTCTGTATCCTGAAATGAATGGCCAGGGAAAAATCGAGGGCCTTCTGGTCAATATGGAGGACTGGCTATGGCAATTATGTTCTCTGTTGACAGCCTCAAGAGAAATCTCATTTACAGGAAATGTTGGGAAAAAATATATAAGTTAGATTAGAGTCCAAGGACCACGGCTATGGAAGGCTCTGCTAACGGACATCCGCATGGGAGAAAACCATCGGGCCTTCAGGAAGAAACTTAAGACCCACCTCTTCTGAAGGATAAGGAAGACAATGGATGGAAAAAGCGCCCTGAGGTGATTTTGTTCGCAGATGTAGCGCTATACAAGTTTTTCACTCACTCTCTCACTCATTGCAGTCCCATGGAGAGATCAGAGCGTCTGCCCCTTGCGCCTTGGGTTGTGGAAACAAAGTCAGGCATACCCAAAGTTTGAGATTACTCTGGGAAACGAGGAGGTCTGTCTGTGGTAGGCTCCACCTGTGGACCAGGTCAGAGAAGACCTGAGACATAGACCCTCGTTGTACTCTGGGAAGCTTGTACTTGTTCAAAAAATCCGCTGGGAGGTAAACTGCATCTGGAATTTTGCTAGTGATCTTCCATCCCAGGCGTTATGGGTTTTATCTCTTTCACTAGCATTGCCGTGAGTTTCATTCACCCAGGAGCTGAATATAGGCAACTACTGCCCTGTTGCTCAACTGCAAGGAGACTGGTCTTCCTTGACTCTGTGTAGTAAGGCCGAAGTGATAAAAGGGGGTGTTCGAACCCCAGTGCGTTCAAGATTACCCTCCTTGGCTGGGAATCTTCACCTGCCTTGACCTAAAGTCCCTCACAGTGCATCTTCCCAAGTGTCTTGTAGACATGATTCGTAGCGATTCTCCAGTGTAAAGGTCCTAACGGACCGAGACTTGCTCAAGGTCTTTCCATTGTGGCGGACCGCTACTCATACTGAGTAACACTGTTATTAACGGTGTTCGATCCTGTTTCTTGAAATTTAAATTTGCGCAGATGCCCATGCACTCCAGGAATCATCTGTATGCATGATGACGTGCCCAGATGACTGAGGCACAGAGAAACCATCAAACAAGCGGAAGTATACTTCCTCAGAATTCTGTTCCTGACTGTCACCACTTCCTCTGATAGAAATAAGAAGAACTAGAGCACCCCCAGGGTACACTAACCATTAGGATGGAGACAGTTGGTTTGCTTTCCCTCTAAGGTGTGAGAATAGGATGTGGTTGTACTGTTTAACTTTAACTGTTGGACTTCATTTTAAAGATCTCAAAGAGGGCCCAGAAGGGTTTGACCACTTCCAATCTGCTACTGGACACTAGCCAACATCCCCTGCAAACTCCAAACAGGATTGTATAGAAAATCTTCAATCCCTTGAGTCTGAAGTGTATTGTAGTATTGTAAGCATTGTAGCAGCACACCTGTTGTGGTGGACTTGGCATATGCGTGGGAGAGAAATGGTCTGGAGGAGGAGCAGTGAGGAATTTACCGAAGTGACCATGAGTGCCTGATACCTTTATCCAAGGGCCTGTACCACATGCTGTCCAAAAACACGTAAAGTGTGCCCTCTAGGTCTTGCCTCAAGGTTCCATTTCCACTATTGCAACCCCAAAGTCGCGTGGTCTTGCTGCGATTTTTTTTTTGCTGCAATTTTGATGTGACAGGAAACAACGCCTGTATAAGTTGCATCAAAGTGGAACCAAAGTAGTGCAGGGACTATTTTGAAGTCACTGCCACCTGAAGTCACACAAAAATAAACGATACTCACTGGAAATTATGGGGAGTGGCCTGTCATGCGACTTTCCAGTCTCAAGTCGCACTAAAGGAAACTGAGCCCTAGAGTCTGGGCATGCACTTGTGTGACTGATCTTTACCAGAAGTCTGTCATGCGACCTTCCAGTCTCAAGTCGCACTAAAGGAAACTGAGCCCTAGAGTTTGGGCATGCACTTGTGTGACTGATTTTTTCCCAGAAGTCTGCACTAAGGTACAAGTCAGACTTTGCACCCACTGCTACAAAAATTTCATTTTTGGCAAGATACTCCCAAAAGGAAATCATGCCTAAAGGGATGCAGATCCTGCCACTCTCCTCAAAGTCCTGCAAGTGCAGCAGCTGGTTGATAATTATTAAACCATCCCCATTAGACTCGCCCAACACATGGGCTGGTTATTGCTGGTCTGCTGGCACCTGCAGATGCTACAGTATGTAGGAGCAGGTTGACCCTTAGCTTGTTCAGGGTATAGAGTTTTGACAGCCTGTTTATATGGGCATTTTTCTCCAACATCTTTCCATTCTTTCCCACTTTTCTTTCTAGGAAGCAGTACTCAGCCCAGGGTCTCAACCGTATGGCCTCCCTAGCCACCAAAGTGCCAGGATGCTTTTCCAGTGGTTTAAAAAGCAACTATGTGGGACTTCCTGTGAAGCCTCCATATCCTGAGTAGCAGACTGCTGTATCTGTAATATATGTAGCAAGGAACCAGGCCACCTTCAGTATAACGAGAACCACGAGTCACTGACATACCTTCACATAGAGTGGGTCGTAAGGTATAATGGGTGCAGTGCAAAGTAGTTTTATGGGCGTCAGACACCTAGGGTGTGCCACCTGTCCAGGATTCCCCAGGACAATTTGGGCTTTGAATCATATGTCAGGGCCTCAGTCTGCAAAGCGATTCCATCTCTCCTCAACAGAACTCTGGGAGAGAGGATTAGGGCCAGGACACCCCTAGGAAGCCGCAACACCAACCCGGCAGACTCTAAGGCTCCATTCAGACCTAGGCGTTTTGTCGCCCTACGCCCGACACTGCAGCAGCCTGTGATACGCTGAAGGGGCGAATTTACATGGTCAGCTATGGAGATGGTTCACATCTCTACGCCGAAACGCCATACGCCTGAAACAAGTCCCGGACCTTTTTTTTCAGGCGTATTTGGCGTTTGGCCATAGCCGACAGTGTAAAATTCTGCCCTCCAGCAAAAAAACAATAGGAGTTTTGTCGCCGCAAATCGCGGGGACAAAACGCCTATTGCATGTCGCCCGAATACGACGCTGCCGCCGACGCCTAGGTCTGAATGGAGCCTAAGACTTCTACAGAATGACAGCCACGCAGTAAAAGCATCCAGCAAAATGCCACATCTGCACTGATAGGAACACTGTCTCCTATGGCAACAGTCTACAACAGTTTACAATACAAGTGTAACAGTAGCTTCAGGTAATTAAGGTGAGTTCAAAACAGAATCTTGTGCCACGCTTATCAATAATAAAGACATTTGGCATTACCTGTTATCTGCATACTCCTCCAGGCAGTGTCTACTCACCAGATTCCTGGGCATAGGTACTGTGCCATAGGCCCTGCAGGACTCTTGCTGGGGCACCGGCTCTGGGGATGAGGAGCAAAGACATCTTCCTTGGAAATTTTCTCCTGAGTGGGGGCGCCATCCAGGCTATGCTCCCCTGAAGAACGACTGCGTTTCCTTGGCCTGGCTCTTTTAAGAGCGTGGGCATGCGAGGCTGAAGCAAATCAAAGCAATCCCCATAAGAGGGCACTCTTTTCTGAAAACGTACCTATATGGTGGTCCCCATCCTAGTTGTTGAGGGTCTTTGTATTATGAGCAGTAACTGACTCTTGATCTGTGGAGAAATGGGATGGCCAGCTGAGGTAAGGATAGCTGAAAAGTGACAGAAGGAGCAGGAGTAGACATAGGAGAAAGGATTCCACTTTCTTTCCTGATTTATCTACATACACCTACATCTGTATACACACCTATACATACACACACATACACATATATATATATATATACACACACACACATATATATATATATATATATATATACATACATATCTACCTGCACAGGGTCAGTCTGGGCGGGTTAAGAAGGGGTTAACTGAATAGGGAAGGAACTTCCCTTTCAGACCTGATTGTCAGCTGAGCTGAACATGTCAGAGATGAGTTGTGTGTATGGAGAGAGAGAGACAGACAGCAGCATGATGTGTAAGAGGATCCATTGTTGGATTGTGTACCATATGGGGTGAGCAAAACCATATCAGAGACTGGAGCTCTGGCTATAGCCATGTACTTTGTCTATATATCAATCTGTTGGCAAAAGAGATTAAACCTTTCCTATCTCTGTACCTGTGTTAGAAGACAAGCCTGTAGTTTCTTCTGTTTGTTTTGCTGAAGCAGTGAATAAGAAAGGTAATGAAAGACAAAGAGGAAGATATAGGTAAAAAGGTACAGGTGACCCTGTATGGCACAAGGGGCCAAGAGAGATAAAGCATAGCTGGCCCCTTCATATTCCACAAGCGCTGCAGTTATACATTTTAAAAGCAGATTTTGTTCCTAAAGAGGAAACACTGCAGGGGCCCCAATAAGACCCACAGAAGGGGGCTTAACCCAAACGGCTACTGCACTGAGGCAGAGGGGGGACATAGTACTGCTTACTCTTCACTGGTGCGTGAGGTATGAGGGAAAAAAAGAAGAATGGGGTGGCGGCTAACCATGCCTTAATTTATGCTATTCACTGGTCCTGAGGGAGTGGTCAAGAGGCGGAGCTCTATCACTAGTATGCTGCCATGTTCGCGTCAGGAAAATGCTTTTACAATTTCCCAATGGTGCTGTTTATATCCGGGGGGAGGGGAGACATTCCCTCCCATTGCTTGTAAAAGCAGTCTAGAGGCTAATTAGCCTCTAGGATTGCTTTTACATGAAAGCTGACCACTGGCTGAAAAGAATGATACAAATATGATACCTAAACCCGCAGGCATCATTCTGGTATAACCATTCAAAATCCTGCAACATATCATACATTGATGGTCCTTGTTGGACATGGTATTGTAATCTTTTTTTTCATGCATCCTGTTGGGTATGCCCACCATTGGAATACCTCCCTTCATTCACCCACTTCTAATGATGGGCATACATGCACCATTTATATATGCTGAAGTATGTGGGCATCCTCCAGCAAAAAAGTTATGCCGTGTACACACGGTCGATCTTTTCCACAGACAAGCCTTCGTCGGAATTTCGACCATATGTATGTGGCATTAGGAGCAAAATCACTCCTCTGCCTCTGCTGCCCCCATGCTTCGGCATATATGCTCTTTTTTTTAACTGTGGTGGTGAAATCACCTCCTACAGCGTTGGAGTCATAGCTTTATGTATCGTGGGAGCAAACGCTGTTGCTGTCAAGATAAATAAATCTACGCTGCAACTAAATGGCTTACCTGCTAAGCAAATGATGGTTAACATTAAAACAAAGTAACATTACAGTATAACAGTAAGATCATACCATACCTGCAAAGCAAATACCAAAAAAAATATAGTAAAAAATAAAACATTTTTTAATACAACCTGTGCCTAAAATATACAGTATATATGGTGAAGCATGGGGGCATCCTCCCGCAAGAAAAGTTATGCCGTGTACACACAGTTGATCTTTTCCACGGCAAGACTCTGTCAGAATTTCGACCGTATGTACATAGCATTGGGAGCAAAATTGCTCCTCCGCCCTTACTGCCCCCATGCTTTGGCATATATGTTTTTTTTTTTTAACTGTGGGGGTGAAATCACCTCCTACAACACTGGAGTCATGGCTTTATGGATCGTGGGAGCAAACGCTGTTGCTGTCAAGATAAGTAAATTTGTGCAACAGCTGAATGGCGTACCTGAAAACAGTAAAGTATAAAACAATTACATACCTGAAAAGCAAGCATGATAAAACATAACAATAAAACATTGCAGAATAGAATACAGTAAAAAAAAAAAGCAGAACAATAGAGAGAGAATAGAGAAGGAGACAATAAAACGACAACTATTTTTTTTTATATATATATATATATTTTTTTAACTTTTTTTTTGTAACTGTTCAACTTTTCGGTTCCAGGTTTGGGTCTCTCAAAATGTGATGGCATCTTGGGAGACCCTGTGTAAGTGTCTCCTAGCCTGTGAAATGCTGTACCCTACGCTAAAATTTCCCTGGTGTGTGGTAGCGTTCAAAACATTTCCCAATGCAAAGACCAGGATTGTCAGGACAGCGGGGACAATAATAACGGGTGTCAAGCCTATATCCGTGCTTTCTACAGACACAACATTTTCTTTGGGAGGCTCGTTGGGTAGGGGTACTCTCGAGGACAAAAGGAAAATGCCTCTCATGCAGTCGGCTTACTGCATTTGGTTGGAAATGGTGAGGTTCAGAACCGCCTGGATACAGGAGTTCTGTGATGATCTCATCCTGGAATTGAAGGAAGGATCCAGTCCGTCCTGAAGCTCTGTATAGCACATGAGCATTCAGTAAAGCCAATTGAAATAAGTATAGAGACACTTTTTTGTACCAGCGTCTCGCCTTACAGGCAATATGATACAGCGGCAACTACTGGTCTTGAGGTCCACCCCTCCCATATTTTGGTTATATTCATGGACACAGAGGGGTTTCTCCACAACACCAGTCGCCGTATGAATTCGTACTGTCGTGTCTGTGTGAAGGGAGGGAAGAACGAAAACATTCTTATTGTCCCTCCACTTCACAGCGAGCAAATTATTACACCTTGAGCAAGATCTCTCCCCCAGCCTAAGACGGGAATCTTCAAGCCTCTGGGGTAAGCCCTGGCGATTAGGTCGCACAGTGCCTCATGCTCCAATCTGATGATCAAAAAGTGACTAAAAAGTGGCACACTCGTGTAATAATTGTCCACATACAAGCGGTACCCCTTTCCGAATAAGGGTGACACCAAGTCCCAAACAATCTTGCCAGTGCTCTCTATGTAATCTGGGCAGTCCTCCGGCTCTACCTGACTGTCTTTTCCCTCATAACAAAGCTGTATAGCCTTGACTTATAGACTTGACTACTGGCACGCTCTAAGGTACTGTAAAGCAAGCTGCTCCAATGCTACCGTATTGTGGGTGACAGTCATCTTGCAGTGCTCTCTATGTAATCTGGCAGGCTCTACCTGACTGTCATAAACCATAAAGCTCCATGTATAGCCTTGTCACAGAGCTTATAGAGCTTGACCCGTATCTGGCACGCTTGCTGGGAAGGTACTGTTTGAAAGACAAGCAGCCCGAAAATTTTATTAGGGACTCATCAATGCAGACATCTTGATCGTGAGTAAACAAGGCTGCAAAACATTTGTTGAAGTGGTTTATGAGGGGTCGAAATTTGTAGAGCCGGTCGTATTCAGGGTCTCCATGTGGACGACAAAGTTCATTGTCATTGAAGTGCATGAACGGTAAGATTGCCTCGTATCGTTTCCTGGCCATGGAAGCAGACAACACGGGCATATGGTCACGTGGACCAATACGTCCGCAACTTCGGAAATTTTATGTATGCCCATGTTGAGGCAAAGGCCCAAAAAGGTCTTAAATTCTGAAATCGTAAGTGGTTTCCATTGTCTGGCAAGGGCGGACTGGGGATTAGCGGTGATGAAATTACCAGCATACAAATTAGTCTGGTCCACAATAGATCTTTAGAGATCCTCCGTGAAAAACAGCGAATAAGAATCAAGTGACGTCAAAATCAAGTGACGTAAAATCAGCTGTTTCCACCTGAAAACCGGGTTGGCTAGTGAATAGTGAATGGGGGAAGTACGGGTGCTGCAGAAGTGGTGGGGACCCAATCAGGATTGGCGAATGCAGCAGGGAGGGCACTATGGGCCTGTCTTTGTCTTGGTGGCAGTGGGACATTACTTGTGCTTGCCACCTCGCCAGCTTGAACTGCACTTATGGAACTCGCCACGTCACCACGTGATACTGCAGTGCTGGATGAACGACCAGGGCGTACTAGGCTGCTGCTGCTTGCCAGTTCACCAGAAGGAATAGCGGCGCTAGTACTGGTTCTCTGCTCCATATGAGGGTCCTGCGGTTCTTGCACCTTAACAACAGCAGAATAGGGTCGGGTATGCCTGTCCTTAGCAGGGACCTCTTCTTCTTCGTCGTCAGAGCTATCTGACATGGAGCCGCTGTCTTTTACGGGGTTGCATTCTGAGCCAGAATCTGACAGATGCGTGACCTCCTCTTCACTATCTGTCATGCTCATTCGCTTTGCCATTTTGGGCTTTAAATTTAGTGATATAAAATTGATATCACCCGCCAGGGGATCAGGGGGTTAAATCTTTATTGGCGGGTGCCCAGATGCTATAAAAAACGAACTAACCAACCATTGTCACCAGTAACACTTATACGGTGATCACTGGTTAGAGGATTAACTCTAGGGGCAATCAGGGGGTTAAACCCTTTATTAGGTAATATATGGGGGAATCCAACGCTATATAAAAATCTGACGGGGAACCTAAATAACTAACTGGCTAACCAGTGTCACCAGTGAAACTTATACATTGATCACTGGTGAAAGGGTTAACTCTAGGGGCAATCAAGGGGTTAAAACCTTTATTAGAAAATATATAGGGGTACGGGACTATAAAAACCTGGAGTCGAACCTAAAAAAATAACTGGCTACTTAGCGGCACCAACTAAACTAATATAGCGATCAGAAAAACAATCGCTTGTGACACTGGCGATAGGGGGTGAACGGGTTAACTGGATGGCGATCAAGGGGTTAAACCTTTATTAGGGGTAGGGGGCTACCCTGGACCTATAGGGGACTAACACTAACTGCCCTGACACTTTTTACAGTCACAAAATGACACTAAATGCTGTGATCGGTAAATAAATGATCACTGCAATCAGTGTACTGGTGTCAGTGTAGTGCTTGTCCAACTTACTTGTGATGTCTTCTCTTCTCGAGCTTCGGTCAAAAAGACCGCCTTGAGGAGTGTGCAAGCATTTACTCCTGCCTCTGTTTGCATTACACAGGCAGGGGAAGCATTTCATTCACCATGAGCGATCGTGAGGGGGTGGCCAGAAACCAATGGCCGCCCCCCTCATCCTCGATCGATTCTGGAGCAAAACGGACTGCCGCTGGCACCGGGGGGTGGTCCTACCCCCCCACCCGCGGTAAGGCAGGGACATACATGTACGCTCATGTGCCCACCTGTGCCATTCTGTCAACTTATATCGTTGTGCGGCGGTCCTTAACCACTTAACATTCTTCTGACAGGACGTCATATGACATCCTGTCATTTAAAGCCGCTAGGGGGCGTGCGCGCGCCCGTCGCATTACTGGGAACACCGTGCGCGTGCCCGGCAGCCGCGATGTCCGCCGGGCACTCGCGATTGCCCAGTAACTAAGCAGGGATGTGGAGCTCTGTGTGCAAGCGCCCAGAGGCGATTAAGTTTGCATGAGCTGCGCTATATAAGTTTTCATTTATTCAGGGAGAGAGGAGAACGATCTGTGTCCCTTGTACATAGGGACACAATCGGTCACCTCCCCCCAGTCACCCCCCTCCCCCTACAATTAGAACACTACTTAGGACACACATTTAACCCCTTCCCCGCCCCCTAGTGGTTAACCCCCTCTCTGCCAATCACATTTATACAGTAATCAATGCATATTTATAGCATTGTTCACTGTATAAATGTGAATGGTCCCAAAAATGTGTCAAAAGTGTCCGATGTGTCTGCTATAATGTCGCAATCCCGAAAAAAACGCAGATCGTCGCCATTCCTAGTAGAAAATAAATAAA
The DNA here is from genome assembly GCA_029574335.1 of Rana kukunoris. Lineage (NCBI taxonomy): Eukaryota > Metazoa > Chordata > Amphibia > Anura > Ranidae > Rana > Rana kukunoris. The sequence goes on along the minus strand of CM056050.1, from coordinate 142,004,946 downwards.
AAATAAATCATAATTATGTCCCCTATTTTGTAGGCAATATAACTTTTGCGCAAACCAGTCACTATACGGTTATTGCGATTTTACTTTTTATTATTTTTAACCAAAAATATGTAGAAGAATACGTATCGGCCTAAACTGAGGTAAATTTATTTATTTATTTTTTTAAATGGGATATTTATTATAGCAAAAAGCAAAAAATATTGTGTATTTTTTTTAAAAATGTACGCTCTTTTTTTTGTTTATAGCCCAAAAAATAAAAACTGCTCAGGCGATCAAATACCACCAAAAGAAAGCTCTATTTGTGGGAAAAAAAGGATGCCAATTTTGTTTGGGAGCCGCGTCGCACGACCGCGCAATTGTCAGTTAAAGCGACGCAGTGCCGGAATCTAAAATTTCGTCTCGGCAGGAAGGGGGTGTAGGTGCACAGTAGGCAAGTGGTTCAAAGATCAATACGTTTCTGGCCTCCTGACAGACCCTTGCATCTTTCATCCACTGCTGCACTGACATTTCTGAATTCTGAGTCATGGGGAAAGCAAAATAACTGTCGAAGGATCTGCAGAAAAAAGGTAGTTGAACTGTATAAAACAGGAAAGGGATATATTCCCACACCTAGCAACTGCATTTTTTATTTGAGTCCATCTGATCATCCCCCTCGGCTACTACCCTTTGTTCCACTTGACCCTCCCTTCTAGATTGTAAGCTCCTACAAGCAGGGCCCTCTGATCCCTCCTGTTTTGATTTGTATTGTGAATGTACTGTCTTCCCTGATGTAAAGTGCTGCGCAAACTGTTGGCGCTATATAAATCCTGTATAATAATAATAATAATAAAAAGATATCCAAGGAATTGAGAATGCCATTCAGCAGTGTTCAAACTCTAATCAAGAAGTGGAAAATTAAGTGTTCTGTTGAAACCAAACCATGGTCAGGTAGACCAACTTTCTGCCACAACTGTCAGGTGAAATACAGGACTCTGAAAACATGTGGTGTCACTGTTTCAGATGCACAAAAAGGAGGCACTTGAAGAAAGATGGACTGCATGGTCGAGTCACCAGAAGAAAGCCATCACTATGCAAATGCCACAAAATATCCCGCTTATAATACGCCAGCACAGAGACAAGCCTCAAACCTTCTGACACAAGTAATTTGGAGTGATGAGACCAAAATTAAGCTTTTTGGCCACAACCAAAAACGCTACATTTGAAGAGGAGTCAACAAGGGCTATGGTGAAAGGTACGGAGGATTGTTGCTGTTTTGAGGATGTGTGAGCTACAAAGGCACAGGAAATTTGGTCAAAATTGTTGGCAAGATGAATGCAGTATGTTATCAAAAAAACTGGAGGAACATTTGCATAGCGACTACCATAATAAACCAACATCAGAGAGGCGGACTAGCTCATGCTCCAGGGATGGGATGATAGTGAACAAGTTCACCTAAGTTGTTGTGCCAACAGGGGACGGCTCAGCAAGACTTCAAGAACCGCTATCAGAAATCATAGGAGCCACCTAATCTGCTTATTCTTGGGGAAGGGACAATAGAGATACTGAGCAATTCATTCACCTCCAGAACGATTTGTGACCAAAAAACTGTTATGACCGGGCAGGACCAGAAAATATGAATGTAGTCCCCTTGAGCATGGTCACAACGCCAGCACTCCGGGGAGAGGGAAGACCTCATCCGGTGCACCCAAGCGGGAGTGAGATATGCTCTATGGACAATCTTATATTGAATGAGGCGATCTCTCAGGGAGACCAGTATTTTAAATGGGAAGTCCCATACGCCCACCCAGTCCTCAGAGTCTAGCTCCGGAACATCCCAGCCCCATTGCTGATAGAGCCTGGACAATTCAGGAGAGGAGACCCGGAGGAGATGGGCATATAACACAGAGGTGGGTTTGCTAGCACAGTCGAAGCGTTAAATGATCAAAGGAGAAAATAGAGAGGTCTGAGGTGATATCCGAGAGAATTTTAATATGAGGCTGCGTACATACAAGGAGACATGTCCGCTGAAACTGGTCCACGGCCTTTCCTAGATCGCGGCTGCCGCGATTCTACACAGGCCGGCGCGGTTGTATGAGAAAACACCCGAAAGGCGGAAATTAAGGCGGAGAGGTGGCGGAGGGATGCCTGGAGTGGGGGTACAGGAGAGCGTTTCTAGTGGCGGTAGTCTCCAGGGCCCCAAAGATAGAGGATGGCCGAGGGGGTGACAGGAGATGGCGGGGGGAAAGGTATAATGTTTGGGAATGCGGAGGGGGGTGCCGGTCGTCCGATTCCCGGGGCTGGAGATGGCGGCTTATCCTGAAAAGGACGGCCGCATTCAAATCCGAGGGGGACAGACCAGGCAAGAAAAGTCTTGTAAGAAAGCTGCCGGGGAGCTCCTTACCTTGGGGATATTGCTGGGGGAAGGAGGGGAGCCCGAGGAGGAGGAGAGAGCAGCTGTCCTGGATCCTGGAGGAGAAAAACACCTGCCTGCCTGCCTAGCTGTCTGCTGCTCGAGGGGGAACGTGCGAGGAGGATGGAGTCACTGGAGGTCAGGTGAGAGGAGCTCTTAGGCACACGTCCATCTGATAGACCAATGTGCCTACTGACTGTCTGTCCCTTCATCTTTCTTTCTTTCTTTATTCCTTCCTTGTTTCTTCTTTCTTTATTTCTCCCTTCATCTTTCTTTCTTTCTCCCTTCATCCTTTCTTTCTCTCTCCGTTTATCTATCTATCTTTCTCTCTTTTATCTATCTATCTTTTTTCTTTCTCCCTTTATCTGTCTGTCTTTATTGTCTGTCTGTCTATCTATCTATCTATCTATCAATCAATCAATCATCTTTATTTCTCTCTCCCGCTATCTCTTTCTTTCTCTCTCCCTTTATCTACCTACCTATCGATCTTTCTTTCGCTCTCCCTTTTTATCTATCTATCTATATTCTTTCTCCCTTCATCCTTTTCTTTATTTCTGTCTTTTTTTTGTAACTCTCCCTTCATCCTTCTTTCTTTTTCCCTTCATCCTTTCTTTCTTCATTCCTCCCTTGATCCTTCTTTCTTTCTTTCTTCATCCCTCTCTTTTTTTCGTTCTCTCTTCATCCTTCTTTATTTTTCCCTTTATCCTTTCTTTCTCCCTTCATCTTTCTTTCTTTCTCTTTTTTTTCCTTTTTTCTTTCTTTCTACCTTCATTTTTCTTTCTTTCTTTTTCCCTTCATCCTTTCTTTCTCTCTCCCTTCATCTATCTGTCTTTCCTTTTCCCTTCATCCTTTCTTTCTCTCTTTTTTTCCTTTCTTCCTTCATCCTTCTTTCTTTGTTGCTTTCTCCCTTCATCTTTCTTTCTCTTTTTTCTTTCTTTCTCTTTTTTTCCCCTTTCTCTCGTTATCCTTTTTTCTTACTTTCTCCCTTCATCCTCCTCTTTCTTTTTATCATTTTCTTTCTTTCTTTCTCCCCTGAAAAGTTCTCCTTTACCCAATCCCCATCTCCTACCCACTCCCCCCTTTTTTCAGCCCTCCTCCTACTCCCCTACCCCATGGTTCTCAGCCCGATCTTCCACTCACATTTTTTCAGGGGCTAAGGAAGAACCCAGAGGCAAAGCATCTTACTATTACTGCTGCTTGTGGGTGGGATGTGTGCTGCACCAATCCCTGCTGACCCTCCTCTCCTATTCATCCCATGTGATTGCTGCAATACACATCCCACCCACACAAGCAGCAGCAGTAATAAGATGGTCTATCTCAGGGTCCTTCCTTAACCCTTGCAAAATGCCGCAAGAGAGCAAAAAAAAAAAACTCTGGAGGGGAAGGTAGAGGGGGAGTTGTCATTCTAGTGTAGATTTAGCCCAGTGACAGCCTGCCAAAATAGGTGGGATCTGTGAGAGCAGCTTCCCTGTGCAGCGCTGCTTGAGGAGACCATATCTGTAACGTTCATTACTGCCCCTTTACTGTGTCCACTTACCTCCCCCCTGTGCTCTCCTGCTCCCCCCTGTACTGTATACTCTTGCCCCCTGTACTGTGTCCACTTACCCTCCTGACCCGTGTACTGTCCACCTACCCTCCCCCTATACTGTACCCTACTAATACAGTTTATTTTTTATAGACTGCTGTCAATTTTTTTCCTATTATGGGCGTGAGTGGGGCCTCATGTGTTAGTTTTGCCTAAGGCCTCACAAATCCTAGAGCCGCGTCTGTGTACACACACACACACACACACACACACACACAGTCTGGTAAAGATGTGGCCAGTGAGAGGAACTGAAGCTGTTCCTCCCACTGTGTGAAGTCAGGACAGGGAAGCAACGACTATTTCGCCACTTCCACTTTGGTTTTATGTTACAGTTTTTCTCTATTGGTTTGGCTCATTTCTTGAAACAGAAATTACATTCTCAAAACAACATGGACAAATCTCCAAACCACTTGGCAATTGTTCACAACTGATTGGCATTTCTCATTCATTTCATCAAATTGCAAATGTCTCAGTACATGTCTCAATGTCTCAGTACATTTCTCAAATGATTTAGTACAAGTAACCTACATTTAGCACAATTTCCAATTGAATAGATCTTGTTGATCTAAACTGATTTGTCAATTCTCAGTCTAATGGTCGTTCTCTCCAAAACGTGTCAGCGTCATTTCATTGTTTAAGTCATCACATGCACAATAGTCAGTTCAATTGTCAAAATTATTCAGGAACACAATACCATGAATACCATATATGAATCTCTTGGAACATTTGATAAAATCATTACAGCAATTGACAGTCAGGTAAAACTAGAACTTGAACGAAGGAGGAGTTGGTCTCAGATGACCAATCAAACAGTATGTTTAGTTACCTGACAGGTACTGTCCATTACTGTATTGTGAATGCTGCCAAACATGTATATATATATAGATATAGACCATGCAGGACCAGTACAATGTCTGAACATGGAGGCACCTGGCCAAGTAGATGAACACGGGCAACTGCCTGCCCGAGGAAGAGGAGTAAGGGTGTGTGATGGTGGAAAAGGGGGAAAAAGCTGAGGAGCACGAAGACACCATGCTGTCCCTAATGAAATTTGGGCGACAATTATAGACCATGTCATCAACCATGCCCTCACAATCAATGATGGAATTATATAATGTATAGGACAGGACACTGTGCATAGAGCACAGATATGTTTATTTACTCATTTGCGTATTAATTTAGTGTGTGTGTGTGTGTGATAGGCCTACAGTATTACAGTATCTTACTTCAGTGGGATGTTACGTATGATACTAACCATGACAAGAAAAATATTGTAGAAAATAAACTATGGAATAGTATGGAATCGTTTATTTTCCACAATATTGATAATACAGTTTACAGTAGTATTCCAGTAAAAACTGCAGCTTACTGTATGATGCAATTATCATTATAATCCTTATTTTGAAGAATATAACCTACAATACAGTAAGTAAAAGGGTCAAAGAGCTGCAATTACAGTAGTGCCTCCCATGGAAATATATCTAATAATGTTACTGTAACATTTCAGTAATTTCACAATTTTTCCCCTCCCCTTTCTGTCAAATACCCCCTGTAGTACCTCTGCATAGGGTACATGTACCCCAGGTTTGGATCCACTGGAATACTGGCCAGTAGTATATTGAACTTGTGCAGAACATAGAACATTCCTATGTAGCTGTCTGTAACTGTATTGTATGGGGATGAGGCTGGCTTCAACCTGGCCAAGGGCCAAAGACGTGGCCGTAATTTTATTGGCCACTGGGCCATGGTGGATGTCCCAGGCCAGCGAGGGGGCAATATAACTGTGTGTGCTGCCATTTCTGAGAATGGTGTGGCCACTCACATGCCCAGTCTTGGCTCATACAAAACACAGAAGCTCCTCATCTTCTTGGACCACATTTATTTGGATTTGATCCCAGAAAATGAGAGAGGTCTCACAGGGCCTCACCTACCACAATATATAATTGTATGGGACAATGTGAATTTCCACCGTGGCCCGCTTATCAGGGCCTGGTTCACTGCTCATCCAAGGATGGATATTGTGTTCCTACCACCTTACTCTCCTTTCCTCAATCCTATTGAGGAGTTTTTCTGCACTTGGAGGTGGAGAGTGTATGAGCATCAGGATCAAGATCAGAGGTCCCTGCTCCATGCAATAGACGCTGCCTGTGAGAATATTACAGGAGATCAGTGTAGGCGATGGTTGCGACATCTCCCTCGTTTCTTCCCTCAATGCATCGGAAGGCAGGATATACGCTGCAATGTTGATGGGAATCTGTGGGCAGACAGTCAGCAGCGTGTGGATGGGCAGGAGGGTGAGGACAGTACCCAGGAGAGGGAGGGTGAGGACAGCGACCAGTGAAGAGATGTTAGGGCTCTTTCACATGGGTGGCCTGTTCAGGTCCGCCTGCCAGTTTTTTAGGCGGACCTGAATGGGCACTCTGTGCTCCTCTATGGAGCTGCGGATGTCAGGGGTGACATGCCCACTGACATCAGACCCGCTCCGGTCCGCCAAAGTGTGACGGAGTAAAAACCTACTTTTCCATCCGTCTGGCGGATTGGATTGGGTGAACACGGACAGACGGTCCGTGTTCATCCGATCCCCCCATAGGAGAGAGCGGATAGCTGGCAGGGCAGTCCCTGTACAGTGTGCGAGGACCTCCCTGTCATCCGGCGGCTCAGCAGGGATCAACGGAGCGATCCCCGCTGAGCAAGTGGAGGTTCACTGTGTGAAAGGGGCCTTACAGTAGTTGTGAAACTCGAGCTTTATTTACAGCATTGTAGGCTAAATTTACAGTAATTGTCCTTGTTTTTTGTTTGTGTGTTTATATTTCCATATATTATGCTGTGTACGTTTTCTTTTTTTCTTTTTAGTCTCATGTATGGAAGTTACTTTGTGTGTGAATGATAATGGTTACAATACTGTAAAGTAATTTTTCCTTGGCAGTATGAGTGCAATGTGTGATGTCAAACCTTGGACGCTACTCTTACCCTAAAAACTTTTCCTATTTTTCAGTTTTATACACAATTGTATTCAGTTAGCTAGACAAAAACTGTACAGTAACCATTGTCAATGAAGGACTGGGCTAAGACTGAAAGGTGGACATGAGGGATATTTCAATGGTCCTCTGCCATAGAGATAAAACATCTAAACATTTTGACTTGCAGTGCTTACACAATGCCAAAGGGATGATGCATTTTGGGGGCACTGACTATTTGAATGAAAAAGAAATTTAGTTTTGACACATGAGTGAACTGTTTTGGGAAAGATATGAGCTTTTGAAGGTGAACCATGGTGTTGTGCCGAACCATCCAGGTTATTTTGGCAAAAGCACCAAGAGAGCTGAGAATGTCTGTCTGGTCTGTTTCAAGAAATGAGCCAAAGCAATTGAGAAAAATCTTTGCCATTTTGGACGCACTGACTCTTTATATGGGAAAGGAATATGGTTTTGAAGCATGAGTGAACAGTTTTGGGAAAGATATGAGCTTTTGCAAGTGAGTTATAGTGTTGTGCTGAACTGCAAGACTGTTTTGCCAAATGATCTTAGAGTTTTGAGAATGTCATTTCGGTTTCAAGAAATGAGCCAAAACAATAGAGAAAAACTGTAACTGGCCTCATAACATCCAGTGAAGCAGCCGATCTATGTCTGATTGGCTGCATTAAAGCCAAAAGGCGAGAGCACCCCATCACCTCATGCTCACACACAGTGGCGAATGCACACGTTGGTCCCAAAAGCATGTGTAAACTGTGATTGCTCCACCAGCAAGGCCCATAAAGACATGGATAAGCGAGTTTGGGGTGGAGGAACTTGACTGGCCTGCGTATTCGTCTACATCAGTGCCTGACCTCACAAATGCGCTTCCAGAAGAATGGTTAAACATTCCCATAGACACACTCCTAAACCTTGTGGATAGCCTTCCCAGAAGAGTTGAAGCTGTTATAGCTGCAAAGGTGGGCCAACTGAATATTGAACCCTGTCAAATCAATTGTTTGTAACATCCTTAAAAAGAAAGAACGCTCAATACTTATTACATTACACTTCCCTACCTCATTCTACATACAAAAGATCTATAATGACTCGTTTCCACTGAGCGGATCGGTTCAGTACGGTTTGCTATTTTGGGTGTTTCTATTATGAAAGCGCGCCATAAAAGCGAACCGTACCGCACCAGCAAGGGTCCTGCTTCTCATGAGGGTCCAAAGAAAAGTGGAGCGGTACGGTTAGGGCGGAGCTACTGGCGTCACACGGTTTATTCAACTGATTGGTGGACAGAAAACAGCTATGCTGACATCAAAGCAAAGCGCCAACCAATCACCACGTCGCTAGTCCATATAAAGGAGAAGGATGGCAGCAAACAGCAGGCTTTGGTTATCTGAGGAACTATCTACTTTCCTATCAATTATTGGTGATGGCGTTATTCAGAGTGAGCTTGATGGATCAGTGAGAAATGAAAAGGTCTATAAAGAAATTTCTCAGCGGATGACAGCCGAGGGATTCGAACGGACGTCGGGCCAGTGTAGGGCAAAGCTGAAAAAGCTTAAAGCTCAATATAAAAAAATTAAGGACGCCAACAGCCATTGTGGAAATTGTCAAACTGCTTGGAGGTGGTACGACGCCATGGACGCCATTTACGGTCATCGGTCAGCAAACCAAGGCAGGGAGGGAGATCTGGACTCTGCAACTGTAATTCTGGAATCCATGGTAGACCCCTTTGGTAAGTAATTTTTTTTTTAAACTTTGCATAGGATATCGCTCTGCTAACCATTTGAAATGAAATATCTAACCATACGTTTATTTTCAGAAACAGTTGATGGACTCTCCAATGATGTATCAAACATTTCAGATGATGGACCTTTAACGTCAGCAGCAACAGTAGTTTTTCATCAGGCCAACCACCGAGTAGCCAACCACCGAGTAGCCAACCACAGAGTAGCCAACCACAGAGTACTCCCAATGCACCCCCGGCACAATGGTAAGACATGATGATAATCATGGGGGGAGGGAGGAACAGAAGTGGGCCAGTTAATCAGTGTGGTACAGTCTGGTGGGGCAGATGAGAAAGGGGCTTACAGTATTGGTTGGACAGATGACAAAAACAATATATTTTTTGGATAATACAGGTGAAAGAAGAAGGTTGCAGTTGGATTTGCACACAATCATGGAGGATATGCGGGCAGCAGAAGAAAGGCAGCTGGAAAGAATGGATAACCTTTCTTAGAGAAGGTTTCAAGCACTACGTCAGGATGCACAGGAAGCTATGCGCCAGGAGGCAGAAATTGCCCGGCAGCAGATGGAGCAGTTGGCTACCTTCAACCAGGCCTTCCTCGGTGTCCTTGGTCAGCTTGTTCAAGTGATTGGAGCCAATCGTCAACCCAGGTCACCACCCAGACAGTAGTGCCTTTCATGCAGAACAGAACCTGTACCCATTTTTACTTTTAACCACTTGAGGCCCGCGCTATCGCCGAATGACGGCAACGGCGCGGACCTCAATTTCCAACATGCCGTCATTTGACGGCAGTTGCTTCCTTGTTCCCTGCACGCGCTCTGGAGCGCGCGTCGGGGAAATTCTGTTGCTGGCCGTGTCCCTTGGACACAGCCAATCACAGATCGCCTTGAACGGCCAATCGGAGTGGCCGTTCAGATGCGATCTGAGGACGAATGAGAGATGATCTCAAATGTAAACAAATGAGATCATCTCTCATCGCCGCTTCTCCCTCCTCACACAGAGACAGCGTGTGAGGAGGGAGAACGTTCTGTGAGTCATACAGTGCCACCACAGTGCCAATACAGTGCCACCACAGTGCCCATACAGTGCCACTTGTGCCAATACAGTGCCACTTGTGCCCATACAGTGTCACATCTGTGCCAACACAGTGCCACCTGTGCCCATACAGTGCCACCTGTGCCCATACAGTGCCACCTGTGCCCATACAGTTGCCACCTGTGCCCATACAGTTGTCACCTGTGCCCATACAGTGCCCACCAGTGCCCACCTGTGCCAATACAGTGCCCACCTGTGCCACCTCATCAGTGCTCACCCGTGCCAATCAGTGCCCACCTGTGTTGTGCCGCCAATCAGTGCTCACCTGTGCCGCCAATCAGTGCTCACCTGTGCCGCCAATCAGTGCTCACCTGTGCCGCCAATCAGTGCCCACCTGTGCCGCCAATCAGTGCCCACCTGTGTTGTGCCGCCAATCAGTGCTCACCTGTGCCGCCAATCAGTGCTCACCTGTGCCGCCAATCAGTGCTCACCTGTGCCGCCAATCAGTGCCCACCTGTGCCGCCTCATCAGTGCCACCTCAGTGCCCACCTGTGCCAATCCGTGCCCATCTGCTCCGCCAATCCGTGCCCATCTGCTCCGCCAAAACATGTCAAAAAAATCCTATTCACTAGAGGAGGCATACCAAATTATTTCTGCGCCCGATGAGAGCAACATGGACCTCTCTCGTTCAAACTCCACTTCCAATTTTTCTTCTGAGTCGGACGTCAACTATGAGCCAGCCCTCAGTAGTGGAACACTGAGTGACTCCGAGGAGGAAGATAGCCGGCACGCTAAACGAAGGCGTTCTGGTCAGGAGGCAGTGCCATCCACCAGCACTGCAGTGCCTTCCACCAGCACTGCAGTGCCTTCCACCAGCACCGCAGTGCCTTCCACAAGCACCGCAGTGCCATCCACAAGCACCGCAGTGCCTCGGCAAGAAAGGCCAAAGACCCATGCCGGCCTTCCCTATGCCCTTCAAAACCCTTTGTGGCTTCCTCCAAATTCCGGAGAAGCCAACATTCCCCCTTTCACGGCCCAGCCAGGAGTCCAAGTGGACACGGAGAATTTTTCCCCGATCGATTTTTTCAACCTGATGTTCACAGAGGACATGCTATCTGAAATTGTGGCCCAGTGCAACCTATTTGCACAGCAATTTATTGAAAGAAATCCCACATCCTATCATGCCCGTCCCTTCCAGTGGAGAGACCTCACATTATGTATGGGACTCAACCCAAAAAATTCTTCACGTGCCTTTTGGTCCAAAAACCCAATTTATCACATGCCAATCTTCTCCAGCATAATGCCCAGATCCCGATACTATGCCATCATGAGATTTCTACATTTCAACGACAATACCCAGTGCCATCCCCGAAATCATCCAAATCAGGACAGGCTTTTCAAAATTCGGCCCTTATTGAATTATTTTTCTGAAAAATTCCCCCAATTGTATACCCCGGACCAACACATCTGTGTGGATGAGTCCCTTGTGAAATTCACTGGCAGGCTTCAAATAAAACAATTCATCCCCAGCAAAAGAGCCCGCTATGGCATGAAGATATTCAAATTGTGTGACCGAGTCACAGGATACTTGTATGCCTTCAGAGTGTACGAAGGCAAGGACACCCAGCTGAATCCCCCTAATTGCCCAGACTACCTGGGATCAAGTGGCAAAATTGTTTGGGACCTCATCACCCCTCTATTGGAAAAGGGATACCATCTATACGTGGATAACTTCTATACCTCCCTTCCCCTGTTCCACAACCTGCACCGGAAGAAGACGCCAGCATGTGGCACCATCAGGAATAATCGGAAAGGCTTTCCTCAAAGTCTCGTGAATAAGAAGCTGAGAAGTGGAGAATCGGCAAGTCTGCGAAATAAGGAGGTCCTGGCAGTGAAGTGGAAGGACAGAAGGGATGTTTACATGCTATCCACCATCCACAATGACACCGTCGTTGAAACCCGCAGAAGGCGTGGCACCGTCATTCGAAAGCCAACATGCATCCAGGATGCTATCTAAATGCTATGTGTTGGAAATATCTTAGAAACTGACAACTTTGTGTAAAAAAAATGCGTTTTCATTTTTTTTCCACGTTCCAAAAACTGCTGGAAACAAATAAACCGTTCAAAAGACTAATTATGCCTCATTGATGATACGTTGGGGTGTTAGCTCTCCAAAATGGGGTAATTTTGTGGGTAATTCCATTGTCCTGGTGTTCCAGGGCCTTCAAAAGTGTAATAGGTAGTCAACTAGTTAGATGTGCAATTTATGCTCCTAAAACCCCTGATGGCGCTTCCTGCATGTTGGGCCTCTGTATGTGGCCAGGCAGTGAAAAAGTCTCACACATGGGGTATCGTTCTACTCAGGAGGAGTAGCAGAATGTATTTTATGGTGTCATTTTTGCTATCTAAATGCTATGTGTTGGAAATATCTTAGAAACGGACAACTTTGTGTAAAAAAAATGCGTTTTCATTTTTTTTCCACATTTTCCAAAAACTGCTGGAAACAAATAAACCGTTCAAAAAGGGAAAATTTATATCAAATACTTACCGTAATTTTCCTTTCCTGATGGACTCCATGGCAGCCTACTTGTGGGGTTAATCCCGCCTCTCATACCTCATAGGACCCTACTCCCATAAAGCTTTGCGTCTCCCCATAGACTGTGTTCCGTAATTTAGCCTACTCCAGCAATGGGAGGGAAACTCCGGCTGCCATGGAGTCCATCAGGAAAGGAAAATTACGGTAAGTATTTGATATAAATTTTCCCTTTTCCTGACAGACTCCATGGCAGCCTACTTGTGGGAAATAACTAGCCGACACACCCGGGTGGGAAATTGCTGATTAAAGAAAAAAAGGTTTAATTGACATTGTCAACAGATAAAACGTGTAAACCAAAATCGACCGACGACAAACAGGCCGGTTCTACGCAGTAATGCGTCATGAATGTGTTTAATGACGATCAGGAGGCCGCCCTACAGATTACTTCCGGGGAAACATGCCGGGCGGCTGCCCACGACGTGGAGATGCTCCTAGTCGAGTGCGCTGTCACCGCTTCAGGAGGAGCCAACCCTTTTGCTTTGTATGCCCCTTGAATTACTTGAACTATCCATGCAGCGATGGTTCTGGGAGAAGCACGCATTCCCCTGCTTTTTCCATGGAAGGAAACGAACAGATGGTCAGATTGACGGAAGGCTGCTGTGGCTTCCAGATATTGTCTTAATACATGTCCGACGTCTAGAGGATGGACATTAGAGCTCTCAGGAGATCGAAAGGTGGGGAGGACAATTTCTTGATTTTCGTGAAAGACCGATGTTACCTTAGGATTGGATCCCAACATGGGAACTAGTACGACCCGATCAGGGAAAAAAGTAAGAAACGGTTCTTTGGATCCTAGAGAACCTATTTCTGAGACTCTTCTGGCCGATGTTATGGCCACAAGGAAGACAGCTTTTGAGGACAGATCTTTGATGGATAAGTTATCCGAGTGCGTAGTTTCTGAAAGGAAGTCCAAAACCAAGGGAAGGTTCCATTTTGAGAACCTTGGTTTCCTCTGTGGCCTAAGCCTCACGGCACCTTTGAAAAATTGCTTGACAAGGGTGTGTTTGGCCCATGAAAACCCAGTGAAGGCCGAAATGGCCGAAACTTGGACTCTCAGGCCTCGTACACACGATCGGACATATCCGATGAAAACGGTCCACGGACCATTTCCATCGGATATGTCCGATCTGGAGTTTGATCCGATGGCGTGTACACACCATCGGATCAAATTCCCCGCCGGCGGACAGCGCGGTGACGTGGCGGTGACGTTGACGCCGCCACGTCACCGCACCAGGAAGTAAAACACTTCCGCGCATGCGCCGAATCCATTCGGCGGCAGCGGTGCGGGACGACATGTCTGCTGGTAAGTGTACTAACCAGCAGACATGTCGGGCGGACGGATTCGACCCGATAGATTTCAAAGCATGCTTTGAAATCTGTCGGGTGGACAAATCTGTCCGCTAGCCCATACACACGATCGGAGATGTCTGCTGAAACGGTCCATCGGACCGTTTTCAGCGGACATATCCCCTCGTGTGTACGAGGCCTCAGGGAGCTGACTGATAAAGACAGATCCAGCCCTGTCTGAAGGAAGCCAAGAACATCCTGAATCCTAGGATTACCAGGGGACCCATCCATGGAAGAGACGAAATCTGCAAATTTTGACCATATTCTCTGGTAGACCTTGTTGGTGCTTGTTCTCCTCGCACTTAACAGAGTGGAGATGGCTTGACTTGGACAGCCTAGTGCAATAAGCCTTTCCCTTTCAAAAACCAGACCATTAGATGAAGATGGGACGGACATGGATGAGTGGTTACCCCTTGTAACAGGAGATCTGCCCTGTTCGGAAGCGGGACTGGAGCCCGGAAGCTCAGATGAAGCAGCAACGGGAACCATGGTCTGTTGGGCCAATAAGGGACTATCGCCACCACCTCGACCGCTTCCCACCTGAGTCTTGCCAGGAACCGGAGGATGACCGGGACTGGAGGAAAAGCATAGGCTCTGTGAAAGTTCCACTGGTCTGTTAGAGCATCCACTCCGAACGCTTGGGGACAGCGACCCCTCGTATAGAATTTCTCTAGTTTGAAGTTGCATGGAGATGCAAATAGGTCCACTTCCGGCACAACTCCCAGGGATAGGACCCAGCTGAAGACTTCGCTGTGGAGAGACCATTCGTTGTTGTCGAGCGTCTTCCTCGAGAGGTAGTCTGCTTGGAGATTTTGAGATCCGGGGAGATACACAGCTGTCAAGTCTGAGAGATGAACTTGTGCCCATGACATGATCGGATCTACTTCCCTCAGTAGGGACAAACTGCGGGTGCCACCCTGTCTCTTTATGTACGACACAGCTGTCGTGTTGTCTATTCTTAGCAGGACTGACGATCCTTTTATTAGATGAAGAAAGGATTGAAGAGCACAGTAAGCCGCACGGAGTTCCAGGGCATTGGAACTCACACTCCGAGATGGTAACGATGGTAACGTCCACTTCCCTTGAGCAAATTCCTTCAAGCACAGAGCCCCCCAGCCTCTGTTGCTGGCATCTGATGTAATTATGATCCAGGAGATCGGGGCTAACGAGTGGTAGTTGAGGAGATTTTTCCTTAGTAGCCACCAATGGAGACTTTCTCGCATGGACGAAGTTATTCGAATGCGTTGATCCCGAGACTTTGGATCCCACTGTTGGAGAAACCCCTTCTGAAAGGGCCGCATCCTCCATTGTGCCCATCTCACCATGGGGACTGTGGACACCATGGTGCCCACTATCTTGAGGCATTGCAAGGCTTTTAGAAAGGGAGATTCCAATGCAAGCCGGATTCTGTCCCGGACTACCGGGATCTTTGTCAGGGGTAAGGAGATGGAACATTGAACTGTGTTGAACTGAGCTCCCAGAAAAAACAGAGATTGTGTGGGTTGCAGATGACTCTTTCCCCTGTTTATCAGCCAACCGAACTCGGTCAGGGTGGAAATGACCTGAACCTGGTGTGTCAACAGCTGTTCCTTGTCTTGCGAAAGTAACAGTAAGTCGTCGAGGTAGTGATGAAGTCGAATGCCCTTGGTTCTGATCAGGGCGACGACAGCCAATAGAAGTTTTGAGAACACCCGGGGCGATGTTGTGAGCCCGAACGGGAGACACGTAAATTGGAGGTGGACATTGTCTACTGAGAATCGAAGATATTTTTGGAACTCCGCTGCGACTGGGACATGGAAGTAGGCATCTTTTAGGTCTATGGACATCAGCCAATCGCCTGGTTGAACTGTCTGACGAATAGTAAGCAAGGATTCCATCTTGAATTTTTCCTTTTTGATAAAGGTGTTTAGATGTGTCAGGTCTATTACCGGTCTCCAAGAACCTGTCTTCTTTAGAACCATAAACAGGGGCGAGTACATCCCTTGACCTCTTTCAGAAGATGGAACATGTATAGCGGCGCCCAGAGCTAGGAGAGAGCTTGTGTATGACAGAAGAATTTCCCTTTTTTCTTCTGAGCCGGGTATTGTTGTGGGTACAAACTGTAGCACGGGTGGACTGATAAAGGTCCAGGTATGGCCTGTAGACACTGTTTTGACAGTCCAAAAATCTCTTATTGAGGCTGCCCAGACATGTCGGAAATGTAGTAGCCGAGCGCCTACTCTTTCCGTCTGGGCTGGCTTCGCATCAAAAGGACTTAGGGGCATCACGTCCAGCAGACGAGGGTCCCCTAGGGGGCTTCTGTCCAGAGGGCTGGACTCTCCTCCAGTTTTTCCGGAACTCGCGACCAGGTCTGTACCGGCGCGCATCTCTTGAACGGTCTTGATCTTGCCTAGGGAAGGATCTCCTCTGACCGAACGGACGGCGATCCTGAGGAAGGAACCCAGACTTACCCCCAGTGGCACGGGTGATAGCGCTGTCCAGCTTGTTCTCAACAGGGAAGACCCCTGAAAGGGGATTCTACACCACCCCTGTTTTGAAGCGGGATCAGCCGCCCAAGGGCGCAACCACAGAGCACGTTTAGCTGTGACAGAGGAGAGCATGATCCGTGCCACCAACCGGATAATGTCAAGGGAGGCCTCCCCCAAGAAGACGGACGCCATTCTCAGCTCATGAATCGGTGTGCTGCTGAGCACATCTTCGGAGACCTTCATTAAGGTAGAATCCACTTCATCCGTCCAGGATTCCATTGCCTTAGACAAGGCAGCTAGGGCTAGAGCCGGTTTACAAGCCATGCCTGCTGTAATATATATTCGCTTCAGATCTGTGTCTATCTTTCTATCTAGACCGTCCTTAAAGGAGACGGTATCTTCCAGAGGGAGTGTGACGTGTTTCACCAACCTCATTACGGCGGCATCAACCAAGGGAGCTGATTCTAAGTGTTTAACATCTTCACTTTTGAACGGGTACATCTTTGCTACTTTTGAAAGCAAAGAATTCTTTCTGTCCGTGCTGGCCCATTCGTCAGTAATGATATCTCCAAGTTCACCTAGGAGGGGAAAACTAGGGCGATCCTTTCTGAGTTGTTTGAAATATTTTCTCTGTTTGGAAGGGGATTCCACCGGATCTTCCCACTTTAAAGCGATTTTAACCGCTTTCACTAGACTTGGTACTAGGGAAAAATCAAATCCTGCAGGATTGACAACACTCTCTGCTTCACTGACGGAAGACGCACTTGGACTGCGTACACGTTGAGAGGGACCAGGCGTTTCAGGATTATCCTGTGTAAGCGCTGGAACTGGGTCATCAGGAACAGCAACATCACATCTGGAACCAGATTTGTTAAGGGATTCCTGGACTACTCTCCTGACCAGAGCCTCCACCTGATGACCATCATTTCCTCTCTCCCTCACCGCCTTGGAATAACATAGTTCACAGAGGGATCTTCCTTCCGAGACCCGAGCTCTACATCCCCAGACTCTTTTACTGGAGTGGCTGGAATGGCGGTGGGAATGGCGGCCAGATGAAGATCTGGAGCCCTCTTTACGGTGTCTAGAGGATGACCTGGGGCGTCTGGAATTTGATCTAGAATGACGATGCTGTGACCTGGATTCGTCAATAGCTTCACATGCTGAAGGTTGATGTTCAGACCTAGAGGGGCTGAGGGGAGGAAATAGTTAATAGCCTTCTAAAACCCAAACAGCCAGGCAGGGGAAAATAAAATTTCCATCCTACCTGCAGCGCAAGGGTTGGCCACTGGGGGGCGGTGAGACGTCCATAGTGGTAAGGATCGCAAGAGAAGCACTGCAAATAACACACCATAGTGAAGATACAGCACAATACAAAGGATAGAGCTGTAATAACAGAGAGAGAGAGATGGCCTCATACCTGTAGGAGAGAGCACTTCCAGCAATGGGGCAGTGAGACCAGCCAAAATGCAGCAAGATGTGTGTCCCAAAGATAGCTGTCTCTGACAGCTCTTTAAAACTGCCGCCCCGATGATGACGTCACCGCGCACGCCGCCCACGCTGCAACTTGCAACGTGACAGGAGTGATTCCCCAAACAGACCTCGCGCGCATGCGCGATCGCGGCTACCCGATCGTACTGCGCATGCGCTCCCAAGCCTCGATTGGGATTGACACTGGCGCATGCGCAGGAGGCCGGGACAGCGCCGAACTGGAACGCAGGTGCGCTCCAGCGGCCATGACCAGGAAGGCACCATTACAATGGGACAAACAACATACAAAAAAACGGCTGCCATAATTTGATAAGAAACTTTATACGTTACCACCAAACCGATCTGCGCTGACCCGTCCTGGAACTGAGAACTAGGAGTCTCAATCTGCACAACCCGGGCATTCTCAATGAAGCGAGGTCTCCAGCTAATAGCTAGGACGTTTGGCCTTGTTGCTGCTTGCCTGCCAATGGCTGGTTAGTAAGCACCTGTTGATATTGCAACCGACGCCCATGTCTACCCTGCTAATAGCTGGGACTTGTTGGACACCAGAACATGAGCTCTATGTGCAGGATCATCAGGACTGGAAAAAAGGTATTTCTTCTTTATTCTGCTTTAACAGCATAGGTCCTAGGAGGAGGACAAAAAAGGAACACAGTCTATGGGGAGACGCAAAGCTTTATGGGAGTAGGGTCCTATGAGGTATGAGAGGCGGGATTAACCCCACAAGTAGGCTGCCATGGAGTCTGTCAGGAAAGACTATTTATGCCTCATTGATTATACGTTGGGGTGTTAGCTTTCCAAAATGGGGTCATTTTGTGGGTAATTCCATTGTCCTGGTGTTCCAGGGCCTTCAAAAGTGTAATAGGTAGTCAACTAGTTAGATGTGCAATTTATGCTCCTAAAACCCCTGATGGCGCTTCCTGCATGTTGGGCCTCTGTATGTGGCCAGGCAGTGAAAAAGTCTCACACATGGGGTATCGTTCTACTCAGGAGGAGTAGCAGAATGTATTTTATGGTGTCATTTTTGCTATCTAAATGCTATGTGTTGGAAATATCTTAGAAACGGACAACTTTGTGTAAAAAAAATGCGTTTTCATTTTTTTTCCACATTTTCCAAAAACTGCTGGAAACAAATAAACCGTTCAAAAGACTATTTATGCCTCATTGATTATACGTTGGGGTGTTAGCTTTCCAAAATGGGGTCATTTTGTGGGTAATTCCATTGTCCTGGTGTTCCAGGGCCTTCAAAAGTGTAATAGGTAGTCAACTAGTTAGATGTGCAATTTATGCTCCTAAAACCCCTGATGGCGCTTCCTGCATGTTGGGCCTCTGTATGTGGCCAGGCAGTGAAAAAGTCTCACACATGGGGTATCGTTTTACTCAGGAGGAGTAGCAGAATGTATTTTGGGGTGTCATTTGTGGTATGCACATGCCATGTGAGAAAAATAAGCTATTACAATGAAAATTTTGAGAACATTTTTAAATAAAAAATAAAAATCTTAATTTTGCAAAGTATTGTGGGAAAAAATTACAACTTCAAATAACTCACCATGCCCATTAATAAATACATTGGAATGTCTACTTTCTAAAAAGTGGTTATTTGGGGGGCATTTGTACTTTCCTGGCTTGTTAGGGTCTCAAGAAATGAGATAGGCCTTCAATACATCAGGTGTGATCAGATGTGATATATTTTTATGATTTGCACTATAGTTTGTAGACTCTAAAACTTTCACACAGACCAAATAATTTCCAAAAATTTTGAGTTATTTTTATCAAAGACATGTAGCAGTATAAATTGTGGGCAAAATTTATGAAGAAAAATTAATCATTTGCAAAATTTTATCACAGAAACTAAGAAAAAATCATTTTTTTCCCAAATTTTCGGTCTTTTTTCATTAATAGCGCAAAAAATAAAAAACCCAGAGGTGATCAAATACCACCAAAAGAAAGCTCTGTTTGTATGAAAAAAAGGACAAAAAAATCATTTGAGTACAGTGTTGCATGACTGAGTAATTGTCATTCAAAGTGGGAGAGCGCTGAAAGCTGAAAATTGCTCTGGGCAGGAGGGGTGTTTAAGTGCCCAGTATGGAAGTGGTTAATCACTTTAGCCCCGAGCCTGTTTTTCAGATTCGGTGTTTACGAGACTAAAACTGTTTTTTTTGCTAGAAAATTACTTAAAACCCCCAAACATTATATATATTTTTTTTTCTAACACCCTAGAGAATAAAATGGCAGTCATTGCAATACTTTTTGTCACACCGTATTTGCGCAGCGGTCTTACAAGCGCACTTTTTTTTGGAAAAAAACACTTCTTTGAATTAAAAAATAAGACAACAATACATTTTGTCCAATTTTTTTATATATTGTGAAAGATAATGTTACGCCGAGTAAAATGATACCCAACATGTCACACTTAAAAATTGCGCCCGCTCGTGGCATTGCGTCAAACTTTTACCCTTAAAAATCTCGATAGGCGATGTTTAAAAAATTCTACAGGTTGCATTTCTTGAGTCACAGAGGATGGCTAGGGCTAGAATTATTGCTCTCACTCTAATGATCGCGGCGATACCTCACTTGTGTGGTTTGAACACAGTTTTCATATGCTGGCGCTACTCGCGTATGCGTTCGCTTCTGTGAGCGAGCTCGTCGGGACGGGGCGTTTTAAAAAATGTTTTTGTTGTTTTCTTATTTATTTTTATTTTGTTTATAATTTTTTACACTGAAATAAAAAAATAAAAAAATAATTATCACTTTTATTCCTATTACAAGTAATGTAAACATCCCTTGTAATAGAAAAAAGCATGACAGGTCATCTTAAATAAAAAAAAATGTTTCTTTAAGACGCTGGGCGGGACTGACGTTTTGACGTCATTTCCGCCCAGCGCTGCTATGGGGGACGGGTGGGGGCGATTTTTCCCTCACTCGTATCCCAGCAGAGGAGCCGCACAGACCCGATCGCCTCCGCCGCTACCGACGGCTCCGGTAAGCGGCGGAGGGCGCGGGAGAGCGGCGGGAGGGGGGGGACCCTCTCCAGCCACCGATAACGGCGATCTCGCGGCGAATCCGCCACGGAGACCGCCGTTATCGTTTAGAGGACCCTTGGCACTAAAGATGGATATCTCGGTTGTGGCAGCAGCTGCTGCCGTTACCGAGATATCCATCTTTAAAAACATGACGTCTTTGGACGTTATGCAGTAACCAAGTGGTTAAAGGAAATTTAATTATTTTGTGTTTAAAAAGTTATATTTTATTTTATTAATAGGCTACTTTTGAGCCAGCACCAATCACCCAAGATTGGACACATTTCCTCCTTGCTGCACATGGCTTTAGTTGAATTTTTGCTCTGATTCCCTTCTGGCACCTTTGCATTATCATCCACGCCCTGGAAGGTGCAGCCTGGATTTCAGCAAAAGGCACCCCCGATGGCTTCATTTCCTAAATGTTTTTTTCTTTGTCTGAATTTCTCACTTCCTGTTCCTTCTCAGTAAACTTTACAACATGCTTACTGAGGAGGAACAGAAATTGAGAAATTCAGACAAATATTCAAAAAAACATTTAGAAGTGAAGTTGGAAAAAAAGCAAACTATGCACTGGCTCTCTTAAAAGAAAACTTTACAACCTCTTTAGGTTATTGTTTAAGAGATTGTACATTCTCAATCTCAATCATCAATTTTTACTTTAAAAAAGAAGTATGAAGATGAATTTTTTGTTGAATAAAAAAACAAAATAGACTTCTACGAGTATGTCGTTTCTGCAACATTTTATTAAACTTATAACATAAAGTAAATAAACATTGTACTAATAAATGATAAGAAATTAAAAGTTAAGGTGCCGCATCAGAGCCTGACGTATTTCACAGCACTCTTCTTCCACATCCTGTGCTGCTGTTACTGGTACTGGCTCTTCTGGAGATGTATTCCAATCCTGGTCAAAGTCTTCTCCACGACTTTCACAAAGATTGTGAAGAGTGCAGCAAGTTAGGACCATGGATTTCGTAAGTTGAATGTCACTGTCATTCCTCTTCATAAGACACCTCCACCTACCCTTAAGTCTTCCAAAAGCATTTTCCACTACAACACGTACCCTGGATGTTTTCTTGTTGTAGGTTTGCTGCTCTGTTGTTAGGCGCCCATTGTTAGGAAATGGTTTTATAAGCCAATTTTGTAAAGGGTAGGCAGAGTCTCCAAGCACATAGGGTCAGATTCAGGTAGAGTTAGGCTAGAGTATCAGTGATACTCCAGCCTAACTGTCACTTTAAGCCGGCGTTTCTGTTTTCTGTAACCAGAAAACAAGAAACGCCGGGTTGGAGTTCCTTTAATTTACCGCTGATTAACGGCGAAAAAATATGTTAATCAGCGGGAATCGGCAATTCACGATCGTATTCGGGCGCGACGCAGTGACTTTCCGACATTTCCGTAAGCGATACGCGGCGTAAAGATAAAGCAGCCCCCTAGTGGAGTATCCTATGTTAAGTATAGCCGTCGTCATCGCGTCGAAAAAAAAATTTTGCGTCGCCTGCGTAAAACGTCCATGAATGGGGATTTGATGTCATTGACGTTCACTGACAGAATTTGGAGCATGCACACTGGGATGCATTGACAGTCGACGCATGCGCAGTACGTTCGCCGCGGGATCGCGCTTAGTTTAAATAATACACGCCCCGTACCCGCCCAATTTGAATTCCGCCGGCTCATTTACGATACGCTGCCGCAACTTTAGGAGCAAGTGCTTCATGAATAACAGCACTTGCTCCTAAAATTTCGCCAGAGTAACGTAAATGAGAAACGTTACTCTAGAATAAAGATGCTCCCATCTACCTGAATCTGGCCCATAGTAGCCAACATTCACCCCACAAATGTTTTTAGTGCTCACCGGGTAGAGTCCTCCCTGGCCAACCCAATCCCAAAGTGTTGACAATCGGAGAACCCGAGCATCATGCAAACTACCTGGCTTTCCTACATTCACATTCCAGAACAGTCCCTTGCCATCCACTACTGCCTGGAGGATGATGGAATGCCAGCCTTTTCGGTTGAAGTAGTCGGTGTGGTATTCTTGTGGTGCTATTATTGGTATGTGTGAGCCATCAATAGCACCAACACACTGTGGAAGGCCCCACCTGTTCTCAAAGTACTCAGCCATGTCTTTAAGCTTTTCCCTGTCTGGAAAATGCACAATGTCAGGAGCTAGCAATGTGCACACAGCCTTACAGAAGTCCTGCACACACCGACACACTGACGATTTGCTCACACCGAAAAGATGGCCTATACTCCTGTATTCGCTGTTGGTAGCCAGCTTCCACAGTGCAATGGCAACTCTCTTCCTCATAGGCAAACTAGCTCTGAAGTTTGTATTTCTCTTTTCCATTACTGGACGTAGCTTGGCACAAAGGAAGGAGAAGGTTTCCTCTGACATCCTGAAATTCTGCACCCACTGTCTGTGTGTAAATCCTGGGACGGTCACATTCCACCAATCATTGGCACGAGGGAAAGCCCAAATCACTGGTCTGCGGCACTTCTTTGCCAAAAGGAGAAGCATCTGAAAAAAAATAGAAATGGTAACATATCTCAAAAAATATACCTCTTTCAAGTCAATGTGTATGTCAAGGTTTTTAGGTAGGTCGGTGTGTGTGTCATATTGGTGGGTCAGTGTGTGTGTGTGAGGGTCAGTGTGTGTGTGTGGGTCAGTGTGTGTGTGTGTGGGTCAGTGTGTGTGTGTGGGTCAGTGTGTGTGTGGATCAGTGTGTGTGTGTGTGGGTCAGTGTGTGGGGGTCAGTGTGTGTGTGTGTATCAGTGTGTGTGTGTGTGTGTGTATCAGTGTGTGTGTTTGTGTCAGTGTGTGTGTGTGTGTGAGTCAGTGTGTGTGTGTGTGTGTATATCAGTGTGTGTGGATCAGTGTGTGTGTGGATCAGTGTGTGTGTGGGTCAGTGTGTGTGTGGATCAGTGTGTGTGTGTGTGTGTCATATTGGTGGGTCAGTGTGTGTGTGTGTTTTAGTTAAGTCGGTCAGTTGTGCTTACCCTATAGCGCTGCCGTCTTAGCCGCACCAATGTGTACTTCTCCTCCCGGCTACACATCCAAGCTAAACGTTTCCTTTTCTTTTCTGCTGTGTTTCTCCTGGCCGCTCGCAAATATCTCATATACAATGCGGCATGTATTTTGCCTCTAAAGAACCAAAGGGCTAGCAGAGAAAACACAAGCTGCTGAATGACCTCCATTGTTGTTGTTTTTTTTGTTGTTTGGTTGACGCTGAGTGACGCTGGATCACGTTTCTCGTCGCACTAGTGTGACATCACGAGAGGGATTTTTTTCTAAAACCTGTATGGCCCTGGTGGTCCGAATGGCAGTGGAAATGCTCACCAGAATAGACCGGGCCCCTCTAAACCGTTCCGTTCCAAACGACCCGAACCAATCTGCTCAGTGGAAACGAGGCATAATATTACATCTTATTAATGCTGCTAAGCTTTGTATTCCGATACATTGGAAACAAACTTCACCCCCTACTATATGCAAATGGTTTAGAAAAATAGGACACATTTGTGAAATGGAAGAATTAATTCAGCAAGCACGGGATTCCCCTAAATCTTTTTACAATAAATGGGCTTGTTGGATCAATTTTACAAACTCTGCCGAATACCAACATCTATGTAATAACCCTGTATAAATTGCTTTGTTTATATTATCTTCCCTTTTTTTAGTTTGCAATCTTTTAAACGCTTATTATACATATATATGTATTTATATGAATGTATACACTCATTTATTGTTACTCTATTAATTGTCATATATTCTTTAATGTGCTTGTGTATGTTTGAATGCAGTTGTATTTAAAAAAAATTCAATAAAATATTTCAAAGGAAAAAGAAAGAACGCACCGCTGAGCTCAGCAACACCAAAAGACCTGGAAGACCACGAAAAACAACTGTGGTGGATGACCAAATAATTATTTCCCTGGTGAAAAAAAACACCCTTCACAACAGTTGGCTAGATCAAGAACACTCTCCAGGAGGTAGGTGTATGTGTGTCAAAGTTAACAATCAAGAGAAGACTTCACCAGAATGAATACAGAGGGTTCACCACAAGATGCAAATTGTAAACCATTGGTGAGCATCAAAAACAGGAAGGCCAGATTAGAGTTTGCCAAACAACATCTAAAAAAGCCTTCACAGTTCTGGAACAACATCCTATGGACAGATGAGACCAAGATCAACTTGTACCAGTGATGGGAAGAGAAGTGTATGGAGAAGGAAAGGAACTGCTCATGATCCAAAGCATACCACCTCATCAGTGAAGCATGGTGGTGGTAGTGTCATGGCATGGGCATGAATGGCTGCCAATGGAACTGGTTCTCTTGTATTGATGATGTGACTGCTGACAAAAGCAGCAGGATGAATTCTGAAGTGTTTCAGGCAATATTATCTGCTCATATTCAGCCAAGTGCTTCAGAACTCATTGGATGGAGCTTCACAGTGCAGATGGACAATGACCCGATGCATACTGCAAAAGCAACCATGAGTTTTTTAAGGGAAAGAAGTGGAATGTTATGCAATGGCCTAGTCAATCACCTGACCTGAATCTGATTAACTACTTCCATACTGGGCACTTAAACACCCCTCCTGACCATACCAATTTTCAGCTTTCAGCGCTCTTACACTTTGAATGACAATTACTCAGTCATGCAACACTGTACCCAAATGATTTTTTTGTCCTTTTTTTCCCCACAAATAGAGCTTTCTTTTGGTGGCATTTGAAAACCTCTGCGTTTTTTATTTTTTTGCGCTATTAATAAAAAAAGACCGAAAATTTGGAAAAAAAATGATTTTTTCTTAGTTTCTGTGATAAAATTTTGCAAATTATTAATTTTTCTTCCTAAATTTTGGCCACAATTTATACTGCTACATGTCTTTGATAAAAATAACCCAAAGTTTTTGGAAATTATTTGGTCCGTGTGAAACAAGAGTCTACAAGCTATAGTGCAAATCATAAAAAATTATCACATCTGATCACACCTGAGGTACTGAAGGCCTCTCTCATTTCTTGAGACCCTAACAAGCCAGGAAAGTACAAATGCCCACAGATGGCACTGATGAGGCGGCACAGATGACACTGAGATGGGTACTGATGTGCACCGATGAGGCCTGTGTACTGGTGGACACAGGTGGGCACTGAGGAGGCGGCACAGATGGCACTAATGAGGCGGCACAGATGGCACTGAGATGGGTACGGATTGACTGCGGCACAGGTGGGCACTGATGAGGTGGCACAGGTGGGCACTGATTGCAGATGTGCACTGAGGTGGCAGATGGGCACTGGGCACAGTGGTACTGGTGGGCACAGGTGGGCACACATTGGTACTGGTGGGCACTGTGGTACTGGGGGCACTGATTGGTCACTGGTTACTCACAGTTTGCTCTCCCCTCCTTACACGTGGTGTCTGTGTGAGGAGGGGAGAGCCGGCAATGAGAGATGATCTGATATGTTTACATATCAGATCATCTCTCATTGGCCGCACAGATCGCGCTGTAAATAGCCACTGTGATTGGCTATTTACCGTGATCTGTGTTTGGCTGTGTCCAAGGGAACGAGGAAAGGGGCGGCCATAAAAACACGGGCTCCCAGAGAAGTAGAGCCGCGCTGCAGCCGTACATAGTCGTACCGCCGTCAGCTAGTGGTTAAGCATGCATTTCACTTGCTAAAGACAAAACTGAAGGGAAAATGCCCCAAGAACAAGCAGGAACTGAAGACAGTTGCAGTAGAAGCCTGGCAGAGCATCACCAGGGATGAAACATAGCGTCTGGTGATGTCTATGCAGTCCAGACTTTAATTGACTGCAAAGGATTTGCAACCAAGTATTAAAAAGAGAAAGTTTGATTTATGATTGTTAATCTGTCCCATTACTTTTGGTCCCTTAAAAGTGCGAGGCACATCGAAACTGTTATAATTCCTAAACCGTTCACCTGATTTGGATGTAAATACCCTCAAATTAAAGCTGAGAGTCTGCAGTCAAAGCACTTTAGTTTGTTTCATTTCAAATCCATTGTGGTGGTGTATAGAGCCAAAAAGATTAGAATTGTGTCGATGTCCCAATATTAATGGACCTGACTGTATGTATGTGTATACTGTATATATCTATATAAAAATACACACACACACATTTGTTTAGGGCAGTTAGTAGTAGGCCCAGGTAGCTTTAGGGTACCCCCCCATTAACCCCTAATAAAAATGTAACCCCCCAGTTAACCCTTTCACCCCGTCACCAGTATAGTGTGCAGATCTCTTTTCTCATCACTTTATAACGTCAGGGTACCTGCCATATATTACCCAAAAAAGGTTTAACCCCCTGATCGTCCCCCAGTACAGGTTTTAGTGTCAGTTAGGGTCAGCGTCAAATTAGTGCCAGTAGTGCTAACACGCACACACCATACACCTCCCTTACTAGTATAGTGTTTGAACAAAACAATATCTTTGATCTGATCAGAACTATTTTAGCGTCCCCAGTAGTATAGTGTTCCAAAAAATGCAGCGTTAGTAGGAACAGCCCAGATACCTGACAGCACCTGTGTTTAGCCCCTCCTCCCAGTCCTGCCCACACAAGTGCAGTATCAATAGATCACTGTCGCTTACAAAACACAGCACACATAACTGCAGCGTTAGCAGAGTCACACCTGAGCCCTGCGAACGCTAATGCCGCGTACACACTGTCATGGACCTAGAGATACTAAAGTGTTTCTACTTGACATCTGTTACACAGGAGAGGGTGGCTAATAAATCATAATTCATGTATTGCAGAAGATGAGACATTGTGGATAGTACATATTGCAGGAAGTCTTGGGATATTATCAGGTGTAAATATCTTCTGTGACGGTCGTAGAACATATCCCCGTCATCCTCTCCCTTCTTCTGGTTTAAAAGAAAATCACCCAATATTCCATGAGTAGGAATATCCCTGGAATCGTAGAATAATCCACACATGAGCCAAGGCTTAATGCTGGATGTAAACAGGACACACTTTATTGAAAGTACACAGCACACTTTTATACAGCATTTGGAACATCCCGCCCCCAACAACCGCTTTCTTATTGGTCCTTTTTACAGTCCCATCAGTTCCCCATCAGGTCCACCTTCCATGCAAATGAGGACTTGAAAATGACACAGCAGAGATTGGTCAGAACGGTTTGAATAGAAAGACTTGTGTATTCAGACACAAGCCCCAGGGGGGCAATCAATGTACACAATAGCCAGCCACAGAACAATGGAACTGTCTGGAGAGTTGAGACAGGGCAGAAGACATTTACCTAATAATCAAAAGGCTTTTAAATAGGGTTATCACACAATGGACAATAAGTATCTCTTATGAGTCTATTGACCTGGTTGGGGTTCAGAATAAAATCTCCTGTAATCTCAAGACATCCTGGAATATGAACTATCCGTAATGTCCCATCTTCTGTAATACATGAATTATGATTTCACTTAGAAACACTTCAGTATTTCACGGTCCATGACATCTTCTGTCTGAAGATGTGGGTTGGAACCGAATCAGCCTGGTTCCTAAACCTCTCAGGTATGCTAATGTACCACCACCAGCAAGCTCTCTATTCCTAAAGGTTAATTGATCTATTGTGTGTGTGGAAAAGACCTGTGTTTACCCTTAAGAGATTGTGTATTGTATAGTGGGGAATTGCAGACGAGACACCTAGTTACCTCGTCAGGCTACATGATTAGATAATTGGCTTATGTTAATTATTGTTCTGATTGCTTCATTGTAGTAATTACCTCCTCTCTATGCGGAACCAAGCTGGCTAGATAACGTATTCCGTTACAATTAGTGATTAAGTCATGCTAAATAGATCGGTGCCAAAATGTCTCTCTGTATGGAAGCCCCAGTGCGTGGAAAAGGGGGTGGAGATTTCATTGTTCTTTGATTGATGACAAGCTTGTAAACTGTATATAAACCTGCAGAATGCTTCCATTAAAGTGAGTCCTGTTTGAACATACATACAGCCTGCCTGGTGTTTGTTCTAATGGGTCTGATCGGCACATAGCTGTAGGTCGGATCCCGGAAACCTTGGATGACTGGACCATCAGATGTTGCAATCTGCAATCTGATCCAATAGAAGCAGAGGAGTGTCGGGAGAGCAGAACCGAGCAAGCAAGGGTCTCGTCACACACACGATCATTTTTCAGCATGAAAAAAAAACTTTGTTTTTCAGCATGTCCAAAAAACGAAAACGTTTTCCCAACTTCATCAATGAAAACGATGTTGCCAACACACCATCGTTTTTAAAAAATGATCTAGCAAAGCGCAGTGACATACAACACGTATGACGGCACTATAAAGGGGAAGTTCCATTCGCCTTTGGGCTGCTTTAGCTGATTCAGTGTTAGTAAAAGACGATTCGTGCTTTTCTGTCTGTTACAGCGCGTGCTTACTCCATTATGAACGGTAGTTTTACCAGAACGAGTGCTCCTGTCTCATAACTTGCTTCTGAGCATGCGCAGCTTTTTTACATAATTTTAGCCCACACACGATCATTTTTTACAACCCGAAAAACGACATTAAAATGACGTTAAAAAATGCAGCATGTTGAAAAAATTTTTGTTGTTGTTTTTCAGAACCTGAAAAATGATGTGTAGCCCACACACGATCATTTTAAATTACGTTTTTTTCTTGCTAAAAAATGATCGTGTGTACGCGGCATAACAGTTAATTTTGTTGGTAGTGATAAAAGCAGTGTTTGACAACTAGGTGCCGTTTTGCCTGTGAGACGCACAATCTGTACCTAGAAATTTAGTGGCCAAAATATCCAGAGGTTCACTAGTGAAGAGGCCTACACGTTGCTGAGCATGATAGATGAGAGGGAAGGGGAAGCCTCACTGTCAGATTCCTGGCTCAGTATACAAACCGGTAGAGAGCAGCAGCACCCTGACAGATAGCTCAGACGACGGCCTAATGGTCCCTGCTAAGGTCAGGCGTAGCCGACCCTGTTCTTCTGTTGTTGAGGTGCAACAACTGCAAGGGCTCTCGTATGGAGCAGAGAGCCAGTACTAGTGCCGCTTAACCTTCTGGTGAACTGACAAGCACTTGTCTGGTCAGAGACAAACCAGCACTGCAGTAACACTTGGTGACGTGTCGAGTCCCATAAGTGCAATTCAAGCTGGTGCGGTGGCTAGCACAAGGAGTGCCCCGCAGCCACCAAGAGTTCCAACAGGCCCTTAGAGCCCATAGTGTATGTCACGGAAGGTCCCCGCATCTAGACCGAATGCTTCCGTCAGATACTGCTTCCCATAGCCTGGACATAGATACTGGATATTTTAGCTGCCTTGAAACACACAACGAGACAACACTTGTATGTGTGCTAAGTATGGAATCTTTAATAGGACCAAAACCACAATCTTATATACAGTACAGCTTGTTAAAGTTAATCACAGAAACAATGAACTCTCCACCCACACATTCCTTTGCTAATGACATTCAGTTGAGCTAATTATCTAATCAGTAGATAGACATTTCGGCACCGCAAAGCTTGACAAGTTCTTCTGAACATAATTGACATGCTAATTCAATACACCTGACAGGAGACTGACTCTATTGTAGTACAATACACAAAAGAGAGTGAATTAGCTGGAGAAGAGGACATTAGCATTTGCAGTATGAAAGAGTCACTCTACAATTAACCCTTTGAGCTCAGAATTAACAAACTTAAAATAGCCCTACAGATTTCTCAGAATATAATGTGGATAATTCATACCTAATAATCCTATCTCAGGTAGTCCAAGATATCATTCTTCCATTCATCCTATGGGCCTAGTGGTCATAGGATGATTTTAGACATAGGAGAATCTAAGTCTGTCACATTTCTCCCCCATCAGAAGATGACTAACAAGGTCCCAGATCTCCACCTGGTCTGGACATGTGTTAGTCGGACAAGGTGAACTCACATAGTCTGTCCGCATGACCTTGAATCTTGGCTGCAAGGAGTAGTTGACACCAGTAGAGGGAACCCCAAATGTGTTGACTCCAAAGTTAGTCAGTAGTTCCGGTCCACCAATGCTGGTATCCATACCGTACCCCAAATAAATTGCTCCAAACAGAGCATTACTCACCCACCAACCTCTGCCTCTCTCAGAGAACATAGGCATAAGGTGAAGGTCTTCATGAATCGTCCAGACCAGCCGAGGATTGGTAGGGTCCCAGGAAAATCTTCATGCTGATGTCTGCTGTGCACAGAGGACAAACAGTGCTGATTTCCGGGAACGTGCAGGTGTTGTGTGCGAGCGTGTCAGCGAAGGAAGCTGGAGCGCACTCTGGAACGCACGATGGGACGCTACGGTTGCGGCTTGGAAGGGGGGAATGACGTCATCACGCAGGACCTTCAAGGATACGACGCGTTTCAATGCAAGTGCCGTGTGTTGAATCTCTGACACACGGCGCGCACCTTTTTCAAGTTGTTTGTAATAGGAAACTATGGCCAACTTATATACAAGTCTACCTGTGATCGCCATCTTGTGGCTAAATAGTAAAATAACATCAATTATGAAAAAATAGTACTATATGTAATACTTGCTGTTACTACCCAATGAAATGATAGATTGATGGTTTTTTTTTGTGTTCAATAATACACGAACATATCTTATAACTTCAATACATATGCACACGATATAAATTGAGATAAATTGAAAATAAATTAGTAATCACAGACCAGTGTTCAGTACTACCTAAATGAAAATAAATATAAATATAAATATAAAAAAACATTATTAATTGGCCTATCTGAAATAACAAATGCTTGATATAAAATAGGGAAAAACACCTAGTAGATAATGATGTGGACTGATTGTATTAATAAAATAAGAAACTATATATAAAAAACTTCATTTGGATGGGACAAATTTAAAAAAATATTATTAGTAATTGTTCTCATGAAATGGGAATAAAAAATAATAGAGGTAAATATGGAGTTGTTATGTTGTGGGACATTTCAAGATTTAATTAGAATGTATATAATTTCAAAAATAAGTGAATAAAATTATTATATTTGAAAACTGATATAAGATTAATTAATGTTTACTCTACAATATTATCTCTATAGAATAGTGGCAATTTCTAGTTCTTCATTCATTCCTCCTGGATTTAAAGTATCGAGGGAATAGATCCAGTAAGTTTCTCTCTCACATGAAATCTTTCAGCCTCTGTATATTTACTGGATATTTGTTCAATGACCCATACTTTGAGCAAAAGCATTAGATATAAGTTATGCGGTAGTTTCAAAAAATTGGAACGTTTAATACATTCCACCAATTCTCAGTGGTGGGATAGATATTTCCTAAAAAAATACCTTGTCAGTAGAATCTCACCAAGGGGTCTAAGAGTTCTAAAAAACTGTTCCTTTCTTGGGCCTGAAGACTCAAAGGAGTGGAACAGTTTGGCAGAATTCTGCACTACCAAGTGGATAGACATCTTAGTTAAACATAGGACAGCCAAATTTGAGCAGTTTAAAGAGGCTGTCTTTAAATTGTGTTCCGAAATTAATGATACAGGACACAAAGTCCCCTCCTCTTGGCTTGATATACTTAAAAAGAATACAAAAAAATTGGAGGGTGACCTTATTTATAATAAACTAGGTAAGTTTAGGCGGGATATAAAAGACTACACTAGTAATAAAGTATTCAATTGGATGGAAAAACAACCTGTTTCTACCATTTCTATTCATCTTTCTAATGTGATCTTGGAGCCTCAACAACATGATGGCCACCCCATCACAACATCTTATCCACCATACCCTCCACCACTGATGTCCATCAATCCAAAAATAGTATACCCTAAAAAAGGCCTTTGCAAAAATTCTGAAAAACAACATATTCCCTCTAAAATACCATCTGCTAACAAACTCTCAGGTATGAAACTATCACAAAACAAATTGATAGAAAATCTGAGTGTTTTTTACAACCGTGATCAGGCTAAATTTGCTCTAAGAAATCCTAACTTTTCTCAGAATTTAGATGAACTCATTGATAGACAGAAGGTGGTCAATGAGGTTCCCACTGCTGTAGATATTAGTGATTCTGGTATAACCAGTACAGCAGGTCCGAACAGTATTAATACCAATAACCCTTCCTTTGTTTGTAGGTCCACATGTAGAGTTGATCCCACAGAGGCCTCAACCAGTGCACCTATTAGTTTTGGTGTTGATAACGTTTTGTCTTCTTCTATCCCTCAATTAAATGCCTCTTTTTTAGGGGCTCACCCCTCTCCACCCACACAAAGCAAAAGAAAATTTGCAGAAGAGGTTGTAGAGGGGGTAAGAACAGAACCAGAGGAAAATCCTTGCAAGAACCGAAAACGGTCAAAATCTTCAATCTTTCCAAGCACAATCTCACAGTAGCAGAGATTTCCTTAGTCAATCGTGGTCTAAATTTCGCACCATCTAATAAACCCGATCCGTTTATACTATTTAAGGACCTTAATAGATTCATACGTAATCTTACTTTAAAAAGGTTCTTTCAGATAAAAAATTCTAAGACCACACTAACTGAAGACCCAATCCATCCCCCTAGTGATTTTGAACTATCTGTTGATGGTTGTGAATTTAATTTTGATATTGATCTAATTGACCAATTGGAACTATTGAGCCAGGACGATCCAGATATAATGTTGGACCTTTTTACTCAACACCTTCATTCTTCCCCACCTACCATACACACAGCGTTAAAGCCCATTTCTACCTTTTACCCATATCATTCAAAAGGACCCCACCTGACAACGTTTTATAACATGGTGTTTGCTGACATCAAGAAAATGTGCACCAACTCCACCTTACAGCATACCAACTTAGGCCGTTTGACGACACAAGAGACTGCAGCCTTACAGTCTCTTTCAAAAAATGACAATATTATTATAAAAACTGCCGATAAAGGCGGAGGAATAGTAATCCAGGACCGGGCAGATTACATTATTGAGGCCGAACGCCTTTTAGGCGATATAGCAACATACGAAAAACTTAGTCAAGATCCCCTTCCACGTTTCACAATTATTAACCACTTCGTTACCGAGCCTGTTTTTCAGATTCGGTGCTTACGAGACTAAAACAGTTTTTTTTGCTAGAAAATTATTTAAAACCCCCAAACATTATATATATTTTTTTTCTAACACCCTAGAGAATAAAATGGCGGTCATTGCAATACTTTTTCTCACACCGTATTTGCGCAGCGGTCTTACAAGCGCACTTTTTTTGGAAAAAATTCACTTTCTTGAATTAAAAAATAAGACAACAATAAATTTGGCCCAATTTTTTTATATATTTTGAAAGATAATGTTACGCCGAGTAAAATGATACCCACATGTCACGCTTAAAAATTGCGCCCGCTCGTGCATGGCGTCAAACTTTTACCCTTAAAAATCTCGATAGGCGACGTTTAAAAAATTCTACAGGTTGCATTTTTTGAGATGCAGAGGAGGTCTAGGGCTAGAATTATTGCTCTCGCTCTAACGATCGCGGCGATACCTCACTTGTGTGGTTTGAACACCGTTTTCATATGCGGGCGCTACTCGCGTATGCGTTTGCTTCTGCGCGCGAGCTCGTCGGGACGGGGCACTTTAAAAAATTTTTTTTTTCGTTTTCGTTTTTATTTCTATTTATTTTATAATGTTTAACACTAAAAAAAAAAAAAAAAAATTATCACTTTTATTCCTATTACAAGGAATGTAAACATCCCTTGTAATAGAAAAAAGCATGACAGGTCCTCTTATATATGAGATCTGGGGTCAAAAAGACCTCACATCTCATATTCAGGCTTAAATGCAAAAAAAAAAATGCAAAAAAAAAAAAAAAAAAAAGTCAAAATGTAAACAAATTAAATGTCTCTTTAAGAGGCTGGGCGGAAATGACGTTTTGACGTCACTTCCGCCCAGCAGAGGTATGGGGACGGCTGAGGGACATTTTTTCCCTCAGTCGCATCCCCGGACAGCCAGCAACAGGACCCGATCGCCTCCGCCGCTACCGACGGCTACGGTAAGCGGCGGAAGGCGCGGAGAGCGGCGGGAGGGGGGGGGCACCCTCTCCCGCCGCCGGTAACGGCGATCTCGCGGCGAATCCGCCGCGATGACCGCCGTTATCGTTAACAGGACCGCCCCACGAAGAGATGGATATCTCGGTTGTGGCAGCAGCTGCTGCCGTTACCGAGATATCCATCTTCAAAAAGATGACGTCTTTGGACGTGGGGCCGGTCAGAAGTGGTTAAAGACACGTTAGTTAAAACTGCGCTAAAGGACAACATAATCACAAAAAAAGAGGCCTCATTTATGGTCAAAGATTTTTATAATACACCCTATTTTTACCACATCCCTAAAATTCATAAAAGTACAACCCACCCTCCAGGTAGACCAATAATAGCCGCCATAGACACAATCACGTCTGGCTTTTCCAAATACATACATTACATGTGGATGTCTCTTGATGTGGCCTCACTGTACACTTCGATCCCCCATGATTTTGGTTTAGCAGCAATTCACCATTTTTTAACAGAGAATCCTTATACGAGTAACGCCCAGGCAGCATTTATCTTGGACTGTACTCATTTTTGTTTGACACACAATTATTTTTCCTTTAATGGTGAGTTTTTTCTTCAAAAAATAGGAACAGCAATGGGAGCAAATTTGTCAATGGGCCTGTGGGAGCACAGATACATCTGGTCCAATAATCCTCACCTCGGTAAATTGATATATTATGGTAGATATATTGATGACGTGGTGATAATTTGGGACGGTGATGCCAATGAGATCAAAACCTTCGTTGAGCATTGCAACAACAATCCTTACGGTCTGTCGTTTACCTATGTTTGTGACTACGACAAACTTATATTCCTCAACCTCGAGTTGTCTTAATGGCAACATAGAGGCCAAGACACATTTTAAACCCACTGCGGGCAATTCCCTTCTCCATTACAAAAGTTGCCATTACAAAAAATGGATTGATAACATCCCCAAGGGCCAATTCTGCCGACTCAATCGTAACTGTACCCAAAAAAGTCATTATGTCGAACAAAGTGCAATTTTAAAGAAAAAATTATATGAAAAAGAATACCCGACCTCCTTAGTGAATCAAGCGTGTGATTATTATTTAAATTCAGAACTACCAACTACCTCTCAAAAACAGGTACTCAATACATCCACTCGCTTTATCACTAAATTTCATACAGGTTTCAAAACAATGGAGTCAATCCTTAAAAAACATTGGCCCAATCCTTTTAGAAGATCAACATCTAAAAATGCTTCTACCACCTAAACCCATCACTACCTATCGACGGGCCACCAATCTAAAGAATAAAATAGCCCCGAGCAAATTAAAAGTGCCATTGGCTCAACAATTCATTCCTATGATTTCATTACAAGGGATGTTCCAATGCAAGAAGAAAACATGCAAAACATGCAATTTTGTCAATCATGGACAAAAACAGTTCACCAGCAAAGGAAATACATATTTAAGCAAAGAATTCTACAACTGTGGTTCGGACTTTGTAGTGTATGCTCTGACCTGCCCTTGTAAATTATTATACATAGGCCGCACCATACGCCCACTTCGCCAACGCTTTGGCGAACATAGAAGAAAAATTGAGGCTGGTAAGGACAAACATAGTGTTCCACGTCATTTTTTGGAACACCATGGTAAATCTACCAAGAAAGTATGGGTCATTGAACAAATATCCAGTAAATATACAGAGGCTGAAAGATTTCATCGCCTATGTGAGAGAGAAACTTACTGGATCTATTCCCTCGATACTTTAAATCCAGGAGGAATGAATGAAGAACTAGAAATTGCCACTATTCTATAGAGATAATATTGTAGAGTAAACATTAATTAATCTTATATCAGTTTTCAAATATAATAATTTTATTCACTTATTTTTGAAATTATATACATTCTAATTAAATCTTGAAATGTCCCACAACATAACAACTCCATATTTACCTCTATTAATTTTTATTCCCATTTCATGAGAACAATTACTAATAATATTTTTTTAAATTTGTCCCATCCAAATGAAGTTTTTTTATATATAGTTTTTATATATAGTTTCTTATTTTATTAATACAATCAGTCCACATCATTATCTACTAGGTGTTTTTCCCTATTTTATATCAAGCATTTGTTATTTCAGATAGGCCAATTAATAATGTTTTTTTATATTTATATTTATTTTCATTTAGGTAGTACTGAACACTGGTCTGTGATTACTAATTTATTTTCAATTTATCTCAATTTATATCTTTTTATTGTGTGCATATGTATTGAAGTTATAAGATATGTTCGTGTATTATTGAACACAAAAAAAAACCATCAATCTATAATTTCATTGGGTAGTAACAGCAAGTATTACATATAGTACTATTTTTTCATAATTGATGTTATTTTACTATTTAGCCACAAGATGGCGATCACAGGTAGACTTGTATATAAGTTGGCCATAGTTTCCTATTACAAACAACTTGAAAAAGGTGCGCGCCGTGTGTCAGAGATTCAACACACGGCACTTGCATTGAAACGCGTCGTATCCTTGAAGGTCCTGCGTGATGACGTCATTCCCCCCTTCCAAGCCGCAACCGTAGCGTCCCATTGTGCGTTCCAGAGTGCGCTCCAGCTTCCTTCGCTGACACGCTCGCACACAACACCTGCACGTTCCCGGAAATCAGCACTGTTTGTCCTCTCTGCACAGCAGACATCAGCATGAAGATTTTCCTGGGACCCTACCAATTCTCGGCTGGTCTGGACAATTCATGAAGACCTTCACCTTATGCCTGTGTACTTCAACCTTTATGTGAGTGCTTTTATGATACTTTTTTTATTAAAGTCCAGCAGTTTATTTATTGGCGCCTGTTTTTTTGTTTTGTTTTTTACATGTCCTTGGAGCATTGCTTCGGCTCCCCATGCAAGGCTGCCTTTCATCAAAGAACTGTGACTCATTACAAAGCTTTTTATAGCTTATAGAACTCTGCACTGAGGACAATTTAAAATCATAGTAGTTCATGTGTGCGCCTAGCATTGTTGTTTTCTTTTTGTCTCTCAGGCGGCCGAGGTTCTCGCTGGAAACCAGCGAGAACCTCGCTGGAAGCTGCATTCCAGCGAGGACCTCGCCCCGCCCGTCGGGAATCCCGTCGAGTGAAAAGAGAGCACGCTCTCTTTTTGCTTGACGGCCCGCCTGGATGAATGGCTGGTTGCCATTCCCGACGGGCGGGTCGCCGATTTCGACGGCCGGCAGAGAACCTCGACGGGCGGAACGATGTGTTCTGCCCGTCGAGGTTCTCTGCCGTGTGTACGCGGCCTCAGAGAACATGTCTGCCGTTGGGGAGAGGCCTGGACTGGCCCTTCTCCCTGGAGTCCTTTCAGCCGCTGGAGAGGAGACAGGGTGGCTGGGCTCAGTCCATCATGCTGTTGGGGTTCTGGGTCAACTGTCCCCCACCCATGGGGTATACCAGTGGAGACTGAAGTCCCATCCACTGGTGGTAGTGAAAATCCCCCGGTGCTTGCAAAGCAAAGCCGACACCCTCCTGTCTCAGTGCCACACCATTTTCTGGGGTTGTGTCAGTGAAGATCGAAGTCCCATCTACTACCACAGGGACCCTCTCTCTCATTAGTTGAGAGCAGAGGCGTGTGGCACTCTGCTCTGTTGCCAGCTCTTCTGCTGAGTTGCTGGGAGTGGAGACCACAGTCCTATCCACTACCACAGGAACCCCCTCTTCAGTTAGTTAAGAGCAGAGGCGTGTGGCCCTCTGCTCTGTTGCCAGCTCTTCTGCTGGGTACATCTGTGGTACTGTCTCTCATCATCCGCTGGGGAGGAAAGACCAGCTACCCTGGCCGTTGGGAAAGGCGGCTGGATGAACCCCTCCTCCATACTCAAACTGTGTAGCTGCTGCATTGGGGAGGATCACCACCTTCTCACCCTGAGCTCCGGAACTGCCACAGGGGTGGGGCAGAGGCTTGAACCCTTTTCCGTTGACCAGCCTCATCTGGCTGCTGGGACAACATGTCTGTGCAACTCCACCGTACTGTCTTGGTTCTGAGCAGATGCACAGTGAAGTTTGCCCCGATACCAGCCTTGCTGGAGGCTCCTCAGGTTGTTCTTCCTCAGCAGAAAGACCACGTCTTCAGATCCACCCTGGCCAACAAATGGTGTTGGGGATAAGGGTTCACCATCTCCGTCCATGAACCAGAAGATGCTATAGGTACTGAGCAGAGGTTAGCAGATCTCGGCCCTTCGGTCAGCCTTCAGCTTTGGGAATGGCAATTCCAGATTTTCTGCTGCCGGTTCACTGCATACTGCTGGAAGTGATCACCACCTTCTCACCCTGCAGAAACAGGATCATCAAGCCTCCGGAACTGCCACAGGGTCCATAGTGCAGGGGCAGAGGTCTTGAACCCTCTGTCCGGTGACCAGCGCAGGATTTCAGCTGTCCACTGGGAAATTTCTTGCAACTCCAAAGGGACCGATACTGCCCTTGGTTCTGAGCAGAGCACAGTGAAGCAAATTCCAGCTGGCCCCGATACCAGAAACTCCTCTTCTGCTGGAGGCTCCTCAGGTTGTTCATTATTCCTCAGCAGATCGCTCCCAATGTCGGGGTCCTCGTACATCTATCAGATCCCCTGTCTCTACAAAGCCTTCCGTGGTGTCTGACCACGGGCACTCTTGGGCTACATACCACCGAAGCTCTGGCATTTCCAACCGCATCTCTGCCCGGATCAGCCTGCTTCTCCTGTCCACTCCTGTTTTGGTTCCCCCAATAACCCAGAAGATGCTATACTGCGACCAGTACCTTACATGGATGAGCAGAGGTTAGCAGATCTTTTCGGCCTGGTGTTGCTGCGGTCTAGAGCAGCGCTTCCTTCAGCTTTGCAGGGAATGGCAATCAGACCATTCAAGTAGACCTGCTTTTCTGCTGTATCTCCGGTTCACTGGCATACTGCTGGATTCCTCTTCCATGGCGGCGTATCTGTATTCCTCCATTCACTTGGATCAGGTGGAGGTTGATCCCATGCAGAAAGCATCCCACTGCTGTGCCAACTGTCAGGATCCCCGCATCAAGGCCATGCTTGCGTCAGCACTTACTGCATCCATAGCTGGACATAAGACCTCTGGGTCCATTTTAGCCGCTGAAACACACAGGGGCTTGTATGTGTGGTAAGTAGGAATCTTTTGGACCAAAACCACAATCTTATAACGCACACTTGTTAAAGTTAATCACAGAAACAATACTCTCCACCCCACATTCCTTTGCTAATGATTCTTCAGCTAATTATCTAATCAGTAGCAGGATTTCAGCATTGACAAGTCCACATAATTGACATGTATTTCAGGAGACTGACTCTATAGTCCAATACAGGCAAAGGGAGCCCGGCCCTGGCAATTAGCTGAGCAGAGTCTAGCAGCAGTATGAAAGAGTCTATAGGCAAATTCCTTTGAGCTCAGAATTAACATTCCTGAACGGCCAGAATATAATGTGGAAACTCCAAATCTTCCTGTAGCCAGTCATTCTTCCATTCACTTGGCCCTAGTGGTCATAGGATGATTTTAGACATAGAGATTCAGTCTCCGCTCTCTGTATTCCATTATGTCCTCATTTGTCAATCCTGATGAAACCCCCCCCCACTTATGCAGCACCGTACTTCCCCCATCGCTGGCCAACCCCAATGTCAGGTAGAAAAAAGGGATTTTACTTCTTGACTTTTATTCGCCGTTTTTACAGAAGAACTCTCAGATCTATTGTGGACCTAAGTAATAATACTGATGAAAATGGGTGCAATCCCAGTTGACCCTTGCCAGAGAACTTGTCTAGAAACCATAGTCGAATTTAAGCCTTCCGTGGGCCTATCTGTCA
The DNA here is from genome assembly GCA_029574335.1 of Rana kukunoris. Lineage (NCBI taxonomy): Eukaryota > Metazoa > Chordata > Amphibia > Anura > Ranidae > Rana > Rana kukunoris. The sequence continues at coordinate 141,964,470 of CM056050.1, read as the reverse complement.
CGGTCCGCTGACCGTGCCAAGCACGGCGGGCACTCTTGGGCTACATACCACCGAAGGGCTCTGTAGCATTGAACGTCCAACCGCTCTCCGTTCTCTCCGGGTCTTTTCCCGGCCACTTCTCATCATTCTGCCTGCTTAACTCCTGAAATATGTGCTGTCCACTCCTGTTTTGGTTGAGGCAGGTTCCCCCAATAACAGCCTCACTCATTAGTACTTGATATCTTCCTGCGACCAGTACCTTACATGGATGAAGGGGAGAACTTTTCCCTGGTGTTGCTGCTCTAGACCCCGGCTACTTTTGCGCTTCCTTCCAGCCCCTGAGTTTGCAGCGGATCGAATCAGACCATTCAAGTAGGACCTGCTGACCTGAAATACTTTTTCTGGACTATCCTGTATCTGCAGCCTTCTCGGTGATCGCTTGTACCTCCTTCCACGCACCGAATTCCTCTTCCATGGCGGCTGGTATCTGTGCCTCCCTCTCCTCTCCTGCTCCCAATCCAGGGGGACCTTGGATCGCATCAGGTGGCAAAGGTTGATGTCCCGACTGCAGAAAGCATCCCACTGCTCAAGGTGCCACCACTGTCACGGAAGGTCCCCATGGGCATAAATTAGACCGAATGCTTGCGTCAGATTGGTACTGACCCTTCCCATAGCCTGTTCTCTGACATAGACTAAATACTGGATATTTTAGCCGCCTTGAAACACACAACGAGACGAGACTTGTATGTGTGGTAAGTATGGAATCTTTAATAGGACCAAAACGGTTCCACAATCTTATATACAGTACACCTTGTTAAAGTTAATCACAGAAACAATGAACTCTCCACCCACACATTCCTTTGCTAATGACATTCAGTTGAGCTAATTATCTGGGTTGATCAGTAGCTAGATAAAATTTCGGCACCGCAAAGCTTGTCTTTCAAACAAGTTCTCCCCAGCAAGTGTGAACATAATTGGGGCCAACATGCTAATAAGCTCTGTGAATAGGGCACCTGACAGGCTAGACTGACTCTATTGTAGTACAATACACAAAAGAGAGTCAATTAGCTGGAGCCCCCCCAAGTCCAGGACATAGGTAGCATTTGCAGTATGAAAGATTATTTAACTCTACAATTAACCCTTTGAGCTCAGAATTAACAAACTTAAAATACACAAGCGTGCCCTTTATAGTCACCTTTTTGATATCTCAGAATATGGTGCATGTGGATAACCTGTGCGATACCTAATAATCAGGGCTATCTCAGCTTGTAGTCCACTTAGATGGGGGGAGAGAGCCTGCTTGAGATGTAATCATTCTTCCATTCATCCTATGGCCCTAGTGGTGACACATAGGATGATTTTAGACATAGAGAATCTGTCCTCCAGTCTGAATTCCAACACACTGGTGTGTACTTATGTCCTACATTTGTCCACAATACAACCTTAACATGGGAGGGGTGATTGAAAACCCCCCCCCCCACTTATGCAGCACCCGTACTTCCCCCATTCACTGGCCAACCCCGAATTCAGGTAGAAAAAAGCGGATTTTACTTCCCTTGACTTTTATTCGCCGTTTTTCACAGAAGAACTCTACAGATCTATTGTGGACCTAAGTAATATATAAGCTGATGAAATTATGGGTGCAAATCCCCAGTTGACCCTTGCCAGAGAACTTGTCTAGAAACCTATTACGTTTCCCGAATTTAAGACCTTTCTGGGCCTATCTGTCACGGTCCCTACCGTGCCAAGCAGACGGCGAGGCGTGGTCGCGCTCCAAGTGGCTCTAGGTGGAATTGAACCCAGGACCTCTCCGTTGCTGCTCCGGGTCTTTTCCTCTGAGCCACTTCTCAGCTGCTATTCTGCTTGCTGTCCATTGAAGCCTGGTCCTGAAATATGGCAGCGGTGGCAGCTGATTGCCTTCTCCTTGCAATCTGCAGGGGAAGGCTGCCTATCCTGGTAGAGAGCCAGCCCCCTGTCACCTAGGCAGTAAGGTTACCTTCCTGTTGACATGCTGATCATGTGACCAGGCTCCCAGTATAAAACACAATATTTTTTGCCTCACTCTGAGAGTACAACCCTTATACAATCAACCAGTTCAGCAGCCATGTGTTATCTGATCTTCCTGTCCGTGCCAACGGTAAAATCCTGTATTTAACACTGATCTTCTGCTAGGAGCAACCTGGACTGACCCTTGTCAGAGAAGGCTCAACTTCTGACCTTTGCAGGGGCTTTTGTCTATACCTTGGATGGGCTTGCTGCTGTCTCCTGCCCTTTGACCCCGGCCTGACACTACTTTCACAGCCAGTGGACTTTCCCTGTCTTCTCCAGCCCCTGACCACGGTTTGTCTCCCGGACCTGTTAGCGCTTCAGTGTGGGCCCTGCAGGCCTGACCGGTGAAATACTTTTGTGCCTGGACTATCTTCTGTTTCATCTGCTGCAGCCTTCCAGTCGGTGATCCGCTTGTACCTACTCCACGCACCTGACCATCATCTTCCCGCTGGTACCAGTGCCTCCCGGTGCATCCGTCCCTCTGTCCCAATCTCAGGGGGCGGATCGCATCAGGTCGCAAAGGTAAGCTCACAAGTCTGCAAAATGGACTCCGCTCAAGGTAAGCCCTCACACTATCCCTCCTCATGAGCATAAATTAAAAAAAATTGTTGCTGTCATATTGGTCCACTGACCCAATTCACCATATGCCCGTGTTCTCTGCTTACATGGCCGGGACTAAATATGAGCAGATCTTGTGGTTCATGCACTTTAACGACAGTGAACTCTGTTGTCTTTGGGGTGACCTTGAATACGAACGGTTCCACAAAATTCAGCCCCTCGTAAACCACTTCAACCAACAATTTGCAGCGTAGTTTATTCCCGATCAAGTTGTCTGGGTTGATCAGTCCCTGATAAAATTTTCTGGCCGCTTGTCTTTCAAACAGTATCTCCCCAGCAAGTGTGCCAAATATGGGGCCAAGATGTATAAGCTCTGTGAAAGGGCAACAGGCTATACATATAATTTTATAGTTAAAGAGGGAAGAGATAGTCACGTAGAGCCCCCCCAACTGTCCAGACTACATAGGTAGCAGCAGTAAGATTATTTAGGACTTGGTGTCACCCTTATTCAGAAAGGGGCAACACTTGTACGTGGACAATTATTACACAAGCGTGCCACTTTATAGTCACCTTTTTGATTGTGAAATTGGTGCATGTGACACTGTGCGATCTAATCACCAGGGCTTCTCCCAACGGCTTGTAGAGTCCCGACTTAGATGGGGGGAGAGAGCCTGCTTGAGATGTAATACATTGATCTCATCATCTTGCAGAATCACTTGAACTTCCTGAACAAACTTAACACCAATGCAAAACACACATGGAATATTTTCATGAGAAATCTGTCGATTTTCTCCAGTCAGTATAGAAGAATTCCAACAGCGACTGGTGTTGTGACATGCCTCTGTGTCCACAGCTGTCAATACAACCTATTTAATTCCCAAGGGGCCAACAGAATGAAGAGGAATGCACGAAGGGAGACTATATGAATCAAGCCCAACTGTGGACTTCACCAGCAAGGGATATGAACAACCAGATGATGGCACCATACTTAATTGCCCGTAGAACCCCAAAAAAGTGTCTGTATACCTATTTCTCTGCTGAATGCTTATGTGCTATACAAAGCATCAGGACGAAGTAGATCCATGCTAAAATTCCAGGAAGAGTGCATCACAGCCCTTCTGCTTCCAGACTGTGCTGTGGCCCAACTTCCAGTGGCGTCTCCAGCTTTCATATTTACAGGAAAAGGTTTTTTTCCTTGGGGGGCGTGTGAAAAAACAACTAAAAGAAACGGACAAAATGCAATACAGGAGAGACCTTTTTTATATATATATCCTGGGTAATCTATGCCAGTGTAGTTGCTTTACTACATTGGTAGGATCCCACAACGGGCCCTGAAAGTTCGGGTAAAGGAACATGTGAAAAATCTGCAGTTAGCTCCCTTCCTACTATACTGGGGCCCAAAGATCCCAGGGTGGCAGAAAACAAGAGATATATGTCACCAGCACACCAAGAAAATATAAGGGTCCAAAGCAGTGGGAGAACTCTCAGGGTTGCAAAGGTTGTCTTGCCAGAAGCCCTGGTGTTCTGCCACTGTGGGGTTCCCCAGCTGTCCTGTCCCTGCTATTGACAGCGCTGGTCTGGCATATATCACCTTGGCAGCGGTGGCAGACTATTAGGACCTAGTGCTGGTGACATTATGGATGAATGCAGGGGAAGGCTGGCACTATTGGTTATAGAGAGCCGAGCCCCCAGATGGTCACCTAGCAGCAGTAATGTTGTATTACCTTCTCTGTTGACATGCTGATCAGGATGTGATCCAGGTGATGCTCCCAGTCAGATCTAATAAACACAATATTTTTTAGCATCAAGAGTACAACCACATATATACAATCAACCATATGTTCAGCAGCCATGTGGGCTCTATGCCTATAAAGTGTGGGCTTTGATCAATAAAATCACTGATATTTAACACTAGGATTTGACTAGGAGCATCACCTGGATTGCATCCCGATCAGCTTGTCAGAGAAGGCTCAACTGCTGCTAAGCAACCTGCAGGGAGCTCAACTGTCTACAACCAATAGAGATGGGCTTGCTCGTGTTTAAAATCCCACATGCCCAATCCCGCCAGGAAGCCGACACTCCACAGTGCTAATCACAGCCAGTGAGACATTTCTTGATCTGTGCAGCTGCAGACCGGGAAATGTCTCACCACCTGTGATTAGCGCTGTGCAGTGTGGGCTTCCTGGCAGGCTCTGGCATGTGGAATTTTGAACATGCCCAGCTCATCTCTAACAACAAATTGTGCTGGCCCTTTACATCAGCCCCATAAAGTAACCAGCACTGGGTTCCTATGTGCTGCTGCCGCTGCCATGGAGACAGAGACCAGTGCTGTGAATAGCCAGGACAGGACAGCAACTCTGGTTGTTCCACCACTGGGAGGATTCCCCCATCCACCTTTAATGTGTAGATGGGGAAATTGGATCATTTCTTTTTTTTTTCCATTCAACTTAATAGTTGAATGAAAAAAAGTGATCAATTTATGGGCTGCCTAAGAGCTAATACCAGCCATAGACAGTTTAAATCTCAGCTGGTTCAGCAGGAACTGGCTGAGATTTGAACCATTAATGAGCAGATTCTCTTATGATTATCACTAGTGGTTGCTGTATAGCCACTAGTGATAATCACTGTTTGTCGGAGAATATAATTGCTGGGCAGGAGGGATATTCCCCTGCCAGCACTATCTGTGTTGATGGGGAAATCATGCAAGTTTTTTCCTGCAATCTGTGGATGCAGGTAAGAAATTTGCACCGTATATTACCTGCCTAACTGAAAGTAAATTGTGAATGTCTTGAAAGAACAGGAGAGGACGAGGGAGACAGATGGGGGAGAGAAGGGATGGAGATAATGCAGTTCAGTAATTACAGTGTACTGCAGTCTGCAGTGCACACACTTACCCACGGTCCAGGCTAGAATCTCAGGCGGCGTACACACGACCGAGGTTCTCGCTAGAAACCAGCGAGAACCTCGCTGGAAGCTGCATTCCAGCGAGAACCTCGGCCGTGTGTACGCTGTCGGCGAGCATCCCGTCGGGAATGCCGTCGAGCAGAAATAGAGAGCATGTTCTCTATTTGTTCGACGGCCCGCCTGGATGAATGGCTGGTTGCCATTCCCGACGGGCGGGTCGCCGAATCTGACGGCTGGCAGAGAACCTCGACGGGCGGAACGATGTGTTCTGCCCGTCGAGGTTCTCTGCCGTGTGTACGCGGCATCATTCACACACAGCCAGGAATGCTGCTGATTTTCATATTTCCCGCCCACATATCCCATCTCTTCAGATACAGCACACCGTGATAGTGTGGGCGGGACTGAAAGGAGGAGGATGAGGAGCTGTATTCCTCCCTGATCGTATGTGAGGAGAGAGGTGGCTGGACTCGCTGGGCTGTAAAAGAGTGTCATAGACTGACACTCGGCTCAGCTTGCAGTCACCACTCTCGGAATTTACAGGTTGGTTCTCCTGTCCTAAAGATGTGAGAAATCAGTCTTTTTTTTTCAGTAACTGAGATGAAGGCTTGCCCCTGCAGTCCTTTCTGCAACTTGCTCTTCTCCATGCCAATGAGAATGCAGGAGAAGGAGCAGATCGTGCGGCTGTGGTTGTGTGAGCCCCCGCATTATGCAGTGTCAGCGAGTAGAGAGAAGGGGAGGAATGCCCCGCAAAGCTCACTGGGGACGTTCTCCCTCTCAGGAGAGACTGTTACTCCAGCGGCAGCCCGAGCAAAATACAAAAAAAAACTTTTTTTTGGGGGGCACAGCATAATGTTGGGGGGGGGGTCAGGGCCCCCTCTAGGGTCGCCATTGCCAACTTCCCAATGCAAATGCAGTGAGCCAGCTGCACGAGAGGCACTTTCTAGGTACCCGTACCCAAAGAGCAACCCTAAAGACGTGTGCAGAAAAAACAGATATAGGTGTGACACCTACTTTTATTTTCCCTCCTGTCCTGACCAACCTGGTCTCTTCATTATAAATGTTTCCGTCAATAGTGGAGTATTAGAGTAGGGTACAGCACTGCACAGTCCTAGGGCACACTATCAAACAGGGTCTCAAAAGATGATATGGCAATCACATTTTGAAAGACCCCAATCTGGAACGTTTACAGCAGTGGTTCTCAACCTTTCTAGTACTGTGACCCCTTGATAACATTTCCAAAGTTGTGGGGACCTCCAACAGTAAATTTATTTTCATAGCGTGGGTTGTCAGCACCCAAAGCAAGATTTGCGCCCCCAACCCATGGACATTTAGCGCTCCAGAGTCCCTTCCACTCGTACAGTATTAAAACCCCTTATGGTACATTTTAGGATGTACCACTCACTCTTTGTTCTTCTTTCTATCCCTTATTTTTTTTTCCCATCCCCGTCTCTAGCCGTCTTTCGTGTTCTCTCTTATTTGTTCCTCTCCCTTCCATGTATTCTGTATTTTTATTTCTTCTCTTACTCCTTGGTGGGAGGGCCTTGTAGGGAATGGGATGAGTGGCAATGCTGGGGGGAATTCTGATCAGCCAACTTAGGTGCTCTTGATCAAGGTCATCTGCTGATCCGAGAACTGTAGTGGGGACTTTTAATGGCAACTATAATAATAGGTAGAGTTACTCACTGTGTCTCCAACTTTATAATGTCTCATAGCAGTGATGCTTTGCTGAAATCAGGAGATAGGGTCTCCACTTCACATTCCCCACTAGTCAGCTGACCTCTAGTCTCTGCCCCCCCATCCATGCCATGAACTGAATGGGTGGCTGCAAAAAGGCTGAGTGGGTAGCCGCAAGCTCAAGGGACAGCCCTGCTGGGCAGAATGGGAAATAGCTTGGAGAGCGGCACGGGCGTCAGAAGCAGCCCAGGATTTGCTGACCCCCCTGGCAAATTTCGACCCCCAGGTTGAGAACCACTGGTTTAGTTTAAAATAAAAGTGCAAAAAAATAAAGCCCAAAATGGTTGTTTTTCTTCTCTCTATTGTTACTGTATTTTATGCTTAACAGTTACTGTGTTTTATTGTATTTGCTTTGCAGGTATGGTACAGTCAGGTCCAAAAATATTGGAACATCAACACAATTCTAATCTTTTTGGACAGTGGGTTTGAAATTAAACAAACAAGATATGTTTTAACTGCAGACTTTTAGCTTTAATTTGAGGGTAGTTACATCCAAATCAGGTGAACGGTGTTAGAATTACAAGTTTGTATATGTGGCTCCCACTTTTTAAGAGACCAAAAGTAATGGGACAGATTAACAATCATAAAGCAGACGTTCACTTTTTAATACTTGGTTGCAAATCCTTTGCAGTCAATTACACCCTAAAGTCTGGAACGCATAGACATCACCAGACACTGGGTTTCTTCCCTGGTGATGCTCTGCCAGGCTTCTACTGCAACTGTCTTCAGTTCCTGCTTGTTCTTGGGGCATTTTGTCTTCAGCAAGTGAAATGCATGCTCATTCGGATTCAGGTCAGTTGATTGACTTGGCCATTGCATAACATTCCACTTCTTTCCCTTAAAAAAACCTCTTTGGTTGCTTTCACAGTATGCTTCGGCTCATTATCCATCTGCACTGTGAAGCGCCGTCCAATGAGCTCTGAAGCATTTGGCTGATTATGAGCAAATAATATTGCCTGAAACACTTCAGAATTCATCCTGCTGCTTTTGTCAGCAGTCACATCATCAAAAAATACAAGAGAACCAGTTCCATTGGCAGCCATTCATGCCCACGCCATGACACTACCACCACCATGCTTCACTGATGTGGTAGGCTTTGGATCATGAGCAGTTCATTCTCCATACTCTTCTCATCATTCTGGTACAAGTTGATCTTAGTCTCATCTATCCATAGAATGTCATTCCAGAACTGTGAAGGCTTTTATTTATTTTTAGATGATGTTTGACAAACTCCTATCTGGCCTTACTGGTTTTGAGGCTCACCAATGGTTTACATCTTGTGGTGAACCCTCTGTATTTACTCTGATGAAGTCTTCTCTTGATTGTTGAATTTGATACACATACACCTACCTCCTGGAGAGTGTTCTTGATCTCACCAACTGTTGTGAAGGGTGTTTTCTTCACCACGGAAATAATTTTTCGGTCATCGACCACAGTTGTTTTCTATGGTCTTCCGGCGTAGCTCACTGATTTGGCCACACCTAATGTTTTATCTATCCCTTCAATTTTGTTTTCTTTTTTTTCAGGCAATGATAGCTTGCTTCACTGATAGTGACAGCTCTTTGGATCTCATATTGAGAGTTAACAGCAACAGATTCCAAATAGCATACTTGAAATGAACCCTGGACCTTTTATTTGTTCTTTGTAACTGGGATGGGGGAACAACACACACCTGGCCACAGAACAGCCAATTGTCCCATTAGTTTTGGTCACTTAAAAAGTGGGAGGCACATATACACACTGTTGTAATTCCTACACCGTTCACCTGATTTGGATGTAAATACCCTCAAATTAAAGCTCATAGTCTGCAGTTAAGCACATCATGTTCTCAATATTTATGGACCTGACTGTATGTCCTACTGTAACGTTACCGTTTTTATTGTTAACTATTACTTGCTTTGCAGGTACACCCTTCAGCTGCAGCACAGGTTTATTTATTCTAACAGCAACAGTTTTTTTTTTGTTTACAAAAAATAAATAAAGCAGGTATGTCAAAGCGTAGGGGTGGACATTAAGGGCGGATTGCCCCTATGCGTCAGCATATATTTATTTACTTTTCTTGGCAGAGATTTCTTCATCCACATCAATCGATGTGAATAGAGGAATCTGTTGGGCTGAACAAAAAAAAAAAAGACCAGTGCATGTATGCCTATCATTAGAAGTGGGTGGACGCAGGGCAGTATTCTAATGGTGGGCATACCACCAATTGATTAATGTGAATGTAGGAATCTATTCTCTTTTTTCATCCATAGGGTGCATAGGGGGAAAAAAATAATTACAATATATTCCAAACAAGGACCAGTGACGTACCAGTGCTGCTGGACTTTGAAAATAATGATACCATTCTGGTATGACCACTTAGCTGGTGGTCGGCTTTCATGTAAAAGAAGTATCGAGTATCATGGGAAATGTAGTTTCAAAACATCTGGGGTGCTAAGGTTCACCATCACTGGTCCAGGCGATTTCTTTGGATCTACCGTGTTTCCCCGAAAATAAGACGTACTCCGAAAATAAGCCGTATTGGGATTTCGACACAAGATCGAAATATAAGACACCCCTCCGAAAATAAGACGTAGCGATGGCGTGTCTAATCTCCGAAAATAAGACATAGCGATGGCGTGTCGAATCTCTGAAAATAAGACGTAGTGATGGGCGTGTTGTATGCGTAGCCACGCGGAGCAGTAAACACATGATAGGCGTACGGTACTGTACTGGTGCGGAGCTCAGGAGCTGAAGTGAGGAGAAGAACACTCTGTAAACCTGTAAAGCTTCTCCCAGCAAACCCCTCTCTCACCCCACACAAACACCAGGGGATAGGGGGAAAAGCTGCTACTGTACTGAGCCCAAAGAGATCACCCCAGCTCCACATCCGCTTTGCTGGCCTATCTTTCTGTACAGCCAGACAAGATGAGTGCAAAAAGAAAGAGTTATTCTGTTGAGTACAAGAAAGGAATTGTGGAGGACTCCCGAGGCAAGAATCTTACGGCTTTTTGCAAAGAGAAGAAGTTGGATATCCGAATGGTCCAAAAATGGCGCGCAGAATACGATAATCTCAGTCTACAGGTGGACAGAGGAAATGCTAAGAAGCGCAAGTGTGGTTCAGGTAGGCAACCTTTATTTTCTGAGCTGGAAGATATGATCAGTGAATGGGTTGCTGACAGGAGAGCAAAGGCTTTGGTTGTGCGCAGGGCTGATATTCAAACATTTGCCCTTGCAACGGTACCACAATTCGACATATCCCCAGAATTCAAAGCATCACAACACTGGCTGGATCGCTTCCTTCAGCGATATGAACTGTCTCTCAGAAAATCAACAACACTGTTTAAGTTGGAAGATGCTGAAGTTATTAAAGGGGAGTTTCACCCACAATTTCACTTTTTAAATATAAATACCCCTGTAATACACAAGCTTAATGTATTCTAGTAAAGTTAGTCTGTAAACTAAGGTCCGTTGTTACAGCATTTAGATTATAATCTAGAAATAGACTGTGGCCATCTTAAGTGTGGGCATCATGAAGCCTGACTGTATGACTTCCTGGATTTCAGCTTTGCATATCTTGCACATGCTCAGTGCTGCACAAGCAATGTAATAGGTTTCAGTCAGGTTTGCAAGGACTACTGGGATACATGATGCCTATCCCAGAAACCCTTGCAAATAGCCTTGTGACTTAATAGCCTAATACTTAATAGCCTAGGCTAATAAGGAGGAAGTAATAAAGGACTACAAAATAAAGGTATTTACAAGCAACAAAATAAATAAAAATTGTGCATTCTGAACACTATGAGATTAGGGCATGCAGCACAGAGAAACATAAAAAAATGTGTGAAACTCCACTTTAAGCGAGCACTTGCATTCAAGTCCTTTGTTGATGGCATCGACTTTTCTAAATACCAACTTTGCTAATGTTAATGTAAACCACATAGATTTGTAACCAATGTTAATGTATGAAAAATAAAATAGAGAATTGAAAAAAAAAATACCAACTTTGCAACATGATTGCTATGGATGAAACTGCAGTGTTTATGGGTCAAGGAGCCCAAACAACAATTGACCAAAGGGGTGCCTCCTCAATCTACGTTCCCTCCACTGGTTATGAAAGTGCACGTGTTACCTGTATTTTGGCAATTCGTCTTGATGGGACGAAAGCCACACCTGTTATCATCAGTAAGGGCAAGAAAGATAAGTTGGAACGTGTTTCTGGCATTTATGTTCTTGAAACCGAAAAAGCCTGGTGCACACAAGCAGTTATAAGGAAGTGGCTTGATTTAATGCTGCCACTTGTTTTGCGAAGTGGCCAAAGAGGTCTGCTTGTCTGGGATTCAGCCAGCACTCACCGTGCTAAAGACATGAAGAACTTCCTTGCAGAGAGAAGAATAGATCAAATAATGATTCCTGCAGGAATGACTGCCTATCTGCAGACCCTGGATATTGCAATAAACAAGCCATTCAAAGACCATTTGCGTATGGAAATAAATGACTACATTGAAAATAGAATGACAAGAAATCAGCGTGGAAACTTTGTGAAACCTGGCCTGCAAGAGGTCGTGATTTGGGTGAAGAATTCATGGGAAAAAATCACTGAAAGTGTTGTTGCCAATGCACTCCGAGCAGGTTACATGGATAAGAGCTGCTCATTTAATGAGAGCTCTATTGCTCGACATGAAAGATTGGGGCCAATGGTTCTAAAGGAACTGGAGTCGCATAAAAATTCAGGATGGAATTCCGAGTTTGGAGAGTTATGACGATGTTCTAGAAGAAGATGACTTAACTGTATTTGAATAAATTTAGATTGTTGAAGAAGACGACTTAACTGTATTTGAATAAATGTAGATTGTTGAAGAAGACGACTTAACTGTATTTGAATAAATGTAGATTGTTGAAGAAGACGACTTAACTGTATTTGAATAAATGTAGATTGTTGTACCATACTTGCCGGTAAAAAAAATAAGACACCCCCGAAAATAAGCCATAGTGTGATTTCTTGAGGGAAAAAAAATATATAAGACGGTGTCTTATTTTTGGGGAAACACGGTATACTTGAGATTGCGCCTGTGCAAGGTTTTTAAGAAACTTCTTGCCCAATATTAGACTTTGGATGGATGATCTCCAAAAAATATCCATGCCACAGAGTTGGATAATCTGTACAAAAAAGTAGCGATCAAAATTTAAATGTACACAAATATTTTCTTGGGGGGGGGGAACCCGCACCCAACATCTATATTCACTGCTGACATATAGAACACATGAAATAAAGGTGTACAAAGTAAAGCCACAGTAACAAAAATGATTTGATCCCTGTAGATTTTGTACGTTTACCAACTTACAAAGAAATGAAGCGTCTATAATTGTCATTATAGGTGCATTTTAAAATGAGAGAGACAGAATATCAACCAAAAATCCTGAAAAAAAAACATGATACAAACCGAGTTGCAGTTTAGCGAGTATTTGATCCCCTACCAACAATAATTCTGGCTCCCACAGACTGGCTACAGTATGTGTAGAGTGAAAGATAGGGGGCGCTGCAAATAGTTAAATAGCTTAATATTCATAAAAGCTAGAAATTACTACTAATATCCAACATTTAGCAAAACAGTGAATAATAATAGTAATAACCAACATAGTGTAGTACTCCCTAGGTAGATACATTGTACAATCTAGAATAATATTGTGCAACAAAAGTCCATTAACCACTTAAGGACCGGACCAATACGCTGGTAAATGACCCAAGGGGTCAATTCGGCACTGCGTCGCTTTGAAAATTGCGCGGTCGTGCGACATGGCTCCCAAACAAAATTTGCGTCCTTTTCTTCCCACAAATAGAGCTTTCTTTTGGTGGTATTTGATCGCCTCTGCGATTTTTATTTTTTGCGCTATATACAAAAATAGAGCGACATTTTTGAAAAAAAATCAATATTTTTTACGTTTTGTTATAAGAAAAATCAAATAAACTAAATTGTAGTCAAACATTTAGGCCAAAATGTATTTAGCATCGTCTTTAGTAAAAAAATAAAAATAATAGCTACCTAGCGGGAACAGCGACACTAATACAGCGATCAGAAAAATGATCGCTTAGTGACACTGGCAATAGGGAGTGAAAGGGTTAACTAGGGCGGTGATCAAGGGGTTAAAACTTTATTAGGGGGTTACGGGGCTATCCTGAACCTAACACTAACTGCCTGTCACACTGACACTAAATGCAGTGATCAGTACACTGCATTCAGTGACACTGTGACAGGGGGTGGGGGGGTGATCGCAAGGGGTTAATGTGCCTGCGTGTACTGGTGTCAGTGTAGTGTTGTGCAGACTTACTATGTGATGTGATCTCTCCTCAGCGGCGGTTGAAAAAAACGCCGAGAGCAGTGATCACATCACTTCCCTCTTCCTGTGTTTACACAGGAGGAGGAATTGCACTGCAGGGGGAGCGCGCGCATTGGCTGGGAGCGATTCGGAGGGGGCGGACAAAAACGAACAGCCGCCCCCTCAGCAGGGATCGCTCGTACAGCCACCGGGACTGTCGCATGTATCGGGGGGGGGGGGGGGGGGGTTAGGGGGGTCCCGATCGGACCCCCGTCTAGGCAGCAACATGTATATATACGTTGATGTGCCTGTCGGTGCCATTCTGCCGACGTAAATGTACATGCGGTGGTCCTTAACCACTTGCCCACGGCGTCATGGTAAAAAGACGTCATGTTTTTAAAGATGGATATCTCAGTAACGGCAGCAGCTACAACCGAGATATCCATCTTTTCCGTGGGCAGTCCTGTACACAATAATGGCGGTCTCCGTGGCGGATTCGGTTTACTGGAGCCGTCGGTAGCGGCGGAGGGGATCGGGTCCTGTCGGCAGCTGTGTTGGGATAAGAGTGAGGGAAAAATCGCCCCCACCCGTCCCCCATAGCTCTGCTGGGCGGAAGTGACGTGACGTCAAAACGTCAGTCCCGCCCAGCGTCTTAAAAGAAACATTTTTTTTTACTGACATTTGAAAAATGACTTTTTTTTTCTTTTTTTGCATTTAAGCCTAAATATGAGATCTGAGGTCTTTTTGACCCCAGATCTCATATTTAAGAGGACCTGTCATGCTTTTTTTCTATTACAAGGGATGTTTACATAGGAATAAAAGTGATATTTTTTTATTTTTATTTATTTTGGTGTATAAAATTATAAACTAATTTAAAATAAATAAGAAAACAAAACAATTTTTTTTTTAAACCGCCCCAAGTATTGCAATGACTGCCATTTTATTCTCTAGGGTGTTAGAAAAATATATATATAATGTTTGGGGGGTTTAAGTAATTTTCTAGCAAAAAAAACAGTTTTAGTCTCGTAAACACCGAATCTGAAAAACAGGCCGGTGGGCAAGTGGTTAATGAAAAGTGCTGTTGATAAAACTTTGTGCTCGAAGAATATCACTCCACCAATAGAAATTTCCACCTCCACCAAAAGGAGACAATCACCGCAAATGTGCTCAAGGATGGCACCTTACCGCAAGATGTTGACCTATTTAATTAAAAATAGGTCAATAACAGCATATGGCAAAAGCCATGGATTTCATGCGCAGCTAAGTCACTTGATTCCACCAGACTCCATAGCCAATTTAACAAACCAGAAAAAAGGAAGAAAAACCACCATAGAATAATAATGTTTTGGGGCGTGGTCTAGCCGAGATCAGAGATGGCCGCTTAGTTGGTGAGCTCCCGCCGCTACAGATTGTAAGCTTCGGCTAACGGAACCGTTAAGGGGTCCTGTCTTCCGAGATACGACAGATCTGATACCCGCACTCACGGTGATCAGCCCCATACTATTTATCGCTCTACCTGACGTATATTGGCTACATTGTGACCCTTTGAACTATACCTATACGGAAGAGTGATGGCCGAACTGCTGGAAGACCTGTACTCTGCTACGATCGCATCGCAAGGGTACAGCGGAACGAATCCCCTTACCGATGACCGGAATCTCCGTTATGCTGCGGACCCCCAACAGGGTCCTAGTTTAAATGATCTCTGTTCCGTGGCAGCTGACATCAAGGAGACGCTGTCAGAGGCCATTGCGGATCTTAAAAAAATCGACATATGCGCAGTTACAGCACGCGTCACTGACATAGAGAAGACAACTGCGCACCAAACCGCAGCTATGCGTCATGTAAACCGCAAGGTTAACGTTAACACTGTTTTACTGAGAGACTTATACCGTCAAACAGAGGACCTTGAAAACAGAAGCAGGAGGCACAATTTGCGGGTGCGGGGAGTACCCGAATCGGTGGATTTCGATCAACTCTCCCCCGCAATATTGGGTATTTTTAATGACCCGTTAGGTCGCCCTCCCTTAACTGCTATTAAAATGGAACACTTTCACAGGGTCCTGAGATCCAAGGGCAAACCTTCCGACCCTCCTAGGGATGTAATTTGCCACATTGATGACTTCTTACTTAGGGAAAATATCCTGCGAAACGCAAGATTACGCTCCACTATAAAGTTTGAAGGCTCTTCGATTTTTATCTTTCAAGATCTATCGAACATTACACTTCAGAATAAACGTGACTTGAAACCTTTACTAGATGCCTTACGGAGTAAAAGCATTATTTACAAATGGAAATTTCCATTCGGACTACAGGCAACCAACCGGGGTCACACTGCTATATTGAGAGTACCCGAAGATCTACACGCTTTTTTGCAAGGCTATGGACATTCCCTACATGGAACTGCCGAATTGGTATGCTGATTTTCGCATCAAAAATTCCATTAAAGATTGCACGAGAGATGATGCCATGGAAACGGTCCCTTCCAGATTCAGGAGACGTCGCTCCCAATCCGACGATGATCTACTAAAAACTCTTCTGACATGCAAACCTCTGATCTCATATGAACAGGCTCTCCGCGTCCTAGGAAACCCAGGAAGGAAAAATGAGTGTATTTTATTGTCCACATTATTTACCAAGGCTGCCTGAAATTGCACGTATATTCTCTGAAGTTAAACTTAAACATTGTTTGTTTTTGTTAGTTTTGAGCCACACATGCTTATCTACCCCTGGTTTGATTTTTTCTCTTTTGCTACCATATTTTGTGGTTTGAATTTCTTATGACAAATAGAAACATGGTTTCTCTTTGTTATTGTAAACTTTACCATTTGTATCTACTTTGGTGTTGCTGTCCTATCTAAGCTCACATGCAAATGGTCAGCAATTTTTTTTGGAAATTCCTTTTTTTTTTTTTTAAACATATGGATAGTAGAATTTTTTTCTTATTTTATTGCAACTACTGGGGGGGTTAAGCATGTGGGTTTAATCCGGACAACACCCCTGAATTGTTACTGTTAAATAGATGCTGTATATTTCACTTGTTCTAATTACGGACGTATGAAGCATTATCAGATTCCGGTCCCTCATTCTTTATAATGGAACATCCGTTAGCTTTACTGATGTTCTACTATGATACTGCTCTCCCTGTCAGTCTGTAAGTGGCGGACGACCAGACATTTTGGTTAATAGTTCTTTGAATCGGTTCACTCCAACCCCCACGAAGTAGATCTTATTGGATTTTGTCCTAGTGAGATACTACTTCCCTTTGTACCGTACATTTTTCCCTGTGGGGAAATCTCTGTTTTGATAGTTCTTCACTTCTGTTTATTTAAAACCGGTACTATATTCTGAGTCTTCCATACTAAGTACCTAATATTTCCCATTTCCCTCATTTTCCCTTTATTTATCTGAGTGCCCATCTTCCCTTTCGTAAATATGGCGCTTCCCACTAATTTTAAGACAGACTCGCAAAAGAAAATTAAGCTTTACTCTTTTAATGTGAAAGGCCTCAATATCCCTGAGAAGAGGTCGAAACTAATGCTAATATTAAAGAAATCGAAGGCAGACATAATATTTTTACAGGAGACTCACTTTAAGACAGACAAATGCCCGACCTTTAAGGACAATTTTTTTTCCCATATGGTCCATACTGCTAACCTAGAATCCAAATCCAAAGGAGTGTCTATACTAATATCTAAACATTGCCCCTTCCAGATTGTCGATACTAAAATCGATAGTGAAAGCAGATACTTATTTATTAAAGGCTCCCTGTACAATAAACCTGTAACCCTGGCCAACATATATGCCCCCAACAGACTTCAAATCCCATTCTTTGAAAATACTATTCAAGCCCTGAAGTCTTTCACTGCTGGCTCACTGATACTGGGAGGCGACTTTAACATTGCCCTCAATCCCCTTTTGGACACCTCTTCTGGCTCTTCCAAAACCTTGTTTAGAACCCTGAGTGTCATTAAAAACTTGCTGCAGGACCTTTCTGTACACGACACTTGGTGTGTACTACACCCCTCCTCTAAAGACTTTACTTTTTATTCTCTTCCTCACGATACCTATTCTAGAATTGATTTTTTTTTTTGTCCCAAAACGATCTAAATATTGTTGAAAACGCCACGGTGGAACCCATGCTGATATCAGATCATAACCCAATTACTTTATGTTTAACCTTTAAAGATAAACCCGTTCTTCCTAGAAATTGGAGACTTGATGATTCTCTCCTTAGCTATGCTGATAATCTGCAAAGATCGGATTCACAAATCTCTGATTTCTTTGAATATAATACTACTGGCGATGTACATCCCATGATTGTCTGGCTCGCACACAAATGTGTCATCAGAGGTGATCTAATCTCGTTAAGAGCGAAAAGGAACAAAATTAATCAGGCCCACATAAATAACCTGACTGATGAGAAATCAATAGCTTTGAACTTCTACACAAACTCACATTGGCATTGAATACTCTTGAAGAGCTTTCAAAACTCAGAGTGGAACTGACCGACATTTTGGATAAAAAGGTCAGGCGCAGCTTTGATCTCTCGGAAATTCTTCTACGAGTATGGAAATAAAACGGGCAAGTTATTAGCCAACGCCTTGCATTCAAAATCTAAAAAATATGAGAATATTTATACCATAACTGACCCAAAAGGTAAATAAATTTACTTCTACCAAGGATATTGCAGATCAATTTCACATTTTTTATTCCAAACTATCATTTTCCACCTGAATCCCGCACTAAGAATTCACCTTTGAGAAAAGATCTAATATCTGAATTTTTATGAAGTTATAGCCCCAATGCCTTATCTGTGGATGTAGCGAAAGATCTAGATAGACCTCTAGGATTGGGAGAAGCTTTTACTGCACTTGGCCAACTTGAAACCAGAAAAAGCCCTGGTCCGGATGGTTTCTCTGTTAACTATTATAGATCTTTTAAAGACATTTCGATCTCCCACTTCATTGATGCATTTAACTCCAACCCCTTCCCATCCCCACTTCCCAATGATCTCTTAGAAGCTCATATTGTTAGGATTCCCAAACCTAATAAAGACAAAACTCTTGTATCTAACTACAGACCCATTTCTCTTCTAAACATCGATATTAAATTATACGCTAAAATCATTGAGAACCGCCTACTTCCATTAATTCCTCAAATAATCTCCCTCGATCAAACGGGTTTCACACCGGGGTAGAGAAGCTAAAGACAACACCATAAAAGCTCTGCATATTCAACATTGGCTTATTAAATCCAAATCCCCGGGGGTTTTTTTGTCCCTCGACGTGGAGAAGGCCTTTGACAGGATCGCTTGGGACTATATGTTGGAGGCTCTAAAATCTTTGGGCATACAAAAATCGAATGTTAGGTTTTATCAACCTTTTATATTCATCCCCCACGGCTAGAATCAAAATAAATGGTGACCTGTCAGAGGCCTTCTCCATGTCGAACGGCACTCGTCAGAGTTGCCCTCTGTCGCCCTTGATATTCATAATTATACTAGAGCCATTCTTACATGGACTGTGGGAAAATGTAGATATTAAAGGTATTGTTATTGACAATACGACATATAAATTGGCAGCCTTCGCGGACGACATCTTGTTATTCCTTACCAACCCAATAATTACAATTCCCAATCTACTAAAAGATTTTTCCCTATTTAAGACCATTTCAAATTTTAAAATAAACTTCACTAAATCTAAGCTCTGAATATTTCCTTACCCAATGATATAGTAGACCAATGCAAATTTAATTTTCCGTTTACCTGGGAGAAAGAATCTATACCTTATTTGGGAATCATCGAACATAGATGATCTTTACGCTAATAATTTCATTCCCTTGTTAAACACAATCAAGATAGATTTGCTTGAATGGAATAAAAAGGTCTCTTCTCGTGGTTTGGGAGAGCCAACATCATCAAAATGTGTATCTTGCCTAGAATTCTATACCTCTTCCAGACTATTCCTGTTAAAATCCCCAACACATTTTTCAAAACTTTGAAACAAATATGCCTGAAATTTCTATGGAATTCTAAACAACCCCAAATTAAATGGGACAAGCTTACTGTACCGAAATCCTTAGGTGGGACTGGGCTGCCGGATTTTAAAAATTATTATTGGGCTTGCCATCTGTCTAGGATTATCAATTGGCACTTACACAGGAGCTCTAAAGATTGGATTTGCTTGGAAGAATCTTTATTCTCTACATCGATCCCTTTAAAAAAACGCATGGATCGATCCTAGGAAGATTGCACAATCTGCAAACACTCATCCCATTACAGGGACTTCCCTCAAAATTTTCAGATCCCTGTGTAAAAGGATGAAACTCTCTACCATATATGGACCTATTACCCCGATTGCCTTCAACCCCGAAATATCCCGGAGTCCTAATATTATCACTTCCTCTGATTCTACTTCCGAAGTGGCTTGCAGGGCTGAAATTTTCTTTGAACGTGGTAATCTTATATCCTTTGAACGTTTTTCCGCTAAATTCCCAAACCTTATTGTTTCTCCACGTAACTTTGAATTGATCACTTGTTTTTTGAATAAATTTGGTTTCACTAGCATCTGGCACAGACCTAAGACCACTTTTGAATCCATCTGTACGAGAATTACTCCCCAGGGTCATTTAATTTCCCTCATGTATAGTGTTTTGAGTTTGACGGTAGATCCACAATTAGACGATACTAATAGGAAATGGGAAAGAGATTTAAAAGTATCAATTTCTAACGACCAATGGAATTCGATCTTTCACCGCCTACACAAAGGTTCATTGAACGTCCTGATCCAAGAAAATAGTTACAAGATATATTTCAAGGGGGTATAGAACCCCTTATGTGATCAATACAGTTCAAACATATCCCCTTTGTGTTGGCGGTGTAAACTTGTGAATGGTAGGTACTCTTTTCCCTATATGGTGGGAGTGCTCGGTTATCACAGCCTTCTGGAAATCCGTCCATGACCTTATAGTACCCATCACCACCTACACTCCAGACTTTACAGCTGAACAATACCTATTACACCTCTCGTCGCTGCCCAATTCGGTTTATAAAAACTCCATTATCATTCATCTTATCAATGCGGCCAGGCTGTGTATCCCAGTTAAGTGGTCACATGCTTTCCCCCCCCTAAAAATTTCTGACTGGATACGCAAAGTTGACCATATCGCATATATGGAAGACCTGATATCCCATTCTAAAGACTCTTCTAGGACCTTTCCGAGATAAATGGGCATGTTGGTCTCGCTTCACAGAGTCTGCAGAATACCATACTTTACTGTGCTCTTAGAGGAATCCTGAATCTGATATACTTCTGTTACTCTTCTATCTAATTTTGTATCGTTTTGTTTTAAATTAATTCTACGGAGGTGGTGCTCTCAATTCTTCCTTGACTTGTCTTTTCCCTCGAGTGATTTATTATGCACTATATGTCATTGTGGTGTATCCATGGATCACTGATTTGATATTGTGAGCTTTGCGATGTGTTTTTTCTTTTTTGTGTTTCCTTTGAATGCATTGTTATTTTGCTCAATTTACTGTGTACATTGTGATATTGTTATCCTGTCTGTACCTTTTTATCTTAAAACCCAATAAACATAATTGTAAAAAAAAAAAAAAAAAAAAAAGGAATAATAATGTTTTTAATAAAACAATAAAACCGGACAACGCCAAGTGGCCCCTTACTTTGGTTGGTGCCTTGCCCCAGCACTGAGGCTAAACAACGTTGAAAGTTTAGTGGAGAGAAAGGTTACACGCTCGGGACGCTTGCAGGATAGTGTGCGTTCCAGGTGGTGGAAATTTTCTATTGGTGGAGTGATATTCTTCGAGCACAAGTTTTTATCAACAGCACTTTTCATTAATGGACTTTTGTTGCACATTATTGTTCTAGATTGTACAATTTATCTCCCTAGTTGGGAGTACCACCAGCAAGAAGCTTGGTGAGGAGGAGACAACTATTGGGGCGATTACTGTATTCATTGGCGTATAACTCACTTTTTTACCCTGAAAATAGAGGGTAAACTGTGCCTGCATATTATAACGCAGGGGGATGTGGACACTTTTTCCCTGAAACTTCCCTCTTAAAGTTAGGGTGCATGTTATATGCGGATAAATACGGTATTAACAAATGGAAGAAATACAAAACCATTAATCGCCTTCGGTCTGGAGCTCCATGGATGATCATGAGGATAGTGAGGGATTAGCCCAGAATTACACAGGAGGTTGTGAATGACCTCAAGGCAGTTGGGACCACAGCCACCAAACAAATCATTGGTAAAACATTCAGAGAAGGATTGGGAGAAAGTGCCGTGGTCAGATGAGACCAAAATTTTGCTCTTTGGCATTAATGTGGCTTGCAGTGTTTGGAGGAAGAAAAATACTGACTATGACCCCAAGACAGGGGTGTCAAACTGGTGGCCCTCCAGCTGTTGCAAAACTACAAGTCCCATGAGGCATTGCAAGGCTAACAGTTACAAGCATGACTCCCGCAGGCAGAGGCATGATGGGACTTGTAGTTTCGGAACAGCTGGAGGGCCGCCAGTTTGACACCCCTGCCCTAAGACATGGGTCTTCAAACTATGACCCTCCAGTTCAGGAACTACAATTCCCATCATGCCTTGCCATATCTGTAAGGGTTTTACAATGCCTCATGGGATGTGTAGTTCCGCAACAGCTGGAGGGCCGTAGTTTGAGGATCCCTGCCCTAAGACGACCATCTCCACAGTCAAGCACAGAGGTGGAAACATTATGCTTTGGGACCTCTGCTAAAAGTACAGGCCAACTTTGCCGCATTCAGGGGACAATGGATGGGGCAATTTATTGTAAAATCTTGGATGAGAACCTTCTTCTCAGCCAGAACACTGAAGATGGGTTTTCCAGCATGATAATGACCCAAAACATGCCGCCAAGGCAACAAAAGGAGTGTTTTAAGAAGCACATTAAGGTCATGGAGTGGCCAAGTCAGTCTCCAGATCCTAATCCTATAGAAAATTTATGGGAGGGAGCTAAAACGTAGAGTTGCCAAGCAACAGCCAAGAAACCTTAAGGCTCTAGAGAAAATCTGTAAAGAGTGGACCAACATCCCCCTGGAGCTGTGTGCAAATCTGGTCACCAACTACAAGAAACATTTTGCCTTTATCACAATTATTTCATCTTTGACGGCATGTCAGTGGTTTAAATTGTATGTGTAGGTAGCCCACCTGCAGCAGATATCTGTGAATCACTGCTACTTTGATTAATGGATATTTAAAGCTCCATTCTCCCACCACTCCCTGTACCTTACCCTACTTTATCCCTGTAAGCAGGTCCGTTGTGGCTAAAAAGCATTTGGGGAGTATGCACACAGTATGTATGCCATAATTTTTTTCATTGAATAAAGCAATAAGTACATTTTACTGTGGCTTGCAACTCATCTACTGCATATTTCCTGGGGTACAAAAAAAAACCCAGACGTGACAGCTGTTTGCACCAACCATGACACCAATAGCTTAATGAAAGATGGCACTTTCCATTTACGAAATGTCAGGCAGTGTGTTATATTTCTTTGTAGTTGGTCTCCATTATGGTAGAAAATGGACTAGCAGAGACAAGACAGCACAGATAGAGACAACATTGTAAAGAACGATCTGGTACACTTTCTATTACCTCGATGTGCCTTTTACAATTTGTCAGTTTTTTTTTTTTATCATCGAGTATTAGCTAGAAAAGTTTACAACTGGCTTTACATTCTATGAAAAATTGCTTAAAAAATTATTAAGTACTGTAACTACATGCATGCTAAACCTGGAGGCCGATTTGAATTTACGATTCCAGAGAACATTGTCTGGAAAAAGCTAGCAGCCAGAAAGCATTGCACGTGGCAAGGCAAAAATAGCAATGGGGTCCAAGCAAGGGAAATGTTCCTATTCCTCACATTGCTGGTAAAAAAAAAAAAATTTAAATATAGACACATCAGCCATTTAAAACACATTTCACACAATCACTGAAAGAAAATATAAGTTGTTGTGTCGATGGATTCTAGTAATAATAATAATAAAAAAAGCTTAATGCTTAATAATACAAACACAATATTTCACAAAGTCACCAATAAGCCACAAGTTTATTAAATCAATAGAAATAGTATAAATCTCAATTCTAGCTGCACCGACCCAAGAGCAAGACGAAAGGAGATCAGTCCGAGGCATCCTCACATCGTCAACTCCTACAAAGACAGAAAAAGCAGAGTTAAAGAATAATCTCTCGACAAACTGTTTTCATAGCTGTAAATTCCATTCCTTGTCATTTTGAGGTAGATAAAGATTTTTTTTTCTTTTTCTTAAGGATTTATTTTACATTTAAAGAAATATCACATCTAATTTTAATTTACTTATGGTCCAGTGAGACGATTAGTGTGCTGCTGTTTTATTTATACACCGAGCGTAGGGATTCTTGGTTTTAAAAATTTCATTTGAGCTTACATAGAGAACATGTATAGTAAATGTCTCAGCTGTGCTTAGAGCACACAAACAATTACAGGAATTTTAACGATAAACACCACTGCTGCACAGCCAGAATAACCACTCTACCATTTCCGGAGTCAACTCTGGCAATAGAACAGGAGGTGAAGATGGTGTAATTTAAAAAGGTATCAAATGAGCAAGCTGGAGGCTAAGGCTGCAATCTGTATTGCTGAACCTGAAAGCTGTGTTTAATACTGTCAGTTTGGATAAAAACATTGGCCCAGATTCACATACAATTAGACTATCGTAGAGTATCAGAAATACACTACGCCGCCGTTTTTTACCTGGCTCTACGTGGAATCCAGGTAGATTTTGTCCAGTAAACGACGGCGGCGTAGTGTATTTCTCCCGTCGCAATCCATCTGCGCGAGTAGGGGGCGTGAAGCATTTAAAATAGGCGCGTTCCCGCGGCGATTGAACTGCGCATGCTCAATTCGCAAATTTCCCGCCGTACATTGCGCGAAATCACGTCGTTACGTCATTTTTTCTTGAGTAGCGTCGTTTACGGAGATTCCTATTCCCGAACGAGTTACGTAAAAAAAAATAATAAT
The DNA here is from genome assembly GCA_029574335.1 of Rana kukunoris. Lineage (NCBI taxonomy): Eukaryota > Metazoa > Chordata > Amphibia > Anura > Ranidae > Rana > Rana kukunoris. The sequence goes on along the minus strand of CM056050.1, from coordinate 141,939,901 downwards.
AATTTTTAAATTCGACGCGGGAACGACGGCCATACTTAACATGGGCTACGCACCGTTAGACCAGCAAAAAGCTGGTCTAACAGTACGTATAAAAAAATAGACGAAAGCGATTGCGAAGACCGCTCGTATCTTCGTGGATCGCCGTAAAAATCTCATTTGCATATCCCGACGCATGAAAACGACGCAAACTCCTCCCAGCGGCCGCAAAAATATCGCAGCGTAGATCCGAAGGCTTACGAAGACGTAAGCCTCTCGGATCGAAGCCGCCGTATCATGGTTTGAGCATTCAAACTAGTGATACGGCGCGCAAAATTTGAAATTACTCGTGTCTAACACCAGTTAGACAGGCGTAATTGCTCTGTGAATCTGGGCCATTGATTTTAATTACACCAAGCCCCCAGGAAAACAAAGTGCACAGCAGGGGTGGGTAATTTAGCAAGGTGAGTTTATGATTGAATGGCACTATAGGCACATACTATCAAACTGGTCGATTGTAGAAATGCTTACAAAGTAAGATGTCCAAAATCCAAGCAAATGTTTTGTTAGAATTAAAGTTCTGAGAGTTACTGCTCTTGTAACGAGCTGCAATGTCCTGGAGTTTTTAGAATACATACTTACCATGATAGCATTTACTATGTCATTGCTGTTGTTCTTCAGAGCGCGCACAGCCTTCGCCCTAGACACATTTGCCTGTGACATTACAAGCTCAATGTCCTTAACTTCTACTCCATTCTCATCAACCTAAGATCAAAAAAGCAAAAAAAAAAGTTACATAGGTGTAGACACAAAGCATCTAAATCATGAACAGAACACAGAGGTCCTTTCATATTAATGTTCAGAGTGAAAGCATTCTACAGAAGGTTCCAACCACTGAGCTGAATATACCCCCCACAACAGTTCTCTTCAAAGCATTCAATCACAACACTTAGGCTCAGTTCACATATATGCAGGGCTGGTTTCTGTGCAGAGTCCCGTGCGGATTCCAAAATAGTAAAGGTGTGCATCTAGCCTAACTAAGCCCTGGGTTACACTCTGCTTCTACCCCATTTTAATATGCTAATGATTAATGCAAGTAAGGCTCAGTTTGCATATATGCAAATCGGATGAATTTTGAAATCGCATCTGGTTCGTATAACGGGAACCAGACCAGCTTTTAATGGAGCCAATTTGCATACATGTGGAACGGTTGCGGTGCGAATTAGAAAGGTGTCCTGTGCATTTTTCAGTCCAGGTGCGATTTAAGCATTAAATTCGTACCTGAACTAGACTGAAAAAATGCACAGGACCCCTTTCTAATTCGCACTGCAACCGTCCCACATGTATGCAAATTGGCTCCATTAAAAGCTTTTTTGGTTCCCATTATACAAACCAGATGCAGGTTCAACATGCATCAGATTTGCATATATGCAAACTGAGCCTTAACTTTTAATCATTAGCACATTAAAATGGAGGTAGAAGCCGAGTGTAACCCAGGGCTTAATAAGGCTGGATGCACACCTTTGCCATTTTGCCTAATGAGGGTTTCCATCAAAATCAAAGTATATACATTGGGACAGGTCAGTAGGTGTGTTAATGCACGTTATGACAAATGTCTGTGTGCTGACGTGCAATATAGTGTGCAGTAATGTGCAATGGGGAGAAACATGTGCTCTGAAGCATTTCCTTTGTTTCAGAGCACAAAAAAGTATTACATATGAAACAAGTCTAAATCCCACACAAAAGAACCATTACGGTTTGGGTAGCTAGTGACCCAGCTTTCTCTTACAAACAGGCTTCAATTCTGACAGTTCAGCCCCAGAAATTTGATTTAATTTGACCACCCCATGAGCCATTACATTAAATATAATGCAAAGTTTCAATGTCATATTTGCTTAAAAAATACACTACAATCGTTAACAGACTGGAACAGAACACAACTCGCAAAATGGCTGCTATATCCCTACTAGAGATTAGAGATAGATAGATATAGATATATATATCTATAAAAAAGGAGATAAAGCAAAGCCAGCAGCAGGAAGGGAGGGGTCAAATTTTAGGTGAACATATGTGATCAGCAGCATGTCAGCCATCGATCACAGCCATTTTTTTCTGATCAGTAGAGTCTGCTACAAGTGCACTGACCTCACAGCAGAAGTGGGAATTCAGTAGTTGTAAGGATTACCAACCTGGCCAGCTAGAAGTGATGTTGTTCCCCTATAACTTAATGTACAGAAAAAGCAAACAAACTCCTGCGCACAGGTTGAAGGTCCAACACTTAATCAAAATTCTGCATGGAAAATTCCACAGATGTCAAGGATGGTAACAGTAGCCTTGCTACCCTTCATGGATGGGGAAAATCCTGGCAGAAAACAAAGGCGCACCAGCCTAGTGTTTTACCATTTGACGATTTATTAAATGATGAAAAACTACTCAAAAGTAAAATTTGTATAAAGGCTTGTCACAAACAATAAGGTGGATACCCCTCGAACCACGCTCCAAAATAGGGGGGATAGAGGTGTCTCGCTTCCGCCTTACGCGTTTCAAGGCGTCAAGGGCCTCTTCATCAGAGCGTGGCAGTATCCACCTTATTGTTTGTGACAAGCCTTTATACCAATTTTCTTATGAGTCATTTTTCATATTTTTATTTAATAAATCGTCAAATGGTAATACACCAAGCTGGTGCGCCTTTCTTTTCCTTTTTTGTTTTCCCAGTAACTCAATACCCATTTCTGTAACATTTTGCATTAAATAGGCAGATTTTACCCTCGACAACTAGACAATGAGAACGCCTGCATATAGCCACAAGTGACCTTGTTCAAGTTTGAGAATTAAATCAGTCAAGAAGCCTTGCACATCTTACTTCAGAGTCGATACTTTTTTTTCCCTGCGTATTTTATGTAGTACAGTCCTGCCCATAGTAGGAAGTGTTTCCGGGACAAAATGCCAAAAGCCATGTATAGTCTAGATCTGGGATCTCCAAACTAAGGCCCTCCAGTTGTTGCAGAACTACATGTCCCATGAGGCATTGTAAAACTCGATCAACCACATTAGACAAAGTAAAAAACAAACTGTTCATCGTCCGTAAACTGAAAAAAGATCTCACCTCTTCCTCTTCACTCTCCTCTTGTACTGTGGGAGTCTGTGTGTTTTCCTGTATGTTTGATACTGCTTCTCCCTGTACCTTGAATTTTTCGGCAGCAGCAAGCTGGGCTTGTTGTGAGAGATCTTCAATCTAGCAGCGTTGAGAAAAAAAAAAAAAAAAATGTGCAATTTAGCCCAATTAGGCACATTACAAACTTGATTATAATTTATAGCTATGAATCCTGTTTAGACAAGATTATAAAAACAACTGCAGTACACACCTTAGCCTCTCCGAAAACAATGTAAGTGTCAGATGCTGGGCTTTTGTACACATCTGGTTTTGTAATGACAAATAAGATGTTTTTGGATTTTCGGATAGTGACTCTTGTGACCCCAGTAACCTGGCGAAGCCCCAGCTTTGACATAGCCTAAGAGAGAGAGAGAGAGAAAAAAAAAGTAGTACAACAGCGTTAAGTCTAAAATTACACCAAATAGCAACAGTTCTCTACAAAAATTTTTAACTACCTTTGAGAAACGGCAGAGTTAAAGAAAGCAATTTAACCCACCAATGCCCATGCAAGGAGAATGGGGAAGAAAAACACACACCAACACACATTTAAAATTTAAAATCTAGGGAGGAATTATCACAGCTCTGGAATGCTGTTATGCAACTAGGACATTTATCATTTTCTGAGCTTTGCCAATAGCATTAAAGTCCAGGCAAAAAATAACTAAACATGGTCTTTGCCACATTTTAAACCTAATCTAAACATGTAAAGCAAAAATTGCTGTACTTGATTAAATGTTTCCACATTGTTATGTTGTTACAGTCCTATTCCAAAATTAAATAACTTGCCTTAAAAAATGCAACAAATGACCAATAACAACAACGTGAAAGAAGTGTGTTTAAAATCTTTGCAAATTCATGGAAAAAATATATATACATTTTTTTTTTTTTACATACGTATTAACAGCCTTTACTCAATACTTTTTTTGAAGCACCTTTGGCACCAATTACAGCCTCTTTGAGTATGATGCTACAAGCTTGGCACATCTATTTTTGGGCAGGTTCTCCCATTCTTCTTTGCAGGACCTCTCAAGCTTCATCAGGTTGAATGGGGAGCGTCGATGCACAGCCATTTTTCAGATCTCTCCTGAGATGTTTAATCGGGTTCAAGTCTGGGCCACTCAAGGACATTCAGAGTTGTCCCATAGCCTCTCCTTTGTTATCTTGGCTGTGTGCTTAGGGTCTTTGTCCTGTTGGAAGATGAACCTTTGCTCCAGTGTGGAGGTCTAGAGCAGGTTTTCATCAAGAATGTCCCTGTACATTGCTGCACTCATTCTTCCCCTAAATCCTGACTAGAGTCTCCCAGTTCTTGCCACTGGAAAACATCCCCACAGCATGATGCTGCCACCACCATGATCACTGTAGGGATGGTATTGGCCAGGTGATGAGTGGTGCCTGGTTTGCTCCAGACACTTGCCTTTTAGACTGAAAAGTTCAATCTTTGTTTTATCAGACCAGAGAATTTTGTTTCTCATGGTCCGAGAGTCCTTCAGGTGCTTTTGGTCAAACTCCAGGCAGGCTGTCATGCGCCTTTTACCGAGTAGTGGCTTCCGTCTGGCCACTCTGCTATACAGGCCGGATTGGTGGAGTGCTGCAGAGATAGTTCTTCTGGAAGGTTCTCTCTCCACAAAGAAATTCTGGCGCTCCGTCAGAGTGACCACCAGGTTCTTAGTCAGGGAGGTGACCAAGGCCCTTCTTTCCTGATCAGTTTGGCTCGGTGGCATGCTCTATGAAGAGTCCCAGGAAGAGTCCCAGGAAGAGTCCCAGGAAGAGTCCCAGGAAGAGTCCCAGGAAGAGTCCCAGGAAGAGTCCCAGGAAGAGTCCCAGGAAGAGTCCCAGGAAGAGTCCCAGGAAGAGTCCCAGGAAGAGTCCCAGGAAGAGTCCCAGGAAGAGTCCCAGGAAGAGTCCCAGGAAGAGTCCCAGGAAGAGTCCCAGGAAGAGTCCCGGTGGTTCCAAACTTCTTACATTTACAGATGGAGGCCACTGTGCTAATTGGGACCTTCAACGCTACAGAAATTTTTCTGTACCCTTCCCCAGATCTGTGACTTGATACAATCCTGCCTCGGATGTCTACAGACAATTCCTTGGACTTCACATAAAAAAAATAATCCGCGCTAAGGCAAGTATAAAAAGACTGCTGCCTCTCAGTAGTGCTTCAACAAGGAGGCCTAGGAATAAAAATGATGGTAACAAGAGATTGTGGAGCTGCCTATTTGGGTTAGATGTAGGGCAGATGGGATCCCAGGGAATAAGTAAATGGGGCTTGTCGGGTATCCTAGAATAGGTAAGTCCCAAAAGTAGATGGACTTCCTAAAATGATGACTGGCAATATATCTAAATTGTATTAATCAAAAAGGTACTTTATTGATGGATGTATAGAAATATGGTGTCGGAGTGTCTTTGACTTGACCACCAACATAGGTGAAGTGTAAAAGAAATATCAGGTTTGTAGTTGGCAGAAAAAAAATTGATCTCCTCGATTCGGTGTAGTGCACTTATTAGTCAGGATCCTGTGCAGGCTAGGATTCCCAATATATCACACTGTTATATCTGTGCTGCCGCTTTCCGAAATAAAGATCCAAGTGAGGTTGGTCTAATGCAGGGGTCTCAAAGTACCGGCCCGCGGGCCATTTACGGCCCGGTAATAAATGGCGCGCATGCAGGGCGCCCCCCCCCGCGACTCTTGGTTAATCCCCGCTCAACAACTCTGAGCCGTGGAACCCCCTCCCCGCTCAACAACTTTGAACCGCGGATTCCCCCCGCTCATCAACTATGATCTGCGGACCCCCCTCGGCTCAACAACTTCGTTGGGAGGTATACCTGATGTGCTCGGATTTACCCCATGTACCCCGATATGCCATGTGCCCCAGGTACCCTGATGTGCCCCAGGTACCCTGATGTGCCGGGCTCTGTACATCAGAGTACCCTGTGCCCTGATGTGCCATGTGCCCTGTACTGATGTGCTGTACCCGATGTGCCCTGATGTGCTGGGCTTTGTACCCTGATGTGCCGTTTCATGTGCCCTGTTGTGCTGTGCCCTAATTTGCTGGGCTGTGCCATGATGGTGAGTGGTCTGTCGGCAGTGCAGTGGTCCGGGTTAATAATGTGTCCGCTGACACCAGTGCTGGGGGTTAATAATGTGTCCGCTGACACCAGTGCTGGGGGTTAATAATGTGTCCGCTGACACCAGTGCTGGGGGTTAATAATGTGTCCGCTGACACCAGTGCTGGGGGTTAATAATGTGTCCGCTGACACCAGTGCTGGGGGTTAATTTTTTTTTTTTTTCCAAACAATTTTATTGAGTATTACAACAATACATTTATAAGCACAAAAATACAATTGTCAGGGTAGTCTTCAATTCACATTGAGCGATACAGGGAGAATACCAGCATATGGAATGGGGCTTGAGAGTCGGGTATCCTAGAATAGGTAAGTCCCAAAAGTAGATGGACTTCCTAAAATGATGGTGACTGGCAATATATCTAAATTGACTATTAATGGGGGCAAAAAGGTACTTTGTTGATAGGCCCATGTATAGAAATATGGTGTCGTGAGTGTCTTTGACTTGACCACCAACATAGGTGAAGTGTAAAAGAAATATCAGTGTTTGTAGTTGGCAGAAAAAAATTGATCTCCTCATGGATTGCGGGCGGTGTAGTGCACTTAGATTAGTCAGTGATCCTGTGCGAGAGGCTAGGAGCTTGGTGTTTCTGGGGTTAGCCAAGGTGGCGTTGGGGTTCCGCGGCGGTATAGGGCCCTGCCCCACAACATTGGGCACTGTTATATCAGGGTGGTGTGCAGAGTGCTGCCGCTTGCCGTCCGACGCGCCTGGAATAGGGTCGGGGGCTGGCAAGACATCAATGTTAGAGGCAAGTGAGGGGGTCAGAGGGCCTGCAGGCTTGAGGGAGCGGCACGAGGCCCTGCAAGGAATGCAGGGGTAGGCTGCCAGGTAAGTACCAGTGTGGCCTATGAATGTGTTTTCGCGGGCCATTTACATGAATGTGGCCCTGGTGAGGTGGCGTAATAAATGTGGCGCCTCCCTCGGTTTAGGTAGGCATGCAGGGCGCCCCCCCCGATCCGCTGTAGGAGGTAGAGGAGTCGTGGGAGGGTGTTCTTGCGATCGTGCCAAACCATGAGAAATCCTATGAGCCGCTCGGGAAATTTAGAGTGAACAGAAGGTCTCGGGATTTTGAGCCGTGGAACCCCCTCCCATTTAATGCGCTCAACAACTTTGAACCTGGGGGGTTAATAATGTGCGGACTGGGGGGTTAATAATGTGTCCCCCCTGGGGGGTTAATAATGTGTCCGCTGACACCAGTGCTGGGGGGTTAATAATGTGTCCGCTGACACCAGTGCTGGGGGGTTAATAATGTGTCCGCTGACACCAGTGCTGGGGGGTTAATAATGTGTCCGCTGACACCAGTGCTGGGGGGTTAATAATGTGTCCGCTGACACCAGTGCTGGGGGGTTAATAATGTGTCCGCTGACACCAGTGCTGGGGGGTTAATAATGTGTCCGCTGACACCAGTGCTGGGGGGTTAATAATGTGTCCGCTGACACCAGTGCTGGGGGGTTAATAATGTGTCCGCTGACACCAGTGCTGGGGGGTTAATAATGTGTCCGCTGACACGTGCATGCTCCCAAACAAAATTTGTCCTTTTTTTCCCACAAATAGAGCCTTTTGGTGGTGATCGCCTCTGCGATTTTTATTTTTTGCGATGTGCTGTTATAATAAAAAACCAATAAACGATGCCAAAATTTATTTGCCATGTCTTTGATCGCATTAAAAAAAAATTGCTACCTGGGCTTTGTACCCTGATGTGCCATGTTTAAAACATTGGGGGGGGTGCTACCCTGCCACTGTTGTGCTGTGCCCTAATTTGCTGGGCGGGGGTTAAATGTGATTTTGTGTGTAGTGTAGTGTAGTGTTGTGACTTACTTGTATGATCTCTCCTGGTGAGTGTCGTCTGTACACGTGACAGTGCAGTGGTCCGGGTGGTAATGAAACAAACGCCGAGGGAGAATCCGTGTCCGTATATATACAGGAGGAGGAAGTGACACCAGTGCGATGCGGCGGGGGTTAATAATGTGTCCGCTGACACCAGTGCTGGGGGTTAATAATGTGTCCGCTGACACCAGTGCTGGGGGGTTAATAATGTGTCCGCTGACACCAGTGCTGGGGGGTTAATAATGTGTCCGCTGACACCAGTGCTGGGGGGTTAATAATGTGTCCGCTGACACCAGTGCTGGGGGTTAATAATGTGTCCGCTGACACCAGTGCTGGGGGGTTAATAATGTGTCCGCTGACACCAGTGCTGGGGGTTAATAATGTGTCCGCTGACACCAGTGCTGGGGGTTAATAATGTGTCCGCTGACACCAGTGCTGGGGGTTAATAATGTGTCCGCTGACACCAGTGCTGGGGGTTAATAATGTGTCCGCTGACACCAGTGCTGGGGGTTAATAATGCGTCCGCTGACACCAGTGCTGGGGGTTAATAATGCGTCCGCTGACACCAGTGCTGGGGGTTAATAATGCGCCCGCCGACACCAGTGCTGGGGGTTAATAATGCGTCCGCTGACACCAGTGCTGGGGGTTAATAATGCGTCCGCTGACACCAGTGCTGGGGGTTAATAATGCGTCCGCTGACACCAGTGCTGGGGGTTAATAATGCGTCCGCTGACACCAGTGCTGGGGGTTAATAATGCGTCCGCTGACACCAGAGCTGGGGGTTAATAATGCGTCCGCTGACAGAGCTGGGGGTTAATAATGCGTCCGCTGACAGAGCTGGGGGTTAATAATATGTTCGCTGACACCAGTACTGTTTTTGAAGTTTGAAAATTTGCATGTGGCCCCCCATGGGATATGAAAACTTGTCTTGCGACCCTCAGGTAATTTGAGTTTGAGACCCCTGGTCTAATGGGTGCAATATGTGAGCGATAATCACACGGATATTATGAGGTATTACCTTTTAGGGAAAGAAAATAAACATCCTCATGGTGTAGTATAAAAAAAAAAATGAAGGGATTTATTGTATAAACAGCAGAGAGTAAAAACAAAGAAATTCAAAGTTTTATAAGCAACAGAACTGGTCCCAAAGTAACAATCCGGCACCAGCCTGAAAAAGTTTTGCAGCAGTACGCCGCCGTTCCAAGGCAGCTGAGGTGCGCGGGGCTGTGCAGTAGTATATCTCCACCACGATCCTCTGTTCAGCCGAGTCCTGTGTTGGCGTGGTAACGGGCGTGCTTATTGGTCACTTGACGCGTTTCGTCATAGGACATTCTTCACCATTCACCTTTGAGAACGTCCTATGACAAAACGCGTCAGTTGACCAATACGCACACAACCACAGGACTCAGCTGAACAGAGGATCGCGGAGGATATACTACTGCACAGCCCCGCGCACACTCAGCTGGCTTGGAACGGCGGCGTATTGCTGCAAAACTTTTTCAGTCTGGTGCTCGATTGTTACTTTGGGACCAGTTCTGTTGGTTTTAAAACTTTGAATTTCTTTGTTTTTACTCTGTTTGTGCAATAAATCCCTTCATTTTTTATACTACCCCATAAGGTCAGGGTATCACACCCAACAGAGACCATATAGAGGAACACCAGTGGTTGGAGGCTGGATATCGAGGAGGGGGCTACACGACTCCACCACCTGCCCATCGCCCCGCTGGGGTAGTTACATCCAACTCTACAGGATCAGAGCATTCCATCCACCAGGGACCTTAAAGAGGTATATCACTGGCTGAAGACTGGGCAGCGAGGGGAAGGATTCCAAGATCCCACCACTAATTGCCCATCACCCCGCTGGGGTAGCTACATCTGGTGAGTGTGGAACCAAGAGGGGGAGCACGAAAGTCACCAACCTATAGGACAACGTTGAAACACATCACCTTGTCATCAATTTTATATGTATAGTTTGCTTTGTCTCGGCTTAGGGAGTGGACTAACAGCAGCGGATCCGGGATGATCTGCAATTGTGCAAGCCACGTCTTCTGATTTATACAAGCCAAATTTCTGAACATTAATACGCACCTGGTGAACTCTGGTATTTTTGATACCACCACAGCACTATAGTAGTATCACAAGTTATTATTGTGGCTAGTATATTTAATTATTTGTAACTCGCCAGCTCACAGTTACAAATCAAATTATTTTAATTTATTATTATTATTATTTTTTTATACTGTTCATATGTTTAATATCTAGGGGTCATCATATTTTTACAACTTAATATCAGTGTTATCTCTCACATATTGCACCCATTAGACCAACCTCACTTGGGTCTTTATTTTGGAAAGCGGCAGCACAGATATAGGAGTGTAATATATTGGGAATCCTAGCCTGCACAGGATCCTGACTAATAGGTGCACTACACAGATTCGAGGAGATCTATTTTTTCTACCAACTACAAACCTGATATTTCTTTTACACTTCACCTATGTTGGTGGTCAAGTCAGACACTCCGACACCATATTTCTATACATTCCATCAACAGGGTACCTTTGATTAAGGCAATTTAGATACTGTATTTATTGGTGTATAACACTCACTATTTTTTAACCCTGTAAATAGAGGGTAAACTGTGCCTGCGTGTTATACGCAGGGGGCTGTAGAAAGTTTTTTTCCTGAAACTTCCCTCTTAAAGTTAGGGTGCGTGCTATACGTCTGTGCGTGTTATACGCCGATAAATACGGTATATTGACAGTCATTTTAGGAAGTCCATCTACTTTTAGGACTTACCTATTCTAGGATACCCGACAAGCCCCATTTACTTATTCCCTGGGATCCCATCTGCCCTACATCTAACCTAAATAGGCAGCACCACAATCTCTTGTCACCATCATTTTTATTCCTTAGACTTCATGGCTTGGTTTGTGCCCTGACATGCACTGTTAACTGTGGAACCTTATATAGACAGTTGTGTGCCTTTCCAAACATGTTCAACTAGAGTGGCACAATTTTATCTAAAATGAGAATCACGATTAGAATAAAGATCACGATTCTCACGATGTAACATCTTTTTTTTACAGTTTACAAAAGAGTATTGAAAGACCGTTGCGCAAATATGGTGCGACATAAAATATTGCAAAAAAAATAAAAAATAAATCGCCATTTTATTCCCTAGGGTCTCTGCTAAAATGTTATATATTACTTGTAAGCAACAAATGTCAGAAAGTGTTTGGTCTTTAACCACTTGACCACCGAGCCTGATTTTCAGATTCGGTGTTTACGAGACTAAAACAGTTTTTTTTGCTATAAAATTACTTAAAACCCCCAAACATTATATATTTTTTTTCTAACACCCTAGAGAATAAAATGGCAGTCATTGCAATACTTTGTCACACCGTATTTGCGCAGCAGTCTTACAAGCGCACTTTTTTTTTGGAAAAAATTCACTTTTTTAAATTAAAAAATAAAACAATAAATTTGGCCCAATTTTTTTTATATATGGTGAAAGATAATGTTACGCCGAGTAAAATGATACCCAACATGTCACGCTTAAAAATTGCGCCCGCTCGTGGCATGGCGTCAAACTTTTACCCTTAAAAATCTCGATAGGCGACGTTTAAAACATTCTACAGGTTGCATTTTTTGAGATACAGAGGAGGTCTAGGGCTAGAATTATTGCTCTCGCTCCAACGATACCTCACTTGTGTGGTTTGAACACAGTTTTCATATGCGGGCGCTACTCGCGTATGCGTTCACTTCTGTGCGCGAGCTCGTCGGGACAAGGCGTTAAAATGTTTTCTTATTTTAATTTGGTTTATAATTTTTTACACTGAAATAAAAAAATGTTATCACTTTTATTCCTATCACAAGGAATGTAAACATCCCTTGTAATAGAAAAAAGCATGACAGGTCCTCTTAAATATGAGATCTGGGGTCAAAAAGACCTCAGATCTTATATTTAGGCTTAAATGCAAAAAAAAGAAAAAAAAATTTAAACTCGTTTTTTCAAATGAGAGAAAAAAAAAATGTTTCTTTAAGACGCTGGGCGGGACTGACGTTTTGACGTCACTTCCACCCAGCAGAGCTATGGGGACGGGTGGGGCGATTTTTCCCTCACTCGCACCCCTGCTGAGGAGCCGAAAAGACCCGATCGCCACCGATAGCGGCGATCTCGCGGCGAATCCACGGCGGAGACCGCTGTTATCAACACAACCGCTCCATGAAGAGATGGATATCTCGGTTGAGGCAGCAGATATCCATCTTTAAAAACATGACGTACTTTGGCAAAAGGGGCCGGTTGTCAAGTGGTTAAATGGTTCAGCTTCCTTAATTTACATGCCAGAGTTTTCCTTCGACGAAAGAACGAAAATATACTGTTTCTACCTATTCACGTAGTGCGATTAAACTTTAATCGTTAGAATCGTGACATGCTGTTTTGAAGATTGGAGAGGGAAAAAGATTGCGATTTCGATTCCCAACAATTAATTGTGCAGCTGTTCAACCGACTGAATTAACCACAGGTCAAGTCAAGTTGTAGCAACATCTCAAGGATGATCAGTGGAAACAGGATGCACCTGAGCTCAATTTTAAGTGGCACAGCAAAGACTGGAAATACTTATGTGCATTGGATTTTGTTTGTTTGATTTTAATAAGTTTGCAGATTTCAAACAAACTTGTTACACGTTATGGGGCATGCGTGGAATTTTGAGGAAAATAATTAATTTAATCCATTTTGGAATAAGGCTGTAACAAAATAAAATGTGCATCGCTGTGAATACTTTCCGGATGCACTGTAGTCTGCAGCCGGTCTGGTTTCCATCGGCGGTGCAGGAGAGGACAGACAATAGCTAGGAAGCGACGTCAGCCAGTCTTACTATGGGGCTTCCGTTGTCGGCTGCCTCTCCTGCACCTGTCTCCATGTTGAAGTCACTGCTGACACCTGATGCTGGACCAGCTGCAGAACAGGTAAGAATAGCGATTTGTTTTACAGGGTTAGATAGATTAGGTTTAGAATATGGCAGAGAGCAGGTTTAGTGCTAGTTAGGTTTTGCCTGAATTTCAACTCTAATGCTTTGCTAATTAGAATAAAAAGTAATAAAACTTGGATTTACAATGTGTAAACGTTTCTGAATTTGTAATGAGTTAGACATATACATGTATATATAGGGCAGTTTACCTTCCTTGCTTTCTTCTCACTCCTGCTTTGTTTTGCTTTGCTGACAGGTTCCTCATCTATTTCTGCTGCTGCGGCAAGCTGTAAAAAAAATATGCAAAGGGAGTTAGTATATGGTGAGCCTATATAAGGCTTCCCAAACATGTTCAGACTAGGACAGATTATCTAATAACCAGGTTTGAAACCATGGCATTTTAGGTTAGTAATTTTTTTTTTCATTGGCCTATAAAAAAAAAAAAGGCTAGTCCAAAAGAATTGCAGAGCTACCAAGTCAGTGATGTATGAAGTAGGACTGCAACCAACGATTATTTTCATAATCATCGATTAGTTGGCAGATTTTGCGGCGATTTGCATTTTGCCCAATTTGTTAGGCAGATTTAAAAAAAAAAACAAAAAAAAACACACACAAAGAGCAACTGTAAGGGGTTCATTTTTTACTGTGGGACAGTGAATGTAATACAGTAGCGATTTGCTTTGTTCTATAAAACATTTTTTTTAACAACATTATGTTACTGGCCAACATACCGATCATGAAAATAGTAATCAATTCATTTCATAATCGATTGTTTCGACCCTAAAGTGAAGTATGGGGTACAATGTTCTGCAGGCTCCTGTAAAATAAATGCACCTTTTTTTCCTGCAAAAAAAATTTGCATTTTATTGTTTTTCTAAAAAGGTGAACACTGCCTTTAAACAGTGTTTTCAGTAATGCTGGGTTCTCCGATGAGTCTACAGAACACATCCATCTATACCATAAGAGGGAGATGTTCTATAGCCTATAGGGGAACTGGGTAAGAGGGAGAAGTTCTATAGCCTATAGAACTGGGTAGCACAGACAACATTACTTGAGATTTTAGTGCAGGGAGCGTATACAGAAGGTTACTGTATTTCTGGAACAGGCGTTTTACTGCAACTGTAAAGAGATAAACATCGAATTGTGTATGAAGAGCAAAGATGTACTGAATGTTGTATGTTTTTTTTTTTTTTTTTGCACAGACTTGCACTTTAACGCATGCATTTTTGGACATGTAAGGTCTGTGGAACAACTGCATTTAGAAAAAAGCCACTAGGAAAATGCTTCTACACAGACTCAAGTCAGAAAAGAAACCAGATGTGTGTTTTTTTTTTTTTTTTTAAAGGTGTGAAAAAGTTTTCAGCCAAGTCCAAAGCATTTTGGAAAAGTAATATCACATGGTATTAAAAAATTAAATAAAAAAAATATATAAAAACTAATCTCAATGAATCTTACCAGAGGGAGGGGAAAAAAAAAAAAGTCATTTATTAATCTGTTAAACATTTTACCTGTGCCTGCTGTGTGGAAGAGTGTGTGTCGTGTTCCAACTCTGGAGGAGAATCATCGCTGTCTGACTCGGTTCCGGATCCTGCCAAAAAGTCAAATAATCATAATTAGACTTCTGTTATAACAGATGAAGAATTGGGACTCATTACTGCAACAAACCTATAAAAAGGAGGTAAAAGCTTTGTTAGGTTAAACTGCCAAAATAATCTAAATGTTAAATATCACACATAAGTAAAAATAAATTCAAATAGCCTGGACAGATGGACTTGGTGGCATTTACCCACACTCTTGAAACTTTCACAAATCCAACTTCACTGTGCAGATGTAAAATGTCCATATTCCATGCAAATTGACACAAAACATACAACCTGACACAAAACATACAACCTTACACAAAAGGCAAGACTGCTTTTGGTGCAACACCCGGATCACAATAATAGAATACTAAAGAATCAAGTGTGTTTCACCAGTTTATCAAAAAGGTCACAATTTAGTCTTTCTATAACATATTAGATACTTATTGATGCTAGAGTACTTGGATGCAGAATTACAAATTAAGCACAGTATTTTCTAAAATTACTATATTACCAGTAGAGGCCTAGCTTTGTGATAGCATGCCGAATAGAATAAAAAAAATATGATAGTGCCACTGTGAAGTACTGTTTATTAGCACACACCATCCACTAGACAAAAGAACAGGGTGACAAAAGCACACCAAGCTAATGTAGACAAAACTAGCAGACATTTCTGGAGACATAAGGCAAGACAGCCTATAACAGAACTCAATATAACATACACTTACATCTATCTATTCACAGTAGTTATTTTAGGGCTGCCGTATAAAAAAATAAAAAAGCTAAGAAATTGTTTCCTCAAGTGAAATTGCAGTTACTGGTAAACAAAACCATGAATCTCACTGGCTGCTTTAGGAAATTGCTTCCCATGTCTGCAGATTTCCTTGCTCTAGATTTTATGCGGCAGCCCTTAAGCGTTCCAATAGATGTTAGAAACAGAAAAACTGGGTTGTTTTCCTTCCAGGGTATACCAAGCCTATATTAATAGAGAGGGTTCTCAGAGAGGGAGCGCGCTCGCCTGAAAAAATCTGACCATGGATAACAATTTGCATTTCATAAAAATGTCTGTTGTCTCAATGCTCAACAGCGAATCCTGCATTGGAATACAAGAGCTTAATAGAAAAATGTGTTTGCTTACACAAATTTTACAGAAAATAAAATGCAACTACATACATTTTGTAACTTAAAGTATAAGAGAACTTTAAAAAGTATTAAATTCACCCAACAAGTCATTGGGTGAAGCATGATCACTGTCTGGACTAATCAGGTCAAAAAGTGTTACTAAACCCACAAAAGTAAAAATCATTCTGTATATGCAATACAGCATGCTTGTTATACTCACTGTGAAAGCTAAGGGGTTAATCCTCTGCATTGTGTAAAAAGGCTGTTTGATCCTGTACTGCGATCCTCCCATTCTTACTGTCCCCAGTCTGTCTGCTGATAGTACAGAGTCTTTGGGGCACTCTGCACATGCTCAGTTGGGTGTGCATTGCTAGAGTTTTTTTTTTGTGGGAATGTGCATGTGATCGGCACAGTGCCAATCAGCACTATCCAGAAACAGGGTCAGGTGTCATGGCGCCTCACAGGACTGTCAGAAGAATTAAAACTCCTACAAGCTTTAACTGGTGCTCAGCTGGACACCGATAGTCACAAGACTGATATATACAGCTAATGAAAAAAGGTATTAAGCTGTTTATATTTACTAAATTGATTGCATTTCCATATTCTGTATACTGTGGGAGACTAGATATAGTGAATGCAGGTTCCTGGGTTTAGAAAAACTTTAAAGAATACAGTTTTTCCCATATTCTGTAGTCCATGCATAGAAACCCACACATGCCCCAACAGAGCATAGTGGTGATATTTCAAGCATGCCCTCAGAACTGTGACCATGGAAGAGAGTGTGCATACCACAAAGAAGGCAGGACAAAAAAAAAAAGGAGTATGAAGTTTCCACATATTTTCTTCAGTAAATCTGATTGTAAGGCCCTGGAGAATTGGAAGGAAAACAAATTCCTGCCATATCCACTTCACGTCATCTTAAATTTAAAATGGAAAGAAAACCACCCATATTTCTAAAAAAAAAAAAAAAAAAATCCACACGTGTTAGTAATATTTTAATGGCATTAAGCCCAACACCATGCACTGCAACAGTTCTAGAAAACACCAGGTATAATACCCTTGTCATTCTTCAGCACGGGCTCCTTCAGAGGAGGGACTACAGGAAGTTTGGGAGGAGCGATGTTTACCACAACTGGTTGGAAGACCGTCTCCTCAGCAGGAATTAGGGGTGGCATTTCCTCATCTTCAGCAGGGGGTGCAGGTGGGACAGTTATAGAGGCAAGGGGAGAAATAGAAGAAATAGGAACAGAGGACACAGGCTCTAAAGAAGGCAAAGAAGCAGGAAGGGTTAGCTCTTTGGCAGGACTTGCCGTATCTAGCTCTGGAGTGGGCTGCGTAGGAGAGGAAACGCTCTCAGCTTTAGTAGCTAGAAGAGGAGAAGAAGACACATTAGAAGAAGCAGAAAATGAATGATCAGTAGATAGGGTCAAATCATTGCTGATAACTGGTGCAGCAGAAGCAGGCATGAGTAAAGAGGTGGTGCAAACCATGAGTAGCGAGTCAGACTTAACGGTGTCATTAAGAGAAGACTTCAGTGAAATATCAGCAGGCAGTGAAATACTGGAGGAGTCGGCATGCTTTGGCTCAAAATGGTAAGTGCTTGCATTGGGAACATCATGCAGGATTAAAGCAGTGGTATGAAAGTGAACTAGTTCTTGTTCATCAGACATAAGAGCAGATTTTATTGGTAGAACCTTAGAGCTTGCTTCTAACATATCCTCCACTGATGCCGTCTCGCTCTGCTCAGAGACTTTGTAGTCAGCAGCAAGAGCATCCACAGTTGACATGACAGCTTCAGAGTCAGTGGCCAGGTCCTCCTCGGTGGCTTCAGAATCCGCAACCAAAGCCGCTGCTGCCTCGGTGGCTTCAGAATCCGCAACCAAAGCCGCTGCTGCCTCGGTGGCTTCAGAATCCGCAACCAAAGCCGCTGCTGCCTCGGTGGCTTCAGAATCCGCAACCAAAGCCGCTGCTGCCTCGGTGGCTTCAGAATCCGCAACCAAAGCCGCTGCTGCCTCGGTGGCTTCAGAGTAAGCAGCTGGAGTCAACTCCTCTGTGGCTTCAGAATCCGCAACCAAAGCTGCCCCCTCGGTGGCTTCTGAGTCAACAGCAGCTGGAGCCATCTCCTCGGCAGCTTTAGAGTCAGGAGCCGCTTTCTCTGCAGCTTCAGAGTCAGCAGCTGGAGCTGCCTCCTCAGCGGCTTCAGAGTCAGCAGCCTTGGCCAGGGCAATTTCAACAACTTTAGAGTCTGCAGACTGAGCTCCCTCTTCAGTAGCATCCGAGTTGGCAGCCAGAGCCTCTTCCTTAGCAGCTTCAAAGTCTGTGGCCAGAGTCACTTCTTGTGCAGCTTCAGAATCAGCTAGAGCCACCTCCTTTGCAGCTTCATAGGAAAATGCTTCCTTTCGAGTTGATGCCGCGGTTTTAGAGTCAACAGCCAAAGCCACTTTTTCCTTAGTCAACATGTCAGCATCAGGGTTATCAGCTGGCTCAGTTTCATCTGCAGCTTCTAAGTCAGCAGCTGGAGCCCCCTCACGGGTCTGCGCAGGGACTTTATAGCCAGAGGTCCGAGGCTCATCATTCAGTGAGGCAGCTTTATAATTGACACCCAGGGCATCTGCCACAGTTGAAGCGGCAACCAGAGCCCTTTCCTCCATCATGGTGGCAGCTTCAGAGTAGAAAGCCATAGCCTTATCAGTTGGTACAGCAGCCACAAATTCCTCCTCTGGGCATGTAGCAGGCTCAGGGTCAACAGTTGGAGCCTCCTTGGCCATCAAAGCAAATTCAGCATTGGAAGCTGCCACACCACGAGCTTCTGAGGTGGCTTTGACTGTCAAATCAACAGTCCGAGTCACATCTTTGGTTAGTGAGCTGGCTTTTAAGTTAGCAGCCTGTGCATTCTCTTCAGTAAGCGTCACAACCCCAGAGTTGGCAGATTCCTCTTCTGTTGGAATAGAGCTAATAAGTTCTTTCCCTGCTGGTTTCTCAGCTTCAGAAAAGGCAGCAGCTGTTAACTCTACTGGAACTTTGGCGTTAGAGTTCACAATGGAAGTAAGCTCCTTTGTTACAGAGCCAGCAGAAAGTACCATTGATACATTGGGTTCTGTGTCAATCATAGGTTTGTCTGCTGCTTTAAAGGCAGGATCGGGTGTCTCAACATTTTTAGTTGGTTCTTTGGCTGCATAATCGGCAAGTTTGTCTTCAGACACCACACCTAAAACCTTAATTTCAGAGTCATCAAGCAGTGCTACCTTCTCTGCTGGTTTTGTAGATTCAGAATCTGCAACAGGCATCCCTTCTGCTGGAATTTCCTGAGAGCTAGATTCAGCATCAGGTTTTAAATCAGAAGCCTCACCTTCAGTGCAGACTACAGGCATGTCCTCCAAAAATGCACTAGTTTTACAGACAGCAACGGGAATTTCAACCTCTGTTGGTAAAATGGTTATGGCAGCTTGCAGCTCTTCAGTTGACACACAAGCCTCACAATGTTGCATATACATTTCTAAAGGTGAATTATCCAAGGTCACAGAGTTTACAGGAAGCTTAGTTTCAGATGGTAATGGGAAAGCAGATTTTGGTACTTCTCCCTCATATGGTATTACCGATTCATCTAGAGGCATTATTTTTTCTTCCACTGACAAAGAATCTACCATACGCATTTCTTCTAGAATCTTATATTTCACCACAAGATCTTCATCTTTAGATGGCATCTGTAAGGCTGCAGGCAACTTATCAGCTAACTGTGGATCTACCTCAAATTTGAAATCAAGCACATGTTCAGGAAGAAGATTCAATTTGGCTTCCACCATTACTTCTATAGGAGAAGCTTGTGAAGTGACAAATGTATTAACTTCTTGCAGATGCGAAGCCTCAGTTATGTCAAATTCAGAACTGGGTGCATCAATTACATCAGGGTCTCTGTTACCAAGGCATGTATCAGATAGATTAGAAAACACTTCATGTGCATTAATCCAATAACTTTTAGCATCTACAGCAACTTCATCCAAATGCATACTGACTTCAGGGTTGACTTCAAAACTCTTTTTGAAGATCCAGTTTGTTTTCATCTCTGGTGGCAAGCCCTTTTCAGTTACTAAAGCATTTAGAATTAAATGCTTGGAGTGAGATCCTGAAATTGAGTTAGTTGATACATTTCCAAGAGCTTTTGCCTTATTTTCCGGAATCTTAATTCCTTCAGTATCATCAGGACTGGCTTTGGAATGGTCACATTCCACTTTTACTTCCAGACAACCAGCTGCATCTGTAATACAAGGCTGTTCCAAGTCACTGGCCACATCTCCTGGCAGAATTACCTCTGAGGTTTCTGGAGGTATAACTACAGTGTCTTCAGGAGAAATAAAGGGAGCTACTACACATGTCACACACAAATCATCACATTCTTGATGGATGAGGTTAGAGGCAAGCAGTGCAGACGGACTTTCAACCTCAGGCTGGCCTACAGCACTAATAACTACATCAGCTTTAAAAATCCAGTGGAAAAAGAAAGCCACGTTAATAAAGCGCAAGATCAAATTCATAAGCAGAGAAAAAAAAATTAGGGAAGAAAAGTTATGTCCATGCAAAACATGACAAAAAAAAAAAAAAACACAAGTTACAGTTGTCTGGTTTTGTTTGAAGTGTACCTTCTAGGTAAATCACTACTAAAACAAGTGACATCTTTGTAGCAAAGTTAAATAAAACACTTTCAGAAGACAACTGCATTTTTACATAACTTTTTAAAGACATTTCATGCCCTCTGATAATTTAGAACACACAGCTAAATTTAAAGTTCACCTCTACAAAAGAAATAAACCAACACTGGTTCCCCAATGTTCTCCCTTATCTCCGTCAGTGCTTCTAGCCCAAACGGATTCTGATTGGTCGGCGCTGTTCATGTGCGCCCCCTGGAGGGGGTCTAGCATTCATTCACTTTTACATTTTTTCATTAAAAGGGTGCACTAACCCTTTAACAAATCTTGTTAAATCTTGTTAACAAACCTTGGGGCAGTATCCCTCCCACTGATACGAGACTATTCTGACATCTGACACCAACAGAGGAGCACCATTTCTCCCACTGACACCACTAATAGGTTACTATTCCTCCCTATGATACAAACGATGGGGCAATATTTCTCCACCCCAATACCATATGTTAAGTCCCACTGATACCAAGAAAATTTCCACCCCCCCGCTTGCCAAAGTTGGGCCCTCCAAGAGTCTGAAGGACAATAAACCAGCCCTTTGTTTATAATGTTTTACCCCTGCTCTATATTACGGCCAAAGTATAGTTGCTTTTTACTGAATGTCCCAAACCCCCCCACCCCCATGGACTAAGCGATATTAGGGGCAACATTTGAGAGCGGTCACAATAAAAATTACAGTCTGTGTGGAAACTTTATTATGCTCTATTTTTGAAGTAGATTGACTAAGGTTGTAAAAAAGGGAGGTACAAAGGATGGTTTCACAGAAATGTTTAAAATCATTTGTACTTATTCTGTGAAAAGGTGCAGAGGACAACTTTACTGTACATATGTAATATATTTACACAGATTAAGTATGTCCTTAAGAACAAATACATTTTAGCCTGACACAAGGGAATCTGTTACATGTTCCTATTTTCACTGTTCCTCACTACTTTTGGCTGCAGTCACTGAGCCGTATCAACTTATTTATCAACTGCAAGAAGCAGCTACACTGGACACTGCCACAACACTGGAGAGCAGAGATCGTAACTTGTCATATTAGTATTTACTATCTATACAACATGCAGAAAACTAGAAATGCCATTAAAATCAACATTAAGGTGAAAAAGCATCTATGAACCACACTGCACAGAATGTGCGTTAGTGAAAAAAATTAAAATAAAAGAATCACACCACACAAAACTGCAGATGATACCTGAAGACTGCACATCAGAAACAGGGACCTTGGTTTCTGTAAGATCAACAGAATAAATGGAAGATGGAGTTGGATCCAAGACAAGTTTTTATGGGGGAAACTTTTTTTTTTTTATTAGTTTTGCCAAAATATATATATATATATATATATATAAAAAAAAATAAAAAATAAAGAGAGAATTGTCACTTTCTAATGAATTCCGAATATGTGTACCAAACATGTGATTAACCACTTAAGGACCAAGCCTCTGTCTGAGATTTGGCATTTACAAGCAAATTTTTTATTGCTCGAAAATTACTTAGAATCCCCAAACATTATAGATTGTTTTTTTTTACTTGCACTCTAGAGAATAAAATGGCAAACTTTGTCACACCGTATTTGCGCAGAAGTCTTATAAGCCCATAAAAAAAAAAAAAAAAGTAAAGTTAGCCCAATTTCTTTTTATATTGTGAAAGATGTTACTGCGAGTAAATTCATACCCAACATGTCACGCTTTAAAATTGTGCCCGCTCGTGGAATGGCGACAAAATTTTACCCTTAAAAATATCCATAGGAATAGTCTTAAAAAAAAAAAAAAAAAATCTAAAGGTTGCATGTTTTGAGTTGCAGAGGAGGTCTAGGGCTAGAATTATTGCTCTTGTTCCAAAGATACCTCACGTGTGGTTTGAACACCGTTTTCATATGCGGGCGCTACTCACATATGCGTCCACGAGCTTGTCGGGACGGGGCGCTTTAAAAAAAAAAAAAATATTAAATTTGACGTTTTACCAGTTTAAAAATAAATAAATTGTGTCACTTTTATGCATATCACAAGTAATGCAAACGTACTACCATTTTTCAAGTTTTCAGCTGTGTTTTATCTGACTTGGTTACGCAGCACTGTACCCATATTAATTTAACTTTTTTCTTTTTAACAGCCCTTTCTTTGCTGATATTTAATAACCATTTTATTTTTTTTTTCCTTTGTAATGACACACAAAACATTATAAAAGGTTTTCTTTTTGGTTATAAAACTCTCAAATACAAAATGCTAAGAAATTATAAGAACTCTCAAAATAATAAGTGGAAAAGGTATTTTTTTTGCCATTATTTTGGAAATGAACAAACATGCTGGTATTGAGATGGTTAAGGTGTGCTTAGTATTTAAATCACCTTCTAATAGGTCAGCGGTATATAAGCCTGAGAGAAACATTTTATACTGGAATGTGGAGTCTAATGAAACTTGTACATGGATTTCTCCTCCACTTACCTATATGCTGCTACTGTAACCGCTACCTTTCCCGGCTTCACCTTTAACGGAAATATCCTTGTACAACTTTAATATTGGACCACTGCTCCAGTCTTAAGATCTGTATTTATAATTTTGAAGAAACGTGCGAAAAGGCTTTTTTTTTTTTACCCAGACATCCCTTACGAGGACCCTCGGCTTAGGAACATATCCTTTTAGCCCATGTAAATCATTTTTTACAATCTGACTTCTTAACCACTTAAGACCCGGACCAGTTTTTGCGATTCGGCACTGCATCGCTTTAACCGGCAATTACGCGGTCGTGCGACGTGGCTCCCAAACAAAATTGGCGCCTTTTCCCACAAATAAAGCTTTCTTTTGGTGGTATTTGATCACCTCTGTGGTTTTTATTTTTTGTGCTATAAACAAAAATAGAACAATTTTGAAAAAACAAAACAAAAAAAGATGCAATATTTTTAACTTTTTGCTATAATAAATATCCCCCAAAAAATATTTATAAAAAACATTTTTTCCTCAGTTTAGGCCGATGTGTATTCTACTATTTTTTTTTTTACCAAAAATATCGCAATAAGCGGTTGATTGGTTTGCGCAAAAGTTATAACAACACATGCTCCAATGGGAGAAGCGTGGATACTAATAAACAGTTCATTTAGTTGCTGGCTCTTGCAATTGCCATTTCAAGGCTTTCCTGGGCCCATTATCAGCACCAGCAAATACAGCAACTTTACTCATGTCACTTGTAGAAACGCAACTCCAATGAGCCAATCTGACATTCACTGCATTTTTTTTGTGGCAAAGGGCATCATACAATTATAATTTCAGGAACTAGTGTAACCCTCTTTTTTTGAGAAGCAGATTACTCTACGATTTTGCAGCTGCAGTAAAATAGCTCACTGATGCAGTTAATGGATTTTATATTATTCGGAAAAGTAGTAACAAAAAAAAAAAAAAAAAAAAAAAAGATCAAAGCCACGGGAAAATGATGAAACTGCCACATCAGCCATCAGTGTGAGAATTTGACATATCTACTGTGCCTACAAATCTGAATATATTTCTGCAGGTACAACGCTTACTGATTGATCTCCAAGCTAAACAATGCCCAGTGTAAAAGGAAAATAAGCAATGGTGGCCAAAAAAAACCTTAGGGCCCAATGTAACAGCAAAAACAATCTATATAAATGTGAACACATCTACAATGCACATATAAGTCACACAGTCAATACCTGCAGCTTTGATGTCAGCAACAGGCACTTCAGTAGGTGGCTTCTTCTTTGAAGCTAAAGCAAAGAAACATGATCACTAAGTGGACCAAACAACTAAAGCTGAGCTGTATGGATGCAATCTAGACTTAAAACCTGATCCTATAAAGCAGGGGTGCCCAACCTTTTGAAGAGCGAGGGCCACTTAAGCGACTTGGTAACCGGTCACGAGTCACAATAAGCGGGTGGGTGGCATGTACGTGTCTGCTCTGCATATGAGGTAGGACACAAGTCGGTTTATGTCTGTCACTACTTAGAGGCAAATGGAATTGGTCGGACTGTCAGACTGACCATGGGAAAGGGGCCCAATGTTGCTTTCACACCGATGTGCTGCAGTTTACCCACACCGCGGGTGCAAAACACTGTACCTTTTGGCTTTCCTGCACTTTACAATAGACTTCTTTTATAGTCTGCAGGTTTGGTGCACTTTCAGAAATCTCACCAAACTTGCAGATAACAGAAGTCTATGGCTCAGTGCAGGTAACCCGCAGGTAAACTGCTCTGCACCTGCGGATCAGTTTAAAGCGGTATTTCACCCTAAATATAAGATCTCCCATGCGATCCAGCATACTGGCGTCAGCGCCAGTATGCTGGGTTTTTTTTTTTAATCGCACACTTACTGTATTATAGTGGAATTCCTTTTTTGTCCCCCGTGGTGGACGGCGCCAGTATAGCACGTCACATCTTCCGAAAATACCCGATATGGACTCGGGTAATCTCGGCGAAAATGCGGCGCCTGCGCACAGACCTAGGAGCTGACTGCGCAGGCGCCGTATTTCTCCGAGTCCTACGGCTATGGCGCGTCACGCCCTCCGAAATAGGACTCGGAGAAATACGGCGCCTGCGCAGTCAGCTCCTAGGTCTGTGCGCAGGCGCCGCATTTTCGCCGAGATTACCCGAGTCCATATCGGGTATTTTAGGAAGATGTGACGAGCAATACTACAGCCGTCCACCACGGGGGACAAAAAAGGAATTACACCATAATACAGTAAGTGTGCGATTAAAAAAAAAAAAACAGCATACTGGCGCTGACGCCAGTATGCTGGATCACATGGGAGATCTTATATTTAGGGTGAACCTCCGCTTTAAAAGCAGCCCAGTAACCACTGCAGAACAGATATATCCATTTATACACTGTAATTTTAGTAATAAACTGACCTTTATCAACAGTATTCTATTCCATCCCAGAGCAGGAGGTTACAGGCCACATCAGAGGGCTCCGCAGGCCACTGGTTGGGCACCCCTGCTATAAATGACCTGCCTACAAGACACTCGTGCAACAAAGATTATTGTAGAACTGCTGTTTGGCACTGGCATATATTTGCCATGTATAGTACTTTAAAGCAGTGTTTCTCAACCCCTTTCCAGTCGGGGCGCCCTTGAAAAGTATTTTCAGTCTTGAGGCACCCCTGCCCAAGACTTGGTTTACGTCGCTGTGTGTTGTGGAACACGCGCAAAATCGCGCTCTTTAGGGGTGCCATTAATGCCTAATGGTGCCCCATCCATTGGCAAACATGGGTTGCTTTTGTTGCGGCACAATTTAAAAAAAAGGGTCGGGGATTTCTTTCCCCGCATTACTGCGAGTAGGGAAATTAATTGGCTGCCCTACACGCAGCACCCATTAACACATAACCAAGAGCTTGTTCACATGTCAGGCTGGAAGGGCAGTAAAACTACATGGTTGAGCTGTTTTTAGCACCCCCAACTTTTGCCCTTTTAGCTGCAGAGGCAACAGCTGGGGGTGTAAACATGCTGTGGCTGCAGCTGGAAGTATACCCAGGGTGAATGGGGCTTGTAATGCCCCTAAAAAGCAATATGAACACAAATTGCTTTTCAGAGGAGCAGCAGTCCTTGCTGCTATCTCGAACAAGCCCTACAAAAGTAGTTCTGATGGTACAGGAATAGGGGGGTCAGGACAGACAGATGCGCACGCACACAAACAGGCACACAGTGTGTGCGTTTGTACGTGTGTCTGTTTGTATGTTACTTTTAATCCTGACCCCCCTATTCCTGTACCATCAGAACTACTTTTGTCACACACTAACCGACATGTGTACACATGCACACATACACTGAAAGAAGAATTGTCAGAGATGCACAACAACCCATCAGATCCAGAGTGCTGTAGCCATGAATGGAGGATGTGGGGTGTCAGTGACTGACAGCTGGTTATTAATAGCAGAGCCCCCCCCCCCCCCTCGGCCTCGCAGTCAGCGCAGTACTTGTTGTCCTCCTCCCTCAGCATACGAGACAGGATGGCCTGGCGCTGCTTATTCAGCAGCAGGGCCTTCTCCCTCTCTGAGTGGGTGGCCATGTCTGGGGGCAGGGGAGCAGTGTCGGTCACGGTGGCTCTACTCTTTCTTTTTCAGGACGGTACCCACAGCTCTCACGTCACAGAAGCAGTGCGTGCGTCCGACCCTCCCATAGCAACCGATGACGTATTCGGTTGGCATGACGCGGTCGGGAGGCCCACACAGCCAGTACAGCTTCCTGAGTGCTGGGAAGTGAGTTTTACACAGCGGACCGGCACCGATGTAAAGACAAATGATAACGAAGTGCCCAGCAGTAGTGTTAGATAAGATTAGATAGCAGCCATAGCTGCCAATATTTGGGGTCATTTTGCCGCGGCACACCTGGGGACTCTTCACGGCACACCAGTGTGCCGCGGCACACTGGTTGAGAAACGTTGCTTTAAAGCATCATTTTGTAAGGACTATACCTGCAATTTTAACTTCACTGGCTGGTTTCTTTAAAGCTGCAACAAAACCGAATCATACCCCTCTGCATTAACAGAACAGTTCATTTCTATATATTGCACATGGGCATAGTATTAAATTGCCACTTCAAAGCCATGCAATATATAAAATACCTGGAGCTTTAGATTCATTAATGGGCTTCACAGTTGACTCAGGGAAAGTAGGAACTTTCTTTGGAGCTAAACAAAAAGAACTTTGCTAAATGTGGGGGCAGAAGAGAAGCAAGCATACAAAACCAGAAGCAGGTGCATATTTTGGCAAGTGCTTCATCTATATAGCAATTACATAACTTGTTACTTTGTTGCTTAAAAACAACTTTAATATTTTCATAATGCAGAAATACAAACCAAAAAGGGGTATTCTTGGTAACAAGCACCACATAACCCCAAGGCCTCATGCATACAGACAATGAGAGCCTGAAAAAATGTTTTTCCGGGGCTGTACTCCTAGAAATACTATGCATGTATTCCCGAATCTGAAACTTGTGTTTGGGAAATACATTGTACATGCGATGCGTACGTGGGTAACCCCCGATGCACAGAAGCATTATTTACAACAGAAAATCCCCTAAAGCCTCATACACACAAATCCGTGAATTATCCGTGTTTTTTCAGCTCTTTAGTGCCACCCTTTGGACAACTTCTGCTAATGTTATCTGATGGTTAGCACTGGTTCGGAGCATGCGTGTTTGTACTTTGGATTTTAGTCCAACGTACTTGTATATACACGATCGGATAATTCGACAGAACACATTTGTTGTCGGACAATTTGAGAGCATTAATATCCAACATTTGTCCGATGGGGCATACAGACGTTAGGCTTTTGCGACAAAACATGTCCATCGGACAATTGTTGTCGGAATATCCGATTGTGTGTACGGGCCTTTACGCTAGGCGTTGGCGTGCAATGGATGTGTTGAATCTTAAAATATATTTATATTTGACTGAGGCAGCAGCTAAAAAGGTGAATCCTGGACGACTGCTACTGCACTCAATTATTAAAATGGCCATTTGAATATTTTAATATATTCTCGTGAATGGCAAACTTTAGCCCTGATTCACATTGCAGCGATTTGACATGTCAAATCGTGTGCCAAATTGACAGGTATTGCTGGCAATGGCACCAAACGAATCAGTGCGACGAGCAGGAGCAGCTAAAAAATGTCCAGTGTTCGTGAGGCCAAAGTTAGTCATACACTTAATTCCTTCATCCTGCTTGTTTCTGTGGATGGAAGAATCTGTTAATTAGTTCAATCACATAATACAAAGTTTAGGGACAGTTTAAAGATTCCCCTTAAGTAAAAAATAAATAAATGCCTGCAGCTGCTGGAACAAGTTACATGTTCCACCATAAACATGGGTGCAAAGCCAGGTTCTTCACGATCCATTTTAACTTCACGCCAATTTTGAGTGCAAATCGCGTTTTAATTATTCTGTTGGCCAATCACCGGGCATGAAAATGCACAGAAAACCAGACATGTCTCACTACCAATGCAGGACACAGATGTGAACAATTTCACTAGGTTCAACAATGAGAATTTATCAAAATTGAAGCAGTCAGAAACTAAAGCAGTTGTACGTGGCAACTAGGGCCGAAACAACTTATCAATTAAATCGACAACCAATCGATTACAATTTTCATAATCGATCAGCCAGTAACATAATGGGGTAAAAAAAAAAAGCCCTTTACAGTACAAAAAAGAAAGTCGCTACTGTAAATATTACAGTCACTGTCCCACAGTAAAAAATTAACCCCTTACAGTAGCGATTATTTGCGCTCTTTGTACTTATTTTAGTTTTTTTAACCCCATTATGTTACTAAACATCTCAGGCCGGGGGTCACACATGTTTTTGGTGCCTTTTGCAGAAACGCACTACAGTTCATTTACATGTTTTCCTATGGGACACGTTCACATCCATGATTTCATTTCAGCTGCTGCGTATTTGGAAAGGGCAAGAACTTTTTAATGCAAAACGGTGCGATTTTTTTTTTTGGTTCAATATACTTCAATGGAGAAGCTGCAGAAAAGCATGTAATGTGTTTTTGCGGCAATTTGTGTTTTGTAATCTGCCCAACAACAAATTGGCCCAAAAAAAAATGCATTTTTTTTTAAAGGCTATTATCCGATCAAATTGAAACAATTGGCCAACTAATCGATTGTGAAAATAATAGTTAGTTGCAGCCCTAGTGGCAACCAGCTTCTACTTTTAGTTATCAAAGTCTAACAAAAAGCTAAATTGATACACAGCTGCCATACACAGCTGCTCCAGGTTTGATAAATTACGCTCTAAAAGCAATGCCTGGATTAGAATCGGTTCACAATCCATCGGCACGATTTCGGGGGCGGCTCTGAAAGTCGTCTTGAGGACGACTTCAGAGGCGACCTGCAAAACGACTTCTGTATAGAAGTCAATGCAGGTCGCCCCGAGCCGCCCCCAAAGTCGTACAGGAACCTCTTTCTAAGTCGGAGCGACTTGCGTCGCTGAGCCGCCTGACGAGTTGCCTCAGTGTGAACCGACTCAAACACAATTCTCTTCAAGGCTTTATATTCAGTTATGACTGCTGTGTACTCATATAGGGAACCTGTCAGAATACAAATATAGACACTGGCCATCGCTGACATATTAAAAAAAAAACATACTTTTCCACCGTCATTCTTCATGGACACTGAGCAAGAAGCACAAGCATTTCAGGCATCCCAGGGAAGTATGGAAGCAGGCAATGGCGAGTCATTTTTTCCCAATTAGCTTTTAATACAGTGAAACCTCGGATCACGAATAACGTGGTCAACGAGTGTTCGCAATACGAGCATATTTTTTTTAAATCCTGACTCAGTTTGCGAGTGTTGTCTTGTAATACGAGCAGGACTCAAGCCACAGCAGTGTGCCATACCGCATTTGGCCAGAGGTGCGGGGGCACCGGAGCCGAGTGGAAATACTCCATTGCCGAGCCTTTCCTAATTCAGCCGAGCTGTTCCAGAGTATTTCCGAGGCTCTCCGGCACCCCCCCCCACCTCTGGCCACATGTGGCATTGCATACCATAGAAGTCACGGCGGAACTATTTTAGTTTCCATCGACTTCTATGCGCAAACTCGCTTTGATATGCAAGTGCTTTGGATTATGAGCATTCTCCTGGAACGGATTCCGCTCGTAATCCAAGGTTCCACTGTAGTTAAAATAATCAAAGGCATGCTAAGAAATTGGCCTTTCAAACAATTTAAAAAGAGAATTCATGAAATGCAGTTCAATATATTCTCCCTATTTTCAAAGATTAATATTACAGACAGGATACCTGGAGAGCTGGGCTCAGAAGCAGTGAGAGCAGAGACTTCAGATGGTTCAGCCTTTGTCTCTGGAGCTAAAATTTAAATAGAATTTTACATTCCAGTAAATAAAGTAAATGAGAACAAAATATCTGCCCAAAAAATCTTGCCTATGGACTTCTACAGAATAAGCATGCCTGAGCTAGGCATTCTAGAAGGCTTGGTACTCTTGCAAAATACACACACATATATACATTATATATATATACATATATATATATATATACACATATATATATATATATATATATACACACACACATACATATTTTATATATATATATACATATAATATATAATAAAAAAACACACACATGATTGGCATCAATAAGGGGGTCTTCAAACATTCTAAAGAAAGGGCAACTTTCCTGCCGTTAAACCTTATGGGGGCCAAACTCTAACCCTGTCAGGAGTAAAAAATGGAATATAGAATTTCAGAATAGTTCCTCCAATAATGGCATCAGTAGGGGGGAATAGTTCCTCTAACAATAGTGCCAGTGGGGGGAGGGGGGGTGGCGGGGTATAGTTTCTCATCATTGGGAAAACTAGTGTCCCAAGAGCCAGATAAAGGCAAGCAAAGGGCCACATTCGGACCGGGCACACAGTTTGTAGACCACTGATGAAGTCCACTATTTTCAGCACAGAGAAAAAAGAATGGTTCTTACATGAATAAGCAGCCTTTAACATGAGCTGAAACCCATAGCGGGAAAAACTTAAGTGGCTGCAAAGGGTCAAATTCAGGTACTTACACCGCTTCCATAAAAAAAAATTATATAATCATTTGTGTCCTTTATATCTGCCTGCAGTTCAATTGAAGTGCAGCCACACTACCTAATGAATGGTAAGGTGTTCTTGTGTTTAGAGAGAAAAAAAAAAAAAAAGAATATTGTCATGTGCCTATGAAAATCAGCAAATCCAAAAATTAGCATCTTAAGATATTACAGAGGCTATACCTGGAGTTTTTTCTTCACTGGCTGGGTCCTTTGATGCTGCAGCAAAATAAGAGCATAACTGACTACCACAAACCAAATTCAGTGGAAGAAAAAAATATTGCACGTTGATGCACTATGAAATCCCCACAGCAAAACCATGCAGTAAATACCTGCAGCTTTAGATTCAGCAATAGGTTCTACAGATGCCTCAGTCGCAGTGTTTGGAGCTAAAAAAAACAGCTTTACTTAGGAAGAACATAACTGCACAAAAACTGAAGCTAGAATAGCATTTAATTGTATAAAAACTGGCACTGCATCTTATAAAGATCTCATACAACATTACAGGCACTCAGATTTCCATAGCAATGGGCTTTACACATGTCGCCTCTGCAGTTTCCAAAATGTGCCGAGTATCGCAGCAGCAGACAAGCCTGCTCTCACTCAAGTGAAATACAGTGTCATACATGAACACTGTCCCAGCGCACACCTGTTCTCAAACTGAAAAACTTTGGTTAGCAGTTATACAGCACAAGGTGAGCTTTGCTTAATCACATGTTCCAAGACTTTAATAGGCTCCATTTACCAGTAGAGTAAATGTAGGCCATGGTGAGAAGCATTGCTCGTCAGTACTGGAACAGTATGAAATGCCTCTGCAGGAAAATATCAAATGCAACCAAGTTCAAAAGCTTCACCAGAAAGACGAGACTTGTGCAATACTTGGAGCTTCAGTAACAGGAAGTTTGTTAAAAAAAAAAAACCCTGTCTTAAAGCAGAGGTCTGCCAACCCCTTTAAAAATTAAAGGTCAGCAGCTACACATACTGTAGCTGCTGACTTAACATTAGGACACTTACTTGTCCTGGAGTCCAGCGATGTTTACATAGGCTGGTTGGGTGCTGCCACCACCACTGCGGTTAAGGCAGTGTTTCTCAACTCCAGTCCTCAAGCCCCCCCAACAGGTCATGTTTTCAGGATTTCCCTCAGATGAAAAGGCTGTGGGAATTACTAAGGCAGTGAAACTGATCAAATCACCTGTGCAAAATAATGGAAATCCTGAAAACCTGACCTGTTGGTGGGCCTTGAGGACTGGAGTTGAGAAACACTGGGTTAAGGGAACCTAGCAGTGTAGATCTTTTGACTTCACAGTCCTTACTGCGCTGCACTCTCACTGACAAGGCGGGAGGGAGGCTTAGCTGCTGGCATAATTTGCCAGCACCCCTCCCACCCCCAAAAGGTGCAAAATGTGGCACCAGAGGGGGTGGGGGGGATAAGAGGAATCAGATAAGCGGAAGTTCCAATTTTGGGTGGAACTCCGCTTTAAGTGCCAAGACCAGTGGTTTAATTCCTGTCCACAGGACCCACCAACAGGCCAGATTTTAAATATTACCATGGGAGATGCAGACTAGAATACAGCAATCACTGAGCAGCAAATGTATTTCAGGCATCTTGCAAACCTGCCCTGTTAGTAGGTTTTGAGGACAGGAGTTGAGAACCACGGCGCTAGACAAAAATGTATTTTGCATCATTCAACGGATTGGATTATCCTACATTAGATTTGAGCTTCTAAATGATCCAAGTAGGACGGTCATCGGTGAATGATACATTTACTGCTACCATAATATATACAGCAAGGTTTTCTCAAGTACTAAACATGGGAGTTCTAGATTTACCAACTGGTTTCATTGTAGCTACATTAGAATAAAAGCAAGCCTAAACATACTGCTTGTCAAAGCCATTAAGTGTGAAAAAGCTAAGCATTTGTAAGTACCAGGCAACAAAGTGGTACAGGAACAGATAACCATAGTACAGCCATGCAGGGAACCAAAACAAAAACCTTGCCGCTTTAAATTCAGTATTGGGCCCCGCAGTTGCCTTAGGCTAGGTTCACACTATGCCAGTTACCTTAAAGTCTGCAGCATCCCATTTTTAGGAATATGTTGCTGTAGCTACAAAAAATACTGGAAAACACTAATTTTCCAAAATTGCAGCTGCAGGGAGACTGCCTAGGGCTATGCGATTCCCAGCATGGGAAAACACGCTGCAGTTTTTAGTGTGTGGCGGTGGCATTAAGAATTACTGGCGCCTCTGCCAACAGCAAAGTATTTTGCATGTGGTAAATTGTGTGATTACAAGCAGTCTCGTATATAGCATGAACCTAGCCTAAATGCAAGGGGTTGCCATCTTAGAAGCTAAACAAAACCAGTTACACTTATTTGGTAAGATTTACAAAGAGCCGTAATGAGATACCAGTACTACTCCCTTGCTGGGATTTTCTCAACCAAGAAAAAAAAAAAAAACCCTCAATTTTTTTTGTTTCATTTCACTTACTTTACAACCACAATTCTACATTACAGAAAAAAAAAAAAAAATTAAATTTCTTCACAAATTGGAGCTCTTTGTAAAAGTCTTCCACTGTGCGTGGGAAAAAGTCAGACCACAAATATAGAAAGCGGGTTCAACATTTGCCAAGTTTGCGCATACATGACTTATATCAGGTTGGCAAAACACTGCCACTACAATGTAGTTAAGCGCAATGGTCAGGCAGCCACAATACCTGAGGCTTTGGTTTTGCCAACAAAAGTTTTAGCGCCATCGACAGGTGCAGGTTTCTTCTTTCTAGCTAAATGGGTACAGATGGTCATATGGATTCTGTCACATGACATTTGTTACATAGAACTGCAAAAGTATCAGTTAATGATCCGCATACCTTGAGCTTTGGAAGTAGCAGCAGGAAATTTAGGGCCACTTTCAGCTGGCAATTTTGTTTTTGAGTCTACATGAAAGAAGTATTATTTTCAATACTTTAGGAATAGGACCAACATGCACACAATTCTTTCCACCACACCGGGCACATTTGTTCTCAGTCAATTCAGAGATAAAACAAAAGCAAAAGTGCACGTGATCTTTTCTAGGAGAAATAATGCTCATGCACACCATAAAACAACCAGAGCCTTCGCCAAAACTTTCCCGGGACCTGTAGCGGCAGAGTGCAACAACCCATAAACAGCCACTAGAAGAAGCAGCTGTATGAGATTATGTGACAGGGTTTCCTTGGGTATACACACACAGACGTATGCTTAGAGCATGGACCGTCTGACCTTTACGCAAACGCCCCCCCTAGTGCATAACAGGACATGATACAGCCGCATGTTTTAATCGCCATCCATGGGTGGCTGTAGACATGCAGCTGCAAGTCCAAGGAATGTCTTTTTAGGAGGCTCTGGACCCTGTACAGCCTCTGTGTACCCATATATAGGCTGCCACTGCTGATCCCCTGAAAATGGTAATCCACATACCTATACCGAGTTACTGACTCAAATTAACCAAGCTAGAGGGTCAGCATTAAAGCCAGGCAACTACCACTTACAGGATATCCACAACAGGTTTCAATTAACAATATAACAGTCAAACTTTGCCGTTCACACTGCATTTAAAATTCACAATAGAAAGTGGAATGGAAATGCAGTCCAAACATCCGTGTGTACACAAATATCAGACCATGCAATCAATACCGGGAGCTTCAGTTACTGCAACAAGGGTGGACAGGGACTCTACTGCATTATACATTTATGTTTATAACACAGAAAACTAGGATGAAGGCAGATTAGTGTGCTGGAACCAGCAAGACAGCCATGCAATACCTGGAGGTTCAATAACTGCAGCATTGATAGCTGAGGCCGCTTTCTTTGATGCTAAACAAAAATAAAATTTATTAGAATACTGCATCCTACAATTGCGTCCACACTACTACAACAGTGAAAACAAAATCAGTTTAGTTTGCTTAAACCAATGGGACACAACCATGAACTAGAGCTTCAGTAACTGCAGCATTGATGGCTGGGGGTCGACACAAAAACAGGACTATTTATTCCACTGTGTAATGCAATCATGTCCAAACTATAAACGCACAGCGAAAACAAAGGGTACATTTTTACCAGGTGCAGGAGGACTGCGTTGAGTGGCCATTCCAGTGCAGTCCCACTCCACCCCCACTTTAAAACAAGGCAAAAATGCAGGAAGATGCGCCAGGATTGGCACATCAGCACTGCTTTGCAACACAGATTAGCCGCTACATTACAACTGATGTGAAGGGACCCTAAATGAGATTAGGTTTCATGTATCCTCCCAGCTCCTAAACTTGGCGTTTTTTTTTTTTGCCAAAGCCCTAAACTCCACTCCATAAAAGTCTGTCCATGTACACATATGCTTTTATCAGATTTTAGGAGCTGCTGCGGTTAGAGATTCAATGTTCTCCTGAATGCAGAAGAATCACATTCAGGATAGGGACGTTTTGACCTGCAGGAAAACGCAGAGTGCAGCAAATTCGCAGTGTGATTTTTCCACTGCAAATGACGGCCAAGTGTACATGAAGCCTTGGTCTACTCAAACCAACGGCAGACAGCCATGCATTTAATATCTGGAGCTAAAGTAACTGCAGCATTGATGACTGGAGCCGCTTTCTTTGGCGCTAAACAAAAAGACCACTTAGGCTGTCTAAAATTGTGTTGAAACTTCAATCCATTTATGGACTAGCGGCTTGTATGCAAGTCGATTAATCATCCTATGAACAACCAGCCTGTCAGGCTCATTGCCTCCAGCTATAGCTGGCAGTAGCGATCACTGTATTCTGCTGGTGGGAAGTCTCCCCATAGCGGAATACAATAGCACACACAACTGTTTGCAATATAGCAGATAACAGTGAACACTAAACCAGATTAGTGCGCTGAAACCAATGAGAGCCAACCATACAATACCTGGAGGTACAGTAACTGTAGCATTGGTGGGAGGGGTCTCTTTCTTTGGTGCTAAACAAAAAAATACAAAAAAAAAGGACCACTTTAAGGCATTACGCAGCTATGGTTAAACTACTTGGCACTCATGCACTATAAAAAAAAAAAAAAAGGTGAAAACTAAAGCTGGCCATACACAATACGTTTTTGGATGAACATTTGTACAAATAGTTCTCAGAACATTTGATAAAGTATTCCTTTCAAGCAATATTCAAGTTAACATTTCAATTTAAAATGCAATTCAATACTTGCTTTTAACATTCAATTTTAGAGTGAACGAACTTTCGAGCCAACACTGAATTCACTGTTAGAAATGCATTAATAAAATAATCTTAAATCCCACGTCTTTAAAATTCTCATCACTGAAAACAGACAGACAGATTTAATACCACCTAGATGGGTACCTGGCAGTGGGACTAGAACCTTTTTAAGTGCTGAAACCAGTGGGAGAAAGCCATGCAATTAATATCTGGATCTTCAGTAATTGAAGCACTAGTGGCTGGATTCTCCATTTCTTTGATGCTAAGCAAAAAGACCACTTACTGCACTGCATCGTAAAACTGTCTACACTACAGCACATAACGGTGGAAACTAAATCAGATTAGTTGGGTGAAACCAATGGGAGACATCCATGCAATACCTGGAGTTTCAGTAACTGCAGCATTGGTGGCTGGGGCCTCTTTCTGTGGTGCTAAATAAAAAATGAGACTACTTACTGCACTACAATATATAATTATTAGGTCAATATTTTAAACACAGGATGAAAGCCAACTCAGATTGGTTTGCAAAGTTTGATAGCCCAAACATGCAATCAATGCCTAGAGCTTCAGTAACTGCCATAATGGTGGCTGGGGCCCAATTTGGTGCCAAGCAAAAATTAAGAACACTTGCTCTACTGCATTATACAATTATGCAGTACAGCACATAACAGAAAAAAATCCAGTTTCTAGAAACCAATGGGAAACATCCATGCAATCAATACCTGGAGCTTTAGTAACTGCTGCATTGCTGGCTGTGACCTTTTTCTTTGGTGCTAAACAAACATGAGACCACTTACTCCACTGCATTATATAATTATGTCAATATTTTAACATAGGGTGAATGACAGTTCTGATTAGTTTGCCTATATCTGTGAAAAAAAAGCATGCAAACAATACCTGGAGCCTCATCAACTGCACCCTTGGCAGGAGGTGCCTCTTTCTTTGGTGCTAAACAAAAATAAGACCACTTATTCCGCTGCCTCATACAATTATTTCTACACTATGGCACTAAATGGTAAAAGTCAAGTCCAATTAATTTGCTGAAACCAACATGCAATCAATACCTGGAGCTTTAGCAACTGCAATACTGGTGACTGGGGCCTCTTTCTTTGGCGCTAAACAAAAATAAGATCACTGTATTATAGAATTTGGTCAATCTTTTAACACAAGGTGAAAGCCATCTCAGATTAGTTTTCCTAAAACAACCATGTAATCAATACCTGGAGGGTCCACAACTGCAATATTGGTGGGAGGAACATCTTTCTTTAGCGCTAATTAAAAAAAAAAAAAAAAAGACCACTTACTCCATTTTTTCATACAAAACGCTGTGGACAACAGCACAAAATGGCAGAAGCCAACTCAGATGAATTTGCTAAAACCAATGGAAGGCAACATGCAATCAATATCTGGAGCTTCAGTACCTGCAACACTGGTTGCTGGGGTCTCGGTCTTTGTAGCTTAACAAAAGAAAGAACACTGCAGAATACTGTCTACATTTCACAAAATGTAGATTAATGCAAACTCAAATTTGTTTCCTGAAACCTGAAAATACAATTCAATAACTGCAACATTGGTGGGAGGGCTCGCTTTCTCTGGTGCTAAACCAAAAATCGTATCCCTTAATCCACTTTCACACAATTAGTATTACACTACAGCACAAAATGGTGAAAGCCAAGTTAGATTTATCTGCCAAGTTTAAATGCCCAATCAATGTCCGGAGCTTTAATAACTGCAACATGGGTGGGCTGGGGCCTTTTGGTGCCAAGCTAAAATTAAGAACATTTCTTCTCTTGGATCAAACAATTAAAAAAAACAAAAAAAAAAAAACAAAAACAGTTTCCTGAAACCAATGGGAAACAGCCATGCAATCAATACCTGGAGCGTCGGTAACTGCAATGATGGCAGGAGGGGCCTCTTTCTTTGGTGCTAAATAAAAATAAGAACACTTATTCCGCTGCTTAACACAATTATGTCTACACTATGGCACTAAATGGTGAAAGCCAACTGAGATTAATTTGCTTAACCAGTGAGAGCCAAGATGCAATCAAAACCTGGAGCTTTAGCAACTTTACCACTGGGGGCTGTCTTTGGAGCTTAAATTTGTTCGAAAAGGTTAAAAGTTTTAAATCTTAAAGTAGTAACTTTTTTTTTTTTTTCAGTTTTGGGTAGAGTGGAGAAGGATTAGAACATTTGTCATGTTTTTATTGTTGTGCCCTTAGAGAGATTCACTCTCTCCATTTGTCCCGTTTACCATCATTGAAAGTAAACCCCAAATTTGGGTTGTCCCAAGAAAAGTAATAGGAGGGGAAATCTTCCAATGGGGACACTAGTTCTGGTCACCTGGAGGACCGTGAGGAATTCCCTTAATTTGCAGGGATTTTCAGTCACTTCCTGCAAATTTGTGAAAAATAAACCACGCAATCAATACCTGGAGCTTCAATAACTGCAACTTTGGCAGGAGGGGCCTCTTTCTTTGGTGCTAAACAAAAAAAAAAGACCACTTATTCCGCTGCTTCATACAACTATTTGTACACTATGGCACAAAATGATAAAAGCCACGTCAGATTAATTTGCTGAAACAGCCATGCAATCAATACCTGGAGCATCGGTAACTGCAATGTTGGCAGGAGGGGCCCCTTTCTTTGGCGCTAAACAAAAATGCACCACATTATATAATAATTAGGTCTATCTTTTAACACAGGGCACAAGCAATCTCAGATTAGTTTGACTAAATCTGTGAAAAACAACCATGCAATACCTGGAGCTTCAGTAACTTGAACATTGGTTGCTGGGGCCTCTGTCTTTGGAGCTTGGCAAAAGAAAGCACTTTTTCATTGAAGCATATGATACAGGCTACATTGCAACACATTAAGGCCAAGTTCACACTGTCAGTTTCCTGCAGGTCATGTTTCCATTGGCGGAAACACAAGGGGAAAAAGTCCCAGCACCTCTAGTAAAATCACAGCTGCATGAAAACCACCTAGTGCTATGCATAAAA
This sequence comes from Rana kukunoris, assembly GCA_029574335.1. Classification (NCBI taxonomy): domain Eukaryota; kingdom Metazoa; phylum Chordata; class Amphibia; order Anura; family Ranidae; genus Rana; species Rana kukunoris. The sequence goes on along the minus strand of CM056050.1, from coordinate 141,900,694 downwards.
AATAAAAAACACACACAAGCATGCAATCAATACCTGGAGCTTCAATAACTGCAACATTGGCAGGAGGGGCCTCTTTCTTTGGTGCTAAACAAAAATGAGACAACTTATTCCGCTGCTTCATATTATGGCTACACTATGGTGCAAAATTGTGAACGCCAAGTCAGATCCAATTTGCTGAAACCAGCGAGAGCCAACATGCAGTCAATACCTGGAGCTTTAGCAACTGCTACATTGCTGGCTGGGTCCTCTTTCCTTGGTGCTAAACAAAAATAAGACCACTTACTTCACTGCATTATATAATGCCAATATCAATATTTTAACACAGGGTGAAAGCCAACTCCCATTAGTTTGCCTAACCATGCAATCAGTACCTGGAGCTTCAATAACTGCAACATTGCCAGGAGGGGTCGCTTTCTTCGATGCTAAAGAAAAATATCATCACTTACTCCACTGCTCCATACAAATAGATCTACACTACAGCACAAACTGGCAATTGCCAACTTTGATTGCCCAATCATGCAATGTCTGGAGCTTTAATAACTGCAACACTGGTGGCTTTCCAAACAAAAATAAACCCCCCCCATCATACAATTATGTCTACAGCACAGCACATTAAAATAATAATCCAGTTTCCTGTACCCAACAGGAAACATCCATGCAATCAATACCTGGAGCTTTAGCAACTGCTACATTGCTGGCTGGGGTCTTTTTCTTTGGGGCTAAACAAAAAAAAGACCACTTACTCACTGTATTATATAATTATGTCAATCTTTTTAAACACAGGTTAAAATCCAACTCCTATTAGTTTGCCTAAACTTGTGAAAAACAACCAACCATGCAATTAATACCTGGAGCTTCATTAAAAGGAGTTGTAAAAAGGGGAAAAAAAAAAAATTGGGCTTTTTTTTTATGTCACAATGTAGAGAATAAGATTTCCTGTCATCTGTGCCCAGTCTTGCCACACAGAGTTAATCCAACTCTGATCAATCCTCTAATTGTTCAGTGAAAATGACCAGAATTCCAGATAAAAACCTGTCTAAAAAGTCTGTTTCTCTCTTCTTGCTTTGAGTGACAGGTTATTTACATATCTAGCTTGGACATGTTTATTATATGTTATGTTAATCATAATATAAGGTGATCCAAAGTTCATTGTATATTACCAGATGTGGTATGTGGGGGAGGGGTGGATTTATCACTTTTTATACTGTGAATCACCTCATGTTATGATAAACATAACAAGATAAACATGTCCAAGCTAGATATGTAAATAACCTGTCACTTGGGTTTACATCCACTTTAATGTCTGCAAGGTAGACAGACAGAATAGTGTAATGATTCTGTTAAAAAACGAATACTTATTAAATTCCTTCATCTATATCACCTCCGGCATTCTAGTTTCTGTTCTCTCATTCACTTCCTGGTTTGCGGCGCTCGATCATGCAAGAACTATATTTCCCAGTATGAATTGCGGCACGGCCAATAATTCACACCTCCTTATAGTCTAACACGTAGAGAGCGTCCTGCCGCACACATGTAGTTCTCAGGAGGGGGCGAGCACGTCACTGACCACTGCAGTAAACCCTCCCTTCACGGTGGTCAGTAACAATCTGATAAGCAGGAAGTGAACATAACAGAGAAGAAATAGAGCAACTTCTGAGCAAAAACGAACAATGAGGAAGTGAAAAGAGGAATGTCTGCAGGTAAAGGATGCTTATTATAAAAAAAATGTTTTTCCTTTACAACCCCTTTAACTGCAACATTGGCGGGAGAGACCTCTTTTTTTGGTGCTAAACAAAAAAGACCACTTATTCCGCTGCTTCATGCGATTATGTTTACATTATGGCACAAAATAGTGAAAGCCAGATGAATTTGCTGAAACCAACACGCAATCAATACCTGGTGCTTTAGTAGCTGCAATACTGGTGGCTGGGAGCTCTTTCTTTGGCGCTAAACAAAAATAAGACCACTTACTCCACTGCATTATATCATTAGGTCAATCTTAACACAGGGTGAAAGCCAACTCTTATTAGTTTACCTAAACATGTGAAAAACAACCATGCAATCAATACCTGGAGCTTCAGCAACTGCAATGTTGGTGGCAGGAGCTTCTTCCTTTGGTGCTAATAAAATATAAGTCCACTTACTTCATTGTTTTATACAAATAGATGTACACAACAGCACAAAAAAAAAACAGAAGGAAAAAAAAAAGCCAACTCGGATGAATTTGCTAAAACCAATGGAAGCCAACATGCAATCAAGACCTGGAGCTTCAGTACCTGCAACACTGGTCGCTGGGGTCTCAGTCTTTGGAGCTTAACAAAAAGAAAGTGCACACTGCAGCATACCATCTACATTTCAACACATTAAAATTATGCAAACTCAAATTTGTTTCCTGAAAATACAAACGTGCAATCAATACCTGCAATGTTGCCGGGGGTCATGTTCTTAGGTGCTAAAAAAAAATATCAATATCACTTACTACATGGCGCCATACAATTAGGTCTACACTACAGCACAAAATGGAAATTGCCAACTCATTCATTTGTTGAGTTTGATTGCCCAATCATGCAACCAATGTCTGGAGCTATAATAACTGCAACACTGGTGTCTGAGGGCTTTTTTTCTTTGTGCCAAGCAAAAATTAACAACACTTACTCTATTGGTTTATACAATTGTGTCATAAGAAAAAAAATCCAGTATCCCGAAACCAATGGGAAACATCCATGCAATCAATACCTGGAGCTTTAGTAACTGCTACATTGCTGGCTGGGGCTTTTCTCTTTGGTGCTAAACAAAAATAAGTCAGTTTACTCTGCTGCTTTAAACAATTATGTCTACACTATGGCACAAAATGGTGAAAGCCAACTCAAATTAATTTGTCCAAACCAGTGAGCAAACATGCAATCAATACCTGCAGCTTTAGCAACACCAGTCGCTGGGGCTTCTTTCTTCGGCGCTAAATAAAAATAAGACCACTTACTCCACTGTATTATAGATTTATGTAAATTTTTTCAACACAGGGTGAAAGCCAACTCCTAGTTTGCCTAAACATGTGAAAAACAACCATGCAATCAATACCTGAAGCTTCATTAAAGAGGATTTCCCCCCAAAAAAATGTAACTTCTGATGTTCAGGTTCCTTCCCCCCTCTGGTGACACATTTGACTGTCTTCTGGGAGACACAGGTCCCAATCAGAACGTGCAGCGCGACTCAAGAATGAGCAGTAGGGAACAAGGAGTGAAGCCGAAAGTCTTCCCTGCCTGGCTCCCTTACCAGGAATGGCGGCAGCAGCACACAGGGATCAACCCCAAGATCGGCTGGGGTGACATCGCGGGCTCCCTGGACAGGCAAGTGTCCTTATATTTAAAAAGTCAGCATCTACAGTATTTGAAGCTGCCGAGTGACATTTTTTTTAAAGACGACCACCTACTCCATTGTTTCATACAAATAGCTGTACACAACAGCACAGAATGGCAAAAGCTAACTCAGATTAATATGCTGAATTCACTGGGAATCAACATGCAATACCTGGAGCTTCAGTAACTGCAACTCTGGTGGCTGGGGTCCCTTTCTTTTGTGCTAAACAAAAATTAGGAACACTTTATTCTACTGTGTCATACAATTATGTCTACAGTACAGAATACAAAAACAAAAAACGCTTGCTGAAACCAATGGGAGAGATCCATGCAAGAATACCTGGAGCTCTAGTTACTGCAACATACTGTACATACTCCACTGCATTATGCAATCATCTCTACATTACAAAAACATAAGGCTGAAAGACTTGTTTGCTGAAACCAGTGGGAGACAATCATGCAATACCTGGAGCTTTAGTAACTGCCGGATTGGTAGAAGGGGCTGCACTCTTTGGTGCTAAACAAAAGAAAGAAAACATTTTCCATTGCCGCACACAAACAAAAATAAGACCACTTACTCTGCTGCTTTAAACAATTATGTCTACACGATGACACAAAATGGTAAAAGCCAACATGCAATCAATACCTGGAGCTTTAGCTTTTTAAACACGAGGTGAAAGCCAACTCCTATTAGTTTGCCTATATTTGTGAAAAACAAGCATGCAATCAATATCTGGAGCTTCATTAACTGCAACATTGGCAGGGGAGACCTCTTTCTTTGGGGCTAAACAAAAATAAGACCACTAATTCCGCTGCCTCAATTTTTTTATTTAGTTTTAGTCTTTAATAAAATGTAATTTCAATCATATTTTAGTGGACTAAAATAGTGTTAAAATTTCGTCTACAAACATATTTTAGTCAATGAAATTAACACTGCTCAGCTGGTCTCTTTTTAAGTGGTAGCATTTGCAAAATATATATATACACGCACACACTTTGCCCGATTGGAGCTTGGAACGGCGCTGTTTTTGAATTAGTGTGCTGGATATACTTTAATGTTATAGATGTAACAATGGACTTTTATGAATAAAAATGATGTGTCTTTTTTTTCATTTGAGAGATTGTCCTTGGGAGTGTGTACATTCAGGATGTGGCGGACGGAGGGATGAACCAGTTTGTCAGTGCCCGATAAACTCAACCATTTGGCGAGTACAAACCCGAAAGGGGTGTGCGACACACAGTAGGAGCTGATTGCAGGGAGAGAGAACATCGCATTCCAAAAGCGCCTGTGGGTTTCTGGGACTCTGACACACCATCTATCCTTCATATTTTTCTCTTATGCACGGTTATAAGATTGTTCACAGAGGAATGTTGACAATTAGCACTGCTTTAACCACTTGTCAAAAGACGGCAGGAGGAAGACTTCTTCTGGGTGGACCTCATATGACGTCGCGCCTTTAAAAGCCACTAGGGGGGCGTGTGCCCGTCGCATCACTGGGGACCCGATGCGGGTGCCGGGCACCCATGATTGCTTAGTAACTGAGCAGGAAAGTGGATCTGTGTGTGTAAACACACAGATCCACAACCTGTCAGGGAGAGGGGACCGATTGTGTGTCCCTTGTACATAGGGACAACCATCGATCACCTCCCCAAGTCACTTCCCCCACAGTAGGAATCACTGCCTAGGGAATACATGAACCCCTTCCCTGCCAGTCACATTTATACAGTAATTGATGCATTTTATAGCACGGATCGCTGTATAAATTTGTCAAAAGTGTGCGCAATATCGCAGTCACGATATTTAAAAAAAAAAAAAAAAAAAAAAACAACAATATATGCTTTTTGAGATTTTTTTACCAAAAATATGTAGGAGAATACGTATTGGCCTAAACTGAGGAAAAAATTTGTTGAAAAACAAAAATTGATAATATAGCAAAAACTTTAAAAAAAAAATAGGGTTTTTTTTTTTGTCCCTCTTGTTTGTAGCGCAAGAAATAAAAACTGCAGAGGTGATCAAATACCACCAAAAGAAAGCTCTATTTGTGGGGAAAATTTGGGTACAGTGTTGCATGACCACGCAATTGTCATTCAATGTGTGACAGTGCTGAAAGCTGAAAATTGGTCTGGGCAGGAAGGGGGTGAAAGTGCCCTGTAGGCAAGTGGTTAATCTACAAAAGCCCCCCTTGTTTAAGGACGCTGTTGGAGAATATATATATTATACACACACACACAAATTAAACAAGAGTTTACTTCCTCTTTAAGCTGAATCCTAGGGAAAAATCATTTACTGCATGCAATGTTGCCCGCATACAACACTGCACTCCGCTTACTCAATTCCTTAAGGCCCCTTTCACACTGGGGCGGGAGCCGAGGTGGCGGTATAATGCAGCTAAAAATATTGGCGCTACACCCTCAGATTTGCCTCCAGCGGTGTGGTATTAACCCCCGCTAGCGGCCGATAAGAGGGTTAATACTGCCCGCAATGCGCCTCTACAGAGGTATTGCCGCAGTTTCCCATTGTTTTAAATGGGAAGCAGCGGTATACACGCCACTCCTCAAAGATGCTGCTGACAGGAGATTTTCTCCCGCCAGCGCATCGCCTCAGTGTGAAAGCCCTCTGGCTTTCACATTGAGGTTGCTGGGCAGGAGTTTTTCAGGCAATATAGCAGCGCTATTTTTAGCGACGTACCGCCTGAAAAACTGCTCAGTGTGAAAGGGGTCTAAGGCCGCTTCCACACCGAGGCATTGGCGGCATCGGCAGTAAAGCGTCACTTTACCGTTGTTATTGCGGCGCTATTTGGCCGCTAGCGGGTCGCTTTTAACCCCTGCTAGTGGCCGAAAAAGGGTTAAGACCGACCGTAAGGCACTGCTGCAGATTGATTTCAATGGGAAGGGGCGCTTTAGAAGCAGTGTGTACACCACTCCTACATCGCCTCAAAGATGCGACTAGCAGGACTTTTTTTTACCGCCATGCCAGCGCACCGCTCCAGTGTGAAAGCCCTCAGGCTTTCACACTGGAGTAAAAGGAGAAGCTCTTTCAAGGAGCTATTTTTAGCTAATAGCGCCTCAGTGTGTAAGCAGTACGGATGAGCTCCGGCGTGTTCGCACAGTCCACGTGCAGAGCCCGCCAGCAAGTCTGCACTAATCACAGGCATCAAGACATCGTCCCGATGCTCGGCTGCAGAGATCGAGAAATGTCTCCCTGGCTGTGATTAGTGCAGCGCCGTGCAGACTTCCTTGCGGGCTCTGCACGTGTACCATGCGAATATTCCAGAGTTCATCCTTAGTAAGCAGACTTAGTGTAGTCTACAGAAGTAAATACAGCTTCTATATCTAAACTATATCTAAACTCACAAGTGTTTTCAAAAGGCCTCACGCTTCATTAAGGAGTTAAAATGGGTCTCCTCTAGAAAATAATGTAATCTAAAAGTGGTGGGAGAATTCTATGCAATCTTTTATACACTACGATCAATGCATAATTAGTGACAAGCTGAACTGGCAATTAGTACCATCAAGCAAAACTAATTTTATTTTTTTACCCCCACCTTGACATACAAAAAGTAATTCAGTGCCATGATGCATTCAGCACCATTTCTAAAAGCCAAATCTACTTCCTACAATATGTTAGAGCCAAAATGCACACCACACAGTTAGTGATGCAGGAATAGTGCAGTCTTCATACCTGCAGGGCAAGTTTCCAGAGCTGGTAAGGCATCAGAGGGAGGGGGGATAGCCTCTGGAGCTGAACAGTGATAATATAGCGCATATAATAAATGTAATTTCCCACATGAACTGAAAATACATTAGCCACATCTTGGAACAATTTTCCATATTGTGAACATATATGATAAAATTGGAGACCACTGTACAATTGATAGTGTTTAGAAATGACTGACATGCTAGCGAGAATGGAAAATCTTTTTAGCGATTTGTATTTATGACTGAACCTGTCTGGACTACAATTATTTGACATATGAAAATGTAAAATGCCAGAGCGTAAAACCAGTCACAAAAGTGGATTTCAGCAGACCGTGCACTGAAGAAGCTACTTCAATTGAAATACTGTCTCAGCACTTTTCCACACCGTAGATTAGCAGGCATGGGTGGAGTCAGTGACAGTGTTCATGATGGCAATCGACATAAGATTTCATATGTATATAGCCCATTAAAAATAAATTATTTATGACAAAATACACTGCATTTAAGGGAACGTGATCAAATATCCTTTACAGTAGAAGATGGAAAGTATACCTAGCCCATCACAATGCATGGGTAGAGGCCTTCTACTTTTAACATCCACATGGGTTTAATATTAGACTGCAAATATCAGGCAGCTAAAGAGCAGTAAAATTAGAATTTAGGATTTGTATACTTACCAAGTAGGGTATCCCAAATAATGCAACATGTCATGGTTTATGGATGCAGGAATCAACATGCGAAAGGTAGTACAGCAATTTACAAAAACTGGAGAAAAAGTAGAACATTTGCACATTTGAACGAAACTGAATGTATAGGCAGCTGTTCCACTTCTGCTCCTGTTTTTTGCTTCCCTTCCCAATACTAATGAGAACATGGACAAATGTTAAAGGAGTTAAGCCATCAACTTGTTGTGATGCTGCAGATTTAAATTAAACAAAACTACCTAGGTACATTTTTTCAGAAAAAAAAAAAAAAAAACTCACCACTAGCACCCAGATAAAAAAAAACTGGCTTTACAGCCTTACAAGTATCCAAAAATGCATTTGTCTTGAGTGGTTCGTGGTTTGAAACCTACCTGAAGATTGCACAGCTGCTTCAACCTGTGCTGCTGCCGTCTGAGACGCTTCGCTAGCCATCTCGGGATTCTGGGTGACAGTCTCCGTTGCTGCTACCGCCACTTCTGTGGATGCAACAGCACCAGTCTCCTCCCCAGAAGTTGAGGGAGAAGTTGCTGTAATAGCAGCAGCATGTGAATAAATTTAGTTTAAGACACCATATAACTCCCATAACCACATGCTTCTAAACACAAACAAGCCCTTAAAGTGAAGTGAGAACCAGGACGCAGGCATAAAAGCGTGAGTTTAAAGAAGTACCAACACTCAAGTTCATGAACAGGTGAGCATTAACTGTTTCACGGTTTGAGATTTCTTTCAAAATGGCTTCTGAATATATAAAAGTGGTCAAAAAAAGAATTATGTATTAATGAAGAGGAAAAAATACCAAAACATGAAACGCCACAAAACTGTTTACTGGAACTTTCCCAACTCTCTGTTTCTACCGATAAGGCGATCCATTAGGGACTTGTGCCATTCAATGATAACCTCCAAAATTTCTTTTGGTGCTTCATCTCCATTGTTATCACATTACAGCCCAACACGGTAAAACAAGTAGGCCCACCTAGCTTAGTAATAGCCAGGGCATGGAAAAGGGAGGCCACTATTACATGCAATCTGGTTTGTACCCAAACCCAGCAGCTATGTTAAGGTATTAGAATCCTCAGTGGTATTATAGAAGACAATCCCTGGGTTATTTGTTTTGTTAACAAGTTGCAATAATACTCCCCCTCCTTCCAAGCTCCAGAAGCCAGGGGTATTTTGCTCACTAGGCACCTATTAAGCGTACAGTACACTAAGCCACACCAAAGAGAAGAGTCAAGTTATCCAGTGAGAGTGCAACAAAAAACCAACCACAGTTTAAAAACCCCAAACAAGTGCAAGTGAAGCATCACAGTGTTAAAGATTTCACGTGGATTCAAGCCACACACACTCAGCAATTTCCCGTCATTCCTCACCACCACTCCATTAATTTTATTCCATGTGTACCAACACTGTAACAACCTCTTTGAAATTTAAAGATTTTGGTCTTCTTGACAAATGCAAGCAAGAATAGCATTATAGTCTGGCATTAGGAGTGGGTCCTTGAAGAATGAGCACAGGGAAATTTCAAAAGACTTGACGTACACTCAGGAGCTTACCCGTCTCAGCTTGTGGCTGGTGCAGTTCATGTTCTGCAACTGGGACAGTTTCTGTGGCTTCACCAGGCATTTCTAAAGGAAAAGTAAAGTATACATAAGTATTAGTTCCTCTGTGTAAAGCCTAAAAGTCAAACTGTACACTGTATAAATATTTCCACTTGAGACAGCTGGGTACTTGATGAGCTATTAAGGTGCATCCAACCCCAGCTTATCCCATGCTGGCTGCCTTCAACCCCCCCCCCCCTTTAAATTCAAGTGGTGAACTTGTCTGTAACACCTCCTGTCCTACAGGAGCAATGTTCACCCACTGTATCTGTGGAGGAGAAGGAATTCAATAGTCTATAGCAGGGGTCAGCAAACTTTCTGAAAAAAAGGGCCAAGTTTACTGTCCTTCAAACTTTAGGGTGGTCAGTGGGGGGTAGAAAATGTCCCAGTGACAATAAACAAGGTCTTATGCTCAGGGGGTCAGCTGGAAGACTAATAGTTGCACCAACATTCGTATCGGTGTAAGGAATAGTGTCCCAAGGGCCAGATAATGGCTAGCAAAGGGCCACAGTTGGAGACCACTGGTCTACAGCAGCCTTAACATTTATTTATTTTTATCCTAGAGGGACACTATAAATAATTTCCAGGTTGAAAAGGACTCTGCCAAGTTTATCAAGAATCAGCGAGAAAAAGGTCCCTTACATTGGGGTGGTCAGCGAGAAGAAGGTCCCATATGAGGGGGAAGGAGAGCGGCAGTGAGAAGAAAGCCACTTAAGGCATCAGTGGGAAGAATGTCCATTGCATATTAGAGGGGGCATAAGAAGGATGTCCTTTACATTGGAACGGGGCGATAGGAAGAAAATCCCTTATGGTGGGAGGGGCGAGAATGTGCTCATTACAAGCACCAGTTGTCTTACTGCTGCCTTTAGTGAGTGGGGATGTCCACAGAACTATGCAGGGACCATCTCATCAACCTGTGAAAGAGCCCTGGTTGGGAATGTCTGGTCTACAGCGAAAATTGAAAACTGCTGATAACTCCCTGTCAGCTCAAAAAGCATTCTTGCTAGATCTACAGGAATCTTTTTAAAAAACTTATTAAACAGATATAAACAAACCACATCCAATGGTATGTTTAAATGACCAAAGAGGAGCAAACCATTCATGGTGAAGTTACATCCACCATTAGACCTTCTGAAGTTATGCAACTATAATATGTATATCCGGGTACCCTATATATATACACATTTTTTCCTTTACCCTATATATTCTCACCTCCCCTCAAAAACATAGCTGTGCATTAAGCGGCACATGTATGACGTAGGTGTGCTAAAATGAAGCTTACACTGAGGGCACAGACTGATATAAACACAAAGTAATCAGCAAGAAACATTGTGACAATGTTTTATAAAATACAGAAAGTAAAAAAAAAATCAAGGGTCCAACTTTTATTAGCTTGTCTGAGCAGACCTTAATCTTTCATTCAATGGAACCAAACTTCAGGACTTGTTGCAGAAATGTCAAAAATCACTGTAACACCGCAACTAGGAAAGTGACCCCCGGCCTGGTGAGGGTGGGGCACACTGCAGCTAGGAAAGTGTGACCCCCCCCAGCCTGGGGGGGGGGGGGGTGAGACACCGCAGCTAGGAAAATGTGACCCCCAGCCTGGTGAAGGGGGGGACGGGACACCGCAGCTAGGAAAGTGTGACCCCCAGCCTGGTGGGGACACTGCAGCTAGGAAAGTGTGACCCCCAGCCTGGTGAGGGGGGGGACACACCCCAGCTAGGGAAGTGTGACCCCAGCCTGGTGAGGGGGGGACACACCCCAGCTAGGGAAGTGTGACCCCAGCCTGGTGAGGGGGGTGGGGGCACAACCCCAGCTAGGGAAGTGTGACCCCAGCCTGGTGAGGGGGGGGGCACAACCCCAGCTAGGGAAGTGTGACCCCAGCCTGGTGAGGGTGGGGGGGGGCACAACCCCAGCTAGGGAAGTGTGACCCCAGCCTGGTGAGGGGGGGGGGGGCACAACCCCAGCTAGGGAAGTGTGACCCCAGCCTGGTGAGGGGGGGGGGGGACACCCCCCAGCTAGGGAAGTGTGACCCCAGCCTGGTGAGGGGGGGGGGGACACACCCCAGCTAGGGAAGTGTGACCCCAGCCTGGTGAGGGGGGGACACACCCCAGCTAGGGAAGGTGACCCCAACCTGAGGAGGGGGGGGGGGGACACACACCCCAGCTAGGAAGTGTGACCCCAGCCTGAGGAGGGGGGGGGGGCTAGGGAAGTGTGACCCCAGCCTGGGAGGGGGGGGGGCTAGGAAGTGTGACCCCAGCCTGGTGAGGCAATACAGATCGTAGCTAGGAGGGTGAACCCCGCCTGGTGAGGTGGTAAAGACCGCAGTGGGGAGGAGGGTGACCCGGCCTGGTGAGGAGGTGGGGGGGGGCAGTCTAGGAGGGTGAACCTGGTTAAGTGGGGGGGCGGCCTGGTGACCCGGCCTGGAGTGGGGACAGACCGCATCTAGGGGGGACATGGGGACAGAGCTAGGAGGGTGAACCCGGCCTGGTTAAGTGGGGACAGACCGCATCTAGGAGGGTGAACCCGGCCTGGTTAAGTGGGGACAGACCGCATCTAGGAGGGTGAACCCGGCTGGTGAGGGGTTGGGGGGGGGGGACTAGTAGGAGGGTGAACCCAGCCTAGTGAGGAGGGGGGGGGGACGGACAGACCACATCTAGGAGGGTGAACCCGGCCTGGTGAGGAGGTGGGGGGGGGGGACATAGCTAGGAGGGTGAACCCAGCCTAGTGAGGAGGGGGGGGGGACGGACAGACCACATCTAGGAGGGTGAACCCGGCCTGGTTAAGTGGGGACAGACCGCATCTAGAAGGGCGAACCCGGCCTGGTGAGAGGGTGGAGGACACACCGCAGCTAGGAGGGTGAACCCGGCATGGTGTGGTGGGACAAACCGCATCTAGGTGGGTGATTCCGGCCATACAAGGCAGGCAAAGGGACCTGGCACATCACCAGAGCTCTGATCCGCAGGACATGCATGGAGTACGTGCTCCGGCCCCTCTGAGTACATGACAGCCAGGAGATGACTGTCACTGCCACCACCGGGGCCCCAGGTCGCCTCCAGTACGGAGCCCTCACACGGAGCAGGCCTACACCGCACAGCCCCCTCCGCTCCACCTCCCCATAAACTTCCCGGCACCGGCCTCGTCCCCTTTCTCCCCAACAAGAGCCCGCACCACACACATACGACCACCGCCCCACACCTCGCTCCCTCCTCTAGCCCCGCATGGCCTCCCGGGGATTATTTACTTTATCAGCACTCAGGATGAGAACGGATACAAAAAGAGAGACTTACTGTGTGAGGAGTTCAGGTCCAAGATGGCTGAAGAAAGAACGCTCAGCCCCGACTGCTTCCGGGAAATGCTGTGTAGCGGGGAAATCCTTCCGGGTCACACGCTGCTGGAGGTTCCACCTGCTGCCTGGAACATGTGCTCGACTCTATATTTGGACGCAGGCGCAGCTGTCGTCGTCCTCTATGGTTGCATGCATGCACGCTCCGCAACACTGAGGTCCGACTGGCCCAGGATATGAATATTTCATCATTGAACACACACTGTATACATCGCCGCCATTCTGAAAGACACATACATGTTTGTTTAGCCCAGGTTCACATCTGGCGGGGGACAATCATTTCCCAACCCATAGAGAAAAGTGCTGCATTTTAGCACATACAGGGTGTGCAGTGAATTTATAATGTAAAAATAAATATTCGGTCTCTTGCACATAATACTCCTGTGTGAGCATCTACTTTTTCAGACTTTTTTTTGGTATGTGCAAGAATGAATGCACATTTTCACATGTATATGTGGTCTTGCATTTTCACTCGCCTGAAAATGTATTATCTCGTTCTGCACAGTATGTAAATGAGCATTTGCGCAAAAGAGGCATAAATTACATAAATTGCTGACTAAACTTTACTGAAGAATGCATGGCACTTGTTTACGTGCCTGTGTGCATTGGCACATTAAAGCGGAGTTCCACCCAAAGATGGAACTTCCGCTTAATCCCCTCCTTACATGCCACACTTGGCATGTATTATTTTGGGGGGGGGGGGGAGTGGGGGCTTCAGTAGGAGTGGGACTTCCTGTCCTGCTTCCGCCGAGGGGCTGGGAGGCCTAATCGCCTTACTGCAGCCCCTCCCTTTGGCGATCGTCTAGGACACTGACAGGTCCTAGACGATCGTCTGTCCAATCAGCGGCGGGCCATGCCGCATGCGCAGTGCAGCTTGCACATGCGCAGTGGGTGCCCGGCCGTGAAGCCGAAGGCTGTCACGGCTGGGTGCCCACAGTCGCAATGAGGATGCCGGCCGGGGAGGGGGGGAGAGGAGCGGAGCTCCGGTCGGCACGTCGCTGGAACGTGGAGAAGGTAAGTGTCTGTTTATTAAAAGCCAGCAGCTACACTTTTTGTAGCTGCTGACTTTTAATAAACATTACATTTGGGTGAAACACCCCTTTAAAAAACCCCCGGCTCAGTAAAAAAAAAAAAAAAAACCCATTGAGCTTTTTTTAGCTGCAGTGTACATGAGGCCCTAATGCAGACTGGATTTTTTTACAGCTGCTGTTTTTGGCTTCAGGCATTTTTTTTTCTGCAGCCAGTAAATTCCCCAGCATGTTATCCTAGGTGTCCATGTACAAATAAGCTGTTATCAGCGTTTTTTGGTCAGGGGTGTTTTCTGGCTGGAAAACAAAACACAGAACTACTGCAAAATCGCTAAAACTCTGATAAAGGGCCGGTTCACACTGGTGCGATGTCAGAGATCAGATGTGAAACTCACATGCGATCTCTGTGAGCTGCGATTTCAGCTATACAAATCGTATGGCTGAATTTGCATCAAACTCGCACAGGAACCTTTTTTTTCTGGAGCAGAATCGGGTTCACACCCATGAAATCAATTCCTGTCCGAGTTTGCAGATCACACTGCGATATGCAAACTGATTTAGGGGTGTCATTAACTTATAACTGACACTCCCAGCAGTTCGCATAGGGCAGTGTGAACTGCCGCCGGGAGACATGCAATGGGGGAACCCGCAGTGGATTCCCAAGGTTCCCACATTGCAGCAGTGTGAACCAGCCCAAAAGTTTAAGGGGCCTTTCACACGTGCGGACCGTTTTTTAGGTCCGTTTTTTTTCATCAGTTGATCCGTTTTTTATCCGTTTTTCGTCCATTCACATCCGTTTTTCATCAGTTTTTTCATCCGTTTTTCATCAGTTTTTTCATCCGTTTTTTTTTTTTTTTTGTTAGAACTTTTTTTTTATTACATATTTTGATGAAAAACGGATGTTAGCGGATCGGATGTTAAACGGATCGTCCGCTAACATCCGTTTTTCGTCCGTTCCATTTTTTTGACGTAAGAAAAATAGGGTTTGCTTCCGTCCAAAAAAACTGAGCTTAACGGAGATGGATGCAAACGGACGTTAGCGGATGCTCATCCGCTAATGTCCGCTAGCCCACAGGGATGCATTGCGGTCCGTTTTTCATCCGTAAAAAACGGACGAATGGTCCGCACGTGTGAAAGGGCCCTAAAACCGCAGCGATTCAGCGTTTTCGAACCATAATCTCTTGTGGGAGTATCGTTTTTTTGGAGGGGCATTTTCTAGGTTTAAACAAAACAAAACAAAAAACTACTGTAAAAATGCTGTAACGCTGATAAACGCTTAAAGGGGTGGTTCCCCTAAAAAGAAACTTTTAACATTGCCTGTGTCTTCTTAATAACATTTAGAATCGGCTGGTAGTTTAAAAAAAAAACACCCGTACATACCATTTTCGGCATGTACTCTCACCGCCGCTTCCTGGTCTGGCAGCCGGGGACAGGCATCTGATCGACGCATACAGCGCGTCACGAGATGCCGAAAGAAGCCGAACGTTGGTGCGGCTCTATACGGCGCATGCGCACCAACGTTCGGCTTCTTTCGGCATCTCGTGACGCGCTGTATGCGTCGATCGGATGCCTGTCAATGAAGCAGGCCCTCCTATCCCCGCCGCCAGACCCGGAAGCGGCGGTGAGAGTACATGCCGAAAATGGTATGTACGGGTGTTTTTTTTTAAACTACCAGCCGATTCTAAATGTTATTAAGAAGACACAGGCAATGTTAAAAGTTTCTTTTTAGGGGAACCTCCCCTTTAAAGGAGTTGTAAAGGATTTTTTTTTTTTTGCTGAAATAACTGTTTACAAGGTATAGAGACATAATAGTTAACTTATGTTATTCCTTTTAAAAATGATTAACCACTTGAGGCCCGCGCTATCGCCGAATGACGGCAACGGCGCGGACCTCAATTTCCAACATGCCGTCATTTGACGGCAGTTGCTTCCTGGTTCCCTGTGCGCGCACTGGAGGGCGCGTCGGGGAAATTCTGTTGCTGGCCGTGTCCCTTGGACACAGCCAATCACAGATCGCCTTGAACGGCCAATCGGAGTGGCCGTTCAGATGCGATCTGAGGACGAATGAGAGATGATCTCAAATGTAAACAAATGAGATCATCTCTCATCGCCGCTTCTCCCTCCTCACACAGAGACAGCGTGTGAGGAGGGAGAACGTTCTGTGAGTCAGTGATCTCAGTGATCTCGCCTATACAGTGCCACCACTGCCCATACAGTGCCCATACAGTGCCACCACAGTGCCCATACAGTGCCCATACAGTGTCACATCTGTCCCCATACAGTGCCACCTGTGCCCATACAGTTGCCACCTGTGCCCATACAGTGCCCACCTGTGCCAATACAGTGCCCACCTGTGCCAATACAGTGCCCACCTGTGCCAATACAGTGCCCACCTGTGCCGCCAATCAGTGCTCACCTGTGCCGCCAATCAGTGCCCACCTGTGCCGCCAATCAGTGCCCACCTGTGTTGTGCCGCCAATCAGTGCCCACCTGTGTTGTGCCGCCAATCAGTGCTCACCTGTGCCGCCAATCAGTGCTCACCTGTGCCGCCAATCAGTGCACACCTGTGCCAATCCGTGCCCATCTGCTCCGCCAAAACATGTCAAAAAAATCCTATTCACTAGAGGAGGCATTCCAAATTATTTCTGCGCCCGATGAGAGCAACATGGACATCTCTCATTCAAACTCCACTTCCAATTTTTCTTCTGAGTCGGACGTCAACTATGAGCCAGCCCTCAGTAGTGGAACACTGAGTGACTCCGAGGAGGAAGATAGCCGGCCCGCTAAACGAAGGCGTTCTGGTCAGGAGGCAGTGCCATCCACCAGCACTGCAGTGCCATCCACCAGCACTGCAGTGCCTTCCACCAGCACCGCAGTGCCTTCCACCAGCACCGCAGTGCCTTCCACCAGCACCGCAGTGCCTTCCACCAGCACCGCAGTGCCTCGGCAAGAAAGGCCAAAGACCCATGCCGGCCTTCCCTATGCCCTTCAGAACCCTTTGTGGCTTCCTCCAAATTCCGGGGAAGCCAACATTCCCCCTTTCACGGCCCAGCCAGGAGTCCAAGTGGACACGGAGAATTTTTCCCCGATCGATTTTTTCAACCTGATGTTCACAGAGGACATGCTATCTGAAATTGTGGCCCAGTGCAACCTATTTGCACAACAATTTATTGAAAGAAATCCCACATCCTATCATGCCCTTCCAGTGGAGAGACCTTACGGTGGAGGAGTTGAAAAAATTTTTAGGCCTCACATTATGTATGGGACTCAACCCAAAAAATTCTTCACGTGCCTTTTGGTCCAAAAACACAATTTATCACATGCCAATCTTCTCCAGCATAATGCCCAGATCCCGATACTATGCCATCATGAGATTTCTACATTTTAACGATAACACCCAGTGCCATCCCCGAAATCACCCAAATCACGACAGGCTTTTTAAAATTCGGCCCTTACTGACTTATTTTTCTGAAAAATTCCCCCAATTGTATCCCCCGGACCAACACATCTATGTGGATGAGTCCCTTGTGAAATTCACTGGCAGGCTTCAAATAAAACAATTCATCCCCAGCAAAAGAGCCCACTATGGCGTGAAGATATACAAATTGTGTGACTGAGTCACAGGATACTTGTATGCCTTCAGAGTGTACGAAGGCAAGGACACCCAACTGAATCCCCCCCAATTGCTCAGACTACTTGGGTTCAAGTGGCAAAATTGTTTGGGACCTCATCACCCCTCTATTGGAAAAGGGATACCATCTATACGTGGATAACTTCTATACCTCCCTTCCCCTGTTCCACAACCTGCACCGGAAGAAGACGCCAGCATGTGGCACCATCAGGAATAATCGGAAAGGCTTTCCTCAAAGTCTCGTGAATAAGAAGCTGAAAAGTGGAGAATCGGCAAGTCTGCGAAATAAGGAGGTCCTGGCAGTGAAGTGGAAGGACAGAAGGGATGTTTACATGCTATCCACCATCCACAATGACACCGTCGTTGAAACCCGCAGAAGGCGTGGCACCGTCATTCGAAAGCCAACATGCATCCAGGACTATAATTTGTTTATGGGGGGGGGGGGGTCGACTTCAATGACCAGATGCTTGAACCCTATCTTGCCACAAGGCGGACGTACCATTGGTACAAAAAAGTTGCCATTTATTTTTTTCAATTGGCCATATACAACTCTTATGTAATATACCGCAACTCCACCCAAAACCCCAAACGCTTCCTTGGCTACCAAGAGGACCTTATCACTGCCCTTATTTTCCCGAACGGCCCACCCCAAACTATCCGATCTGACGTTTTAAGTCGTCTCGTCGAGCGTCATTTTCCCGGTAGAGTCCCTCCCACAGAAACAGGCGACGACGTCAAAAAAGATGCAAGGTGTGTACCAGTCAAGGAATCAGACGAGACACATCTTTCCAGTGTGCCGATTGCCCTTCACAGCCTGGCCTCTGTCTAATTGACTGTTTTCGGCTTTACCATACCAAACTAAATTATTAATCCTCCGTTCCTGCCTTCACACACCTTCACACCCTTATGCCACTGTCTGCTCTGTAACTGACCCCGGCTTGTTTTTTGACCACGATTCTGCCTAATGATTTTGTAATAACTCTGCCTGATCTGGAAGTGACCCCGGCTTGTTTTTTGACCATTCTTCTGCCTAACGATTCTGTAATGCCTCTGCCTGATCTGGAACTGACCTCGGACTGTTTGACCATGCCTTTTGCCTGCCCCTTGGACTGATCTTGTACCCTGCTACTGGACTAGTGGGATTTAACACAGGGGTCTCACATATGTGAGGGGCTCCAGAAAAGTTTTTCTAGATGAAGAAAAACATTTTTTTTGTTTTCTCATCCTAGATTAGGGTCTGGTTGCCAGGAGGCTTCAAAGAGATTTGGGTGGGAGAAGCCTCTACCCCTGTCCCCATTCTGTCCTAAACGAGGCCCTACTTCTGCCTGTTACCTGTAGGACCTATGCCATCATGCCTTTGCCGGTTGCATGAACTGACTACTTGTGTATGCCGTTGCTGACCAAGTCCCTGCCTGCTGCCTGGACCAGTGCTATCTTGCTGTGTAGAACTGCGCTACTATTACCACAGGTAATCTTTTGTTTACACTTTGCTCAGCATAATGTATTTTGGGGTGTAATTCTTGGTATGTGCATGCTATGTGTCTCTGGAACACCTGACGTTGTTCCTTGCATGTTGGATCTCTGTATGTGGTCAGGCTGTGTAGAAGTCTCACACATGTGGTATCATTGTACTCAGAAGGAGTAGCAGAATGTATTTTGGGGTGTAATTTTTGCTATCTAAATGCTATGTGTTGGAAATATCTTAGAAACCGACAACTTTGTGTAAAAAAAATATGCGTTTTCATTTTTTTTCCACGTTCCAAAAACTTCTGGAAACAAATGACCTGTTCAAAAGACTCATTATGCCTCATAGATTATATGTTGGGGTGTTAGCTTTACAAAATGGGTTCACTTTGTGGGTAATTCCATTGTCCTGGTGTTCCAGGGCCTTCAAAAGTGTAATAGGTAATCAACTAGTTAGATGTGCAATTTATGCTCTAAAACCCTGATGGCGCTTTCCTGCATGTTGGGCCTCTGTATGTGGCCAGGCAGTGAAAAAGTCTCACACATGGGGTCTAGGGTCTCGTATACTCAGGAGGAGTGAGCAGGAATGTTGTTTGGGGTGTAATATTTTTGCTATGTACATGCTATGTGTTGGAAATATCTTAGAAACTGACAACTTTGTGTAAAAAAAAATGCGTTTTCATTTTTTTTCCACATTTTCCAAAAACTGCTGGAAACAAATAAACCATTCAAAAGACTAATTATGCCTCATTGATGATACGTTGGGGTGTTTGTTTTAGCTTTCCAAAATGGGGTCATTTTGTGGGTAATTCCATTGTCTGGTGTTCCAGGGCCTTCAAAAGTGTAATAGTTAGTCAACTAGTTAGATGTGCAATTTATGCTCCTAAAACCCCTGATGGCGCTTCCTGCATGTTTGGGCCTCCGTATGTGGCCAGACAGTGAAAAAGTCTCACAACATGGGGTATCGTTTTACTCAGGAGGAGTAGCAGAATGTATTTTTGGGGTGTCATTTTTGCTATCTAAATGCTATGTGTTGGAAATATCTTAGAAACGGACAACTTTGTGTAAAAAAAAAGCGTTTTCATTTTTTTTCCACATTTTCCAAAAACTGCTGGAAACAAATAAACCGTTCAAAAGACTAATTATGCCTCATAGATTATACATTGGGGTGTTAGCTTTCCAAAATGGGGTCATTTTGTGGGTAATTCCATTGTCCTGGTGTTCCAGGGCCTTCAAAAGTGTAATAGGTAGTCAACTAGTTAGATGTGCAATTTATGCTCCTAAAACCCCTGATGGCGCTTCCTGCATGTTGGGCCTCCGTATGTGGCCAGGCAGTGAAAAAGTCTCACACATGGGGTATCGTTTTACTCAGGAGGAGTAGCAGAATGTATTTTGGGGGTGTCATTTTTGCTATCTAAATGCTATGTGTTGGGAAATTTCTTAGAAACGGACAACTTTGTGTAAAAAAAAATGCGTTTTCATTTTTTTTCCACATTTTCCAAAAACTGCTGGAAACAAATAAACAGTTCAAAAGACTAATTATGCCTCATTGATTATACGTTGGGGTGTTAGCTTTCCAAAATGGGGTCATTTTGTGGGTAATTCCATTGTCCTGGTGTTCCAGGGCCTTCAAAAGTGTAATAGGTAGTCAACTAGTTAGATGTGCAATTTATGCTCCTAAAACCCCTGATGGCGCTTCCTGCATGTTGGGCCTCCGTATGTGGCCAGGCAGTGAAAAAGTCTCACACATGGGGTATCGTTTTACTCAGGAGGAGTAGCGGAATGTATTTTGGGGTGTCATTTGTGGTATGCACATGCCATGTGAGAAAAATAAGCTATTACAATAAAAATCTTAATTTTGCAAGTATTGTGGGAAAAAATTACAACTTCAAATAACTCACCATGCCCATTAATAAATACCTTGGAATGTCTACTTTCTAAAAAGTGGTTATTTTGGGGCATTTGTACTTTCCTGGCTTGTTTAGGGTCTCAGAAATGAGATAGGCCTTCAATACATCAGGTGTGATCAGATGTGATATATTTTTATGATTTGCACTATAGTTTGTAGACTCTAAAACTTTCACACACAGACCAAATAATTTCCAAAAATGTTGAGTTATTTTTATCAAAGACATGTAGCAGTATAAATTTTGGGCAAAATTTATGAAGAAAAATTAATCATTTGCAAAATTTTATCACAGAAACTAAGAAAAAAATCATTTTTTTTTCCAAATTTTCGGTCTTTTTTCATTAATAGCGCAAAA
Source organism: Rana kukunoris (assembly GCA_029574335.1). Classification (NCBI taxonomy): domain Eukaryota; kingdom Metazoa; phylum Chordata; class Amphibia; order Anura; family Ranidae; genus Rana; species Rana kukunoris. The sequence goes on along the minus strand of CM056050.1, from coordinate 141,879,607 downwards.
AATAAAAAACCCAGAGGTGATCAAATACCACCAAAAGAAAGCTCTGTTTGTATGAAAAAAAGGACAAAAAAATCATTTGGATACAGTGTTGCATGACTGAGTAATTGTCATTCAAAGTGGGAGAGCGCTGAAAGCTGAAAATTGCTCTGGGCAGGAGGGGTGTTTAAGTGCCCAGTATGGAAGTGGTTAAACATAGATAAAAATCAATCATACAATGTGCCTGCAGTTTCAATTTCGTTTTTCATCTAGTTTCATGCTTCTGTGAAGGACAGGGACACAGAGCCAATACAGGGCAGTGTTTGTTTTTAAAATGAAACTGATTGGTTCTGAGGGGTTTTAGACACACAGTAATCACACCTTCTTGATTAGAGACCACAGAGAGAAGCTCCCAGTACTTTTTTCACCAGGAAACAGACAACCAGGAAGTGTGCAGAACAGAGAAAGATTACAGCAAAAATGAACAATGAGGACATGAAACCAGGACTGCATTAGGGTAAAGGAAGCTATTTAGCTAACAAAAAAAATTCCTTTAGTGACCCTTTAAAAACACAGCTACTCAGCATTTTTGAGCAATAAGCTTTTGTGGGAGTATAGTTTTGCTAAAAAAAAACAAAAAACGACAAAACTCATTCTACAGCTACAGCTTTCTACAGCTAATGTTACTGGCGCTTTTATAATGTGCAGTGTGCATGAGGCCTACAAATGAACACAAACAACACATAAAGTCCAAAAAAATAAAAATAAAAGTGTCCATCACCAGGGGCAGACTGACAACTCATGGGGCTCCCGGGCAATAGGAGATTATGGGGCCACACAGTATACACACACACATACAGTATACAGGCATACCCCACTTTTAAGTATGCAATGGGACCAGAGCATGTTTGTAAAAGGAAAATGTACTTAAAGTGAAACAATACCCTTTTTCACTTCTAGGGTGTAGTGGGGGGTCAAGGACTGTAGTGGGGGTGTCAGGAGCTGTAGTTGAGGTCTCAGGGGCTGTAGTGGAGGTGTCAGGGGCACACTGGAACAGGGTGGGCTATGCTCTCGGAGCTTCAGCCCCTTCTACCACAGCTGCAAAATGTCTGTACAGTACTTGTAAGGCACTTTACATACACTCGTGGGTATGTCCTTACTCGCGAGTGTATGTAAAGTGAGTGTACTTAAAGCGGAGTATGCCTGTACACACAATATACACACAGTATACACATACAGTATACATACACACACTGAAAAGGTACTGGAGAGGCGGGGAAGCTATAATCTTGGGATTAAAAAAAAAAAATGATTTTGACATACTGTCCCTGGTTTTACTAAGGCTGGCAACCCTGATGGGGCCCCCTAGTGGCATGGGGCTCTCGGTCAGTGCCCAAATGACCGAATGGTCAGTCCGCCCCTGTCCACCACCAATGTGCTATGACGATTATTGGTACCCTGTAATGGCACCATGTGTTCACACCTGAGCGTTTTGGGATTGCAGGAAAAATCACATCAAAACCCAGAATACTGGAAAATGGAATCGGGCCCAGATATAATAGAATGGGAGAATGTTACACTGCTGCTGCTGTGTTAGGCTAATGCCGCGTACACACGATCATTTTTCGGGTTGTAAAAAACAAAGTTTTTCAGGCTCTAGAAAAAATTATGTTTTTTTCAACTTCATTATTAACTAGTTAACGACCTCCCACCGCCGTTATACGTCCTCACTTTAAAGATGGATATCTCGGTAACGGCAGCAGCTGCTGCCACAACCGAGATATCCATCTTTGCAGTGGGCGGTCCTGTACACGATAACGGCGGTCTCCGCCGCGAGATCGCCGTTATCGGTGGCTGGAGAGGGGGCCCCCCCTCCCGCCGCTCTCCCACACCCTCCGCCGCTTACCGTAGCCGTCGGTAGCGGCGGAGGCGATCGGGTCCGCTCGTCTGCTGCGTGGGGATGCGAGTGAGGGAAAAATGTCCCTCACCCGCCCCTATAGCTCTGCTGGGCGGAAGTGACGTCAAAACGTCAGTCCCGCCCAGCGTCCTAAAGAGACATATTTTTTTCTGTCATTTGAAAACATGACAGTTTCAATTTTTTTTTTTTTGCATTTAAAGGGGTAGTTCCCCCAAAAACCTTTTTTTTAGCATTTATTCAGGCTCGTTATGTCAAGGGGAATCATTTTTTTTTTTTTTAGAAATGAAGCCGTACTTACCGTTTTACAGATGCATCGTCTCCGACGCTTCCGGGTATGGGCTCCGACTATAGGCGTGCCTATTTGATTGACAGGCTTCCGAGGTCGCATACATCGCGTCACGATTTTCCGAAAGTAGCCGAACGACGGTGCGCAGGCGCAGTATAGAGCCGCACCGTCGCTCGGCTTCTTTCGGCTACTCGTGACGCGCGATGCGTATGCGGACGTCGGAAGACTGTCAATCAAATAGGCACGCCCAGACCAGACGATCATACCCGGAAGCGACGGAGACGATGCATCTGTAAAACGGTAAGTATTGCTTCGTTTCTAATAAAAAACTACCCGATTCCCCTTGACATAACGAGCCTCATGCAATGTTAAAAAAAGGTTTTTGGGGGAATTACCCCTTTAAGCCTTAACCACTTAAGGACCCCCGCATGCACATATACGGCCACAGAATGGCTCGTGCAGGCACAAGGGCGTAAATTTACGTCCCCGCCTTCGTGCGGTTCGGGGGTCCCATCGGGACCCCTCCGCGGCGTGCGGGGGTCCCCCTGCCTCTGGGAGCGATCGCCGACGAGCGGGCGGATGTCCGTGATTTCCGCCCCCCCCGCGATCGCTCCCAGCCAATGGGAGCGCGCTCCCATCGTGTCAGTTCCTCCTCCTGTGTTTACACAGGAAGGAGGAAATGATGTAATCTCTCATCGCAGCGCTGTTTCCCACCGCTGCTGATGGAGAGAAGACATCACAAGTAAGTGTGCACCAACACAACACTGACACACACTCACATAGGCAAATTAACCCCTTGTGATCGCCCCCCCCCCCCACCCCCCTGTCACAGTGTCACTGAATGCAGTGATCTAATCACTGCATTTAGTGTCAGTGTGACAGGCAGTGTAAAAAAACAGTTAGTGTTAGGTTCAGGATAGCCCCCCCCCACCCCCCTAATAAAGTTTTAACCCCCTGATCACCGCCCTAGTTAACCCTTTCACTCCCTATTGCCAGCATCACTAAGCGATCATTTTTCTGATCGCTGTATTAGTGTCGCTGTTCCCGCTAGGTAGCTATTTTTTTTTTTATTGCGATTTTTTTTTTTTACTTAAAGACATGTGGCTGAATTAATTTTGGCCTAAATGTTTTACTAAAATTTAGTTTATTTGATTTTTTTTTTATAACAAAAAGTAAAAAAATTGTGTTTTTTTTCAAAATTGTGGCTCTATTTTAGTTTATAGCGCAAAAAATAAAAATCGCAGAGGCGATCAAATACCACCGAAAGAAAGCTCTATTTGTGGGACGAAAAGGACGCAAATTTTGTTTGGGAGCCACGTCGCACGACCGCGCAATTGTCTGTTAAAGCGACGCAGTGCCGAATCGCAAAAACACCTTGGGTCATTTACCAGCGTATTGGTCCGGGTCTTAAGTGGTTAATATGAGATGTGAGGTCTTTTTGACCCCAGATCTCATATTTAAGAGGACCTGTCATGCTTTTTTCTATTACAAGGGATGTTTACATTCCTTGTAATAGGAATAAAAGTGATAATTTTTTTTTATTTCAGTGTTAAAAATTGTAAAATAAATAAAAATAAATACGAAAACAATTTTTTTTTTTAAAGCACCCCGTCCCGACGAGCTCGCGCGCAGAAGCGAACGTATACGCGAGTAGCGCCCGCATATGAAAACGGTGTTCAAACCACACAAGTGAGGTATCGCCGCGATCGTTAGAGCGAGAGCAATAATTCTAGCCATAGGCCTCCTCTGTAACTCAAAAAATGCAACCTGTAGAATTTTTTAAACGTCGCCTATCGAGATTTTTAAGGGTAAAAGTTTGACACCATGCCACAAGCGGGCGCAATTTTTAAGTGTGACATGTTGGGTATCACTTTACTCGGCGTAACATTATCTTTCACAATATGTAAAAAAATTGGGCCAAATTTATTGTTGTCTTATTTTTTTATTTAAAAAAGTGAATTTTTTCCAAAAAAAGTGCGCTTGTAAGACCGCTGCGCAAATACGGTGTGACAAAAAAATGTTTTAGTCTCGTAAACACCGAATCTGAAAAACAGGCTCGGGGCTTAAGTGGTTAAAACGGCCTTGCCTACACATTATTATGAAAAAAAAATGCTCTAGCAAAGCGCGGAGACGTACAACGCGTACAACGGCACTACAAAGGGGAAGTTCCATGTGGATGACCCCACCCTTTGGGCTGCTTTAGCTGATTCCGTGTTAGTAAAAGACAATTTGCGCTTTTCTGTCTGTTACAGCGTGATGAATGTGCTTACTCCATTATGAACGGCAGCAAGGTAAGGCGATACCCGGGAGTGGGTATAAGGCTGCATACCCCCAATGGTTATACAAGAAGAAAAGGAAATTTACACGGGGGGCTTTGTGTTGCAGCAAAAAATAATGATAATGGTAAATATTATTAATTAATTATATTTATTATCTATTAAGACACTGCCAAAAAAAAAAAACTGTCTGGGAAGGTGTTTAAATCTAGGGGTTAAGTATGTGCCTATGTGGATTATGTGTAAAGTGTGCAGCTTTTACTTCTAGATCTCCAAATTTCTCATCCCTGTAGAAGCAGAGAGATCGTTCTCTGTACAGAGCTCTGCGATGTGACTGTACACAGCCAATCAGCAAGTCCTGGCAGTGACTGTGTACAATCACAACGGGTGCCACGCATGCACGCTCCCTAAACCCAGAAGCGGGCAGCGACGTACGAGGTAAGTTGCTTTGCCTACACTGGCCTCAGTACATTTTGGGCGAGTGGTCAGGAAGTGGTTATATACTAGATCCGTATGGATTATTTTAAGGGAAAAGATCTTTTAGCATTACTTTAAAGCGGAGTTCCACCCTTAAAACCACTTTCTTTCATCCCATCCAGCATACTGGCGTCAGCGCCAGTATGCTGTTTTTTTTTTTTTTTTTAATCCATGTACTTACTTTATAATAGATCATTTAATTTTGGGCGCACCGCGGTGTATGTCGCCGCTATAAGGCGTCACGCCTTCGGGAAACAGCCGACTAGCGTTCGGCTCTTCTCGGCGCCTGCGCACAGACCCAGGAGCTGACTGCGCAGGCGCCGTAAATAGCCGGTCCTAGTTCGGCTTTTTTCGGAGGGCGTGACGCGGCTATATACAGCGCCTGCGCAGTCAGCTTCTGGGTCTGTGCGTAGGCGCCGAGAAGAGCCGAACGCTAGTCGGCTGTTTCCGGAAGGCGTGACGCCTTATAGCGGCGACATACACCGCGGTGCGCCCAAAATTAAATTATCTATTATAAAGTAAGTACATGGATTAAAAAAAAAAACAGCATACTGGCGCTGACGCCAGTATGCTGGATGGGATGAAAGAGAGTGGTTTTAAGGGTGGAACTCCGCTTTAAGTGGGCTTTAATGCCCACGAGGCAGAGCAGCTTCTTTTTTTTCATGAGACCTAAGTGATTGGTTCTCACAGCAGTCACATGATCAGCAGCCAATTTGGCTGGCTTCCAATCAGAACCCTTGACCAAAGAGTTGTTGGTGACAGCTCAGTCTGTGTGCTGGGAGTGGGCTCTCTGTGTACAACCTCAAACCACCTTAAACATATGTGTGAGGCAGATGGGCATTAGGCTGGGTTCACACTAGTGCAAATTAGATGCGTGTTTCCCCGCATCAATTTTGCATGACAGGAGATTGAGACTGGCTCTCTATGGAGCCGGTTGACATATCTCTGTGTTGACTGCAAAGTGAATTACACAGGAGTCCCGTGCGTCTTTGGCTCCGTTTCAGTGCCAAATTCAGACAAAAATTCAGCCTGAGTCCTTAAAATCCTTAAAACCTTGGACGCCCATTTTAGAGTGCACTATGTCAACACTTTGTAATGAGGGCGTCACAATATACCAAGATTACTCTTTGCCTGTAATGTGTATGTTTTTACAAAAGCATGTATTGTTATTGATGTCTTTTTTTCTTTTTGTTGTGCTTCAATAAACTTCTTTGTGGAAAAAAAAAAAAAAAAAATCCTTAAAAAAAAAAAATAGGGATGCACTGGACCCCTGCTGCAAGCCGCATGCGTCTTAGATGTGAACACAGCCTTAAATGAAAAGCACAAGGTATATGGCACAATCACAGATGTACACAAACTCAGTAACCCTATACAGTCCTATAGTAAGGTGCTATACAAGTCCATGATAATACATAAAGTCCATAATAAAAGTTTATGGCACAAAAGGCTGGGGTATACTGCTGGGGGCATAGACCATTCCATAACAGACAATCACCAAAAGATAGAGTAACAAAATGACTTACAGAGGAAATATGCAGTCATGGTGTTCCAAGCCTCATACACACTTTTAGGATCCTGTAAGGTCAAAGCCTGGGATAGTACCAGCACAGTATGCACCAAATCAGACACAAACTTCTCCTTTGCTGAAGTAATAGATGCAGCCTGTGGGTCATTTGTAAAAACTGTGCTTGATGGCTGCACCAAGACCTGGTCTGAATAAAGCGGCAGATTTTAACACTTACACCAAGATACAGTGCGGAAAATAAGTATTTGAACACCCTGCTATTTTGCAAGTTCTCCCACTTGGAAATCATGGAGGGGTCTGAAATTGTCATCGTAGGTGCATGTCCACTGTGAGAGACATAATCAAAAAAAAAAATTCCAGAAATCACAATGTATGATTTTTTTAACTATTTATTTGTATGATACAGCTGCAAATAAGTATTTGAACACCTGAGAAAATCAATGTTAATATTTGGTACAGTAGCCTTTGTTTGCAATTACAGAGGTCAAACGTTTCTTGTAGTTTTTCACCAGGTTTGCACACACTGGAGGAGGGATTTTGGCCCACTCCTCCACACAGATCTTCTCTAGATCAGTCAGGTTTCTGGGCTGTCGCTGAGAAACACGGAGTTTGAGCTCCCTCCAAAGATTCTCTATTGGGTTTAGGTCTGGAGACTGGCTAGGCCACGCCAGACAGCCAGAACCTTGATATGCTTCTTACAGAGCCACTCCTTGGTTATCCTGGCTGTGTGCTTCGGGTCATTGTCATGTTGGAAGACCCAGCCTCGACCAATCTTCAAAGCTCTAACTGAGGGAAGGAGGTTGTTGCCCAAAATCTTGCAATACATGGCCCCGGTCATCCTCTCCTTAATACAGTGCAGTCGCCCTGTCCCATGTGCAGAAAAACACCCCCAAAGCATGATGCTACCACCCTCATGCTTCACAGTAGGGATGGTGTTCTTCGGATGGTACTCATCATTCTTCTTCCTCCAAACACGGTTAGTGGAATTATGACCAAAAAGTTCTATTTTGGTCTCATCTGACCACATGACTTTCTCCCATGACTCCTCTGGACCATCCAAACGGTCATTGGCAAACTTAAGACGGGCCTTGACATGTGCTGGTTTAAGCAGGGGAACCTTCCATGCCATGCATGATTTCAAACCATGACGTCTTAGTGTATTACCAACAGTAACCTTGGAAACGGTGGTCCCAGCTCTTTTCAGGTCATTGACCAGCTCCTCCCGTGTAGTCCTGGGCTGATTTCTCACCTTTCTTAGGATCATTGAGACCCCACGAGGTGAGATTTTGCATGGAGCCCCAGTCCGAGGGAGATTGACAGTCATGTTTAGCTTCTTCCATTTTCTAATGATTGCTCCAACAGTGGACCTTTTTTCACCAAGCTGCTTGGCAATTTCCCCGTAGCCCTTTCCAGCCTTGTGGAGGTGTACAATTTTGTCTCTAGTGTCTTTGGACAGCTCTTTGGTCTTGGCCATGTTAGCAGTTGGATTCTTACTGATTGTATGGGGTGGACAGGTGTCTTTATGCAGCTAATGACCTCAAACAGGTGCATCTAATTTAGGATTTAATAAATGGAGTGGAGGTGGACATTTTAAAGGCAGACTAACAGGTCTTTGAGGGTCAGAATTCTAGCTGATAGACAGGTGTTCATATACTTCTTTGCAGCTGTATCATACAAATAAATAGTTAAAAAAATTATACATTGTGATTTCTGGAATTATTTTTTTTGATTATGTCTCTCACAGTGGACATGCACCTACGATGACAATTTCAGACCCCTCCATGATTTCCAAGTGGGAGAACTTGCAAAATAGCAGGGTGTTCAAATACTTATTTTCCGCACTGTAATTGTCTTGGAAGTCAGCAGAGCTCAGAAAATACATCAATCCTCCTATGGACACTAGTAAACCTGAGCATGCTAGATGTGAGATTGATTAGAAGTATTTGTGTGTGCACCATTATTAGATCCTTTGGATACCATCTTGTGGACATACAGGCTCCCTGCAGGCTTTTCAATGCAGATTTAAGGCTTCATGTACACAGGACATTGTTCAACCTCTCTTGAATGAGCTAACTTGACAGCTAGAAACCGGGTCTAAAAACGTTCGTTTAGCCACATTTACATGCCGCGTTTGCGTCTAGAAGCATTTTTTTTTGGTTAAACTGAAAAATGTCTGTAAACGAAACACTGCTAAACGCAGAGTTGCCACATTTAGTGATCAAAATGCCTCTAAATACAGCTTCTGAACGCATTTTTTTGGGTTCCAGAAAAAGCCTCTAAACTCAACTGCCTAAAACAACTAGAAACACCCTGTGTACATGTACTGATAAGATAACAGAGGAGAGTTCAGGAACAGTTGAAAAAAAAATGCCCAACTGCTCCTAAACATCCATTTACCAGCAGCAGTGTACATGAGGCCTTAGAAGTGAGTGCTCCCCTAGAAATCAGAGGGGGGTCCTAATTGCTTTTAGACGCAACCTCTTGTTTTCATGTTCCAAGGAAATAGGTATCTACCGGTTGGGTCCACTATTACTCCAAGGCACTTTAAATGGCCAGAATGTAACCCTGGTTAGGTACTATGCCCCGAACCGCTTCCAACATAAGTTTTTCTCCCAGCTTCTTAAAGTCGTTTCTCAACATAGCTCCGGGACCCTTATCCTTATGGTTGACTCGAATGTAGCTTTGGATTCCTTAATAGACAGGAAATACACAGCTGGATCCTCCCACAATCTGATCGTGGAGGAACAGATGAGATCCCTTGTGCAATCCCACGGCCTTATAGATGCTTGGCGGGAGCCCCATCCTCGCGACCGCGACTTCACATATTACTCAAGCCCACATGATAGCTTCAGTAGGATCGACCACGTTTTCATTCCTCTACGCTTTATCTCCAATATCCATAAGATTACAATCCCCCCTTCCGCGTGGTCGGATCGGATTTGCTCACCCTCTCAAGTCTGACGGCGGGTCAGTGGCAATTAAATTACTCTCTCCTTACATCTCAAGATGCAATCCCACCCCTCGCCGGCAAAAAAGAAGACTAGGGACACTTTGGCTGCTGAATTAGACTTGTTGGCCTCCGACCGAGCCGAGAAGGCTCTACAGTGGACTAATCACAACATTTTTTCCTGTGCGAACAAACCGGGCGCAATGCTTGCTAAAAAAAAACCTCAATGCCACATCCCGTGGCCAAAAACAAACAAAATGCAGCGCTTGGTGATATGATTAAAAATGAATAAGTGAAAGTGGAAACACCCAGTGACAAGTGTTAAAACTAATATACAATAACAGAAAATCACAATATATTTGATAAGTGGAAACTTAATGAATGAGTAAAGCTGGGTAAATGAAAACACCAAGTGACAAGTATTAAAACTGTATTCAGTGGCAAAAAAGTCCAAATAGAAATGAAGACTTGATGGACGAGTAGAGCTGGATAAATCAACAATATTGAACATGATGTACAACTGTGACGCCCACCACCAATGTGAGAGAGGCTTACCAGATTGATTGGACCACAATGTGCTTACGCCCAAAGGGTCAATATAGCTGAGAATGTATGTGAAGATGATAACAGCATGGGGCCAGATATCCAATCGGCAATGTGCAGCGAAGCCTTCAATCAAACGATGGTGTATGATACTTGGAGATGACTCCCAGAACCAAAACCAGATATGCAGAAAGAAATGAAAAGGCACATAGCGTAATACCGTAGATGGTTTCACGTTTTAATAACGGTTAAAAACACTTACAGTTATATGGACAAGGAGAGCATTCTTGATCAAAATATGCGTGGCAGCAGTAGAGTCCCGACGCGTTTCACAATAACTTGCTTTGTCTGGGGTATGTCTCTACTGATGCCACTCTTGTTTAAATGTACAATCTGACCCCCATCATGGGTGCATCCCCCGGGAGCTTGTCCAATCAAAGACTACTTCCGGGATGGCCCTCTAATGGATCAAAACAGATCCCTGATGTAAATACATACTCCAATGTGAAAACAGGTATAAAGACTTGTTGATTCATCCAGCTCTACTCGTCCATCAAGTCTTCATTTCTATTTGGACTTTCTTGCCACTGAATACAGTGTTAATACTTGTCACTTGGTGTTTTCATTTACCCAGCTTTACTCATTCATTAAGTTTCCACTTATCAAATATATTGGGATTTTCTGTTATTGTATAATAGTTTTAACACTTGTCACTGGGTGTTTTTCACTTATTCATTTTTAATCATATCACCAAGCGCTGCATTTTGTTTGTTTGCTTTCCTTTGTTCACTGGATTGTTTGTAGCTGCTTATTGTTAGGATAGCGCAGATTTATTTTTGTTTTTTGTGCATCCTGTGGCCATAAACCTATGCGCCAACGGGGACCTCACCTCAGATCTGAACAAAGTCTCTGCAGCCCTGGCTGATTTTCTAGCCTCGCTTTATAGCCAACCTTGCCCCTTTCCTCTTGATCTCGCGGACGATTTCTTCCACGATCCTCACCTTCCTCCTCTCTCCTCAGCAGCCTGTGTGTCTCTCAACGCTGAAATTACCAAATTGGAGGTGGCTCAGGCCATTAAAGGCATCCGTGTTTCAAAGGCCCCGGGACCGGATGGCTTCATCTGACTATACTACCGCAAGTTTTCCCTACGCTTTCTCCCCCACCTGACGGCCCACTTTAACTGCATGAAACATAGTGCCCTACCCTCCCCAGACTTGTTACATGCTCACATCTCTATGATTCCCAAGACCACCGAGGAGGCCCATGAACCCCAGGCGTTTCACCCAATTTCCCTGAATGAAGACGTGAAACTTCTAGGGAAAATCCTGTGCTCCCGCATTAACAAATACTTGCGCTCCTTGGTTCATAGGGATCAGGTTGGCTTTGTGGCGGGCTGTTAGGTGGGGGACAATGTCCGGAAAGTTGCCCACCCGATTACCCTATTGCAGCAACGCAAAATCCCCAGCTTTCTCCTTTCGCTTGATATATATATATAAAGCTTTTGATACCCTGTAGTGGGACTATTTGCGATACGTACTGCAACGTTGGGGTTTTGGAGATTCGATCCTGTCTTGGTTGGACAGCCATTTACTCGTCCCCCTCTGCCTCAGTCTGCTATGCTGGTTGCCTCTCGCCCTCCTTTCCCATTTCCAGGGGAACGAGGCAAGGATGCCCTCTATCCTTTTTGATCTTGCCCTCAAACTGCTAGCTATTGCCCTCAATGCAGACCCTAACATCAAGTGCATCCCCTACTCAGGTAACTATAAACTTAGCATGTTCACCGACGATGCCCTCCTGACCCTCACCAAACCTGTCGTTACCCTACCAAATCTCCAGGCACTTCTTACCCGATTTGCTATTATTTCAGGCCTCCAAATCAACCCACACAAAACAACTGCTCTGAACATTACTCTTCCAAGTCCCCAAGCCTTACATCTCCAATCTTCCTTTCCCTACCGTGGGTCTAACTCCTCACTAGACTATTTGGGCATCAAGTTGACCCCTTCTTATGCTTCCCTTTGTTCCGCCAACTACTAGCCACTCTTGCGCTCTATCACGGCTCTCATGGCGTCTTGGCCATTTCCTACTCTATCTTGGATCGGTCGTATTTACGCGGTCAAGATGACCATCCTCCCAAAGATTCTTTATTTTTTTCGGACTCTTCCTGTTCGGGTCCCTGCTTTTTATCTGCGGCTGCTCCAGAACAGACTACTCACTTTTATCTGGGCACATAAGCGCCCCAGGGTTTCCCGCTCTACTTTCTATCCATAGGTTACAGGGCAGGCTGGGCGTTCCGGACGTTGCAAAGTATTATCAGGCGGCTGAAATTTCCCAACTCACCATGCAATGTCCAACATTCCCCTTTGGGTTCTGCTGAAGGTGCCTAACCGCGCGCCGGTTCCCATCTCTGCCATATTGTGGCTACCCCCTAAAATGCGACCTCCTTCTGTCAGCCCCCTTATGTCTCACAGTTTGCCCGAGTACCGAATCAAATCCCACAATTTCAAACTTATGTCCCCATTCCTGCCGCTACTTCCTCTCTTGAATAACCCTATGTTCCCGTCTGGCTCGGAACAACCCCATGTTTTTTCGTGGTGGTCTGCTCATTGGTTCGCCACTTTCTTCGTACCTGTACCTTCCCCTTGTGGTCCTCGATTCAAGAGACCCATAAAGCTCCGTCTGCTGAATTCTTTCGCTACATTCAGCTGCGACATCGGATAACCTCCCTTAGGCGCCTTGGCTCCTTCCCATATCAAATAACTGCATTTGAGCACACCTATCAGCATTGCCCAGGTGCTCGGGGTACCATCTCTATGATATATTCTTTGCTTACTTCCGGCAGCTCTCCCACTGCCTTTCCTATTTGCTTAAATGGGAACGTGACCTGTCCCCCATAGATCTTGCAGACTGGAGCAAGGCCTGGCCCAGCATAGCAAAATGTTCCTTTAACACTGCCACGTTGGAGGCAGCCTATAAGGTCCTTCTACGCTGGTACTGGGTCCCAGCCCGCATCACCAAGTCAAACCCATCGTGCAATGACAGATGCTTTCGGGGGTTATAGTTAACAAGGAGATGAACTGCACACATGGTGGTCTTGCCCCCGCCTTGCTAGATTTTGGTCAAGGGTATTTGGCCTACTATCCTCCCTATTCCATGTCCCCTTTCGTAGGGATCCCAAATATGCATTACTCCATTGCCCGATCCTGGGCCTTTTCTCTCACCAGCAGAAACTAGCCACATACTTATTTATCGCAGCCAAACGAACAATAGCGAGGGCTTGGGGGAAAAAAAACCTTCTGACTTTTTTTCCCAGAGGTCAAGAATAACTTGACGACCCTTATGATCCATGAAAAAATGTCTAGCGTCCTTCACGACTCCCATGCAAAATTACGTAAGGTATGGGCCCCGTGGTGGTCCTATGCACTTCCTAGTCTAGGACCCTAAATATAATTTGACCCCATCTCCAGCCTAAGGGCCCCTCCTTTCTTCTTACTCCTTTGTTTACCAGGCTTTCTGCTCACTACTCTTCTATCCCCCCCCCGCCACTGTTGTGCGTGTTCTTCCAGTTTTGCTTTTTCATGATTATATATCTGTTTTTTTCCCTCCCCCGTTCTGCGGATAACTCCGCTCCGCCTTGTCTGCCTTGGCCCCTGGGTCTCGTGGCTTAGGCATAACACACTGACCCCCGGCCCTGGCTGGAGGGAGGGACGGTGGTAAGTTTATGGTTAATACCCATTGTTTTATCATGTACTTCCCCTGCATGGGAATTTGTTGTACGTTTCCCCTTTTATATTTCAATAAAAATATTGTACCAAGAGTGAATGCTTATTACTGATTAATTTGACAAACATAGGAACTTAAAAAGCAAACTTCAGTCATATTTTTTTCATCTTTCAAATCTTCTGCCCTTGTTCTGACAGTAAATACTTTATACAGCCCACTTCCTGTTTCTTGTCTGGTAAAAAGCCTAGGCTGATGACATCATGCACAGCTCACTCTAAGGGGGAGGGGGGGTGAGTCATAAGAGGGCCAATGAGAGCTGCAGGTGTGTCTGTAAATCCAGGAAGTGAACAGACAGCAGCGTTAAAATGGATGCAGCCAGACTCAGTGGATTGAGATTTATGCAGCATATTCAGCAAGTACAGAATCAAAGATATATATAAAAATTAAGAAAGAAAAAAACTATGCAGCAGATGGAGGGACGCTTCACAACGGCAGAGATGTTTTTATTACAAAATTATGGCAGACTGCAGTTCCTCTTTAAGCTTGTAGTATCATCCAATAGGGAAAATACTTAAAATGTCTCATAATACATTTCTCAGAGTCTTATTTAGATCCTAAATAAAAAATCACTGTGGTTTTATACTCTTCTCTACAGGAGGTCAGGCTTTTAGCCCCACCTGGTGGATAAATGTTGGCACCCCTGGAAAGACACATCTCATATATACATTTGTTACAAACTCCTTGCCTCTTCATCATTTGGAGGTAGGGATCCTCTTTTGAGATCGGTAGACATAGCCTTTGTCACACATGTATAGTAAAACAAATGATGTGGCTTTAACAAAGTTTGTGCGATATTGTTTGGATCTAATTCTATTTTGCCAGTAGTATTACCACATATTTCCTGAAGAAGCCTGAACAGGCAAAACATGTTGAATAACATGCGTGATGAATCACACTTTATTACTGTACAATAGGCTTTTAATACAAAATTACAAAAAAATTGGTACAAATCATTTTATACAAATATTTCTGTGTATTTATGTGTCCATGCACCTGAAAAGTCCCATATTTCTCCCAGTTGCCTCTAGTTCTTTATTAAGGGATGTCTTGTCCATGCAATTTTCATAGTAAAGTTATAAAATGTAAAGAGCAGTTAGTGCTCCAAGATGTAGCATACACCTTCTGAGATTTAGCCATTTGTAACCCAGCACATTTCTTTGATATTGCACTGACTGGCCATTCCATACGACCCCTTTTCTCACTGGGTCGTTTGGCAGTCACTATTGCGCCAAAAATAGTGCCTGCAAACCGACCCTAAACAGCTGCTGCTGTGTCATCAGTGCGAGAGCCCCGAGGGCTGTCACACTGGAGCAGTGCGCTAGCAGGACAGTAAAAACAAAGTCCTGCTAGCCGCATCTTTGGAGCCGTGTGTGTATACAGCTCCTCCACCGCTCCTGCCCATTGAAATCAATGGGACACCGCGGCTATACAGCCAGCAATGCACCTCTGCAGAGGCGCTTTGCTGTGGTTTTTAACCCTCTCTCGGCTGCTAGCGAGGAGTAAAACCGACCCCCTGGCGGCTGAATAATGCTGCAAAAATTGGCGGTAAATCGCCGCTAAAAACAGCGGCGCTTTACCGCGGCCGCCCCAGTGTCAATGGGGCCTAAGATACTTTCACACAGTTGTCACTCTACCTTGCCTTGAATTACTATTTTAAAGGTGGTTTTTGTCACCACTGCTCCCTGCATCTGCCCACTTTTACAGATGTATTACAGTTAAAACTAACACAACAGCTGTGAATTTTCAATTAGCATGAAATTCCATGAATGTGTTTGGTACATATGTGTTAATTACATGTATAAACTATATGATTATTTGTAAAACATACAACTTGACAGAAAGTTTATTTTACAGGGTACAAAAGTAAATTTTAAAAGTATATTGTATTCCTCCTGGACAGTTGTTCAGCAGCGATGGAACAATCAGATATGAAACTATTTTTTATATTTAAATTTCAGACAGAACTCCAATGCTTGGCTGTTGACACTAAAGATGTGCAGGCACAATCCAGTCATTTTAAAAAAAATATTTTTCAGGCGCTTACACCTACAAAAATGTAATTGCCCGGGCATGCATACTTTTAGAATGTGGAGTGCACCTGGGGAGCGCTGGCAGTCATCTCTGGGGGAAAAAAATTGCCAGAAATAAAACTACTGTATTTATTGGCATATAACACGCACAGGCGTATAACACGCACCCCAACTTTAAGGGGAAAGTTTCAGAAAAAAAAAAAAAAACACAACAACTTTCCACAACCCCCTAAGTATAACACACAGGCACAGTTTACCCTCTATTTTCAGGGTAAAAAAAAGTGAGTCTTATACGCCAATAAATACAATAATAACTCCTGTATGTGGCTACGCCAACATGAGTCAGAGTACTTACAAAATGTACAGATGTAGCTTTGCAAAGATCCTTGGAGTAGTCTTCTTGGAGAAGTAGATTTCTAAAATTCAGTAACCCGTAGCAATGAGTTTTCACCATTAACTATTCTACTTGATACGAGTTATTGAACTCTGCATTCTCCTATTAAAGATTATTATGTTGCTGTAAATCAGACATATAAATGCAAGCCGCGGATAATGGCAGAAAACTTTAAAACTCCCGCTTCAGATCTAAAAAAAATAAAATCGAAAAAAAAGGTAATTTTTTTAGTATTATATATTTCAAAACATACATTTCCATATACAAAATTTTCCCCAAGTACAAGTTGAGAAGTCACATACTGTACATCAAAATATGAAATAAATACGTACACTGACAGTTGAGGGTCTAAGCCACAATGTGGTTGATTTATTAAAATAGAGTGCAAAATATGGCGCAGAGAAAACAATCAGCCTCCATTTTTTTGTCAAAGATTAATTTACCAAGCTGAAGTTAGAGCCAGATTGGCTACCATGCACGGCTGTAACAGATTTTGCAGTCTGCAGTTTTAGTATTCTATAGTTACTATATTCCGTGCCATGCAATAGGAAAGTTTAGGATCAAACAAAAAAGGGACTACAGAAAAGAAATGCAACCTATAAATTGATGTGCTGACCAAACCGATATTGTTTCAGATATATATGTTAAAAAAAAAAAGTGCCTGCAAGTACCTCTTAAACCCTCCCCCAGTGTCCCGAGTCTCGCAACCCATCTTAATCACTTATTGTCCCATGATCAAAGCCCAACTTCTACACATCAATATATAGTCTCTCTCCATGGATATGAAATGGTAACTGATCATCATGCTTGGGTGTGTGTACTACTTACTCAGTGCCTAAAGGTGCCCGCCCTCTCCCCTCCTGCCGCGCTCCGCCACTTATTGTAGCCGGCAAAGACGATCGCATCTGCTCCCCTCACAGCCTGTATGCCAAGTGAAGGAAAAATAGCCCCCACTCAGCTCCATAGCATTGGAGGGCGAAAGCAAGGGAACTTTTATTTTTTTAAAGAGGGGGGGGGGGGTTGACTTTTTATTGCATTTTGGTGTAAATATGAAATTCAAGGTCTTTTTGACCCCAGATCTCATATTTAAGAGGTCCTGTCATGCCTTTTTCTATTACAAGGCATGTAAAAATAAAAATAATTTTTTTTTTTAAAAGAAAGTATAAAAATAAAAATAATATTTTAAGCGCCCTGTCCCAAAATGGAACTTCCGCTTTTTTGGAGGTTCCATTTTTGGATGGAACTATGCTTTTAAAAAAATAAAAGTAAATAAGATAACGGTAAAGTTAGCCCAAATTTTTTCATATTGAGTTGTGTTCAAGACCGGAGAAATTGGGTGATGCACCAGGACAATGACCTTAAGCATTGAAGTAAATCCACTACAGACTGACTTAAGGAAAGAAAATCCACCTTTTGGAGTGATTCAGAGCCCAGACCTTAACCCCATAGAAATGCTGTGACATGACTAGGGTTGTCCCGATACCACTTTTTTAGGACAGAGTAAAAAGTAACAGATGCAGCCATTTCCCCCCACAGATGCCGCCGCTGCCTAGTTAATCAGCGGGGGGAACATTACAGCTTTCATTTGAATAGCTGTGTGTTCACCGCCGCGCCGCATATAGACACTCCCCCTTGCTCGGGCACTTTGATAGACAGATCACCCGTCCAATCCTGGGGACGGGTGATCCATCTATCAAACTGCCAGAGCAAGGGGGGAGTGTCTATACGCGGCGGGGAACACACAGCTACTCAAATGAAAGCTGTAATGTTCCCCGCGCTGATTAACTAGGCGGCGGCGTTGAGGTATGCGGCGGCGGGTAGTATCTGATCTGGCATCGGGGGCATTTGCGGGAGTACAAGTACTCCCGCAAATGCTTATTATTGGTCCCGATACCGATACTGGTATCGGGACAACCCTAGAAATGACCTCAAGAGAGCTATTCAAACTAGATATCCTATGTCCTATAAATGTGTCCAAGCTAAAGCAGTTTAGTAAATGGTCCAAAATTCCTCCTAAACATTGTGCAGGTCTGATACAGAGCTACCGTAAGATTGCTTGAAGCAATTGCTGCCAAATGGGGTTTAACTAGCTATTAACTATTTTAGCTTTTCATCCAGCACTGTGAATGCTTAAAGCGGAGCTCCACCCATGAAAACAACATTTTGCCATGTTGTTTAAAAAAAATAAAAAATAAAAAAACCTGAAAAAAAATAAAAAAAAATAAAAAAATACTCACCCGAAATAGCTGTTGCTATGCGGAAGTCCGTAATCTGCCTCACCTGCACCGCGGTCCGATTTCTTCTTCTCCTTCTCCTTGTGAATGGGCGCGCTGCTTTCTGGGAACTGTGTGTGTTCTCAGAGAGCAGCGCGCCCATTCACAAGCCAGCGTGAGACTCGCGCAGGCACAGTAGGAAACGGGCAGTGAAGCCGTACGGCTTCACTGCCTGTTTCCCATAGTGTGAATGGCGGCACGGGACTCAGAGCGATCGCGGGACCGGCATCGGGGGGGCCATCAGCGCGGGCGCCTAGGACAGGTAAGTGTCCTTATTTAAAGTCAGCAGCTACACTGTTAGTAGCTGCTGACTTTAAAAAAAAAAAAAATTTGCGGCTGGAGCTCCGCTTTAATGGGTGTGTTCAATAAAAAAAACACCAAAAACTAGAATTGTTTGTGTGCATTTTATCAGCTTAAGCGCATTGCGTTTATCCATTGTTGCGACTAAAGCCTCATACACACTGTCTGATTTTCCGGACAAAGCCTCAGACTTGTCTAAAGGTGTTGGCCAGGGATTTTTCTTGCATACAATTGGGGGCGGTGCTGTGAGATGTTTTTTTACCTTAATGCATAGGATGCATTAAGGTAAAAAAACGTTTACCTTTACAACCCCTTTAAGCAAGCAAGTGGTATATGAGCCGTTTTCACTTACCGCTTTTCAGCAGTAGTTCACCTTTTCGTGACTGGTCGAGTTTATCAAGAAACTGCTCAAACACCTTCACATATGGAGCAAGACTTGTTCTTTTATAATCTAATGAAAGCAAACAAAAATTTTTACATTGAAAGACAAAAACAAAACAAAAGTGCAAGCCCCATCTAATGATGAAAAAATATGGGTCAGGTGAGAAGCCAATGTAATTTTCCTTTAAAGCCCAGGTCCAGCCAAAACTTTTTTATTTTTATTTCCTGCCCCCAACAAGAGGTGAGAAAGATCTCTCCAATGGAAATACCAAAGTTTATCTGAATCAAAAATTCGGGATGGCAAGTTAAATATATTATATACAATTTCTATGGATTGCCAGATGCTTGCATATCTTTGTATAATGCAAAAAATGATAGCTTCCTACCCTATACATTTACAATAATGTAACTGAATTTGGGAGAATGAATTACACATGTTTAGGAAGTATTCAAACAATGGTTCAAGGAGGTCATTTTCAAATTGAGGTTCAATTCCTTGTAATGCTTTTTTTTTTTTTAAACAGGATAATTTCTTTAGGTTACCTCTTGTTTTGCGTTTAACTTCTGGGTCTTCATCATCAGGTTTTTCATGATCCTCTTTTACATTCACATTGTCCAACTCACTGCATAAGAAGCTAAAATCAGGGAGAAAAGTTATGTTACTTAACTACTTGTACAGCAACTTTGTATACCAGAAGCTTGTGAAAAATTAACAAAAAAACAAGTTAAGTAGTGTTTGGTTTTGCTCTCCCATCCCAGCAACCAACTGCATCTAGTCAAAGTGGCAATCATTTCATTAAGGCTACTTTCAGACTGGGGCCTTGCGGTGCTTTACAGCCGTTTTTACAGCGCTATTCGGTGGCTAGCGGGGCACTTTTAATCCTTGCTAGTGGCCGGAAAAAGGGTTAAAACCGCCTGCAAAGTGCCGCTGCCCATTGATTTAAATTGGCAGGTGCGCTTTAGGAGCGTTGTATACACTGCTCTTACAGCGCCTTCAGGATGTGGCTGGCAGGACTTTTTTTGAACATCTTGCCAGCGCACCGCTCCAGTGTGAAAGCCCTGTGGGGTTTTCACACTTGAGTAAAATGAGAGGCTATTTCAGGGCTCTATTTTTAGCTCTATAGTGCCTGCAAAGCACCTCAGTAGACTTAGGCAAATTTTTTGGTGCCAGAATTTCACTGCATGACTTTTCTGGGTTGTATTGCCAATACTAATCCTATGATAGGAATCTTTTGTAAAATGGTTTACAGTTTTAATTAGATGGGAGATAAAGGTTTGCGTTAAGGGTCATTTAGACTTTTTGGTGATTGGTATCGTTTTCTTACTCCACAGCTTTAGAGACCCTGAAGAGTTGGAGCAAAAATAAACAGATCGTGTAAGAGAAGAGTTTGGAACTCTAATTTCAATGCCGTAACTGTTGCCTACCTTATTGTCGGTACTGCAAATGGATCAAACTGCTCCAGCTTCCTGAAATCTATTGGTACAGAAATTCTTCCTGAAAAACAAATACGGCGCAAAAATAAAAAAAATGCTCAACAGGAAAGACAAATCAAATACTTCAATTATTTTTTTTTTTTTTTACAGCAGCACACCCAAAATTTATATATCAGTGCTTGCAAGTCACTACATGTCAGTTTCAGTATCTCTTGGGGACACTGTTCGCAAGATCTTCTGAGCATGTTCCCATGTTTGCACACCTACTACAGTCAAGTCAGGGGTTCCCACTTTTCCTGTTGGATTTCATATTTTATATTATAGTGAATCCAACAGGCGATACTGAAACATGCAAAAAAATAAAAAAAGTATAGAACAGAATCAGCAGTTATAAAATGAAGATCTTACTGCTTGAATATTTAAAGACATATTTGAAGCCAGGAGGGCTGGCTCAGTCCACAAAGTCCCATATATAAAATAAAGGGATTTTTAAATACAGCTTACCTGTAAAATCCTTTTCTTGGAGTACATCACGGGACACAGAGCGGCATATTCATTACTATGTGGGTTATATGGAGTACCTTCAGGTGTGGACACTGGCAATCTTCAAACAGGAAGTCCCCTCCCTATATAACCCCCTCCCCTAGAGGGAGTCCCTCAGTTTTGTAGCAAGCAGTATGCCTCCCAAAATGGTCACCCAAAAGAGGGGTGGGAGCTCTGTGTCCCGTGATGTACTCCAAGAAAAGGATTTTACAGGTAAGCTGTATTTAAAAATCCCTTTTTCTTTCTCGTACATCACGGGACACAGAGCGGCATATTCATTACTATGTGGGATGTCCGAAAGCAATGCTTTAATGAGGGGAGGGAGACATCTTCCAAAGAAGGATACAATTTAGAGATAAACTCAAATCATAATAATAATTCCAAATTAGTCAAGAAAGAAGAACCCTTTTCTTTTCTTTTTTTTTTTATATAACCAAGGGTGTTTCTGATCCCGAGGATTTCAAACTGCAGCCTGTAGTACTGCCTGACCAAAGGCAGTATCCGCATTTCTTCTCACGTCTAGTTGATAAAACCTTGTAAACGTGTGGACTGATGACCACGTTGCCACCTTGCATATCTGAGCCATAGAGATCTGATGGTGTGCTGCCCAAGAGGCGCCCATGGCCCTGGTAGAATGGGCCTTTACCGACAACGGAGGGGGCAACCTCTTCAATCCGTAGGCTTGAATGATTAATTGTCTAATCCATCTCGAGATGGTGGATTTTGCAGCTGCCTGCCCCTTCTTGGGGCCATCTGGTAGAACGAATAACACATCTGTTTTCCGGATCTTTTCCGTAGCTTTAAGATAGGCCTTCATGGCCCGGACAATATCCAAGGTATGCAGCAACCCCTCCTTTCTAGATGTAGGTTTTGGAAAGAAGGATGGAAGTACCAAATCCTGGTTTAAGTGAAATTTGGATATAACCTTTGGTAGAAAGGAAGGATGGGGCCGGAGAACTGCCCTGTCCTTATGCAGAACAAGATATGGTTCCTTACACGATAAGGCTGCTAATTCTGACACTCTTCTGGCCGAAACTATGGCGACCAAGAAAACCAGTTTTCTTGTCAGTAAGAGTAAAGGAATCTCAGCCAAAGGCTCAAAAGGCTGCTTCTGTAGAGTGGACAGGACAAGATTTAGGTCCCAAGGACAAACTGGTGACTTGACAGGAGGATTAATACGCAAGACCCCCTGTAAGAAGGTCTTTACCAGCGAGTGGGTGGCCAGCGGCCTCTGAAACCACACTGACAGAGCTGAGATCTGTCCTTTGATTGTGCTTAGTGCCAGGCCTTTATCCACTCCTAGCTGGAGAAAACTTAACACCCTATCAATAGTATATTTGCGGCAATTCCATCTTTTGGATTCACACCAGCCTATATAGTTCCTCCACACCCTGTAATAAATTACCCTGGAGACCGGCTTTCTAGCCTTAATCAGGGTAGGGATTACCTGCCTAGACAGACCCCTACCCCTGAGAATCAGGGATTCAGCCTCCAGGCCGTCAAATTTAGACGCTGTAATGTAGGGTGGAGGATCGGGCCTTGTGAGAGTAGGTCTGGTTGTAGAGGAAGAGTCCAAGGGTCTCCCACTGCCATATTCAGGACTAGTGAGTACCAAGCCCTCCGGGGCCAAGCTGGAGCTATTAGAATGACTGGCTTGTGCTCCACTCTGATCTTGCGCAACAGGCGAGGGAGTAACTGTAGCGGAGGGAACGCATATAGAAGTTTGAATTGATGCCAAGGGCAAACCAACGCATCGGTTCCGCAGGCCATAGGATCCCTCGCTCGCGACACGAACCTGTCTAGTTTCTTGTTGAACCTGGATGCCATTATATCTACGTCTGGCGTTCCCCACCTCTGGCAGATTGTCTGAAAGACCTGGGGATGCAGAGACCACTCCCCTGGCAACAGACTCTGGCGACTTAAGAAGTCTGCCTGCAGGTTGTCCACTCCGGGAATGAATATCGCTGAAATGCAGGGTACATGAACCTCTGCCCATTGAAAAATCAAGTTCACTTCCCTTTGAGCGGCCTGGCTCCTGGTTCCCCCTTGGTGGTTTATGTATGCCACCGCCGTGGCATTGTCTGACTGGATTCTCACCGGGAACCCCTTTAATCTGGAGGTCCACGCCAACAGGGCTAGGCGAGCAGCTCTGATTTCCAAGATATTGATGGGGAGCTGCCTCTCTGCTTTCACCCAAGTTCCCTGGCGGGAGAACCCCTCGAAGACCGCCCCCCAGCCTGCCAGGCTGGCGTCTGTGGTAACTACCTTCCAGACAACAGGGCTGAAGGATCTTCCCTTTAGAAGGTTCTGAGGGTTCAACCACCAGGCCAGGCTTTGTCGGACCCTTGATGATAGCGTCAAAGGGGACTCTAAGGCATGTGCCCTCTTGCCCCAGGCTGCTAGAATGGCTGCCTGTAGGACGCGAGTGTGGATCTGAGCGTATGGTACTGCCTCGAATGTGGCCACTAGCTTGCCTAGTAATCGCATACACAGGCGAATAGTTGGTCTTTTCTTGTTTACAACCAACTGAACCAACCCCTTGATCGCCTTGATCTTTACAAGGGGCAAGAACACCTTTTGATGTTCTGTGTCTAACCTCATGCCGAGGTATTCCAACTGCTTTGTAGGCTGGAATGCTGACTTTCCCTGGTTTAGGACCCAGCCGAATTCTTCGAGGTACCGAACCGTGAGGTTTACTGCCTTTTGCAGACCCGTCCGTGAGTGATCTATGATTAAAAGGTCGTCCAAGTATGCTAGGACTGTGATTCCTTGGATCCTTAAATTGGCCAGAACTGGGGCTAGAATCTTCGTGAATACCCGGGGGGCTGTGGCCAGCCCGAAAGGGAGCGCCCTGAATTGGAAGTGTCGCTGCCCCACCGCGAAGCGTAAAAACCTTTGATGCGCCTGAAAGATTGGTACATGAAGGTAAGCATCTTTTATGTCTATGGAGGCCAGAAAATCGTCTTTCTGAAGCGCGGCGGCTGCTGACCGGATGGATTCCATCCGGAAGGAACGCACCCTTAGATAACCGTTTAACCTCTTTAGGTCCAAGATTGGCCTGACATCGCCGTTGGGCTTTGGTATGACAAAGAGATTGGAATAGAAACCTAGGCCTTGCTCTTGGGCTGGCACTTCTATAATTACGTCCTGGCAAAGCAGGTGATCCAAAGCTGCCAGCATTGAGGCCTTCCTTGCTGGATCCCTTGGTAGCCTTGATTCTTGAAAATGAGGCGGAGGATATCTTAGAAACTCCAGTCTGTAACCTGTGGTTACAGATGCCCGGACCCAATTGTCGGGGATCTTGGCTTCCCAAACTTCTGAGAAGAGACGAAGCCTTCCCCCCACCCTTGAGAGTGGGGGCGCCCCTTCATAATGCAGACTTAGGGGCTGTCTTTGACGGCTTGCGATACCACGGCTTCTTACCCCCAGGGGTCTGTCCTTGCGATCTACTGATAACGTTGGATCGTGCAGGCGGCCGTCGATACTGCCTGGAATTAGAGGGCCCCGAGACAGGAAAAAACTGCCTCCTAAATGTAGGAGCCCGGAATGTCTTTTTGACCGGTAAAAGGGTACTCTTGCCATTTGAAATAGTCTGAATATATTTATCCAGATCTTCTCCGAAGAGTCGTCCTCCATGGAAGGGAAATCCTGTCAGAAGCTTTTTGCATGGGGGCTCCGCCGCCCAGTTCTTCAACCATAAGAGCCTTCTCATGTGCACCAAACATAGTGATAAACGAGAAGCCTGCTGGATGGAATCTTTTATAGCATCTACCGCGAAACACAGAGCTCTGGGAATGTCAGCAAACTCCTCTGCTTGTTGGGTAGGCATGTCCTTTAACATCTCTTTTGTCTGGTCTTTTAATGCCTGACAAACTCCAATTGCAGCTACCGCTGGCTGCACCACTGCTCCTGCCGTAGCAAAGGATGCTTTTAAAAGTGTCTCTAATCTTTTATCAACCGGATCTTTAAACATATGTATGTTTTCCACCGGGCAAGTTAGTGATTTATTCACACACGAGATGGCTGCATCCACTATTGGGAGCCTCCACTTCTTGGAGAATTTTTCCTCCATGGGATAAATGACCGCAAATCTTTTCGGTGGCAGAAAAATCCTGTCCGGCCGTACCCAATCCCGAAAGATCAATTCCTCCAAGAGAGGATGGACCGGAAAAACTGCGTTGCTTAACGGGGCTTTCAAAGAGCCCAGAGAGGATACCGGAGGAACCTGAGGTTCTGGCAATGGTAAACTAAATGCCGAGCGGACCATGTCCGTCAAAGACTGTACCCACAGTCTCTCTGTCTGGGAGTCTGAAAATGGTTCCTCAGAGGTAGACCCCTCCATCCCTGAACCCTCTTGGTTCAGGTCCAGTTGATCCTCCTGTGATTCTAATTCCTCCGGAGAGAGAATCTCAGCATCTGAGGATACACCCCCTGGTGATGGGGATCTAACCCGTTTCTTACCAGGAATAGCTCTAGCGATCAATGCCGCTATTCTCTCTTCTAGCCCCCCTAGGGATACGGCTAGCATCTCCTCTGTGATAAACACAGGGCTGGGCTGATCTGGGCCAGCCTCCGCACCAGATCCCCCTAATGGCTCATCCAAGGCGCTCCTTAAATTAATAAGCTGCGGGGAAAGAATCGGCATATCAGAATCAGAAAGGGAACCCTTTTGTTTTTTGGTCTTTTTTGTACCCTTTGACCCCGAACCCTTGGAAGTCATAATACAAAATCGAGGGACTCCGCCCACACAACAGACTGTAGTGGGCAGGAGTACAAATTTCAGAGTTTAGGGGAGAATAGATCACTTAGTGTCCCCAAAAACTGATGGGCCCGTATGTTGGTTTTTTTTTTTTTTTTTTTTTTAAATAATTATATATTATATATTATATATTTTCCTTGACAACATACAGTGACCCTACTTTAAGTTTGCCAGCCTCCAACCTGCTGCAAAATAAGGGGGATTCTTGGCTTAACAATAAAGGCATTGGAACAAAGTCCACATGTACTACCCCTCTTCCGCCACCGGGAGTCACTGTTCTGCCGCTCTGCGTCCTCTCCTTGAAAGATCAGCCTCAGACTGAGCACTGACAAAGCCTGCTGTCTATAACAGCACAAAGGCGCGCCCCTGTATGACGCTGCAGGCCCGCCCCCCCCCCGCCCTCCTGTCTGGACGGCGCGAAAAACGTCAATAAGACGTGCGCGCGCGCGCGCGCGCGCGCGTATGCCGGAAACAGGAGGAACATGGAGGAGCCGCGCTGCTGGAGATCCAGGCACGCAGAAACAGGCGGCAGATTCAAACCCCCGGCCAGGTAGGACTCTCTCAAGGCCCCTAGGGATCCTTACTAGCCCTAGGAAGAAACAGCAGGTTAGCTAGCAACACATATTTAAACAGGGGGGCCTAGTGATGGGGGGAGAAAGGGTGTCATCCTGTCTTTTAGACATAGTGATCACGGTTGCCCATGCAGAGCATACTTAGGCTATCCCCCCTTTTAGGTTACCCCGGGGAGCCTGCTGTCAAACCAAGTCCCGCAGGCTCCCCCTTACCTGCTCCATGCTGCAGGATGTTTGACCAGCAAACTGATCCAATCTTCTCCCATCTCCGTGGGTAGCGTAGTAGACCTTCAGGCCCTGGGGTCCTATGAAGGTACCCACTGTCCTGGACCTATATAGCACCCTGGCAAACAGGAACTTTATGGTTTTGCAAACTCCAAGTCCTGGGCCCAGGGTCCAGCCCTCCAAAGAGGAGCATTATAGGCAAAACCCCACGGTCTGGGGCCCGGGTACTGTCCACTTTGGCACTGAGGCTCCTTGGACAGATCCGGTTAGCCCGCCCTTAATCCCAAGGATGTGGAGCAAAGCTATTCCGTGACCAACACCTAAGACACTGGCGAAAAAACTGAGGGACTCCCTCTAGGGGAGGGGGTTATATAGGGAGGGGACTTCCTGTTTGAAGATTGCCAGTGTCCACACCTGAAGGTACTCCATATAACCCACATAGTAATGAATATGCCGCTCTGTGTCCCGTGATGTACGAGAAAGAAAAATTATTTTTCAGCTGAAAGGCCATTTAACCACTTGGCTCTATTGCACGAAACAATGTACCTGTATGTAATTTTGTGCAATAGACACTGAAGGGCGTGTGCCGCCGGAGATGCGATCGCCCGCTGAGTGGACACAGAGGATGCAATCAGCGAATCTGGCGGACCCGATGTCTGCTGGTCTCCCGTGATAGTTCCCGGGAGAGGCAGAATGTATATCAGTTTAAGCCAATATGTATTCTTCTACATTATTTTTTTTAACCAAAAATATCAATAAGCGTACATTGGTTTGCGCAAAAATTATAGCATCTATAAAAAAAAAAAAAAAAAGAAGAAAGAAGGGGGGATAGATTTAGGGACTTAATTTTTATTATTTTACTGGTAATAACAATGATCTGCGATTTGTAACAGAACTGCGGCATTGTGGCGGACAAATCTGACCCAAAGTGACACTTTTTGGGGACCAGTAACACCAATGCAGTGAAAAAAAAAAAAAATGTATAAATGACACTGGCAGGGAGGGGGTTAACACTAAGGGCGATCAAAGGGTAAACAGTGTTCCCTCAGTGAGTGAGTTCTATGTGTGTGTGTTCTATGTGTGTGTGTTCTATGTGTGTGTGTGGGGGGGAGGTTAACTGGGACAACACAGAGTGCCGTTTACGATTACTAGGAACAGCCGATCTCAGTATTGCCCCGTCAGAACAGGGATCCACCTTGTTTACAGAGGCAGATCCCCGTTCTGCCTGTGAAGCGATAGAGTTTGTCAGACGCGCGTGCTCGCCCACAAGACGACGTATAGGTACGTCATTTTGAGCGCCTGGGACGCACAGCTGTAGTATATGAACAGTCCGAAAGTGTTTAAGGGGGGGGGGGGTACCCTCCAGGGCTAAAGTGGTTAATGAATATACAGTGCTCAGCATAAATGAGTACACCCCATCAGATTTGTCAGAAAAGATTTCCTTTCAAAAAACATTTTCTTAGGTACACTATATTACAAAAAATACAGTGGGCCATTGACTGCAACCAAAATTTGTTAATTTGCACACACAGAAATTACTTTTCCTAACACATTCATTCAAGACCATTGCAGAAATTAAATACACCCCAATGAAAGTCTTACGAGCAAATCTATAAATTTTAAAAACAAAATCCTAATTAACAAGAATTCAACAACAGGTCTAATTATTCATTAAACAGGTGTCCAGCAGACAGTTGGATATAAAAGGGCATTACTTAATAAAAAAAAAAAAAATGGAAGAGAAATGTGGCAAAGGTCCGAGAAAAAATGATTTTAGACCTCTTTCACATTGAGGCGTGGAGCCGCGGTGACGGTATAGCCGCGCTATTTGTAGCGCCGCTATACTGTCGTATTTACCGCGATATTCGGGCGCTAGCGGTGAGGTTTTAACCCCCGCTAGCGGCCGAAAAAGGGTTAATACCGCCCGTGTTGCCGCATGAAAAAAGCCTCAATGTGAAAGGGGCCTTACACAAGAAAGGTGAAGGCTACAAGATGATCAGTAATGCTTTACTTGCCAGAATACTGTAGCAAAAGTGATACAAAAATTTAACAAAGATGGAACTGCAACCATCTACATAGAGCCATCCAGGCCAGCCACGGAAGTTAACACCTGGACAGGAGCGCCTTCTGATGAGAAACATTAAAGAAAAATTGCCATGCAAGTTCACTGCAGTTGGCTAAAGTAGAAAGCCAAACTGGGGTGATAGTTTCGTGTGACAGTATACGACAAACACGGCAGGAGAATGGCATGCATGGGTGTCTTCCATAAAGGAGACTTCACCTAAAGCCCATGCACAAAAAACGCCTGCCTATAATTTGCCAGGGTACATGCTAAAAAAGAAGATGACTGCTGGGACTCCAAGATAAATGTTTTTGGAATGGATGGCTTTAAAAACTGTATGGCGTTGCAAAGGTGATGTCCTTCTGTGGGGGCTTCATGAGTGCTGCTGGTATTGGGGAGCTGCATTTTGTTGATGGTATCATGAATTCACAGATATACTGCTCTACAGTATATTGAAAGAAGATGCTACCATCACTCCGTGCCCTTGGTCGTCATGCACTTTTCCAACATGGCAATGATCCAAAACACACATCTAAGGCCACTGTTGCATTTCTGAAAAAGAACAGGTTGAAAGCGATTCAGTGGCCAAGTATGTCTTCCTGATCTGAACTCAAAAGAGGTTGTTTTTGAAGAATGGAAAAAGATAGATGTTGCAATATGTTCATTGCATGCCTAGAAGACTAAGGGCTGTCCTTAGAAATCATGGAAGTCATACAAAAATTTAGTCGTTTTTGTTGTGGGGTGTATTCATTTTTGCATTAACAAATTTGAGTAAAACTGAAGATTTTGTAATTCAAATTATATTAACCTTGAGCTAAACAAATGTTCTATAAACTCAGTTTTGCCAACATTTTGGAAAAAACTTTTCAAAGGGGTGTACTCACTTATGCTGAGCACATCATTTGCAACATGTTCAATCACCTGTTTTAGGATGAACACTGAAAGGGCTCTTTAATAAGTGATTAACACCTTTGCTGACATTTACATCCAATCGAGGATAGCAGTACTGTAACATAACTTCCTTCGAAGCATATCTTTGCTTAAGATCCTGTAAGATGGAAGAGCAGACAAATGTTTCAGTATATGCAGTTCCAATACATTGAACTTATCAACCCGAGAGCACATCATACCAATTTACTTTGCAAACACCCCATTCATTTCAGCATATAAGCCTTAAAAGGATAACTACATTTTTGTGCGTTTTTTTTTTTTTAAACAAACATGTTCAACTTACTGCCTCTGCAGTTGGTTTTGCACAGAGAGGCACCTATCCTCCTCTTCTGGGGTTCCTCAGCAGTTCTCCTGGCTGGAGAAACGCCTCCCCCGGGGCACCTCTTGAGTGTCCCATTAGAGACAACAGGAGACCCTCCGGCTCCAATGGTTCCTGCGTTATCAATCTCAATGAGGATCCCCCGGGCTCATTCCAGCGTGGAAAAGACTCAAGTAAAAAGGGGGTGTGCGGGCATGCTGCCGACCAGCCCGCCCGATACGGCGGCAGGTCCTGCTGCTGCGTCTAGGGGGCGCGTGCGCGCCGCCGGCGGCCCGCGCGCGCGCCCCCCGCTCGCCCCGTGCGTTGCCCGGCGGGCGCGATCGCCGCCGGGCACACGCGAGAGACAACAGGAAAACACACAGCGCTCGTTCCTTCAGCGGGGGGCTCCACAATGTATGAACAGAAGATCAGTGATTCCGGTCCACCCCCCCCCTCAGTTAGAACAATGGAACACACTTAACCCCTTCCTGCTGTTAACCCCTTATCAATCATTTTTATAGTATCCAATGAGGATCTAAAAAACACTGTCTGGAGCTGGTGTGCTCATTCCAGTCGTGGAAAAGACTGGGCTCACCAAGTAAAAAGGGGGTGTTGCTGCACTAAGGTTTTCTCACTTTAATGCATAAAATGCATTAAAGTGAAAATCAAGGGTTTACAACCCCTTTAACTACAGCGCCCTGTTTCCTGTAACTGTCCCTGGGGAAATGTAAATATTTAAAAAGTTGTCATTGTTCCGGTGTCCCCCTTTAAAAGATTTTCTCCCACCTCCTTATCTAATGAAAACTGTCAAAGCAGGATATCCCTCACGTCTGAATAAAAGGGTCAATTTGAAAAGCAAGTGCATTTTCCAGCATTTCTGTTACACACCATTGAGTTTAAACTTTTCTTTAGCTTCTCCCATCGCTCAACCGAAGTACGTGCTTTCTGGAAATCTTTCTGCAAAGCCTCTCGGACTGGTGATCTCATTGGTTAAGGATTTAAAACAGATTTTTTTCACATCACACATCGTACAATAAAGGAATGGTCAAAAAATAAATAAAAAAGGATATCTTCTGGAACAAGTGCCAACACCTTATCCCAGTTCTGCTTATTCTCCAGAATGTCTTGACCAACCAAAGCATATTGTTCAAAATATTTCTCCACCACCATGATGGATTTTCTGAAAGACAGAACTAGTATTATTTTATAAAGTGAAACATTGTGTTCAGTTTCTAGAGACTCAGCAAGTGCTAATTAATGGTACCATGCAAACAAAAATCTGTTTCATAAGGTTTTCATTAATGGGTTAAAGCACTAGGTTAAAGCATTATTGCCCACCTATTTGAAAATATATAAAAAGCTGAAATACAAGAGAGAAAAATAAAATAAAAAATGAAGGTTTGGCTTTAGATATACACGCACTTTAAATTGGACCTGAACAAAGTCTGAAGGGAGGAAGAGAGAAGAAGAATTTTTCATTTTGGGTTTTTTTTTTTTTTTTTGGGGTGGGGGGGGGGGGTAACTTAAGAGAGGGAGGAAAGGGGAAGGATGGGTGTATAGACCAATAATCGGTAGAAGATGAAATATGAATTGGTAATTTGATGTGTATATGTATATATATATCTGCTATAAGATGTTGTATACTATTTGTTGTCATCTTTCTTTATTGAAAACAAAAATAAAAGATAAGTAAAAAAAAAAGAACAAAGTCTAGCACTGGCACTGCAGATCTTCACCATTTTGCACCCTAGGCAAGACCAGCTACAGCTACCCAAGCATTGCCGCCCTTACCACACAGCGAAGCTACAAGGCATTAGGCTACCCATTTAACATGGCAATGCTACCAGACACTGGGATACCTACCACTGCCATCCTTATCACATGCCAATGCTACAAGACTTTAGGATTCCTACCAGTGTTATACACATTGATCATCCTCAGCACATGGCAATGCTTCAAGATGTTAGGTTACCTACCATTGTCATCCTCATCACATGCCGATGCTAAAAGATTTAAGGGTGACTGCCAAACACATTGTTGTCATCCTCACACACCAGTGCTACGAGAAGTTAGGGTACCCACCCATGCCACCTTTACCACACTATGCAGATGATCATCCTGACTACATGCGAATTCTACCGCCATCATACATATGGTTCATCTCATCACATGCCAATGCTACAAAACATTAGGGCACCTACCCAAGCCAGCTATATATCATTGTGATGCTTCCAGACACTGGGATACCTACCTCTACCATCCTTATCACACGGCAACGCTATCAGACTTCAGGGTACCTACCAATTACATCTTACACATGGTCATCCTCGTCATGTGCCAAAAAGTAAAGACATTAGGGTACCTACCACTGTCGGCTTTATCACATGGCAATGATATCAGATACTGGGGTACCTACTAGTGACAATACACATGGTCAGTCTCATCACGTTGGTGTTAAAAGATGTTGGGTTACCTTCCACCCTTATCACTAGACATCAGCATCCCCCCAGTCCATTGAATACACATAGCAGTATCTGATATCACTGAACTGCCCCTCCAGGCTGATGTCTTGAACGTCGAATACTCAGGGGATGTCTTTCCTAAAGTTTCCTTTTCTGATGTTCTTGTATATGCAATAGCAGCCTCAGGCCACCCCTTGTGAGATCTGATCCAAGCCCTATACTCCTATCAGTGCCCAGGAACAAGTGGCAAGTGCCCAGGACAGCACTCACCTCCAGCTCACAGAGGATAATTTCAGTGGGTGGAGTCCCGAGGCTGGCTCTGGGCCTTCCGATGAGTGAGCGAGTCGTGTAGGGTCTCCTTACAGGACACACGGGCTGCAAAGAGGGGCAGCACACAGTACAGGGAGAGGGGGAGCGCTTTGCTGTGTGTCTGTCACACTGATGTTTTCCTACAGACCTGTCCCGCTTGCTTTCTCTTTTGGCTGGCTGCTATTGGCTGGCTCCCTCCAACAGCTGTTGCAGTTCCCTCTCTGTGCCCCGTTCACTAGCTACCCAAATGAGAGAAGTAATGGCAGCGCCAATCCAGTCATACAGCGGGATAGAGAGCGAGAAACTGAGGAGCTCCCAGTGCCGCCTCCTCCACAGTTCTGCATGGTGCCCTAAAAAGGATTGCCAGCGGCATCACAGTGGGGTAGAGGACATAGCACTGACAACCCCCCAGCACCCCACTGACAACCCCCCAGCACCCCTTCTCCCAGTGCCTAGTGGTAGCGCTGGCCCTAAAGATCTGCTATTTTTTTTATATTACATCAAGAACCGTATCCAAGTACATGGTCTTAATTTTCTCCAGAAAACTAATATAGCACTTTCTAACATACCAGACCACTTCATGTGTTAGAAGACTTATTGCGCCAGTGTAGGGCTATGGTTTCTATGGGCCTCAGACCGCTGGAGCATGGGGGAGAAGACACTTTGAGCAGGATGAAGGATCAGATCAAGTAAGCAAATCATCTTTTCATGCTGCCTGGACCTAAACAAGCCCTTGCAGTGTGGACACAATTTTGTTACATGACAAACTTACCTTTGAAGCAAAGTCCTCTAGCAGCTCACTGTCACTGCTGCCTGGGCTTCCTCCCTTCACCAGGTCTTCCTTCCGGGTTTGCATGTTCCTGCTGTGTGAATAGCCAGGCCGTGATGACCTACCTCACTCTTGCACAGGATACTGTTTTTGTGCGTTTGCAAAATAAAAGTGGGCCAGTCTGGAAGTCTAGGGCCACATTTTTAGCCCAGCCCTGCACATGCGATATGGGAACCAGTGTGATTCTAGTGCTGGTCCCCGCATCGCATCTCCCAAGCAGGCAGTTCACACTGCCCTCTGCGAACCACTGTGGGTGCCAATACAAAGTTAATGACACCTCCAGATCGGATTGTATGGAATGTGATCGGCACAGCAATGCGGTGTGAATCACATGCGATATCTGTTTTCGCACCCAGGCTATTAAAAAACAAAAACTGACAAAATTATCTGAGCCAGTCACCAAGAGGGTGATGCCCAATGGGAGAAAAAACAGACAGTAAACCAAATGGCAGCATTAATAACTAGTTAAACATACCTTATAAATGGGTGAATGGGATCGGAGAGCTGGACTTTCTTTATGGTCTCTTCCCCTCCCTAGAAAAAGAATATTTACAAGCAGCTAAAATTAGCAGTTTCTTTGAATTTCAAATAAATGGTACTTGATCTTTGTTTGATCGATGGTCCAGTTGTCTCCTAAATGCACCAAAAGCTGGCTTTAGCTCTATCCAATTTTAAGGACCTGTCGGGGGGGGGGGGGGGGGGCAGGCAGCACAGAGCTCCCTGTCCCCTCTTTCAGCTGAGTATACTACCACCATTATGAATAGAGGTCGACCGATATATCGGTCGGCCGATATTTGGCTGTTTTTACATAATCGGCATCGGCCGATTATTGTGGAAGCCAGGCCGATTTTGCGGCCACCAGCAGTACTGACCAGGGCCCCGCTCCCGCAGCATGTGAAATGAATCCTTTACCAGCGCGGCAGCCGGCCACTGTAGAAGAGAAGGGAAGGAGAAAAAGTTTCACTTGCACCGCACTGCCCCGCCCACCTCCCCCGGCGAGCTGTAGCAGAAGAACAATAACATCATTAGCATGTGACAAGCCCGAGCCTCTGCTGCCTGACTAGTAACCCGACCCCAGCAGGAGATCGTGGCCAGCACTAGCTAAGCTTCTCTTCCTTCCCTGCTGAAGGGAGCATGCTGGCTGCTTGTATTTTTTGTGATAGACGCTGATGAGCTGACCAGCCAATCTGCAGGCACCTACCCCTATCAGGTGCATGCAGATAAATACCAGGAAGCAGCATGGATGGAGGGTAAGTGACAAAAGTTGAGTGTGTGTTACTGTGCCCCCCCTGCAGACTTTATTTAGACTCCTTTTTAAAGGGAAACCTGGCTGAGACTGACATTGAGGAAATGGATGAGGATGACTGGGTGGATATGAGAGTTACATTGTGGAGATCCTCTTCACAATGTAACTCTCATCCCCACACAGAGTCATCCTCATCCATCTTCACAATGCAACACAATCATCTTCATCCACCCCTCTCCAACGCATCCCCTTTACAGCCACCTCTGTACCCCCCTCCTCCACAACCACCTTCTGTACCCCCCTTCCACAACCACCTCTCTGTACCCCCCTCCTCCACAACCACCTCTCTGTACCCCCCCTCCTCCACAACCACCTCTCTGTACCCCCCCTCCTCCACAACCACCTCTCTGTACCCCCCCTCCTCCACAACCACCTCTCTGTACCCCCCCCTCCTCCACAACCACCTCTCTGTACCCCCCCTCCTCCACAACCACCTCTCTGTACCCCCCCTCCTCCACAACCACCTCTCTGTACCCCCCCTCCTCCACAACCACCTCTCTGTACCCCCCCTCCTCCACAACCACCTCTCTGTACCCCCCCTCCTCCACAACCACCTCTCTGTACCCCCCCTCCTCCACAACCACCTCTCTGTACCCCCCCTCCTCCACAACCACCTCTCTGTACCCCCCCTCCTCCACAACCACCTCTCTGTACCCCCCCTCCTCCACAACCATCTCTCTGTACCCCCTCCTCCACAACCACCTCTCTGTACCCCCCCTCCTCCACAACCATCTCTCTGTACCCCCCTCCTCCACAACCACCTCTCTGTACCCCCCCCTCCTCCACAACCACCTCTCTGTACCCCCCCCTCCTCCACAACCACCTCTCTGTACCCCCCCTCCTCCACAACCACCTCTCTGTACCCCCCCTCCTCCACAACCACCTCTCTGTACCCCCCCTCCTCCACAACCACCTCTCTGTACCCCCCCTCCTCCACAACCACCTCTCTGTACCCCCCCTCCTCCACAACCACCTCTCTGTACCCCCCTCCTCCACAACCACCTCTTGTACCCCCTCCTCCACAACCACCTCTCTGTACCCCCCTCCTCCACAACCACCTCTCTGTACCCCCCCTCCTTAAAATGTCTAAGATTGTATTTTTTTCTTTTTTAATAATTTGAGGTGGCACTGATGGGCTGCACTGGTGGGCACTAATGAGGTTGCACTGACAGGCTGAACTGGTGGACACTAATGAGGTTGCACTGATGGACACTGATAGGCTGCACTGGTGGGCTGCATTGGTGGACACTGATAGAGACTGATAGGCTGCACTGGTGGGCACTGATGGACACTGATAGGCTGCACTGATGGGCTGCATTGGTGGGCACTGATGGACACTGATAGTCTGCTCTCCACCCTAAACAATAACCTCCTCCCCACCCTAGATTTTCTGAGATAATGAAAAAAAAAAATCGGCCGCAAAAATCGGCCTAAAATATCGGCCATCGGCCGCACAAATTTCGAAATATCGGCATCAGTATCGGCCAGAGAAAAACCCATATCGGTCGACCTCTAATTATGAATGAACAAGCAGTGATCTTTGTTCATTCATAATGGTAAAATATTGATAGTTTTTAATTATTTTAAATCATCCATCTATGTTATCCAGAGAATCTATTGTACTTTAGTTATTTTGCTTCTCTAAGGAAGTACGATCACTTCTATTGTGATGCCTTTCCTGTCACTGGGACTGCGCTACGATTGGTTAGAAATGCCGACAATCAAATCCATTCATTTCGGCTCCTCCTATTCAAAACACACGTGACCACTGTGACCAGGCACACCCCCCGAAGGCGTTCCCACAACGAACCGTACGTCGGCGGCGTTGCCTGGTCACACAGTTTTGAATTATCCGACGCTGTGGCAGCAGGAAACAGACTGAGAGCGCAACACACGTGAGGGACGCCGACACGGATGTGGAGGTACCCGTGTTGCCTGACAAGCCTCCAGACCCAGTGCCAGGATAGGCACTTGCCAATGTAAGCAGCGATTCGGCCCATGTTTTTATATATTTTATACTTATTAAAACCGGTTGCACTATGGGGGCTCTGTTTTGTTGTTACATGTCCATTCTTTGAAATCCTGGAGAACCCAAGATGTTTGTCTATCATCCGAGACGCAATATATGCATGCAAGCATTATCCTGCATATGTGCATTAGACCTTCTTTTCTAGGAAAGAAGTCCAGCATTTCTGGTAAGCCTTTGACCATATCGAGCACGTTTGAGGCGTGGATCGTTTCTATGGTGGAGGAATGCACAGAGGCACTTATTGAATCAAAAGTTTTTCACTTTATTTCTAGTGGCACCAGAGCCATTTTGGACTTGTGATACATAGAACTTTCCATTTATTTTTGTGCCTCACTTTGCTTTATCCTATAGATTAGGCATTTCCTA
Source organism: Rana kukunoris (assembly GCA_029574335.1). Taxonomy (NCBI): domain Eukaryota; kingdom Metazoa; phylum Chordata; class Amphibia; order Anura; family Ranidae; genus Rana; species Rana kukunoris. The sequence goes on along the minus strand of CM056050.1, from coordinate 141,842,353 downwards.
TTGGACTTATATTCACTAGATTGTTGCAATATTTCTTGGGACATTGCACTATTTATTATTTGTAAAAAAAAAAAGTCACCTAGCTCACACTGGATGCACGTATTTTCGATCTTATGTCATTTGCGGTTTTGTGAATATTTTTTAATTATTTATATCTTTACCCACCCACTTGAATTTGCATTAGCACTTTATAGGATTTATCTATAGCGCCCCCTATCCTACCAACCAGTGGTAAAATATTGCTCAGCGCTGCAGCTTTGTGTAAAGTATCTGCCGGTGCCCTGTAAGGTGTAAAGGCAGCCTCAGACAGAACAGAGGTGAGCTCTGAGTGATCTTTACCATTATGAATGAACAGGCAGCGCTGATCATTTATTCATATTAGTAAAAGATTAGTGAGCACTGAATTTCTATCTGTTATATCTTTAATATCTAGCTGTTTTTACACATACAGAACGATCAACAATGCTGGGCCAGTGGCATGTATGACAGCGCAGGAGCACTGATCGTGGTGAGCGAGTCTGTTTACTTACGAGTGGCGCCAGGCCCCTCACCCTGCACCCCTGTGAGTGCGCTAGCCTCTCTGCAAAGAGCACACAAAAATATCCTGCACCACAAAAAAATACTATTTAGTAAATGGATTAAACTTCAGCTGAGATGTCAAGGGGTGGGTAGAACCCTGCTGCTATCAAACACAGCCAATGATTGGATCGCTTAAGGGGGCGGGGCCACATACACATCAGCCCACACAGAACCCCTACCATTGGCTGGTGTTCGATTCCTGCTCGGTCCCATCCCCAACATCAACGGTGAATTCTGACAGCTCCCCTTCCTCTCTGCATTCAGTTATATACACATCAGTTTCACACAGTGAGCGGCTCTGGAAAGCATCAAGCGCCGCTCTGCCAATCGAGTATGGGAAGGGAGGAGTAATACTCATGGGTCGACTAGCACGGTGCGGTCAGTAATCAGCCAAATCTGCATAAAAAATCGTTTGATGCAGATTTCTTAAAAAAAAAAGGTCAAATATCAGCATATATATTGGCCAACCTTTACCAAGCTGTCCAAAAAAAAAAAAGTGATAGTGAGTGCGGAGACAAAATATAACCTTTTATTTCCCCAGGGAGGTAAAAGAGTTCAGACCCCTGGGAATGTTTTCAGGCGCTTTAGTACTGGAAATGGCCTCTGCTAAGCGCCTGAAAACCACCCTCTATTCCAGTGTGACTTTTCACACTCAGACGGTGCACTTTTGGGACAAGTCCTGCAAGCAACATCTTTGAGGTAGATTGGGAGCGCTGTATTTAGAGCTCCCAAATGTCCTGCCCGTTGGGATGAATGGGTAGCACATGAAAAGCATTTTTGAAAGCGCAGCAAAACGGGAGCTAAAAGCCCCAGTGTGAAAGGGGTCCAACTGTTGTAAAATCCCCAATACCTTCATTTGTCCCAGCACTGTCAAACATACAAAGTACATTCAAATGATGTAAACATTTGCATCAGTGTGCATTTGCTTGTAAAAGCCTTATTTGCATAGGGGTATCTGCACCCCCCTCCCCCCTGAAAGTTGCCAAATGTGTCACCGGAGGGGGGAGGATTCCGAAAGGCAGAAGTAAAACATTTTGGGTGGAACTCCGCTTTAAGGTAAACATTTTAAAAATAACCTCTAGCGCAGGGGTAGGCAACCTCGGCACTCCAGCTGCGGTGAAACTACTAATCCCATTATGTGTCTGCCTCTAGGAGTCATGCCTGCGATTGTCAGGGTCTTGCAGTTTCAAAGCAGCTGGAGGGCCGAGGTTGCCTACCCCTGCTCTAGCGTGTTTGCCGTGTGGAAACAGGAAAGGCAACAGCAGTCAACCACCCGAGTTCTAAACGTTTATGCTTTGCCAGGCTGAATGTACATTTAGCGAATAGAAACAAAAAGAATAAAAAAATACTTCTGGGGCCACATTTCTTGTAAAATAAAAATTCTTACTAGGTTTTTCCCAGAATGTGGTTAGTCAGTAAGAATCTTCCATAGAAAAAGCATAAAGGCACTGCTCAAACTGTTGGTGCTAATAAAAATCCTGTATAACAAGATAATTTTCCCCCAAACCTGGCTGTCAATTCAGATCTTTGGCCATCTTGTGCCAACTAATGAGAAACATTAATTTTGCATTGTAAACATGGCCAGATAGCAACAAAATACTCTACCTTCACCAAACTTAAATACTCTGCTACAGCAGATCTTTCAGCTTGGGAGAGCTTCCTGGCAGACTCATCACACACCCAGCAATGGACTCCTCTCCTGCCTGAATAAACCCACAATCGATGATGGAACCCAAAGTCATCTAAAAAAAAAAAAAAAAAAAAAAAAAAAAAAATGAATTGGTTAACATATAATGCAATTCATTTTCTCTGGCCAGTTCCTACTCTACCCTGCATATTGTTAACCTTTTGCTAAATGGCATACACCTAAGAGCAGTGCCAGCATAAGGCAAACAGGCACCACTGCAGGTGAACGGCAGATCAAGATCCAGCAGTACATGACCAAAATGGGAAGAGACAAAATTTAAGATGGTGGACAGGACCAACAATCTACGTGTATGCATTCACACACTCGTATTCCTGAAAACAAGGAGTTTTTTTTAATGATTTCCAGTTGTTAGCTACAGTATCTCACAAAAGAGAACACCCCTCACATTTCTGTAAATATTTTATTTTATCTTTTCATGAGACAAAAACTGAAGAAATTACACTTTGCTACTAAGTAGTGAGTGTACAGCTTGTATAACAGTGTAAATGTGCTGTCCCCTCATAATAACTCAACATACAGCCATTTATTTCTAAACTGGCAACAAACACGAGTACACTCCTAAGTGAAAATGTCCAAATCGGGCCCTTTTAGCTTTATTCCCTCCCCGGTGCGACTCGTTAGCGCTGCATTTTTTATACTGTGATAGAAGTGTATATATATATATATATAAATAAATATATATAAAACTCTTAAAGCATTTTTACAGATTATAGTAAAACCTCTTGCGCAATACAACACTACTTACCCGCTAGAGCTCTATCCAGTATTCGCATGGCGATGGTCATTAGAGTCCAGCACTTATTGCATATATCTGCGGAACTGGAACATCACGGAGCAGGTTACTGCATACAACTAGTCATTAAAGCAAAAATCTATTCAAATAGTTGTTGCGATAAACATCCAATACCAATCAGTTAGTGTCAATCTATTCAGCATGATAGGGGTAACATGTTGTACAAGTAGCTCTTTAGATAATATTTAAAAATAGAAACATGGCGTAAAGTGAAAACAATGCAGCGCTAAGAATCAACTGCTGTTAACCATAAACCCACCAAACAGTTCTGTGGTGGAAGGAGGTGTTTAACCATCTGGGAATTTGCCATCCTGATACATATTCTCACATGCCGGGTCGAGGTTGGCTCAGCAGAGGGAGAGGAATTGCACCACTCGCTATCCAGAGATTTGATATCACATGGCCGATTAATGATAACTTCCTGGATTCTTTCCCATCAATATATACTAAATGGATTCATATTTTAATCACCAATTATACTACCAACGTTGATTTACAATTTGCACAATTTTTCCAAGATTGTAGTGCTAGCTGCTATGGTTTATTTATGTGTATAGTGCAGCATTTTTATATTAATTCCTAGAAACCTGGAGTAAAATACTGTTTTTATTTTTTTTGCTGTCACAATCTAGAGTATAAGATTTGTTATCTGTGCCCAGTCTTGCCACAAAGTTAATGCAGCTCTGAGCAATCCTCTTTTTTCAGCGAGATAAAAGAATAAACAGGAGAAAAACTTGTCTGTTCTTCCCCCTTGCTGTGAATGACAGGTTATTTACATATCTCATGCACTAGCCTGTAGACAGGCATTATGGTTACTTTTCTGGATTTTGACTGGATGTTAGTGATCATAGCAGAATTTAGTGTAAGGGGAGTGTAGAGGTCGGCGGGGAGTCTACTGACATCACGACTCCACCCACCAAGCTCCAGACAACAGACCAACCCACAGAATCTGCAGTTTTTCAGTTCTTATAACTAGAGGTCGACCGATATATCAGCAGGCCGATATATCGGCCGATATTTGGCAGTTTTGGAGAAAATCGGCATCGGACGATTTTTATCCAAATTAGGCAGATATTTAAAATGGCGCTAGCGGTGCCACGGATCCGGAGCTAGGCCGAGGCCTCTCCCGATGCTGTGACCGCGGCGGCAATCCGCGGATTGCCGCCGCGGTCACAGCATCAGGAAAGGCCGCGGCTTTGGCCTAGCTCCGGAGCCGCGGCCATCTTGGTACACCCAGCGGGGCGGCCCTCCTCTCTGTTTACACCCACAAAGGAGGAGGGGCCCGCTCGCTGCTATCTGCTGACTTTTTTTTTTTTAGTTTAAGGAAGTTGGGCCTGTAACAGCCAATCGGCGGCCACCGCTGCCGACATTCTACACTGTAAAAAAAAAAAAAAAATCCCCTGACGTGCTGCGTGCCCTGCCTCTGTCTACAAACCCCAGAATGTTACAGGCCCGCTCTGCATTCTGGGGTTTGTAGGCAGAGGCAGGGTGTGCAGCACACCAGGGGACTTTTTTTTACAGTGTAGAATGTCAGCAGCAGCGGCAGCCGTTTGGCTGTCACAGGCCCGCTCTGCATATTCATGGCTCTCTGCACAGCCAGTGATTGTCTGTGGTGATCGCTCCTGGATGCACTTTGTCTGCATCCAACATCAATCACTGCAGGCAATTGCAAATAGGTGCAGCAACCAGCGATCTGTTATTATAGTAAACGGGGCCAGTGGCCGCACCTCCTTGCCGAGAGCCACAGCTGAGTAGCTATCATTGTGAATGACATTGGGCTGGACTAGTGGGCACTGATGAGGTAATGTGCTGGTTGGCACTGATGAGGTGATGTGCTGGTGAGATGCACTAGTGGGCAATGGGATGCATTGATGAGGTGGCACCGATGGGCTCCCACCTCTCCACCCTAAACTATTATCTCCTCCCCACCTCTCCACCCTAGGTTTTTTGAGATGAGGAGAGAAAAAAAAAATCAAAATTGGCCTAAAATATCAGCCGCAAAAATCGGCCGCCACGATTTCCAAATATCGGCATCGGCCAGAGAAAAACCCATATCGGTCGACCTCTACTTATAACAGACAGAGGGGAGACATTTGACAGGTAAAGATACATGCAGGAGGCATCTATATTCTTATAGATCAGCACTATGGCAGTAGGAGGAGAGTGGGTTTACATCCACTTTAAGGCTACACACACACACACACACACACACTGGATGTTTTTAACTCCTGCTTCTAGGGGCACCTGGCTATTTTTCTGCCTTTAAACGCCTTTTTGTTATTATTATACAGGATTTATATAGCGCCAACAGGTTACGCAGCACTTTACAATGTAGAGGGGGACAGTACAATTAGGGAGGGAGAAGTGGGACAAAAGGCAATTTCTGCAGGGGATGATTTGATGGAGGCGACTCAAGTACAGTTCTTAGGTGGAGGTGGCATAGGCTTTCCTGAATAAGCGAGTTTTAGCCTGTGTAAAAGGTATGCCAGTGAGGAGGGAGTTGCAGTAGTCAAGGTGGGAGATAAGCAAGGAGAAAATAAAAATTGTTTTGTGGCATTATTAGGGGCACGTTCTGGAAATATTACAGAGGTTAAGACGGCAAGATGCAGCCAGTGATTGGATGTGGGGCTGTAGGAGAGGTCAGAGTCTAGGATTACATGTAGCACCCTGAATTGTTGTCCCGTTGAGCTCCATGGAGTAGGAAACATTATAAGCTAAATTTTGGAAAGATTGACTTTGAGGAAGTGGTGCAACATCCATACTGATATGTCGGTCAGTAAGTTTGTGATACACGAGGAGATGGAGGGGGAAAGTTGAGGAGTGGAGAGATAGATCTGGGTGTAGTCAGCATAGAGGTGGTATTGGAAGGTTATCAACTGGCCCAGGGAAGAGGTTTAAAAAGAAAACCCACACAAAACAGTAGCAGTTTTGGCAGGAAAAAAAAAAAACATTTTGATGTAGGCGCACCTAGCAGTTGAGTGTAAATTCATTTCAATAGCCAGAGCAAATTATTCTATTGTACTTGGGGCAGTACCCAGCTTTAGAAAATAAGAATACAGCATTTACCTGCAGCATCTCCGAACATCATCATAATCTGTCATATCAATATCAAACACCAACTCCTTCTCTTGTGCTTGAAAGGTGCCGGATTTTACTGAATTGTGCAAGCTGGGCTGTGGAGATGAATTCATTAACATATTTCCATACATTAAAAATTGTCAAGATACTTACATTATGTGGTTGTGTGTGTATGTGTATGTGTATGTGTATGTATATATATATATATATATATATATCAAAATGATTTTTAACTAAGAACCAATACATATATACAGTACGCCGAGCTGTGGATGGGGTAGAGCAGCTCGCCGAGAGGCTGAGAAAGGTGCCTGAACTGAAATCATGATGTCAGAGAGCGGATTTCAGCCTGCTCTCTTCTGAAAACGGGTCACAGGAGTGCAAAACTAATTGCACACCTGTAATCCATAGGACAAGTACAGCCAAATAAGCTTCGGCTGTACCTCTCCATTAATGTTGCCCGCTTGATTATTTTGATTGATTGATAGCAGAGGCCCTGGAGAATAAAATGATGGTGGTCTATTTTTTCCCACACAATATTTGCACAGCCATTTATCCAATGAAAATTGTCAGGGAAAAATAAAAATAAACTGTACCTAAATTCATTTTAGTGCACACAAATACCATAGCCATTTTTTTGTAAAATATAAAAGATGTTGCATTGAATAAATAGATTATCTAAAATTCAAAACTGCACGCCTGTGAAAATTTTCCATAGGCCCATAAAAAGTCTTTACAGATAAGGAAAAGGGCTCCACAGTGTTGCAAAAGTGATCAGATGGCTAAAGGAGCCATTCGGATCACTTTTACATGACAGTCAATTATTGGCTACAGGATCATAGCTGTAGCCATTATCCATGTGAATATATATATTATATACACACAGCCCTCAAAATTTCCACTCGCCTACTAGCATTTGGCGAGTGGATTTAAGCTGGGGGCGAGTGATGACAGGGCTGCATGACCAATCTTCCTCCAATCTGTGCCTACACTTAGAGCCCCGATGCGATTGGCGGCCGAAGAGGAAAGGAGCATGCTTGGGAAAAGTAGTCTGAGCCTGCCCCCCTCCCCCCCACCAATGTAGCTGGGTGGCAGGGAGCAGGAAGTAATGAGTGAGGTGGAGGATTGCGAAATGACCACTCCGGATGTCCCAGGTAGGCAGTGTAGCGCTCACTGAAAGTTGCCCTGACATGAGAGCTACAGCCTTCCAGTTTGTGCAGTTTTCTTCTCCTTGTGCTCTATGTAAGCGTCCAGCAGTTCAGCCTGTGCTATGGTGTCAATGGCTGTGCAGTTGTGTGGATCTCGGCGCTGGATTGTACTCCCTGCCGCTGTGCTGCAGCTCCTCTCCTCACTGCCAGCCTGAATAAAAGGGGGAAGTGGGGACATGCAAGCGTGGAGCCGCACACAGGGGCTCCTGATGATGAGATGAATAGGAGAGGGAGAGAGAGGATGGATGGAAGTTGCAAGAGAATAGGGAAGAGACCCGGTTCTAGTGCCCTGTCCCTCTGGTCTGCCCCCAGTGCCCTGTCCCATTTTGTTAAAGTTGTTGGTAATATTAAATTGTGTAACTTGATTCTGCATTAAACATTTAACAGTGTCATTCCATGAGATAATCTACAAGGGCGTGTTTAGGGGCGCAATTAGGCGCGGGGCAGTGTATGAATGGGCTGTTAGGTGGGGCAACTGGTGGCGAGTAACACTTGAGGCCTGGCTAGTAGCTCAGGGCTTGAAATTTTGAGCCGTGTGTGTGTGTGTGTGTGTGTGTACACACACACACGGCTCAAAATTTCAAGTCCTGAGCTACTAGCCAGGCCTCAAGAGTTACTCGCCACCAGTTGCCCCACCTAATTCATACACTGCCCTGCGCCTAATTGCACCTGTAAACACGCCTTCATAGATTATCTCATGGAATGACACCGTTAAATGTTTTATGCAGAATCAAGTTACAAAATTAAATATTAACAACAACAACTTTAACAAGATAGGACAGGGCACAGGGGGGCAAACCAGAGTGACAGGGCAGACCAGAGGGACAGGGCAGGGCCAGGGCACAGACGGCAGACCAGAGGGACAGGACACAGACCAGAGGGACAGGACACAGGGGGCAGACCAGAGGGACAGGACACTCTCTTCCCCATTCTCTTGCTGTCTCCTCTGCAACTCTCTCTCTCTCATCATCAGGAGCCTGTGTGTGGCTCCACACTTGCATGTCCCCACTTCCCTTTTATTCAGGCTGGCAGGGAGGAGAGGAGGTCCCATGGCTTACTGAGAATTGTAAGGAGAGCACCTGTGTACTGCTCTGCCTGTGCGCGGGTCACCAGACTACTTTTCCCGAGCATGCACCTTTCCTCTTCGGCCGCCAATCTCATCGGGACTCTAAATGTAGGCACAGATTGGAGAAAGATTGGTCATGCAGCCCTGTCATCACTCGCCCCCAGCTTAAATCCACTCGCCAAATGCTAGTAGGCGAGTGGAAATTTTGAGGGCTGTGTGTATATAATATATATATTCACATGGATAATGGCTACAGCTATGATCCTGGTCTAAACACTTGCTTTCCACAATGTATATATTAATATATTTCAAGTATTAATACAGCAAGTACCAAATACACAGTAACAATATATAACACATTTATGATGCCATATGTCCAAAAACACAATATGTAAATGACGCATGTTTTCAGTTGTACAACATGTAAAGACAAAAGACGATAAACATACAAACACATACTATAGAGATGCTAGAAAATAAAATAAAAACCTATATAGAGTGCTCACCCTGTGCGAATATACTGCTCCAATATCTATTTTGTATGGATTCATCTTCTGCATTTCCTTCTCCAGCTCACTCTGGTTGTTGAAAGACTGATATCGTACATATATGTCATCTTTCAGGGTGAAACTGAACTCCCGGTGCTGAAAGTAGTTTTTCACAACTGAAAGAACACCCAGAAAAAGTTAAAAAAGTTATTCAATGTCTCAAAAAATAAAAATACAATTTTAAATAAAAAAAGTAAGTAGAAACATTGTTTCAGTCTTATTCTTTTTGACCCCCTGCCTCCAAAAATACCATACAATTACCAGGATATTTTTGGGGTCTATGTATAAAATTATTCTTCAATTTTTTGTCAATGGGTCAAATTGACATTCGTTTTGGACCACAGTAAAGAGAAAAATTTGAGGGAGCAGAATTTTTTTCTCAAACAGTATAAGTGTTTTTTGTTCAGGAAAATCCATTAATTCCAAAATTCCTGAATGTTAAAAAGCAAACAAAATGATAAAGAAGGTAGGATCACCCAATAAGAAAACCAATGGCGTCTCTGGCTCGCTTACAACAATCTCGAAATGTGTGTGGTATAAGCTAAACGCACTGACCTATTTGTTCTCCATCAATCTGTAACCAGTTTTTTTTTTTTTATGTTGGTCTTTATTATTCTTGAGTTTGAATGTTCCCATTGAGATAAATAATGCATGTACAGTTGTGAATTACATCTGTGAAATCCTAGATGCACGTTTAGCTTTTTGCCGACAGCAAAAGAAAGAGGTTTGACCAGTTCTCTTATGGAACTCACATGGACCACAAGATTGGAACCGAAACATCTAGTGGCACCAACGTTATGTTGTATGGAGCGAATATAAATTAGACTATAAACAGTCACCGGTGATTAAGAAGGCTAGATTTATAATAAGCACTTTGCCGCACCTAATGCAGACCACTGCCCCTGCTGATGAAACTCTTCCACTGTGAGCTGCAGTGTCAGAGAGGGAGTGTGCGAGACACAAAGGAGGATTTGGCTCAGAGTAAAAAACGTCACAGGCATCATTCAGATATCGCCGTCTTCAGCCAGCGATTCTGTGCACCATAAGAACGATCAAAGCGGCTCTCCCGTGCCATCGGGGGCCCGGAGAGCGAACCGGCCTGCGTTCCCTGCAGAACCATAGAGATGACTGGTGACCAGATGGTCACAGTCATCTCTATGACCGTCGGAGGACCGGGCGCGACGTTATGACGTCACGCCCGGTACCCGGAATGTAAACAAAGCCGCAATCGCGGCTGAAAGCATTAGATTGGTGAGTTTTTTTTCACGATCTAATGCTTTCCAGCCTGGAGGAGAGATATGGGGTCTTATTGACCCCACATCTCTCCATAAAGAGGAACTGTCACAGTGATTCCTATTACAAGGGATGTTTACATTCCTTGTAATAGGAATAAAAGTGATCAAAAATGTATTTATTTTTTTAAAAGTGTCAAAGTAAAAAAAAAAAAAAAAAAAAAATGTAATATTAAAATGCCCCTGTCCCGGTTACTCACGCGCAGAAGTGAACACGCATGCAAGTCCCGCCCACATAGGTAAACACTATTCGAACCCCACATGTGAGGTATCATCGCGTGCGGTAGAGCGTGTGTAACAATTCTAGCACTAGACCTCCTCTAACTCAAAAACAGTAACCTGTAAAAAAAATTCAAGCGCCACCTATGGAGATTTTTAAGTACCGAAGTTTGGCGCCATTCCATGAGTGTGCGCAATTTTAAAGCCTGACATGTTAGGTATCCATTTACTCAGCGTAACATCATCTTTCACATTATACAAAAAAATTGGGCTAACTTAACTGTTTTGTTTTTTTAATTCATGAAACCGTTTTTTTCCCTAAAAAAAGGTGTTTGAAAAATGATTGCGCAAATACCGTGCAAGAAAAAAAAGTTGCAATGATAGAGATAGAGATATATATAATGTTTGGGGGTTCTGATTAACTTTCTAGCAAAATTTTTTTTTGATTTTTACATGGAGAGAAGTGCCAAAATAGGTCCGGTGATCAAGTGGTTAAAATCAGGATAAAAGCTTCACACATTGCACTCACATTAGATACAGCAAATCAAGGCACTTCAATAGTGAACTAAGCAGCGGGTTCCTCACAGGTGATTATCTTGTTGTATTATGGTCACAGCGGACCTAAATAAAAACCGTCAGCCTCACCCCCTGTTCCGTTCGTTTCACTCGTCACTTCAAAAACACACTACACATGCACCACACATTAAAGTCCTGAGCGACGAAACGAGTCTAGGGGAAGTTACACGGCACACCGAAGAAGCGTCCGAGTACCGACCATCGCATGTGTAGTGTGTTTTTGAAGTGACGAGTGAGACGAACGGAGCAGGGGGTGAGGCTGACGGTTTTTATTTAGGTCCGCTGTGACCATAATACAACAAGATAATCACCTGTGAGGAACCCGCTGCTTAGTTCACTATTGAAGTGCCTTGATTTGCTGTATCTAATGTGAGTGCCATGTGTGAAGCGTTTTTACTGATTTTAATAAAGAAGCACTTTTTAAAGGGGAAACACGCCGATACCCGCGCTCAGTTTGAACGCCTCCGCCGACATATACCGAGTGCAGTACATTCGGCAAGGCTTGGCTTCGCTCGTGCCCACGCATAAACGTCACAGAGCGTGAGCACGAGCGAAGCCGAGCCTTGCCGAATGTACCCGAGTGTACTGCACTCCGTATATGTCGGTGGAGGCGTTCAAACTGAGCGCGGGAATCGGGGATTCGACTCGAAACAGCGCTGGAGAAGCCGGGAGGACACCGAAGACGGACGCCGGACCGGACAATGCCGCCGCGCAAGACACCAAAACTGTAAGTACTAAAATGTTTTTTTTACGGGAATTTCGGGTCGACATTAGGGGTGCGCGCAATGCGCGGGAGCGCGCAATACCCTGGTAAATACGGTACTTTACCATTGAATTCACTTTACATGTGGAACAACGATTCGACTTGCGAGAATCACTGGTGGAATTGATCAGTTTGTGTGGAGAAATATTTTGCTGTTTGTGCCAAGCATGAGAATGCAAGGCATATCGCATTGGTAAGCGCAATTCCTATGGGTGTGGAGTCACTGAGCACTTTGGTGTGGTGAAAGGTCTCAAATTAAGAAGATTTGTTTTCCTTTGGACACTTTAATTGTTTACACCTGGAATATTATCACTTTTGGATTTTCTATGTGGATGCTTTTTTCACATATATTTATATACATTTTTCATCTTTTTTTTTTATATATTCCTGCATTCCTCACAATATTTTCTGTATCACGAATACATTGTTCAATATTTAGAAACTTTTAGGTATTTTTTTAGCGCTTCTATTTTGTTCATTCAGAATTTTTGGTACACATAGGAAATGTGTTGCTGGCCAGATCACCAGACAAAAAAAAAGCCAAAGAAATGAAAATGAACGAAGCCCCCACATCTGATTGGTAAGCTGCAATATATTACATTTTAGTTTTGTGTTTAAGCCCAGGTTCACACTGGGCTGCGGGAGTGAAGCCGTGCGAGTTCAGCTGAACTTGCACGATTTCACTCCCGCTGGCAGTCCCGATTTCGGCCGCGATTTAAGAGACATCTGTGCGGGTTTCTGCACAGATGTCAATGTAAATCGCGGCCCGAAATCGCAAATAGTAGTACAGGAACTACTTTTAGAAATCGGTGCAGCGCCGCAGATGCAGCGTCGCACCGATTAGGACAGTGTCATTGCCGACAATTGCCGCCGATTTGAGATGCGATTTCACATGTGAAATCTCAAATCGAAGAAAATCGTACCCAGTGTGAACCTGGGCTAATACTGTTTAAAACTGAGCCCCTGGTTTGGTGAGATGACATCTCCTTTTTGATACAGAGAAAGGGACTAAGGACACAGATTCTCCAGTCCTTTATCAGCAGCCTCAGCTGCACTGAAAATGAATGGACAGGAGACAGAGGCTCCTCTCCATTCATAAACAGACATCGTAAATACAGATTACTATGCTCAGTTATGTGAATGGACAGTGCATTCAGAAAAGGAAGGCACCAGTAAATAACATACTTACCGGCTCCTTTTGTTCGCCACCCTGACAGATCCAGGACAGGCAGGGGACTGGAGGAGCAGAGGACATGGCAGAAGACTGGAGGACAGTTAGGGATGATCAGTGCAGGGAGTTACAAGCACCGATCTCCCTGTACAGATTTCAAAAGAGCAACTGAAATCTGGGGGGAGAAAAAGCAGCTGTGAGCTGCTTTATATAAATCTATATAGGGAGATCAGTGATTGTAACTACCCTCAACCCCTGACTGTCCGGGTACTGAAGGTGAAGCATACTAGTATCAGCGCAACCCTAGCGTGTATGGACGTCCTCTTGCGATTGCGCTTCCTACACTCACTGGTCACAGATCGGGGTAAAAAGTCAATCAAAATTGGCTCTTTACCATGTGACCAGCTGTGTTGAATCACAGCGTAAAAAAAGTTATTTGCCGTTATCGGCATTCCGCTCCTCATGGTGACAGAGTGTTTTTTGATGTCACAATGTAGAGTATAAGATTTCCTATTACCTGTGCCCAGTCTTGCCACACAGAGTTAATCCAGCGCTGATCAATCCTCTTAATGTTCAGTGCAAATTAACAGAATTACATCCACTTTAACACTGATAATCACACTTATCAGTGCTGGCCATGTGCTACCTGTCAGTGCCACACATCAGTGAATGAGGAAAATTACTTATTGGAAAATGTTATAACAGAAACTAAGAAAAACTTTCAAAACAAATTCAGATTTTTTTTTAGTTGAAGCAAAAATGTTTAACTCCCATTCCAGCTGCTGTGACTCAGGAAACCTAACTGACATGGAATTCTAGAACGAATACAGAGAGATAGCAGACAAATACAACATTGACTTCTATAAGGCCAACAAGATCCGTGGCGCTGCATGCACAGCTATCCCTGCAGTACAGAGAGCCCTATGTAGAATGCAGTGACAGAGAACAGGCAGCGGAGGTGTCTGTGGAGAGAACACAATGACAGAGGCGCCGCTATGTGCTCACCGCCCCCGTAGTTGAGCCATCTGAAGTACTGGTAGAAGGGAAAGAGCCTCCGGTAGTAGAGCGGCAGCAGATCCGGAAGGCTGGCGGAGTCATACACGGAAAGATCCATAAGGAGAAACGGCGCGATCCAGGAGACTGACAGCAACAACACAAAGTGCGCGGGAAAAGGAGAGCCAATCCCAACACCGCTCTCCCAGCACTACGTCATAACTATAGCGCCGTTTTTTCGTCAGATTCGGCGACCAGTCACAATTGGTAACGGAAATGACGTTCCGTCGCCACCGGAAGAGGGGGCCCGAACTTGGCCACAGCCACAGGGCGTGTTCTTGGTGGTGTGTGGGAGAGGGAGACTCAGGGGGTGTTCCTGATGGTGGTGTGGGAGGGGTTGTGGCGTCACTGCTTGGATAAGTATAGTAGACAGCTGTAACAGTACATATTATCAATATCAACTAGTGCTAGTGATTCATGGACAGTATATGGATTATTCATAATGGTATTAAACAGGAACTGCTCACATAATTTGTAATACATTTTTTTTGCCATTCTGAAGCTTCCCTCCAATCACTTTGCATTATATTTTATATACACTGTGACTTGTAAAAGATTCTGTACTTGCCAAATATGCTGCAGAAATCTCCCTCCACTAAATCTGGCTGCAATTATTTAAACTGTGGGCAGCTGGAACTGCTGCCTGTGTTCTGACAAAATGACAAACCCGGCAGAATATTGAACTACGTCACTTTCTGTGACATGAATCAGCTGTTGTAGAAAACCACACGCACTGCATCATCTGTGCATGCGCAGCATGTGATTGCTGACGTCAGGATACCGCATGTCAAATTCTTCGACTGACGGCCATCTTGCAACACCCCACACTCAGCCGTACTAAACCTACCATCAGAAGACGGCAGCGGACATCTTTTTTTACCCACCCAACTCTTGCATTTCACACTTATTTTTAGCACTAAACTGTGCTTATATAGTTAAAGGAGTTGTAAAGGATTTTTTTTTTTCACCTTAATGCAATCTATTCTTCTATTCTATGCATTAAAGCGGGGGTTTACCCTAAAAAATCTATATACCATTAGATCCAGCATACTGCTGACATCTGCAGTATGCTCCCCCCCCCCGCTGTACTTATTGTGTTATCGTAGTTTTCACCCGGCTTCCGGGTTCTCTCTGCCCTGTGGAGTAGGCGTTCCTAAGACAAGTCGTAGATGATTGACGTGCTGGTAAAGCGCGTCACGCCTTCTGAAAATACACAAAGTGGGACTCAGCTTTTTCCGGTGCCTGCGCAGTCAGCTCTACATGGCAGGTGCAGGCACCATATAGCGCCATAAACAGCCGAGTCTTGCTTTGTGTATTTTCGGAAGGCGTGCCGCGCTGTACCCGCACGTTAATCATCTACGCCTTGTCTTAGGAACGCCTATTCTCCGCGGGAGTCAGAGCTCGGAGCCGGATGAGAACAACAATAACACGGTAAGTACAGAAAAAAAAAAAAAAAAAACCAGCATACTGCAGATGTCAGCAGTATGCTGGATCTAATGGTAAATAGTTGATTTTCAGGGTGAGCCTCCGCTTTAAGGTGAAAAAACATCTGATGTTTCTGCCCCCCCCCCCCGAGACCCCGTTTTACTGACCTGACCCCTCGAAAGTCCCACGCTCGGTCCTGAGATCCTCTTCGCCGCTTAGCCTGGCCGCTGATTATCTAGAGTGGATGGATTGAGAGCAGCGCAGCCATTGGCCAGGGGAGGGTCCGAGAGATACAGCGAGCTGCAATGGCTGCTCGCTGTATCATGGGAGCGCGCCCGTAAGGACTCACCACCATGCAAGCTTTCTTGCATGAATGTGGTGAGTTCTTGCTAGGGTGACCACATTTCCAAACTACCATTCAGGGACACACTCCCTTCCCAAAAATCAGCTTGTGCTGTAACGAATCATAGCACAGTGATTGGACACAAGAGGCGGGATTTAAGATTTCTCCAATCACAAGCAGGGGGTGGGATTGTGCTCCCCCAGGCATTCCCAGCCAGAACAAGTATTGTCAGTGAGTAAAGCAGTGATGTGGCAGCCTTTTTTGGGGGCATCAGATTGGCCCGGGGGGTGGCTGTGTCAGTTTCATTCCGGGACACTGTATTGTCCTGGAATGAATGTGCCCGGGACAGACCTGCAAAATGCGGGACTCTCCCGGGCAATCCGGGACACATGGTCACCCTAGTTCTTGCGGGGAGGACCAGAGACAGCCGCCGAGAGACCCCAGAAGACGTGGATCAGGGCCACACTGTGCAAGACGAACTGCACAGTGGAGGTAAGTATAACATGTTTGTTATTTTAAATGTAGCGCCCCCTTACTTTCAGTATGAGCACTACGGTAAAGTTAGCGGGCGAATGGGAGAGTTAGTTTGCTCTCATTCATAATTTGTCAAATTGCAGGCCGCTGCTATTTCAGAACTGTCCTGTAGGCCGGTCTGCAGGCCCCGAGGTGTGATTACACCCCTGGGTGGCAGTGGAAGCTAGAGGGGATCTGACAGAGCCACTTTTCCCCAGCAGCCAATTAGATGAGTTCTTCCCTCGCTGGGCATGCTGGGGAGTATATTTGTGGCAGCTGCCGCGTGTTCTGGGTCGGTGGCAG
This sequence comes from Rana kukunoris, assembly GCA_029574335.1. Classification (NCBI taxonomy): domain Eukaryota; kingdom Metazoa; phylum Chordata; class Amphibia; order Anura; family Ranidae; genus Rana; species Rana kukunoris. The sequence continues at coordinate 141,825,715 of CM056050.1, read as the reverse complement.
TTCTTCTTCTCTGCGCGGGGTCCACGTTCCAGGTGCGGCATCCACCTTCAGGGTGTGAGCATCCATGGACCCCGCTCGCATGGCCAACCTGGCCAAAGCCACCTGTTCCATGGAGACCCATCTGGATGTCGATGGGGGCCCCAGTGACTTACTGGGTCCCCAAACTTACTGAGAAGATCCCAGGCTGTGTGCCGTTCAGTGGGGGATCGGCTTATCCAAAAGGGCTTGAACGAACCATTGGGGATCTGGTTACTGGAATTGACAGGTACATGTCAGCTGTCAACCGGTGACCCCTTTCATTGCATTTACTGGGAGGATTTGCTCAATCCGAATTGTTCTCTTGAGTACTAAAGTACTAGGCCTGTGGCAGAGGCCCGAGCCAGGTCTGCCATAGAGACCTGTTCCTCCCAGCAACTTAAAAGTGACATTGTGGCTGCCAGGCTTAAACGGGGGTCTATCCGGAGGCACTTCACCCACTCTGGCTAGAGTGGCGACGAACTCTATCTACTACTACTGAGAGCAGGACTGCTCTGTTTCATATCCAGGCCTGATACCGCAAAGTTCTCTATTTCTTCATCAACCTTTCCTATCCCCTGTTGATGTTGGCCGTTGTTGGGCCTTGGAATAAATCATTTGAAAATCCATTTGGTGACTGGGCATTCGCTCACTGTTACTACTCACTGCTACTACCCCTAGACACACTACAAGGTAACTTAATACGCCGATCCCAAACAACAACCAGCGGTTCATTTGGGGGTGAGCGCTACATAAAGGAACATTTTTATTCCTTTATTAACCCTTTAAATACTGTATTTACAAATCAATAACACAATTTCATGTTGAATTTTAAAAATAACGGTGTTCTGTCAGATTAGCAAACCTGTCAGATCTGCAGGATTGCCGCTGCTTTCAAAATTCAACATCTATACAGTGTCACATAGTTGCAAATACTGTTTTGCACTACATAAGCAGACAGTGGCGGCTGCTCAAATGTTTTTTTTTTGGGGGGGGGCGGGCAAACAAATGGAAAAATACTGGTGAGAGAGCAAGCTGCTCAATCTTTATCTATCCACGATCACCATTACCAAACACAGTGTGCACACATCTTTACCCAAGAACACCTGCATTGCTGGAACACTGTATTCAGAAGCCTTAGGCCTACACTACTTGTAATCTATTATTTCATCTGCCACCAAACGGATTACAATTACCATCATTTATAGGAAGCTTGTATATATTTATATTAGGGTTGTCCCCATATTGATACTAGTATCGGTATCGGGACCGATACTGAGCATTTGCGGGGGGGGGGGGGGGGGGGACTGGAGGAGGATACAGGGACAGTCAGCGGTGATCGTGTGTGGGAGAGTTACAAGCACCGATCACCACTGATTTCACTAAAGCAGCTGAAAGCCGTGCAGGGGGAGCGGAGAAACGGACCGGCTGTCAGACTTTGAAACCTTTACAGGGTGATCAGTGCTTGTAACTCTCCCACCGCACTGATCACCCTGACTGCCCAGGTATTGGGTGAAGCATCGGAGCATTTGCCCGAGTACAAGTACTCGGGCAAATGCTCGGTATCGGTAACGATACCGATAATACTATCGGTAACGAGACAACTTATACGAGACAACTTATACGAGACAACTTATACGAGACAAATATATAAGACAAATATATAAAGTATATCCGATCTTTTCATTAGGGTTGTCCCGATATCACTTTTTTAGGACCGAGTACAAGTACCGATACTTTTTTTCATGTACTCGCTGATACCGAATACCGATACTTTTTTAAATGTCATGTGACAGTTTTCAAACCACAATACAGACTAAGGATATTTTCTTTAGAATTATGAAGGACTCTAACTCAAGACATTATAAAATAATAAAAATTTGTAAAAATTAATAAAAATGTTTTATTTGCTTGTCACGCAGTAGTAAAAAACTCAAAGAATTTTCACAGAACATGTTGATAAATACAAAAAAAGTATTCTATTCAGGCATCGGGAGCATTTGCGCGAGTACAAGTACTCCCGCAAATACTCGGTATCGGTCCCGATACCGATACTAGTATCGGTATCGGGACAACCCTACTTTTCATGTTCAAGTTTTACAAGTTATTTAGTACATATTCAGTCCTTGTAGTAATATTTTTTAATATAGTGCTCGGTGCAGGAAAAAAAAGGGGAAAGTAATCAGGAAAGGCTGCAATATTTTTTCTAAAAGAAAAAAAAATGGTTAATACTGCTGCTTTCTAGTGAAAATTATCAAGTATAAACATAAACAAACCAATGTATAATGATACAACAAAGCTATATTAATATCTAGGTGTAATGTCCATACACCGCCACAAGATGTCTCCAATGCAGTGAAAGTGATATCTTCTTAAATCATCCACAGTTGAATGTGAAAAACAAAATGTGCCTTCTTTCACCAGTCCCTAGGCAAACATCCTACTCCCCAGACATACATGCAGGGCCGGTACTAGGCAGGGGCGGGGCGGGCAGCTGCCCTGGGCGCAATGATTTAGTGCAGGAGGAGGGCGCAGTTTGCCGGGTACAATCGTGTCCAGGACAGAACAGGCTGCCGAATGACACAGTAGACAGAGCACAGTTCTCCCTGCATGTCGGCTAGATCGTAGCGCCCGCTCCCTGTCTGCACTGTACTAGTAGCTGAGTGATAGAGTGGAGCAGGCACATCGGCTATCAGTGCTTTCTTAATTGATTCTTGATGCAAACAACTTTCCCTCTGCTGAACAGGTCTTCTCTCTCCCCTCTCCACTCGTCTCTATCACTCCTGGCTGCTTTCACTTTCACAATGTCCCGATGTCCGAAGTACATCACCAGCTCTGCCCCCTAATCTCCTGATTTTATCTTTCTCTTGGAGCCCATTCCTCCTCTGTGTAGTGCCCCCTCCTCCTGTGTCCCTTTACTTTGACCCCCTCCTCTCTACCTGATCGGCCAAGCTGAGTGATGTTCTCTCCTCTGTGCAGCTGGGCTACCACTATCTATTCAGCTAACAGGTAAAAAACATACTTCCATGCTTCATATGGCTGTTAATGGGATTGTAAACACATCCTATGAATTAAGGTGAAAAACTTCTGTCACTGTCCTATATGATTTACAGGTGCGGGTCCCAAGGAAGTGAATGGGACGCTGGCACAGGGATGCATACAATGCCTGTACATCCCTGTGCTGATAAGAGAGCTCTGCACAGGACACACATGTCTGCACCACATGTGAGTGAGCCCTAAAAAACTCGTATACATGGAGGCTTAGTGAGCTCCCGGCTTCCCAGCCATAAAAAAACAGGGATTTTATGCAGGAACTAATAAAGCTGGCCATAGATGGATGGAAATTTGACTGGTCCAGCAAGAACAGGATACGTTTCAATCCATTCATGCTAAAAGTGAAATCAATTTTAATGATCAGCTTCTCTCAAACCAGCAAAAAAAAATCCTGATCTGCAGCGCTGACATAGATGTCTCAGCAGAAAGGATTCCCTCATCCACCTTAGTTGTGTGGATAGGGGGATCGGACATTGACTGAAAAAAAACAAAACCAATTCATTTATGGGCAGCCTCCAGATTACAATACACTATACAATCTGATTGTACAATATCTTTTGGATCTACCACCAACTATGTAGTACAAAGGCCTGCCTGATTGGATACTTGTTAAATTAATTGTTTAGGTTTGTCCATATATTACAATATCTTGATAAATATAACAAAGATTGTGTAGAAATTGTACAATCAGATTGTATAGTGTATGCTCACCTACAGAATAGTGTTCTTGTGCATGAGTAATAACAATGACAAATATTTTCATGTTTTCCCATTTATTCTCATTTTTGCAGATTTGTTTGCATAGGAGCTTTGTCTTTGAGTCCATTTAACACCCGGACACATTGTCTAAAGATAGATACACACTGGGGTTGCGCCAATACCTGTTTTGTACTGGCAATTACGAGTACCGATACGTGTGCTCAAGTACTCACCGATACCAGTTACTGATACCTTTGTGGTGAGATTTGAGTCCATACAAAATGAATGGGTTCACATATCACACTGCAAAGAATCATATGTGATTTGAACAGGAATACAGTGCAATTTCTGTCCAAAGCACATGCGATTTCCTGCACCACTCCTGTGTGAACCCAGGCTGAAGTCACTATGACAAAGCATGTGATTCGGACAGGAATCGCACCGTATTCCTGTTCATATCACATGCAATTCTTTGCAGTGGGATATGAGCCCATTCTTTATGTATGAGCTCAAATCACACTGCAAAATATTGGTTTTAGGCATCGGAGCATTTACATGAGTACAAGTACTTGTGCAAATGCTTTGTATCAGCAGATAGCGGTATCAGTACAACTGTAGTACACGCTATTTTTTCCAGCAGGCTGAACAGATTCCTGCCTCCAGTCAAAAAGATGGATGGAGGAATCCCCCTTCTGTGCTTTTGTACTCTGACAGTAGGACTCCTCCACTGTCAGAATACAACGATCAGCGCTGCCCATAGATCGAAATAGGTTTTTGAGCAGGACCAAGATCAGGTTTAGTTCATTCTAGAGCATCATTTATAATCTTCAGAAATCACCCTCAGGCAGCCAAGGTACTCATCATTGGCTGCGAACCCCATTAAAGCAAAGCAAATTGGTGTACTTTATGATCATTGCGATGACCAATCATAAATTTAAATAGGAATAATGGTGCACTTCGCAAACATCACATATATTTTTTTATGCTGCAAATGCTGTGCTGGCCTGCGAGGGGGGGGGGGGGGTGCATTTTGGCATCCTCGCCCTGGGCACTGAAATACCTTGTCCCACCACTGCATACATGATACCCATCACAGGTAGTTATAGTAGGCATATGGAGTAGAAATATATCCTCCAAGGAAATAGAAATGGCCCACAGAAATATACACCCACCGGGCAAGGATATGATATCCCACATAAATCAAGAAGGAGAAAAAAAGCTTCTCACAGTGCAGTTTGATAATTATCATACACTAAAATAATAACAATGTTGCCGATCAGTAAGAGCCCATAAAACCAAGCAGCGTGATGAATGTGCTTACTACATTACAAACACTAGTTTTACCAGAACGAGCGCTCCTGTCTCATAACTTGCTTCTGAGCATGTGCGGTTTTTTCACGTCGTTAAAGCCCACACACGACCATTTTTACAATGTTAAAAACGACAACGTTAAAAACGTCGAGAAAAATTAGAGCATGTTCTAAATTTTTAATGCTCTGGAGCCCACACACGATCGTTTTTAATGACATAAAAAAAAACATAATTTTTTACAACCCGAAAAACGGTTGCATGAGAACCACTAAACTAACCCCCTCTAGGAGTAAAAAAAACACAGGTGCCATATACTGAATAATAGTACACCATCTGGTGTATTTATAGTGGTACTACAACAAAAAAATCTATAAATTTGTACCATATGTTAGATTGTTTTGAAAAAGAAAGAAAAAGTTCAACTATAAAATTTGATTATGTATACATATGTATGTAGCGCTACCCCCTCAGGAGCCGCTGGATAGATTTGGGATGGTGTGTTACCTGTATGAATGTCTAGGGGTATGATGATGATGAGAACAATGATGGAATGTCCAAACAGCCGGTGTCTTTCTGTGCTTTTATTCTTGCCCAACACGGCAACAGTGGACTTGGAGTAGATAGAGTGAAGATGGGTGAAGAGGAGAATTTGCAGACTCAGGCCTAAGAACGATGGAAACAATCCTGCTTCCAATGGGACTTTAACTTCGTCGCCACTCCAGCCGAAGTGGGCACAGCGCACCCGGACAGTCTCTCTCACAGAACTGGCAGCCAGAATATCACTGAGAGTCTTGAGAAGGAACACAAGTCTCTGACACAGACTTGACAGAAATAGAAAATAGGAGTGAGACCATTGCCACAGGCCCTTTACTTTATAACACAATTTGTGAGGTGAATCCTTCTCAAGATTATTGATGCCTGAATCTCCCTCAGCTAGTTTTCCTCAAATAGTCACCGACTAACAGGTTTCCATAAGACAAACTCCCAGTGTCCAGTCACCTTGATCCCGATGGTTCGTCTAGGCCCTATTGGATTTCCTGCCTCCTGGCTCTCCTCAGACTGACTCCCCACCGAACAGCACAACTCGCCTGGAATCTTCTTTTCAAAGATGGGGAGCCCAATAAGTCACTGGGTCCCATCACAGCTTCAGTTGCTCCATGCCAACATGGCCCCGGAACCAAGAACAACGCGCGGCACGCGCGCCCTGGCCTGGTAGGCCATATCGCCGGGGCCCGCGATGTGCGCACACCCTGAAGGTGGGTGCCGCACCTGAATCCAACCCTGAAAACCCCCTCAGATTGGCTGCTGGCAAGAAGGCGCTCTGACCTGAACTCCACTGCCACCACCTGTCGCCCCGGGGTGGAAAGGAACCCCAGGAACACAGAATGAACTGACAGCATAGCCCAGCTAGAACGGAAGCTGAACTTGTGCAAATCACCTGGATGAGAGCCACATAACTCTCTCATTCCCTTCTAAATTTGACATAGCACCTGGACTGAAAGTACACAGGCGCTACATGTCAAAATCAGTAACTAAACAGTGTAACTTGTGCAAGTGAAACAAATACCTAACAAGCAAGTGAAAAAAAATATTTACAAAGAATCACAAGGGAACAGGCAAGGGGAAGTAGGACGAAGTGAGGTCAGACAAAGTAACAGGGTGACAGGGGAACCAGCAGGTTAAGACTGATACACAATATACAGACAGACAGGAATGAGAAAGGGGACATATGCATAATGCTGATGCATGGAACATACAGCAGGGAGGGACTAAATAGACTCCCAGCAGCTAGCACCCGTTGGTGGTTAATTAAAGTGGTGGCCTACATTTTATGGCATTAGATCAAACCAGGTCACCGCTCACACTGCAACGCAGCAGGGAGGTGAGGTGCAGTGAACTGCGGTAAGATGCAGACACCACATGTCAAGGCACTGACATGTAGGGCATTCCATGTCACCGTACTGAAGCACGAATGAAGTGTCACTTTGTGCACTTTAAATAAAAATGTAAAAAGTGAACCATGCTGTGGGCTGAAATGTGTATCACTGCATGCAGAAACTGACAAGTGCCTGCATGCTAAAATGGATGATTAGCCTGCAGGCAGTGTGACCGAGTCCTTAAACTCAGCTGGCTCTTGGGAGATATTCCATGCTGTACTGAGATTACACCATTCCTTCCTAACTACATGTTTATTGTGACTTTAAAGCAAAACTCAACTGCTAACAAATGACCTCCCCTGATTTTCGCTGCCATTTTAAAACACCAGTGCATGTGTGCGCACAGTGCGCACAAATGCTCCAGCTTCTGGTGGATGGGCACTACTGTGCCCAGTGATATTTGTGTGCATGTACAGACATCCGTTGCACATAAGCACAAATTTTACCTAACACACTGCCCCCTGGGGTATCTGTGATTTACCAATCCCGGGAGGCAGCGGGGACGCTCCTAGGCTGGAAAACGAAAAGTGAAGCAAAATTCAACAAAAAGAAAGATAGTAAAAAAAGTTGTTAACATTTGTGGAAGAGGGAGTGGGAAAGAAAAAATAAGACAATGTTGATTAAGTAAAGTTTGTTTGTTTGTTGGGACCAAGTTGGCTCAAACAACTACAGTATATCTTTCACTGACCGATGCACTCACTAGGAGAGTTATATAAACTGTATGTAGCATCAGCTACATACAATATACATCGTTGAGTTCTGGTAGTGATATGGGGACTTTCGATCCCAATCCTGGAACAAATTCAAGTCTGACTGAGGTGGCGATCATGACATCATCCACAGCACTGTATATTATGTATGTAGCTGATCTATAAACATTTTCTACAGCACACCCATTGGGCACATCTCTTAGTAAGGGGAATAATTTATTTGGGCCAGCTTGGCCCAAGTGAACTATTTAAAGTCACAGTAAACATGTAGGGCTAGATTCAGGTAGGACTTAAGCCGGTCTATCTCGAGATGTGCCGCCTAAGTCTAAATTTGCGCATCTATCTATGCGCCGTACCCACAGATCTAGATTCCTTTTAAAAATAGGCTTTTCCCGAGTGGCGTAACTTGCCTATGCCTGCACATCGTAGGCGCAAATTTAGGCCAAACGCTTCTGGCGCACCCATTGATTTCCTATGCAAATATGCAAATGAGGGAGAAACGCCAATTCCCGAACATACGTGCGTTCGGCACAGGCTACGCGCGGTGCGCCTAAGCTGTATGGCCAGCCTAAAGTTATCCCTCATAAAGCAGGGGTAACTTTGCACCAGACTTGCCCAAGTCTGCTTGAGAGTAGCTTTAGCAGCACCGTTACAGACGAGCTGAGCAACCACACTTGCAGGACAACACATGGCAGCCGTGGTGCTAGCATTACTAATGGGTCCCCCGCCACGTAGGAGGAGGAGGGGACGGGAAAGGATATACCGCACACGCATAAACCTCTTTGGCATGGGTGATTCGGAGGTGTTTTGCATTTTCAGATTCAGCCCTGAAGCCATCCAGGAAATAGCCACAACCCTGCATGATGACATCACCAGCAAGACACACCGCTCACAAGCAGTGCAGCCACTGGTCAAGGTACTGGCAACATTCCATTTCCTTGCCAGTGGTTCTTTTCAGCGTACAAGTGGAGTTGTGGCTGGGATGTCACAAACCAGCATGAGCAGATGTGTGCACCAGGTTGTCCCCGCAATCCTCAGATGCATGTCCCACCACATCATCAAACCCACCCAGGAACATCAGCGGCAGAAGGCAATACGGGATTTCTACGAAATTGCAGGATTTCCACGCACCATCGGGGCCATTGATTGCACACATGTGGCACTACGCCCCCCCCCCCCCGTGACACAGAGCACATATTTCACAATCGTAAGCATTGGCATTCCATCAACGTACAGGTGTTAGCCGATGCCAAAGCAACATCCCAAAGGAATTCGAACAGAACATGTACAGGGACAGCTGGTTGGTTGGTAAGTGACATGGGAGTCAGGCATGAGTGTCCGACCCCATGATGCAGACATCACGAGGGGCACATGCATGGCTAACATTCTTCTGTCTTTTCCCTTCCAGGTGACGCGGCATATGCACTTGGGCCCCATCTCATGATTCCATTCCAGGATCCCCAAACCAGAGGAGAGAGAAGATACAATGAAGCACATATAAGTACCCGTGCAGTGGTGGAGCGCACATTTGGCCTCCTGAAGTCCCGTTTCCGATTCCTGAATAGGTCTGAGGTACCCTGTTGTATTCCTCAAACTTTGTGTGCCAGATCATCGGTGCATGTTGCATTTTGCACAACTATGCCATGAGAAAGGGCCTGCAGATTGACACACGTGATGACCTGACCCTCCCAACCACACAGTCCCCCCCTGAACGAGGCTCACCCATCTGCTGAGGGAAGAGCAGTCAGGAGGGTCCTAGTGGTAGGCTTCTTTGGCCGTTAAACACACACATTCATAATGGCACACGGACAATCCACGCATGCACACCACTGTGGTCCCTAGATCACACACACCACATCCACATCACATTGGATTAGCCCAAGTCCAACATGCAGGACTTGGGAGCAGCAACGCCGGCGTCAAGGCCCCAATGATGTCGCTGTCCATTCATACGACATTCACACGGTCGTGGGGAAAACTTCTCCACCACGACCGAGGGTGTGGAGTGCAGGAGTGCCACCCCCACATTCACACACCATTCACACTGTAGCCTGCACTCCTCACCGTGTGCAGATACTACCAAAATAAAAAAAACTCATAACCTGAGTATAACATAAATAAAAACTCATAACTTGAGTATAACATAACAAAAAAAAACATAATCTGAGTAAAAAAAAATGGCACTCATCTGCCCTGACGTGGGCTTCTCCTAGTGCCACGCCCCCCGGCTCCTTAACTGCCTGGGGGGAGCCACAAGTGGGGGGGGGGTTGGGCATCAGGAGGTGGGGGGGTTGGGCATCAGGAGGTGGAGGTGCATCCCCTGGAGCCTCCCTGGCTGGCTGCCAGCCTCCAAAGCCAGAGCGATGCGATCGCATTAGTCTTTGCAAGCATCACCCTGGTCTGCCTCCCCTCCTCCACGACGGCCTCTGCCAGGCTCTTAACCTCAGACGCGAGGCCTGCTGTGGTGGCCTGCACCTCCCCCAGGCTGGTGACAATAGCAGCAAAATTGCAGCTGATATCTTGGAGGCTGTCCAGAAGCTGCGATGAAGGTGCCAGGCTGTCAGCAAGACGCCGGATATGTACTGACACATCACCCACATGGCGGGTCTGTCGGGCCTGATCCCTGGCAAGGGTTTCCTGGAGGTCCTCAGGAACACCCCTTGTTTTATGTGTTGCCTTCCGGGGACCAGAAGAGGCTTGGGGCTGTGGGTACGGGGAGGACCTTGAGGGGCTTTCCCTGATGGGGGAGGAGGGTGAGGGAGTTCCCCTGATGGGGGAGGAGGGTGAGGGAGTTCCCCAGGGTGAGGGAGTTCCCCTTAAGGGGGAGGAGGGTGAGGGAGTTCCCCTGATGGGGGAGGAGGATTGGGAGGGTACAGGGATGGTAGACCACTAGGTAGACCGCTCCCTCGAGGTCCCTGTGCTCTTCCACTACTTCCACCGAGGAGAGGTGTGGGCACTCCTCTCTGGTGATGGCAGGGGTCGCCCAGCAGCAGCCGACGACAGCCCAGCTCCCTCCTGCACATCTGTGGATGACACAAAAGATGCACATGTTGGTGGACCCACACACTTGTCACATGTTCCCTTCCCCTCCCCCCACATGCTACACACCAGATAGTAGATAAAACACACTTACCTGTCCTCAAGGACTGGTCGCCGGAGTCATACCCCTCCATGCCCTCCACCTGCTCACGCTGCAGGCATTGCGCAATCTGCTCCTCATCCGGGGTCAACTGCACAGGACATGCTGGTCCTCCTCCCGTGCCCCTGACATGCCTACTAATCTCGGCCAGCTTTTCCTTCACCCTCCACCGCATGTCATTGATCTTCTTCTGAATATCTTGTGGGTGCCTGTTCGCAATGCCCTCAGCACTCACCCGAACGCTCAGCTCCCTCAGGATCTCTTGTTTCCTCGTCTTGCTGGTCTGCTGACTGACGGCACCATGGAGGTATTTATCATACCTTACTATGCCATCCACTATTATCTCCCTCTCCCTCATGGAGAAATTCTTCTTCCTCCTGTCTTTTGGGGCAGCAGCCATGGCAATACAAAAGTACCTTCCCTGGGGGGGATGTACTTTTGCGCCGGACGGGCGGAGTTTCTCTGGAAGCTAGGCCGGCATTAGTTGTGAGCATGCGCACAAGGGAATGAACATACTGCGCATGCTCCGTTCATGATACGCCGGGTGGAAATCAGTGATCCACGTTCTGGACATCATTTGCATATGGTCACACCCACTTACAGTTAAGCCGACAAAATTAAGTTACACCGGCACAAAGCGTAGTGCTAATGAGATGCGCTACGCCGGCATAAGTATGCGCCGATCTACCTGAATCTAACCCGTAGTTGTCTAAGGAGCAGTACCAGGATGCTCCAACAGGCCCTGACTAATGACGTCCAAATAACTGAAAATGATTTGTAAAGAGTCCTTAAAGCCAAAGCTACCAACAGAACCATTTCCCTCATTACTGGGATCTGGTGACAGGTTGAAAGTACTGCTACTGGGGTCTGGAAACTGATCAGGTGCCCTGCCACCAGCATCTTATAGTAGGTGGGGTGTCCTCCCACCAGGGTCTGCAGACTAAATGAGTGCTCCACCACCAGGATCTGATAACATTCCAGTTGCTCCTCCCAAGCTGGTCAGAAAAGGCACTTCCAGACTCTATCCAAACAACAGATGCACTAACACTGGGGTATAACATTGCAATAGGGTCTTTACTTGAACTTGAAAACACTGATGTAAGGGTACTTCAAAACACAAGTCTTCTATACTGGGGTATTTTACACAGTTCAAAGTCAACATAATTGTTTCATTCCAGGTCAGTCTATGCTTGCCTGCTACAGCCAGGTGCCCACAAAGCTTTTTACTTGCAATTTCTGAAAAAATGGATAGGGACACACTGAAATGGTAGCGATGGGGACTTAGAAATTACTGGCAAGATCTCAGGAAAGGCAAATTGTTCAAAACAGGCAAACCGTAACATAAACAGAAGCTTAGTGAACACAGACCGGTCAGCTGGTGATAGTACAACATGAACACTGGGTTAAAACTGAGCAGCAGTCAGACAGTCTACAGAGTCATGCCTAGAACACACGACTGGTTTTTCCGTTGGATAAAAAAAACACGGTTTTCCCAAAAGAATTCCTCTCAGCCTGCCCTGCATACACACGCTAAGATAAAAGTCCTCCCGTCCAAAGCGCGGTGACGTACAAGCTGCTTGCTGTGGGGGCACTCAACAGGAGGGAGGGGCCAGGAGCACTGAAGAGGGACATGAGAAGAGGAGGATCTGGGCTGCTCTGTGCAAAACCACTGTGCAGAGCAGGTAAGTATTACATGTTTGTTATTTTTATAGAAAAAAAAATTTGATTTTAGTATTATGTTATGCTATATTTAGTACACACGACCGTTTTTCATGTCATGGAAAAAAAAAAAAAAATTCTTGATGTGATTCCTCTCAAGCCTGCTATGCATACACACAATTTTCATAAAAAATGCTCGAGCAAAGCGTGGTGACATACAACACGTACGACGGCACTATAAAGGGGAAGTTCCATTCGAATGGCGCCACCCTTCGGGCTGATTATGCAAATTTCTCTTCTCATAACTTGCTTCTGAGCGTGCACGTTTTTTTCCCAGACGTTAAAGCCTACTTACGACTGTTTTTCACGACAAGAAAAACAACGACGTGAAAGACGATGAGAAAAAATAGAACAGGTTCTACATTTTTAATGCCCATTTTTCTCGTCAACAAAAATGCTCTGGAGCCTACACGAGACTGTTTTTAACAACCAATTTCGTGTGTACGCGGCATTACTTTAGGTTTCTTCACTAACTGTTTATTAAAAAAAAAAAACTAACTAAAGTAACTGCCAACAGAGACGACTCTCAAATAAGGCAAATAAGACGGTCGCCTAAGGCCCCGCACTCACAGGGGCCTCACGACCGCCTAATTTAAGAGCCGCCTCTGTTGACAACAATGCCAATGTGGCTTTAAGCTCCGGCTAGCAGCGGTTTAACATTGCCTGTGAGCTCCATGGACAGGCAGTGGAGAGAAGGGACAGAGTGTGGCTGTGTCTTGGGGAGGAGACGGGGCCAGCGCTGCGTTGTCCGGAGGAGGAGAAGGGGAGGAGATTCCAGCAGCAGGAGCACAAAGTTAACTCTGGAGACGCATGACTCCATGGAGGAGGCCTCATGAGTGCTGTATGGAGCCAATGGAAGGGGAGGTAGGAAAGAAGAGGTGTCTGGACAGCCACTCTCTGGGGCAATCAGTGTGGGGGGAACACGGGCTCCAGCAGCAGGGAGAGGCACAGCTACCACACCACAACCTCTTTCTGCAGCCAGCAACCACCAGCATGAGAGGGCCAGCCCCTCCCAGCCACAGACTGGCCTTTGTATCCACCCCCTGTCCCATCCCATCCACTCCATTACCTTCCTCCTGATTATCAGTGTCACTAATAGAAAGGACAGCTCAGCCCTGTGCCAGTGTCCCAGTGTGCCCATCTGTGATTTGCAGCCCCTGACCCCTCCCTCCGCCCTGCCCTTACCCCCACCTAAGCAGGGCTCCACTGCAGGGGGGGCTGGGAGGTCCCAGTTCAGTGCTAATCCTCAGCCATGGTGGGCCAGGTGCTCCGCATCCTGCACTGGCATTGCCTGCTGATTGGCTTCTCCGCTGCTATGTCCTTCACTGACACTAGTACCGAGATAGAGAACACTGACACATCACTGAGATAGAGAACACTGACACCAGCACTGAGATAGAGACCACTGACACCAGCATCGAGATAGAGAGCACTGACACCAGCACCGAGATAAAGAACACTGACATCAGCACCGAGATAGAGAACACTGACACCAGCACCGAGATAGAGAGCACTGAAACCAGCACCGAGATAGAAAGCACTGACACCAGCACTAATATGGAAATCACTGACACCAGCACTGAGATAGAGAGCGCTCACACCAGTACCAAGATAGAGAGCACTGACACCAGCACCAAGATAGAGAATATTGACACCAGCACTGAGATAGAGAACACTGACACCAGCACCGAGATAGAGAACACTGACACCAGCACCGAGATAGAGAACACTGACACCAGCACCGAAATGGAGAGCACTGACACCAGCACCGAGATAGAGAACACTGACACCAGCACTGAGATAGAGAGCACTGACACCAGCACTGATATAGAGAACACTGACACCAGCACTGAGATAGAGAACACTGACACCAGCACCGAAATGGAGAGCACTGACACCAGCACCGAGATAGAGAACACTGATACCAGCACCGAGATAGAGAACACTGACACCAGCACCGAGATAGAGAACACTGACACCAGCACCGAGATAGAGAACACTGACACCAGCACTGAGATAGAGAACACTGACACCAGCACCGAGATAGAGAACACTGACACCAGCACTGAGATAGAGAACACTGACACCAGCACCGAGATAGAGAACACTGACACCAGCACCGAGATAGAGAATACTGACACCAGCACCGAGATGGAGAGCACTGACACCAGCACCGAGATAGAGAGCACTGACACCAGCACCGAGATAGAGAGCACTGACACCAGCACCGAGATAGAGAATTTTGACACCAGCACAAAAGTCTGAGATCTCAGGGAACACCTAAAATATTTTTTTCATGGAACATAACAATTATTCTTGGAGCATAAAATAATGGAATCAATATTAAAACGTATTTCATTATAGTAATATTTAACTCCACATTTTTTTTTTTTTAATGGGCCCCCGAGTTGTTTATGCCATAATAATATGCGATGCATACTAGCACATAATGGCAAACGTATCTGTCAAACCAGTCCTTCAGCGTTGCGCCGTTAGTCTTAGGCACTTCCATCTTGACCCAGTCTTCCTTTTGGGTTTGTACTCTTTGACCACTTGAATGGCTGGGCTACGACAATATCACTCCCAGGTGCCGTAATTGTGGTCTCAGTTGCGCATGTACGGCTCAGATTACGTTACCGTTAACAGGCCAGGAAAGGCATTTATGACAGAAGAGACCATTAGGATCTCTTCACTTATAAAAACCCTGTCTATCAGTGTTTTTTCAAATTTTGACTTTAATTATGCTTTAATGTGAAACTTGTGCTTGTTTTTTGTTCTGCACAGATGCTCAATTCTCATTTGAATGCAAGCAGATAAGCAGTGTACAGGGGGACAGCAGGGCAAAGCACAGGGCTCAGCAGGGTAGAGTACATTGTGCTTAGCAGGACAGAGTACAGGGGTCATCAGGGCAGGACACAGGGCTTTAGTGGGGCAGAGTACAGGGGTCATCAGGGCAGGACACAGGGGTTTAGTGGGGCAGAGTACATGGGATTAGCAGGACATAGTGAAGGGTGTCAGCAGGACAGTGTGCAGGGGGTCAGCAGTACAGAAGGTCAATAGGGCAAAGTACATGGGTCAGTAGGGCAGTGTACAGGGGGTTAACATTAGCAGGGTATAGCACAGGGGAGCAGCAGGGCACAATACAGGGAAGCAGCAGGGCACAACACAGGGGAGCAGCAATGTACAGTACAGGGGGCAGCAGTATTTTGTAACAGCATGATATTACAAGCAGTTGTGAACAACATATTAGTGAGTTTAACCGGCATTTCCTCATCCTCTGTATAACTTTGATCTACATACTTTGTTCTAGAAGGTGTGCCTCTTCCTCATCATAGAAAGCTGAAACATATACAATAAATGTGTTCATTAGTCAGTTATGTCACCCATAAGTCTTGTGTAATAGGGGTTTCCAACCATTCATAATGGGCATCTGTTCAGGTCTACTATGGGATGAGAAAGAAAGTTTACCGCTCAGAGGTCCCAGGGAACTGCAAGGTGGAGTCCAAACGCCTGGGTGCAGGCACTGCAATAGTATGCAAAAATGTATGGAGAAAAAACGGGACGGCCGCACTCCAAAAAAATGGTTCCTTTTAATAAAACTGGTCACAACATGAACATATCACAGCAAAAAATCAGGAGAAAAGTTGACTCCTTTCACACTATCATACAGTGCTTATACATAAGGCCTTGTACACACGAGCAGACAGATTTGTTCAAATCTGTCCGTCCGACAGATTTGAACAAATCTGTCTGTTGGGATTTTGGTTTGCTCGCGTGTACACACGAGCAAACCAAAATCCCCGCCAGCAGAGAGCGCGTTGACGTGTCGGTGACGTGGCGGTGACGTTGACGCCGCCACGTCACCGCACCAGGAAGTAAAACACTTCCGCGCATGCGCCGAATCCATTCGGCGGCGGTGCGGGACGACATGTCTGCTGGTAAGTGTACTAACCAGCAGACATGTCGGGCGGACGGATTCCCACCCGATAGATTTCAAAGCATGCTTTGAAATCTGTCGGGTGGCCAAATCCGTCGGCTCGGCCGTACACACGATCGAATCTGTCTGCTGAAACGGTCCAGCGGACCGTTTCCAGCGGACAGATTTGATCGTGTGTACAAGGCCTTAGTCTCAGATGGATACTTGATGCCACTGCCAATTATCCCTATAGATACAGCAACACTGAATCTGTATTGCAAGGAAATACCCGAGGAGGCAGTGAGATGATTCAAGTGTGTTTTATTCATAAATATTATATATGAAAAGATATACATGTAGAAATGTTATGTATTACAGGTAATGCATGTAGGGTGGGATGCGTATATAGATTGATATAGATATGTAATAAGTATAAGGTCACATCAATAGAAATAAGTAATCGATTAAAGTAAAATAGATCTTTAAAAAGAAGCCATTGCTTTGGAAGGTTGGATGAGCTTTTCTTTGTGCTTCATTGTTTCTCATTTAGGTAAATCTGGGGAGGAGTCGAGAAAAGAATCTGCCACACATGTGGGAAGATATGACATGGGCATATAGAGCAGCTTGGCATACCAGCCAGCAGAATAACGTGTCCATGGATGCACTGCAGTTAGGGCATGCTCCATACAATCTGTAACAACTGTGATCTTTGGGTTAGTCATGGAACATATCTTATCAATGAATTCACAATCTGTAAAGAAAAAAAAAAAAAATAGAGTAAGTCTAGAGTATCCAGAAAACCTGCCAATAATATCTATCATAGACCAGATATATATAATATCTATTATAGACCAGATATAAGAGGTTTGTAAATGCGTGGCTTGATAACAATAACAATTGAATTACCAAAAAGTTGTGTTGTGGCCACTGTGACCTGAAATGTTTTTTTTTTTCCTTTGTTAAAAGAGAGGTAAAGGATTTCGTTTTTTCCTGATTCATACTTACCTAGGTGGATGCAGCATCAATGCGATGCTCCATCTGTCCCCCGGCGCCTCTTCACTATCAGAAGTAGAGAGCTGCAGACTGTCAGTCACTGGCCCCTCCTCGCTCACTGGAGCGTTGAGCTGTGGAGGGGCAGAGCGGCTGACTCAGGCTCTCAGCAGCTCGTTGAGAGGCTGAGCGGGTGTCAGTCCAGGCACCTGGCAAATCCAGTCTTTATTGTCAGGATGACACGGTACCTAGACTGACATCGGTCACGTCAGCAGAGAGAGGACTTCAGCCTGCTCTCTGCTGAAAACGTGTCACAGGAGTGCAAAACAAATTGCACTCCTGTGATCCATAAGAGAGGCCTAGCCAGACAAGATTTGGCTATATTTCTCCTTTAATTAGAGTTTTTCTGCCACTGAGAAGTAGTTATGGCGCGTACACACGGCCGTTTTTCGGGTTTTAAAAAAAATCGTTTTTAAGGGTCTACAAAAAAGAACGTTATTTTCAACCCGATCATTAAAACGGCCTTGCCTACACACAATCGTGAAAAAAAAATGCTCTAGCAAATCACAGTGACGTACAACATATATGACGGCACTATAAAGGGGAAGTTCCATTCGGATGGCGCCACCCTTTGGGCTGCTGTCATGGATTAGGCTAAAATTACTATTTTTAAGTTAGGCTAATTATTTTTATTATTAGAATCACTGAAATGTTTTCTTTTTCCTATATTCCTTATACTGTTTATTTGTTTTTATACACATTATGCATATGTATGTATGGGTATGTGTTGCAATGCAGATATTAAGTGTATGTCACAATTCTGCTTATTTTCCTTGAAAATATTTGTCAGATATTATGTTTTAAAGAAAGTTATGAATCCAGCATTGAAAATATGAAGAACAGATATTAAGTTGTAAAAGTTACCATTTGAAATGTAAGATACAAAGGACTATTATTAAGAGCAGCTCCGTGTCCCCCCTCCCTCCTAAATTCCTTATTCCAAAGAACAAATATGAACTCAGTTGTAAGAGAAAACCGCCCCTCCCCCCTCCTCCTTCTGTCTCCCTCTTGTATTCACACAGAAAACAAACATGGCGATTTGTGAAAGGAACTGTATACGTGGACTGTTCGTACTTTAGAGGGGCCCTGTACCTTATATGGCAGACCCCTTGCTCCTAACCAGCTCCTCCCACAGCCCCTACCACTGAGTGAACAAAATGGCCCCTAAAGAAGATTGGAATGTCTGCCATGTGCTACAAATGTCACCGATGGGAGGGTGAGGGGTGGGTAAATGGGAGTGATTGTATAATGTGAACCAATCAAATGCATGCATTTGTGATTTTATGCTGATAATAAAAGAGCTGGCCAGACGCCAGCAAGCTCTGTTGGGCTGAGAAGCTGGAAAGGTGAGATGTACATCTTTTGTCTGGATTGCACATGTCACCTTATATTTGATTCAAGCGGCAGAAGGGAGTAGGGGTGCAACGGATCATAAAACTCACGGATTGGATCGATCCTCAGATCAGGAGTCACAGATCGGATCATTTTCGGATCAGCAACATTGCCCCCACATTAGTAATAATAGCCAGTAGTTTAACATTGCCCCCACATGACATTAGTAATAATAAGCTAGCCAGTAGTTTAACATTGTCCCCACATGACATTAGTAATAATAGCCAGTAGTATAACATTGCCCCCACATGACATTAGTAATAATAGCCAGTAGTATAACATTGCCCCCACATTAGTAAAAAAAAATTCAAGGCCCCAAATCATATATGTTAAAAAGCCTAGAGAACATTTAGGTACATAAACAGACTTTTTGTGTACATCTATAGCCACTCAGTAATATAACATTGCCCCCACATATTAGTAATAATAGCCAGTAGTTTTAGCATTGCCCAACAATCATTATTCAACTCACTACTTGTTGCAGTCTTGCAGATGCATTGAGAATAGATCGCGGCGCGCACTCTGGCAGGAATAGCAGAGGGGTGATGACGTCAGCGCGCACTGCCGCCGGGGGTACCAAGATGGCCGACCGCTCCGGAGCTAGGCCGAAGCCGCGGTCTTTCCTAAGGCCACGGCGGGGGTGCGCTCCACGGATCGCAGTCTACGCCGATCCGAACAGGTCGACCCGTTTGGATCGCGGATCGGGCATGATCCGTTGCACCCCTAGAAGGGAGTAATACTGAGATTGTGTCAGGAAATCAATTAATCTTTATCACTGCTTTAGCTGATTTCCTGTTAGTGAAAGACGATCCGCGCTTTTCTGTCTGTTACAGCGTAATGAATGTGCTTACTCCATTACGAACGGTATTTTTAACATAAAGAGCGCTCCTGCCTCATAACTTGCTTCTGAGCATGCGCGTTTTTTCACGTCATTAAAGCCCACACACGACCTTAAAAACGACAGCGTTAAAAACGTTGTGAAAAAATAGGGCATGTTGGCCATTTTTTAGATCGTGAAAAATGCTCTGAAGCGCACACACGATCGTTTTTAATGACATAAAAAAAAAAAATCATTTTTTAGAACCCGAAAAACGGTCGTGTGTTCGCGGCATCAGTTCCAGACAAAAACTCTTTGATGCAACAGAAATTTAGGATGGCCTGTGAACCACAGATATGTTTCTGTGTAGGTTGTTGAGAAGAATGGGCAATAATATGCTTCAAAATCTTTCTAATGTGTGCACACAACAGCGATATAAATGTTACTATATAGAAATTGGGGACCTATGCTTTCTGGCGACTGGCATATTTTGAAACCATATTTCCCTTTTTCTTCTGCATCTCCCTTTCTTTGTATATTATTTTATATATACTGTGATTCTGTACTTGCCAAATATGCTGCAGAAATCTGGCTGCAATCATTTTGACCGTGGGCAGCTGATGCTGCTGCCTGTTCACTTCCTAGAGTTACACAGCCACACACCTCCAGCTCTGCAGCTCTCATTGGCCCTCTTATGACTCATCCCCCTCCCTTCCTGTCAAACTCTCACGAGAGTGAGAGAGCTGTGCATGATGTTATAAGCCTAGGTTTTTTTCCAAAAAAGAAACAGGAAGTGGGCTGTATAAAGTATTTACTGGCATATGACGTCCTCTGCTTTCTGCCGCTACTGTGGCGATCGGGGATCCGGTGTGTCCCTTAGGACACAGCCATTCCCTAATGGGGGTAATGGAGCAGCGGTGGCGGGCCGCGGAGCTTCCGGTGTAGCCGCGGAGCTTCCGGTGTAGCTTCCGGTGTAGCTGACCGGCTCCCATTATGCAGAGATGAGCAGCGGTGTGGAGAGGGGCCCGCGTGCGCCCCGGGGGCATGCAGCGCGGTGATAGGGGATCCGGTGTGTCCCTCGGGTGGGAGAAGCCTTTACCCCTGTCACCATTCCTTCCTGACCGATGCCCTAAGCTTGATGGTCCTGCCTGCTCCCTGGACAAATACTCTGGCTGTGTTGACCATACTTGCCTGCAGCATGGACGATCGTTTTGCTGCTGCTGACCACATACCTGCCGGCTATCTGGACCAATGCTTTGGCTGTGCTGACATCATCTCTACCTGTACTGACTATTCCTGCCTGCTACCTGTTTTGCTGTCGCTGTCCACATTCCTGCCTGCTACCTAGACCGATGCTCTCCTCTGTGGACCACTGCACTACTAAAACCGCAGGTAATCTTTTCTTTACCCTTTGCTCAGCAGAATGTATTTTAGTTTGTAATTGGTATGTACAGTACATGCTATGTGCTAGAAATATGAAGGGCCTTCAGCAATGTGATAGGTTGGCAGGAATTTATGTGTGTACAGTTGCAATAAAAAGTATGTGAACCCTTTTGGAATGATATGGATTTCTGCACAAATTGGTCATACATTGTGATCTGATCTTCATCTAAGGCCGCGTACATACGATCAAACTTATCCGATGAAAACGGTCCAATGGACCGTTTTCATCGGATATGTCTGCTGGGCTGTTTTGGTCTGATGGTTGTACACGCCATCAAACCAAAATCCCCTCCCACAGACAGCGCGGTGACTTGGCAGGGACGTTGATGCTGCCACGTCACACCAGGAAGTAAAATACTTCCATGCATGTGTCGAATCCATTCGACGCATGCGGGGGATTTTTGTCCGCTGGTAAGGCGTACTAACCAGCGGACATGTCGGACGGACGGGTTTCCAGCAGACAAGCTTTAAAGCATGCTTTAAAACTTGTCTGCTGGAAAAACCTGTCTGCTAGCCCGTACACACGGTCGGATCTGTCCGCTGAAACTGGTCTGCGGACCAGTTTCAGCAGATATGTTTGATCGTGTGTATGCGGCCTAAGTCACAACAATACAGTCTGCTTAAACTAATAACACACTAATAATTAAATGTTACCATGTTTTTATTGAACACACCATATAAACATTAACAGTGCAGGTGAAAACAGTATGTGAACCCCTAGACTAATGACATCTCCAAGAGCTAATTTGAGTGAGGTGTCAGTCCAATCAATGAGATGAGATTGGAGGTGTTGGTTACAGCTGCCCTGCCCTATAAAAAACACACACCAGTTCTGGGTTTGATTTTCACAAGAAGCATTGCCTGGTGTGAATGATGCCTCGCACAAAAGAGCTCTCAGAAGACCTACGATTAAGAATTGTTTACTTGCATAAAGCTGGAAAGGGTTATAAAAGTATCTCCAAAAGCCTTGCTGTTCATCAGTCCATGGTAAGACAAATTGTCTATAAATGGAAAAAGTTCAGTGCTGCTGCTGCTCTCCCTAGGAGTGGCCGTCCTGTAAAGATGATTGCAAGCGCACAGCGCAGACTGCACAATGAGGTGAAGAAGAATCCTAGAGTGTCAGCTAAAGACTTACAAAAGTCTCTGGCATATGCTAACATCCCTGTTAGCGAATCTACAATATGTAAAACACTAAACAAGAATGGATTTCATGGGAGGATGCCACAGAGGAAGCCACTGCTGTCCAAAAAAAACATTGCTTCATGTTTACATTTTTGACAAGAGCACCTGGATGTACCACAGCAGTACTGGCAAAAATATTCTGTGGACAGATAGAACCAAAGTTGAGTTGTTTGAGTTGTTTGGAGGAAACACACAACACTTTGTGCGGAGAAAAAGAGGCATAGCACACCAACATCAAAACCTCATCCCAACTGTGAAGTATGGTAGTGGAGGCATCATGGGTTGGGGCTGCTTTGCTGCTTCAGGGCCTGAGCGGATTGCTATTATCGAAGGAAAAATTAATTCCCAAGTTTATCAAGACATTTTACAGGAGAACTTAGGTCCATCTGTCCACCAGCTGAAGCTCAACAGAAGATTGGTTTTGCAACAAGACAACAACCCAAAGCATAGAAGTAAATCAACAACAGCGTGGCTTAAACAGAAGAAAATACGCCTTCTGGAGTAGCCCAGTCAAAGTCATGACCTCAACCCGATTGATATGCTGTGGTATGACCTCAAGAAAGCGATTCACACCAGACATTCCAAGAATATTGCTGAACTGAAACAGTTCTGTAAAGAGGAATGGTCAAGAATTACTCCTGACCATTGTGCATGTCTGATCTGCAACTACAGGAAACATTTGGTTGAAGTTATTGCTGCCAAAGGAGGTTCAACCAGTTATTAAATCCAAGGGTTCACATACTTTTTCCACCTGCACTGTGAACGTTTACATGGTGTGATCAATAAAAACATGGTAACATTTAATTATTTGTATGTTATTAGTTTAAGCAGATTGAAGTGTCCTAGAACACCTGACAGTGCTACTTGGATGTTGGGCCTCTGTATATGGCCAGGCTGTGTAAAAGTCTCAGGCCTCGTACACACGAGGGGATATGTCTGCTGAAAACGGTCCGATGGACCGTTTCAGCAGACATCTCCGCTCGTGTGTATGGGCTAGCGGACAGATTTCTCCACCCGACAGATTTCAAAGCATGCTTTGAAATCTATCCGGTGGGAATCTGTCCGCCCGACATGTCTGCTGGTTAGTACACTTACCAGCAGACATGTCGTCCCCCACCGCCGCCGCGCCGCCGCGCGCGCCGCCGCCGCGCCGCCGCCGAATGGATTCGGCGCATGCGCGGAAGTGTTTAACTTCCTGGTGCGGTGACGTGGCGGTGACGTGGCGGCGTCAACGTCACCGCCACGTCACCGCCACGTCACCGCGCCGTCCGGCGGCGGGGAATTTGATCCGATGGTGTGTACACGCCATCGGATCAAACTCCCGATCGGACATATCCGATGGAAATGGTCCGCGGACCGTTTTCATCGGATATGTCCGATCCTGTGTACGAGGCCTTACACATCTGGTATTGCCATACTCAGAAGGAGTAGCAGAATGTATTTTGGGGTGTCATTTTTGCTATGTACACGCTGTATCTTATAAATGGACAACATTCTGTAAAAAAAAATGCGTTTTCATTTTTTTTCCACATTTTCCATAAACTTCTGGAAAAAAATGAACCATTCAAAAGACTCATTATGCCTCATAGAATATACGTTGGGGTGTTAGCTTTCCAAAATTGGGTATTTTTGTGGGCGTTTCTGTAAGGTTGTTGGTGTTCCTCTGTACCCGGGTTGGACTATTGGGTGTGTGGAAGAACCTTTGATGCGCATCAGATAATCAAGAGCCACACAGGGGGTTATGGTGGATCTTGACTACAAAGGTTTATTGCTTGCACAGCATATTTATACATTTATTATTAGGAAACCCCCCCTTGTGACAGCCAATTACAGCAGGACACAATATTTACACAATGCAATAGTATGTTATGGCCAAGCAACAGTAGTATTCTGCCTGAAGATAATTATATGCACACAATGACATACCATAACAATCTAGTTGTTACAGCCAATGTTCTTGTTTTTCCTGTCAGCTAACACATTCTTGTTAGAGTCGATTCACACTGGGGCGACACGACTTCCAGCACGACTTTCAGAAGCAACTTCAACACGACATGAGCATGAACCACAGGGCGATCTGGGGCGATTTACAACACGACTTGAAGTCCTTTTCAGGTCAGGAGACATTCCAGTGGCCAATAAAACAACAATCAGCTCTGGGAGAGGGAGGGGGAGGGAGGGGTTAGCCTGAGAAATGTATGTTATCTTGCTGAAAGGTCGCTTCAATTAAAACAGTGATCAGACTTGGAAGCAACTTCCATTGAAATCAATGGGTACAAATCGCCTAGAAGTCTGATTGAAGTAGTACAGGAACCTCTTCTGAAGTCGGAGCGACATGAGTAGTGTGTATTAACACCGCTCCCATTCACTTACATTGCTTTTCTGGACAGCACGACTTGGGATGACTTGAGACGACTTCAAGTCGGATCCCAAGTCGCCCTAGTGTGAACCGACTCTTATGTTTATGTTTGTGCTAATCGCAAGCCACAACCTTATCAAACTAAGTTAAATGCCATCTAAACATTCTTCTGTTCCTTTTGCACATAGGTATACATGATATGTTATTTCTATTTTATCCTAGTTAAAACATAAAGGGGTACTCTTTCAGAACCTTACAGTTTCCATTGTCCTGGTGCTCCAGCGTCTTCAAAACTGTAATAGATGGTTGAGAAATGAGATGTGTCATTTATGCTCCTAGAATGCCTGAAGGTGCTATTTCAATGCTGGGGTCTGTATGTAGCCAGTCTGTGTAAAAGTCTCACACATTTGGTATTACCATACTCGGGAAGAGTAGCAGAATGTATTTTGGGGTGTCATTTTTGCTATGTAATGCTATGTGTTGAAAATATCTTAGAAATGGACACCTTTGTGTTAAAAAAAATGCGTTTTAATTTTTTTTTACAGTTTCCAAAAACGTCTGGAAAAAATTTACCAGTTCAAAACACTCATTATGCCTCATAGATTATACATTGGGGTGTACGCTTTCCAAATGGGGGCATTTTGTGGGCGTTTTAATTGTCCTGGTGCTCCAGGGTCTTCAAAACTGTATCTGGTGGTTGAGAAATGAGATGTGTAATTTATGCTTGTAGAGCGCCTGATGGCACTACTTTAATGTTCCGCCCTCTGTATGTGGCCAGGCTGTGTAAAAGTCTCACACGTGTGGTATCGCCATACTCAGGAGGAGTAGAAGAATGTATTTTGGGGTGTCATTACAAGCATGCATGTGTTGTGTGAGAGAAATAACTTGTTATTATGACAATTTTGTGCAAAAAATACTTACTAAATACCTTGGAATGTCTGATTTCCAAAAAGGGGTAATTCGGGGGGTATTTGTACTTTCCTGGCTTGTTAGGGTCTCAAGAAATTATATAGGCCTTCAGTATATCAGGTGTGATCAGATGTGATCAGATGTGATAATTTTTCAATGATTTGCACCATAGCTTGTAACTTTTACAGAGACCAAATAATATACACTTTCTTTTTCCAAAAATGTCTCTCTTTTTTTGCTTATATTGCAAAAAAAAAAAAATACCGCCAACAGAAAGCTCTGTTTGTGAGAAACAAAATTATAAAAATGGTTTGGTTTGGGTACAGTGTAGCATGATTGAGTAATTGTCATTCAAAGTGTGAGAGCGCTGAAATCTAAAAATTGGTCTGGGAGGAATGGTGTATAAAGGCCCTGTACAGTATTGAAGTGGTTAAGAACTTATGTACTTGTAGCGCCCCTCTACTTTCAGTAGGGACGCTGTTGTAAATTTAGTGGTGTGAGAGACTTATTTGCTCTCACCAGCTTGAATTGCTCAAATTCGGCTGTTGCCAGCCCTGAACCGTCCTGTGGGTCATTCTGTGCTTCAGAGATGTAGTTCCATCTCTGGGCGGTAGGTGGTGCCAGAGGGGTCCAGGCAGAGCCGCTTTTCCCCAGCAGCCAATTGGAGAAGTTTCTCCTCGCGGGGCATGCCATTTTTCAGGGTCTTCGCGGGTTCTTGGTTCCAGGTGCGGCACCCACCTTCAGGGTGTGCGCACATCACGGGCCCCACCACTATGGCCTACCTGGCCGGGACCCGTGCAACGCGGTGTTCCTGGCTCTGGGCCCATATGGCTCAGAGAAACTGAAGCAACCAAAGGGGGGATTCCAGTGACTTTTCTGGGACCCCACACTTAGAGAGAGATCCCAAGCTGGATGCTGCTGTGGGGAGTCGGTCTGAGGTGAACCCGGAGGCAGGTGATCCAATAGGATTTAGACGGAGTCATCAGGGATCTGGGTGACCGGACACTGACAAACTGTCCGCCTGCCAGGTCTGTGAGGGAGGCCTGTGGCGACGAAAGCGAGAATAGTATTTGGAGGCAGGATTGCTTCCTTCTATCCAAAGCCTGAATCTGCAAGGTTGCTCTTTTCACCAATCTGTCCTATCTATTCCTAGTTAACTGTTGGTCGTGTTGTCCGAGAATAAAGCATTTTAAAACGTCAACCAACTGCCTGGACATTCCATCACTGCTATCACCCCTAGACATATTACAGAGGTAACTTCAATAATGCCGATCTCACATCAAACCAGCGGCTCCTGCGGGAGTGAGCGCTACATACTGTATAGACTACTTAAAATAAAAGTATAAATTCATTTTTAATATAATTTATATTCTTAGCTTTAATTTCAGGTCCACAATATCAAGTGTGGAGCACACTATTAAAATATATAACAAGGAGGACTTTTGGCCTAGAAATTAAACACATACGAATTTCTGTTGGCTAATGATGTGTACCATACAAAGCATGCCAAAGTACCTATTTGATTGGTAGGCACTGCCATAGGTGGGTGTTCCTACAAGGTATGGTGAATTGTGACATTTTTTTTACATCTTCCAGCATCAGCATCCTTTGCAGTTCTCAGGATTCATTCAAATGGCATCCCAACATCCCAACGACACAAAAGAAGTTGGTTGCGGAAGACTTCTCTTTGCCAGATGCTGTAATCCTAGGCCTAAAAGAGGTAGCTATATAATGCACAGCATTTGTCAATGACCATGTGTCTTGCCTTATATGTCTGAATAGTGAAGTATCTCCACTCAGCCTCCACTGACAGGTGATTAGTTTGTCAAAGACAGGGCTTCCAACTCAACACTTGCTTCTACGCTATTATTTTGGTAAGCTTTAAAGCGGTTGTAAACCGCAAAACATTTTTTTTTTTTTAGACCTGCAAGGGAAAAGCCATAATGAGCTAATATGCACCGCATATTAGCTCATTATGAAATACTTACCTCGGAACGAGGTGTAGGGAACTTACCTGGTGCACGCCGAGCGAGATCTCATCTTGACTCGGCGTGTTTTCCGGGTATCGCCGCTCCAGCGCTGTGATTGGCTGGAGCAGCGATGACGTCACTCCCGCGCACGTGCGCGGGGGATTTAAATCCGGCGAGGGTCCGGCGGATGCCATTCCTTTCGCTGTGGATTCCCCCTGCGCATGCGCCGCTGCAATCAGCGGTGCATTGCGAGGGGAATATCTCCAAAACCGTACAGGTTTAGGAGATATTCTTTATACCTACAGGTAAGCCTTATTATAGGCTTACCTGTAGTTAAAAGTTAAAAAACGTGGTTTACAACCACTTTAACTCTTCCTTGCTGTACTTTAAATGTAGACATGACTATAGATAAAATGTTTTGATAATGCCTACAAAATGCCTACAAAAATGTATCTATCATATTTTCATTTAATGTTTGTGTCCCAGAAATGTGTGTTTATTTTTTTTCTGTTACTTATACAGTATGTCATCCATACCTGCCAAATCATAGACATAAGACAAAAGTTTTCTGCTTGTGAGAGCCATTTTACTTTCTAGCAGTGTTTTGCATATTCTTCTACTGTACATAATGATCATTCATACATAATTAAATCATTATTAATGTTATACAGCACCCATACCATGAGATTTTATATTTTACAAATCTTTATCACTTACATTGTTTATAATACTTTTCCCCATATGCATTTTTCAGGTTCAGAGGCAGTTTTTTCCAAATGTCTGTAACACAGTCTTTTATTACGTCGGAAATCAGAATTGATGTTCTAAAGAAATCAGGATTAATGATGGAGACTTTTACTCCAAAAGGCTTGAGCTCCCTCCTACAAATCATGAATAAAAAAAAAAACATTGAAATACAGGACATATTGAATAGATTATGTTTGCCCAAATTCTGCCTGATCTGCTTTCATTGTTTTAATTCATTTATTAAGGTACGTGCTAAGAAATTACAGTAAATTGAGGTTATGAAGTAAAATACAGCTTTATTTTACACAAACCTTCATGTCCTCTGGGACCTATAATTTACTAATTAAAAATGAATAAGAAGAGATTGTATAGGAGAACTCACAAGGCTACTGAACTGCAATTAATGATTTAAAACACATTTGTTTTTTAAAGCCTGCTTATGTTATCTCCAAAGATGTCCTCCTTAACCCTTTGAAATATATTTACCTAATTTGGACAGGTTGATTAAAAATGTCCTAGTGTGTTCAGCTAGGTCTAGGTCCATAAGATTTTTACATGTAGGTTTGGTGTAAGTAAAAGATTTCATACAGAGAAAACCAATAATGCTTTTATTCTTATTTTCCTTCTGATTAAACATTTAGATTATACAGCTAGTAAAAAAACAATGATTTTCTCTGAAGCATATACTATATTTTTGTTATGGAATAATCTTAAACCTCTGATAAAAATAAAACATATCTGTTGGAGGGAAATTTTGTATGGTGGAATCATTTGCCAACTCCTTAATAAGCTAGGCATACTGTATCTGTAAGAAATCACAATTTGAGATACTCATACAAGTCCTTTTATGAAAGATACTCATATTATTTAATAATTGCCCTCATTAAAGAAATCTTCCATGACAGAAAGATGGCTCTTGAATTTGCTTAGCTCTCCTTCTTTACTGACTACAAAGACAAGTTTGACCCTCTTATAACAATACTTTGATAATACTTTAATAAGGGGGCCCCCAGATCCCAGCCCTCCACCCTACGTGAATGAGTAGGGATACATCGTACCCCTACCCATTCACCTGGGGGAAAAGTATCAAGAAAAAAAACACACTAGACAGGTTTTTAAAGTAATTTAATAGGCAGCTCCGGGGGTCTTCTTCCGACTTCTTCGATCTCTCCGGCGCCTTCTGCCGGGCTCCTCCACCTCCATCTTCTTCCAGCTCTTACTAGCGGCGGCCCGGTCTTCTGCATCGTCTTCTTCCCTCTTCTCTTCTTCCGATGTTGGCTCGACGATCTCTCCCAGTGTAATGCCGTGTGCATGGTGCGCAACAATTTATATAGGCATGGGGTGTGGTCATCGGGTGATGTCACCCGGTGACCCCACCCCTTATGACGTTACAGCCCCATCATGCCCCGGGACGGTGACATCATAAGGGGCGGGGTCACCGGTGACCGTGACCCATGCCTATATAAATATATAAATCGTTGTGCACCTCGCACACGGCATTACAGCCGGAGAGATCGTTGAGTCAACATCGGAAGAAGAGAAGAGGGAAGAAAACGACGCAGAAGACTGGGCAGCCCCTAGTAAAAGAGCTGGAAGAAGATAGTGGAGGAGCCCAGCAGAAGACACTGGAGAGCGGGGAGAAGAGGGAAGAACATGATGGAGAAGACTGGGCCACCGCTAGTAAAAGTAAAAGAGCTGGAAGAAGATAGCTCGGCAGAAGGCACCGGAGAGCGGGAGAAGACGCCCGGAGAGAGCGGAGAAGTCGGAAGAAGACCACTGGAGTCGGAAGAAAACCCCCGGAGCTGCCTAATAAATTACTTTAAAAACCTGTCTAGTGTGTTTTTTTTCTTGACACTCTTTAGATTTACTTAAAGGAAACATATACTGTATATGGACGATATGGAGGCTGCCATTGCAGCTTTCTCCTGACAATGTTTGTTTCTTAATATAAGAAATAATAGTGTAGCGCTTAAAGCAGTTAAATAAATGAAAAGTGAAATAAAACCACTGTGACCATTGATATAAAGATGTGCAAATGAAAAGAGGAATTTCCGCGCCAATAGCTCAATGTGAAAAAAATTATTAATTATTTTTTTGCAAAAATTGTGTATATATATATATATATATATATTGAGAAAAAACACACATATATATATAAAGCTGCTCCTCGAGTGTATATTAGTATAAACTAGTATGCAATGTGATAAGAAAGTGATAGAGGGCGCTCAGGTACAATAACCTGATATATAAACTAAATACACACTTGTAAATCTAAAACTACAAACAATGTGGTTATGTGTAGTAAAGGAATATATATAACACAATAGAATATACAAACAAATATATATATAAAAAATGTGCTATACAAGTGATAGAAGATAGAACTAATGCGTCCTAAAAAGTTTTCTGGCAATGACAAACAGTGCAGTCCTTAAAATCCAAAAGAAGAAAAGAAACACCAAAGGATTCTTCAATAAGATTCCACAGCTCCTTCACCAGGCAGATTGAATCACCCCAACCGTGCTCAGAAAAAAGATTGCGCTTACCAGATGGACATGACCTCTTAACGAAAAGAAGGTCAAACTCGCTTATGCAGGAATATGCCTACATTCATTTGGGAGGGTTCTTCACCAGCAAGCAAGAGGATTCACTCCATAGGGATATACATAGAATAAATGGACAGAGAAAAAGCTCCCATAGTGCGATCAATTTAATTAAAACTGGAATAAAAAACACTGTCCATTTATTCTATGTATATCCCTATGGAGTGAATCCTCTTGCTTGCTGGTGAAGAACCCTCCCAAATGAATGTAGGCATATTCCTGCATAAGCGAGTTTGACCTTCTTTTCGTTAAGAGGTCATGTCCATCTGGTAAGCGCAATCTTTTTTCTGAGCACGGTTGGGGTGATTCAATCTGCCTGGTGAAGGAGCTGTGGAATCTTATTGAAGAATCCTTTGGTGTTTCTTTTCTTCTTTTGGATTTTAAGGACTGCACTGTTTGTCATTGCCAGAAAACTTTTTAGGACGCATTAGTTCTATCTTCTATCACTTGTATAGCACATTTTTTTATATATATATATATATTTGTTTGTATATTCTATTGTGTTATATATATTCCTTTACTACACATAACCACATTGTTTGTAGTTTTAGATTTACAAGTGTGTATTTAGTTTATATATCAGGTTATTGTACCTGAGCGCCCTCTATTGATATAAAGATAATGACATAACATATCAGTCCATCTTGTGTGAATTGGCATCAACATAAATGTAAAAACTAAAAAAAAAAATCTTAAAAAAAGTGCTTGATCATGAAGTGCAGTCAAGGAAAGAAAGGTTGGCATGCTTACCAGATGGAGTGGACACATGTACCTTACAGCACATGGGTCAAAAAGGCATAATGAGGACTTGGCCTCAATGTAGTAATCTGTGAATGGAGCGGTAGGTGCAATGTAAACCTCAAGAATGGATGATGAATGTTCATACTTCAGACAGAACATAAGGGACGAACGTAATGGACATCATCTGGGGTGTCAGTCCAGGCACCTGGCGGATCCAGACTTTATTGTCATGATCACGTGGTGCCTGGACTGACATTGTGTCAGGGCATCAGAACTGCCCGATCGCGGCCGTTTACCGCGGGTGCACGCGTGCGCGGCTCGGATGCGCGCATGGACACGCTCCCCATCCGGCCAATCAGTGGCTTAGGCGGGCTATTTAAGCCATCCTCTTCCCCCTGTCTGGTTGCTGGCTTGTCACAGCTTCTGAGTGCATCTGATACTTACGACCTTCTGATCCTGAACCTTCTGACCTTTGGCTATTGTTACCGGACTGCTGCTGCCTCCTGCCCTTGACCTTTGGCTTGAACTATCGGACTTCCTGATCTCTCCAACCCTCCTGACCACGGCCTGTTTCCCGGATTAATCTTCTGCTTGTTCCCAGCTCCAGCTACCTGGACTTCCGGACTACCTGCGTGTGCTTCCTCGGCCGACCTCAGCAACCTGCTTCCAGGCCAATCTCTGCTCCACGGATCCAGTCCTCGTCCGCCTGTCGGTACCGGTGAGTTTATCCTTTAATAACCGTGATAGTACAAGCCAGCCAGATGTCTGAGGCCGACAGGGTGCGCTCTCCCTTCGAGACTCTCTGCCAACAAGTCTCAGCACTAACTGACGCGGTACAGAAATTGCAGGAAGGATATTTACGAAAGGACGGTCGCCTCCAACAAATGGCTGTCACGCCTGGACCTGCGGCCCCTCCCGTGGCTCCAGCCATGGGAGCATCCTCCTCCCAGTCATCCCCAGGACCAGCGATGGTTGTCACCCAGCCAGAACCTCGTGTCCCAACACCTGAGCGTTTTTCTGGCGACCGCAAGAAATTCCGAGCGTTCAAGAATGCCTGCTCGCTATACCTGGCCTTACAACCTAGGACTTTCTGTTCTGAAGCCGTGAAAGTAGGTTTTGGCTCGCGGACGAGCCACAAGCCTGGGCACACAGCCTAATGGAGCGGAGGAGCCCAATACTGGACACTATAGACACCTTCTTTTAAAACATGTCTGAACTGTATGATGATCCCCTGCGCTCGGCCACGGCCAAAGCTACTCTCCACCAACTGAATCAGGGGAGGAGACCGGTGGAGGACTTCTTTGCGGAATTCCGCAAGTGGTCTGCGGACACAGGGTGGAATGAGGCCGCCCTGAAGTATCCGACTCGGCCTATCAGAGTCCCTCAAGGACGAACTAGCCAGAATTGATCCACCTGCCACCTTGGACGCATTAATTCAATCAGCTACCCAACTTGACAGACGCCTACGAGAACGCCGATCAGAAAGCTTTCAAGTAACTCGGTCCAGCTGGACCCCACCAAGGTTCCCTCCAGCTCCGCCGCCTTTCCCGGTTCCGCCCGCCTCCTCGCTTCAGGATCCGGAGCCCATGCAGCTCGGTCTGGTCCGGGCTCCCCTCACGTCTGAAGAAAGGCAGCGTAGACGCCAGTCAAATTTGTGCCTGTATTGTGGTGGAGCAGGCCACTTTCTCCGCACTTGTCCCATTAGACCCAGTAAGTCTAGATCTCCATCCTCCTTCAATTACCACATTACCAACTTACCCAAGACTTATGTTGTCCTCTTTCTCTCCCTACAGCTCCCGGAGGGGGCGACCCGGCTGCCGGCCATCGTTGACTCTGGGGCCTGCAGCTGCTTTCTGGACTCCGCCCTGGCCCAAAAGCTGCATGTCCCCTGTCGTCCTAAGGACTCTCCCTTACAGATCCATCTGGCAGACGGCTCACTCCCCCGCTCAGGACTTGTTACCCAGGAGACCCTACCTATCTTTGCCGTCTCAGATACCGGACACCAAGAATACCTGTGCCTGGACCTTATCCCGTCTCCACTGGCCCCCATCATCTTGGGGCTCCCATGGCTACAAGTACACCAACCCAGTATAGACTGGTGTGAAAAGGAGGTCAAATTCCCCTCAATCTACTGTGCTCAACATTGTCTCGTACCCGCTAAACCCGCTTGTTCTACCTTGATGACGACGTCAAAAGACTTCCAATATGTTCCCTCAGTCTACTCAGAATTTAAAGATGTTTTTGACAAACAGCAGGCGGACCGCCTACCTCCACACCGGTCATACGACTGTCCCATTGACCTGTTGCCTGGTTCTAAGATTCCCTTCGGGAGAATCTTTCCTCTATCAGAGACTGAATTAGTAGCCTTCAAGGCTTATATTGACGAAAACTTAGAAAAAAAGTTTATTCGTCCTTCTTCCTCTCCAGCCGGGGCAGGAATCTTTTTCGTCAAAAAGAAAGATGGCTCCCTCAGGCCTTGCATCGACTATCGGGAGTTGAACAAGATTACTATCAAGAATTGGTATCCGTTACCCCTGATCCCGGAACTGTTCCAGCGATTCCGTTCAGCCCGGGTCTTCTCCAAACTCGACCTCCGGGGGGCCTACAACCTTGTCCGAATCCGGCCCGGGGACGAGTGGAAAACAGCTTTCAGGTCAAGGTTTGGCCACTTTGAGTACTTGGTGATGCCTTTCGGTCTCTGCAACGCCCCTGCCACTTTCCAGCACCTGGTAAACGACATCTTCCGCCAGTTCCTGGACGACTTCCTGGTCGTCTATCTAGATGACATCCTCATCTTCTCAGTCTCCCTTGAAGTGCACCGGGTCCACGTTAAACAAGTCCTGGCCATCCTTAGACAACACAAATTATATCTCAAAGCGGAGAAATGTGAATTTGAAAAGACCACAATTCAGTTTTTGGGCTTTATCATCTCAACCAATGGGTTATCCATGGATCCACAAAAAGTCAAAGCAGTCCAGGACTGGCCAGCACCGGCCGACAAGAAGGGGGTACAGCGGTTCATTGGCTTTGCCAACTTCTACCGAAGATTCATTGCCGGCTTTTCATCCACTGTGTCCCCTATTACCAAACTAACCCAGCAGGGGTGCCGTTTCCACTGGTCTCAGGAAGCACAGGAGGCATTCACAAAACTCAGACCTTCATTCTGATCTTTACGGACCATAAAAACCTGGAATACCTACGATCCGCCAAACGCCTAAGACCAAGACAAGCTCGCTGGGCCCTGTTCTTCACTCGTTTTCATTTTCACATTGCCTTCAGACCGGGGTCAAAGAATGGGAAAGCAGACGCCCTTTCCAGAATGTTCACCGAAACGCCCGATCCACTGGAACCTATTACCATCTTAACCCCCAGGAACTTTCTATTAATCTCTCCAGTTGACCTTCTGACCTCTCTTAAAAGGGCCTCCGACCAATGCACCGACCAACTGGCACTCTCTCTGGAGAGACAAGACGGCTTACTATGGTCACGGGGCAAAGTCTTTGTATCTGCGGAAACAAGGCAGTTAGTGCTAAGCACGTTCCCCGACCACAAGCTGGCGGGCCACTTTGGAGCACGGAAGACCTCGGAGCTGATCGGACGCTCTTTCTGGTGGCCAAAGTGGAAATTAGACTGTAAAACCTATGTGTCCTCTTGTACCCGCTGCCAGCGCTGTAAGGGTCTGAACACTAAGTCCTGGGGCCTACTCAAACCTCTCCCTGTTCCAGAACGCCCTTGGACAGATATTTTAATGGATTTCATTGTGGATCTGCCTCCTTCCGAAGGTTTTACTATGATCCTAGTGGTAATTGACCGACTATCCAAATTAGCACACTTCCTGCCCATGATTGGTACACCCTCTGCGGCTGAGACAGCCAAGATTTTTTTTAAGGAAATCATAAGACTCCATGGGGCACCCAAGAGCATCGTGTCAGACAGGGGTGTGCAGTTTACTTCCAAGTTCTGGAGGGAGCTCTGCAAGTCACTTGAAATTAAGATCTGCCTCTCGTCTGCCTACCACCCGCAGTCCAATGGTCAGAGAGGACCAACCAAACGTTGGAGCAGTACCTCCGTTGTTTTTGTTCATCATCCCAAGACGACTGGGTATCTTTGCTGCCATCGGCAGAGTTTGCCTACAACAATTCCGTTCACTCGTCTACTAACCAAACCCCGTTTTGGGCCAACCTCGGATACCATCCCTCCTTCCTTCCGGACTCTATTCCCGAAATATCGGTTCCAGCTGTCCAGGAACGCATAGCTGCTATGCAACAAAACTTCCAGAAACTCCAGGAGACCATGGAGCAAGCCCAAAGAAGTTACAAAAATTTTTACGACAGGGGGAGGAAGGAGTGCCCGGACTTCGAAGTTGGGGAAAAGGTCTGGTTATCAGCCGCAAACCTCAAACTACCAATTCCTTCCCGGAAACTCGGCCCTAGATTCATCGGCCTGTTTAAGATCAAGCAGAAAATCAACCCCGTGGCTTTTGAATTAGAATTACCGGACTCCTACAGGATCCACCCTGTCTTTCATGCATCCCTGCTCAAGCCTGTCATATCAGACACTTTCTCTGAGAGAGAAGAACTCCCACCTCCTCCGGTGGTGATCGAAGGAGAAAAGGAATTCGAGGTGGAATCCATCCTGAGTTGTCGAAGAAGAGGGAGGCAACTTCAGTACTTAATCAAGTGGAAAGGTTATCCCCCTGAGGACAATTCCTGGGAGCCTTCCAGAAATTTACATGCCCCTCGGCTGATCCGAACTTTCCATCGAGACCATCCGGAGTTGATGGACAGTTTGGGCGTCCGGAGCCCGCCCCTTGGGGGGGGGCACTGTCAGGGCATCAGAACTGCCCGATCGCGGCCGTTTACCGCGGGCACGCGCGCACGTCTTAGGCCACTGGGATCACTTTTATCGGAAAGCGGCCACCTAACGGAAGCGCTGTGCTTAACCCTTTATCCTTGTTCTGGAAGATTTCCAGAGCAGCCAGGAGGGCTGCTGGTGTCTGTAGGTTGTAAAGCTGGGTGCAGTTCTACAGGGGAGAAGAGAAATGTTCTGCATGTAGTTTGCTGAAGAGCTGGGAACAGTCCTTCAGGAGAGAGAGGGGATTCCTACATTTAGGGTGCAATGAACTGTGCTAACATTCAAATAGGGCCAGAGGGTTCCTAGCCTGTAAGGCCTTGTACACACGAGGGAATGTATCCGGTCGGAAACATCCGACGGATATTTCCCAGCGGATAAGTCAAATTTGTCCGTTGGTCTGATGAGCGTACACACCATCGGACCGAAATCCCAGCGGACCAGAACGCGGGCACGTAAACCACGTACAACGTCACTATAAAGGGGAATGACGAAGCCATCGGCGCCGCCCTCTGTTCCGCTTCTGCTAGTTCGGTGTTAGCGAAGGTTTGGTTAGAGCTGATTCGTGCTTTTCAGTCTCCGCGCTTAACAGGTCGTATTTTCAGGTTCAGTGTGTGCTTGTGGGCTCGTATTTGTCATTCAGTGTCGCCGTACGCGGCGTTTCTGCTTTGCAGTGCCGTCCTGTACGGTCGTATCTGTTTGACGTGCGATCTTTGCAGGTCTTGCTGGATTTGGGGGTGCTTTCTGTTTGAGTGTGTTCTTGACTGACCAGCCGGCCGGTTTGAAGCCATGATGGAGCAGCAGCGCAACTTTTCACGAGTTCGTGCTGTTTATGGGTTTTGTTCTGGAGTCTGTGTGCATTCAGTGATTTGGACAGGAACAGTAGGAGGAGGAGTTCCTGGGCCAAGAATTGGTTGCGGCAGCGTAACCGATTCTCTCATATGTCTCTGCTTAGGGAGATCCGGGAGAATAATCCTGATGACTTCAGGAACTTTCTCCGTATGACGGACCCCGTTTTCCACCGTCTGCTGGATCTCCTGTCCCCCTATATCACGAGGCAGGACACTGTGATGCGCCAAGCCATTCCGGCTGAGCAGAGGCTTATTGCCACGTTGCGGTACCTGGCGACTGGGAGGAGCCTGCAGGACCTCAAGTTCTCAACAGGCATCTCTCCCCAGGCGCTTGGGATCATCATACCGGAGACGTGTTCTGCCATCATACAAGTCATGCAGGAGGAGTTTATTAAGGTAAGTTTCCTCCTTTAACATCACAATCTGTGTCTTTAATAATGTTTGCATATTTTTCTCACCTTTTTGTGTTGGTTTTCCTAGTCACCATGATTGTAATATGCTGTGTGCTTAATGTTCCCTTTTCTCCCCATGCATGTTGTTAAGCTTTCCAGGTTAATATGGTTTGGCCTACCTGCATATTTTTACCTTCAACACTACTAACCTGTCCAGCATCATCTCCTAGGGACAAAAACACCTTATTTTTTTATTTGGTGTCCTGCTCCATTGTAGTTCAACTCCCTCCCTCTAAAAAAGTGTATTGCCCTAAATACTCTCTATACACTAATTTTTTGAAGTGTTAATACCGTGATGTTGCAGAATGATTTTTTTTTTACTAGTGTTTGCAATGTTGTTTCTGTGCCAAAGTGCTAATTTTTTTTTTGCTTTTGTCCCCACAGTTTCCCTCCACGCCGCAGGAATGGCAGACTGTGGCTGCCCACTTTGCCCAGCGTTGTGATTTTCCAAACTGCGGAGGGGCAATTGATGGGAAGCACGTCCGCATAGTGCCGCCACCTCTTTCGGGCTCGTACTATTATAACTACAAAGGTTTTCATAGTATCGTGTTGATGGCGGTGGTGTCGGCAGACTACGAATTTTTGTATGTGGACGTGGGGAAGAATGGCCGGCTGTCTGATGGGGGAGTGTTCGCGCGGACCGAATTTTACAGGCGTCTACAAACTGGTGGTCTTGAACTGCCACCGGATGAAGACAATGTGGAAGGACTTCCGTTTGTTTTTTTAGCGGACGAGGCTTTTGGACTTGGACCTCACCTCATGCGGCCTTTTCCCCAGAGGACCCTCACCCCGGAGAGGAGAGTCTTCAATTTCCGGCTGGCCAGGGCCCGGAGGGTAGTCGAGAATGCCTTTGGGATACTCGCCAGCCGGTTCCGCCTGTTCCAGACAGCGATACATCTGGCGGAATATAAATTTAACTCTGTTATTTTGGCCTGCTGCATATTGCATAATTTTTTACGCAGGCATTCCCAGACGTACCTACCCAACATCGGTGCTGAGGCAGGACTACCCTCAGATACCCTTCCTGGGCTGGACACTGGTCGCGCTGGCTCGGTCACCCAATCTGCTCGTGAGGTACGCGACAAATATGTTGAGTACTTTATGGGTCGGGGGGCCATAGCTATGCCAGATTAATATTTTCTTTATAATTCGGCCCCAAAATAAAGAAATATTACCAATAAATAATAAATAATTTGACCATTGGACTTTATACAGTTGTTTGTCATTATTGCTTTTTCTCTTTTTATCTGTCTTCCAGGTTCTGAAACTAGTGCATTTCTTGTGCCCAATTTAGTTAGCAGGTTTTAGTAAATACACACAATTGCACATTCTAGTGACTCTTCTACAAACTGGGTATTGAGGTTAGAAATAAGAAGCCACTGGTGTGTGTGTGTTTTGAAAAGTTTTTTTTATTTGTTTTTTATTTACGAACATTTTTGTGTTTTAATTAGAAAACTTGGTTTAGAAAGTATTTATTTATTCAAAAAATATTTTGTGGTTTTGACAAACATATCTAACAATCGAACTTACAAAGTTCAACCTTTTATTTGGCATAACAAACCCAGACAACATGGTCTTAGGTCACGCCGAAATCCCCCAAAATTTGAGGATGCACACATGCTGTGTGTGTGTGATGGGCCAAATGGTGTTTTTTCACATGAGATCCCATGCGAAATGTTCACATGTGCTATCTGCCATCATGGGTGATCGATGTGTGTGCTTTGTGGGTGCAACCCCTTTCTGTCACCTACTTGATAAGTAGGGAAGGGGTTGCACCCACAAGGCACATGCAATTGGTGTCCTGTGCTGGCAGAACGCACATGTGAACAGACATTGGGGTTTATTTGCTAAACAGTCCAAACTCGGCTTATGTGTGCATATAAGCAATCAGCTTCTAAATTAAGCTTAGTCAATTAAGACTTCGCATCCAAACATGGAAGATGATTGTTTTATATGCCAAGTGATGCTGCTTTTGCCCCTTATAGCTTCAGTAAATAAACCCGTGTGTGTGTGTGCCTCCTCAAATTTTGGGGGATATTAAACGAACATGATACAACATCTTTGAGAGTGGGGTGGTTAGGGGTGAGGGCAGGGGGGGCATGGGGGGCAGCTGGGGGGGATAGTCTTCTATATACGTCCCAAAATATCGAGCATGTTTTTGAAGTTTTGGTCCATCACCACCATCCTTTCCCTCATATTGGCCAGATCGGTGCTGCACTCCATTATCTGCTGTATTAGGATTTGTGCACTTGCACGAGAAAAAATAGGAGCGACAGATGTGCTAATCCCATCTTCATCCCCTAAAAATGCCAAAGGAAAAACACAACATTGTAAGTAAGTAAGGTGCAGGCCTATCTACATCTCTTTTTCCCTGCAAAGCTGGGGTGTCACTGACCTGTTGTACTGACAAGTTCAACATCTTCTACAACTTCTCCTTCTTCTTCAACTTCTCCTTCCTCCACTAATCCGCCTTCCTCCTCCAATCCGCCTTCCTCCACTAATCCGCCAAATTCCACCAAACCGCCTTCCTCCACCAATCCGCCAAATTCCACCAAACCGCCTTCCTCCACCAATCCGCCTTCCTCCACCAATCCGCCTTCCTCCTCTCTCCCTTCCTCCTCTCCTTCTTCCTCCTCTCCTTCTTCATCATCCTCCTGCTCAACAATTTTTTCGGGCCGTTTGGGAGACAGTGTGGGCCTCCCTGACTCCTCATAGCGCTGTCCTCTTCTTTCCCCTAAAAATAAATAAATAAATAAAAACATCAGCAAACAGATCTTTTTGGAGGGACTAATTTGCAAACATTGCTTAGAAGTGGCGTTACAATTCTAGTTTTGGCCTTATTACAGCACAAACCATGTTCCTTTTTTTTGCTAGCTGATGTCTCCCTAGCTGTGATATAATGAGGCTTTTTGGGGAAGTGACACACATGGCTGGCCTCCTGAATAAGTCTTTTTTGGAGTCCCTTCTCCTAAACTCCAAATTACTATTTTATGTGGGTAGACAGGTTTTCTAAATTACAGATGTCCAAACAGCTGTATATTAAGTTAGCTCAGCACTGTGTGAATTACTGAATCCTGATTGCCTTTTTAAAGAAACTTATTAGTTTGCACAAACACATCATATTTTCAACATTGTTTCTGAAAACGATGTTTTTCGCCAAATAGCCTCGTCCAGGTGTGATGTTCCTGGAACCGCGGATTGAGGATAAACGATGTGATTGGAACGATGTTGACTACGATCGTGGCAAGTCGTCGGATTTATATTAGACAAACATTACTAAATTTACAAGGCAGGGTTTAAAATATACAAGCAGGCCAACGAGGCAGATGGCGAAATATACATGGCAAAACATTTTCGTCAAAAATAGGCACTCCAAAGACATTTTAAAGTACTTACTTTTTTCTATGATTCTTTTTATTTTGCGATACTGCTCTGGCTCGCGCAGTTTTAAGTCGGACCAGCGTTTCCGGAGCTGCTCTTTGGACCTGGTGACCCCAAACATCTCATAAAGTTTCCTTGCTGCCTTATCCATAATTTTTGACTTCCTCCGGTTAGGGGTGCTGTATGGGCCATGCTCACCATCATAGTCCTTCCGTCGCAGGATGGACACCAACTCCACCATCTCTTGTAGAGACATGTTTGTGGCCTTGTAACGTTTTGGCCTGGATCGGGACGTTCCGGCCTGTGTCCCTTCCTGATCCCGATCAGAGGCTAATGTGCGCTCGTGTGACATCGCCATATTTTCCAATCAACGTTGCAGATGGGCGTGGAAAGCAGAAATTGGTACGTCATGGGCGGAGACGAGGGTGGCGTTTCTTGATTGCGTGGGGAATATAATGGAAACGACGTGATTACGTAGGTTACGCGGAGATTACTCGAGCGGAAACGAGGAGAGAGAGAGACGAAGGTAAATGCAAACATCGGATCAGAGGCATATAATTTGAACAGGCATGGGGGATGGAGCTTTTAGATGTTGTTTGCACCCTTTTTAGGCCACTGTTATTTATGTATTTTGGGGCCCACCATAACATTTAGAGAGTAAAGTGCTTGGACACATCACTTCATCAAGATTATATGTAGAGAATGCTCTTTCCTCTTTATTTGTATTTTTGAGTATGCTGTCAGATCATGCCAGTAGTGTTGTGTATTGGTTGGACAGAGATAAGTAGGTAGTGTTTTCGGCCATCAATGCTGAGGGGCATGATAGCTACACATGAACTAGTGCCTTGAGGTGAATGCTAGCATTCATATTCATGGTGGATGTGTTCTTAACTACATGCTACAACTTGCAACATGGACTCTGAATGCCAACTTTTTGGGGGTTACAACATTGCGGCAGAGCAGGCCAGCTATGTAGCAGCATAAGACACTGTGTTTGTATAAAGTAGATGCTCTAAAATGAATGAATGTGCACATATTTTAAGAATGACAAAGCTGAGCCTTTGGAAAGTTGTGCTTTGTGTTTGATTGGCAATTTCTATTCTAGACATTACTATTGAGAAGCTTCATTTCGATAAGCAGCCCAAAAGAATGGATTTGCTGAAAGGGAAGGAGGCTACAATGGAATTAATAGCCCGATATCGGGATATGCCCCTTCTTTGGGACACCAGGCACACCCATTATTTGGACACTGGAAAGAGAGAGGCAGCACTTGATGAGATTGCGACATACCTGCACACTTGGGTGCCAAGTTGCACAGGCGACATGGTGAAGGACAAATTCAGTAACCTCAGGAGAAGCTACAGGAATGTCTATAAAAAACGGAAATATCAAAAATCAGGATCAGCAGCAGCTAAGAAGAAGGAACCCAAGCTCTGGTACTACAAAGAGCTCAGTTTTTTGAATGATGAACTGGATGGCAGGGCTTCGGTTTCAACACTTCCTCCCAGCGGAACTTCCCCGGATCCCAGGAGCCCTGCAGAATCAGAAGCAGGGCTGGCTGACATGGAGCCAGATCTGGCCATCTTCAGTGAGGTCTAGTATTTTCAAAACTAGTTTTGTGCTGCTATTTATTTTGAATTCGTGAGTTGATCTTGTAAACAAAAAACAAACAGGGATGCCAAATGCAGGGGTCAGAAGGACAGTCTGTTTAATTTAAATTAATACTAACTAAAAAAGTCTAGAGAAATAAAATGTGTGTGCTTGATTGTGGCAAAAATTACAACATGTTGCCTTTTTTATACACAGGAAGAAGAGACCAGCCAGGAGGTGGCAGCTCCTGAGGCCCATGTCAGCCAGGCGGAAGGGGTGAGTGGCAGCCAGGAGGAGGCCGGGTCAAGTGAGGTGCAGCAGGTCCCCAGGCCCAGGCTGAGCACAATCAGCCAAGTTCCTCCCCTCCAAATGAGGCCACCAGCTGCAAGTAGGCGCAGGAGGGAGGTGCATGATGAAAGCCTTCAGGTCATCCGGGAGGCTGCCGAAATCATGAGAGCCCCCCTCAACCCAACGGAATGCTATAGCGCATTTGTGGCCAATGAGCTGAACCAAGGGGGGGAGGAGCAAAAAAGCCTGGCCAAGGACATTATAAATCAGGTCCTGGCCAGGATGAAAAGGAACGAGCTGACCAGGGACACTGTGCTGTGGGATCCGGCTTGGCCTGCTCCCCATCATCCTCATCCTCCTCCTGCCACATCAGCCCCACCTGCAAGGTTCCGTGGACGGACCCGTGGAAGTTTCGCTGGAAGGAAGTCTGCTAGGAAGTCGAGAAGATGAATCCCTGCCATCCAGTTTATTGTCCAAAAAACTGAGCTCGTTGTAGTAGCACAGCTTGGGTTCCTTTGTTCATGTGCTGCTGATCCTGATTTTTGATATTGACTCCTGAGGTTACTTAATTTGTCCTTCATCATGTTGTAATTGCCAAGTATGCATGTATGTTGCAATCTCATCAAGTGCTGCCGTTTTGGTGATTTATAATTTATTTTTTGGCCGGAAATAAATGGCTTTTGTATTTACTTTCAAACCTTGTCTATTGTGTTTAATACTGTGGTGAGTAAGCATCAGACATTTGGCAAACAAAATGTGGCATTTGCAAAGGACCCAAACTCCTTTTAGGGGGGGGTTGGGGACCTTTTATGTTTGAACTTGGTAAACCCCAAAGAAGCGTCCATTTTTATGAAAAAAATAACAATAAAGGATGAAACAAGAAAAAAAAAAAAATTTGAAATATTCCAAACACGTTAAATCCAAATCTTAAAAAAAAAAAAAAATACTCAACATTAAGTCCAAAGAGAAATTTTTAAAATGTGGAGAACATAAACAAATGTGGGGACATCTGGCAAGCAAACTGTGTCAAATAGAAAAATAAATAATGAAAATGCAAGCTAGCAGTATGTGACATCTGGACAAAAGAACGGGTTCATTCTAGCAAGAGAAGAAAGCACAAA
Organism: Rana kukunoris; assembly: GCA_029574335.1. Taxonomy (NCBI): domain Eukaryota; kingdom Metazoa; phylum Chordata; class Amphibia; order Anura; family Ranidae; genus Rana; species Rana kukunoris. Next base: position 141,781,468 of record CM056050.1, on the reverse strand, counting down.
AAAACGATCTAAACGGAACACTATATAGAGAGTTTAGGTGACGAATGTGCCAGGTCCCAAACAAACGCGAGTTTTACCTGAACGAGTGCTCCCGTCCCATCGTTTTGACTGAGCATGCGCGGGTTTTTTGTCCGAGGCTTTTGTGTACTAACGAGCGGACATATCCGACGGACATGGGTCCGGCGGAAATATTTCAAAGCATACTTTGGAATTTTTCCGCTGGAAAAATCCGTCCGAAACGGTCCGTTTGACCATACAAACGACCGGATCTTTCGGATGAAATGGTCCGTCGGACCAGTTTCAGCGGATTTATTCCCTCGTGTGTACAAGGCCTTAGGGGCTTTTTCTACAAAATTCTACAGCATTCTGTGCTGTGTTTTTAAGAAGGACCTGCTAAGTGATATAGGTGGGACCAGATCCACGTAGGGAGGGGAACGCTGTTGCAAGCAGTCACTACAAGTTTGTGCTATTTTCCAGAAGGGCCCAGGGCCCCAAGTCTGTAATGGACTCTTGCTATTAAGCTATCCAGGACTGTGGGTTTGTACAGAAGGAAGCCATTCAGGATTTTTTACAGAGAGAGAGGAAGATTCCCCCCCCCCACAAGTTTTGCTGTGTTCATCATCTACTGGGTATCCCATAAACCCCTTCAACCTATCCAAGTTCTTATCCCCTAAAAAAAATAACAAAAACAAGTTTCGGGACTGACTTCTTGTCATCCAGTGGGCTTCCCTATACCACTTGCATACATACCATATTGCATACACATTTAATTTTCCTTTTTACATATTTTTAGTGCTAAGTATTAGCATCTTATTTAGCATCACTGATCCTACAGATATTACATTTTAAAATACAGCATGTAGGAAAGCTGTCAATTACTTATGCCGCGTACACACGATTGGAAATTCCGACAAGCAAAGGCCAATGTGAGCTTTTGGTCGGAAATTCCGACCGTGTGTATTCTCCATCTGACTTTTGCTGTCCGAATTTCTGCCAACAAAACATTAAGAGCAGGTTCTCTATTTTTCTGATGAAAAAAGTTCCTATAGGAAAATCCGCTCGTCTGTATGCAATTCCGACGTGCAAAAAAACACACATGCTCAGAATCAAGCAGAAGAGTCGAACTGCCTATTGAACTTCATTGATCTTGGCTCATCGTTCGTCTTGTATATCACCGCGTTCTTGATGGGTGGAATTTCCGACAAGATTTGTGTGACTGTGTGTATGCAACACAAGTTTGAACCAACATCCGTCAGAAAAAATCCAAGTTTTTCTTGTCGGAATTTCCAATCGTGTGTACGCGGCATTAGGCTGGGTTCACAGCTAAGCTGCATTCGGCCCACAGCAGGGTTCCAGTGCGTCCCTGTTCACCATTTCAGGTACAATTTTAGCCCAAATTTTTTGCTAAATTTGGACCTGAAACTGACCAAAAGACACACAGTACCCGGTGCAAATTCACACTGGAGCCACAGTGGAGATATGTGAACCAGCTCCATAGAGAAACTATTACAATCTCCTGATATTGGGAATTGGACGCGGGAAAACTGCATCCAATTCGCACTAGTCTGAACCCAGTCTTACACCGTTGTGGGTACATAATTTACTTGAAGTTAAACAAGTTACCTTAGGCTGTCAGAAAAAGCTTCTACTCCATACTTGGATAAGCAGTAACCACCTCCACATAGTGTTACCCTTCCTGCAATACTAGAAACATTGACAATGCGTCCTTGGGATTTTCTGATTAGAGGAAGAAAGTTGATTGTAACATCTACCATTCCCAATAGATTTACTTCCAGTACCTTGCGAAAGTCTTCCCTAGTCAACCATTCATTGGGGGCCATAGGAATTAAAATTCCAGCATTATTCACTAGCCCCCAAAGACCTGCCAAGAGGAAAAAGAAGAATACAATGTGATTGAAAAATGCATTTCACAAAGAATACAGTAGCCTTATTGCTTCTCTTTTTAAAAATACATGTCTATTTTTTAATACCTTTTTTTTTACACCTTTCTACAGACTCCTCCAAACTCTATTCATAAGGTGGAGTAAAGAAAAATAAAGGAAAATACTTATAGGGGAAGCTTGAGGGCCGTGTTTAGTCAATTGAAGGGCAGCTTTATATAGCCCCTTCATGTAACTATCCGCCACTCTCCTACATGAAAGCGCCAACGCGAGACAACAGCCGATCGTCAACTCAGCTGTTCTGGGACTCTGTGCGGCTCATGCGCAGTTCCACCCGGGCACTATTCGATAGCCGGGCGCTTCTCGACAGAACACCGGAACACAGCGAGCCTTCCAAAGCCTTGCACCCGCTGTCACTTTGCTTTGTGCATGGTGCCCAACAGCCTGTGAACACCAGCGATGTAGACAGTATTACTAAAGATAGGACTTATTTTTAGTATAACTTCCACCTCTCCTTCATTTGTAGGGACTGTCTCTCTTTTAAGAAGCATTCCGTGTTTTTCATGTTCTGGAATACGTATTTCTGTGTGTGTTCCAGGTGTGAATGGCAGGACTGTCTTAATGAGCGGGCACACCTGGGCACTGCCTGGCCCTTTACCCAAAGCAGCTGGTCCTTGAGCCCACGCTGCCCCAATTATAGCACTGAGAGTGATAGATGCAAAGGGGAGTCAGTCTGCCTCCTACCTACTTAATGTCTGTTTATCTGCACTGTCATCATTGTAGGGGCATTACTTTACTTAACCAGGGGCCCATGATGTTATTAAGATGGCCCTGGTGAATGGGGCCCGATGTCTACATCTCTATACAAAATGTATACTACCAAAAGTATGATGCATTAAACTTTTTATCCAACCTTTATATTACTGTATTTGTTATTTTGAAAAGCCAAAACAGAAAACCGAAACAATGGAGGTAAAAAATAAAAAAAATACACTTGTGTAGTTTAGCCAATAATTTTCTTCATATTAGATATGTGTGGTCCATGTAACCGGTCTGTGGCAGGGACGTGTTCTTTTCCTACATTCTGTGTGCTGAAAGGTGTCCCTTTTTATCATTTCAGAATGTTGGAAAGTATGGTATAGGGCTATAGGTAATACATCATATTGTCCTATTTTTAGAGGTATTGGGACAAGTACGAATGTGTCATTTCTTTTCATGAAAGTGCAGTTATACATTAGCATTCAAACTAACTGCGGTAAACATATTTTCCTCCATTGAGAAAAGTGGAGGGGGTTTATTATCTGCATATTACCAGGGAATACGTTGCAATACATAGAGAAATATTATTTATATCATCTGTGGATATTGGTTTGATCCATTCGCCAACCAGTTGTTGCATGAAGCATCTGGGATGTGCTTAACAGATGCATCATAATCAACTTGTATAACTGGTTGAATTTAGAGTAGACATCAACGGTTGCTTGTGATAGGAAAGCAGAATACTCCAAAACAAGGCAAAATGTGTAAAAAATGTCTTAAAGCAACCACATCAAAAATCCACCCTTCAAGTATATTTAGTAAAAGTTAAAACCACATCTCCCATCTCCTTTTTTTAAAATAAATTCTTTGTTACAATGGTTTTTATTTGAAGTTTTCACATTTTCAGAATGGAAAAGAATACAAAACATATATACAATTTTGTGGCAGTAATTACCACTCCTCTCATTAAGGCAACCATACTCCTCCTATGATACAGTAGTGACGTGATGCCTTCAGGGATGCAATGTATATTAATAAAACAACTACAAACAGGTTACTCTAGTGAGGTCTGAATTTAAGCTAGATAAGCATTTTTAGGCTACAGCCTGACACTCTACATAGTTCCATCATCCTAATCGGGTACAACCAAGAGGACAATTGCACCCAACGAGAGGTAGTTTAAGAAGAAAAGAAAAGGGACGAAATTTAGAAAGTGACCCTCACACCCCAACCTCCGCCCCCCACCAGCCCTGTCAGGAAGGGCATTCCAATGTCCAAAATGGCGGCCGTAGAAGACGGCCAGCGACTCCTGTTCCTGCGAGAGCACCATTGGCGCGCATGCGCGTGCCTGTGCGTGCGCCGCGAACCCCATGAGCATTTGGCGCCAGACAGGCTGCTTAAACTGGGCCACTTCCCGGACTCAGGTGCTGTCCGTTTTACAGCGATTAGTGTACCTGATCCTGTTACCCGATTCCTGTTCCTGGGGGACCCGGCTTGTCTCTGACGCTCCCGAATTCTACCTGCACCTGACCCGGCTTGTTTTACCCTGCTTCTGCCTGCTGCTCCTGCTACCTCGCTGCCAGCCCAATACCGACCCGGCCTGCACCTTGACTTCGCTCCTGCCTCCGCTTTGGTTTCTGACGTGCCTGCTAGTGTATGACCCAGCCTGCCTACATCCGCTATCTCTCCAGCCTCTCTAAGTCCTGCGGTGCCCCTGCACGAAGCCGCCTCCGCTATCTGCTGACAGCTGTTCTTGGGCTTCTCCTGCACCAGTGTACTCCTGCGATTTCTTTAGCGATTCCACCCCAGCGACTTCATCAGCAATCCTGCCAGGCACTCGTGCGACTCTGTACTCTTGCGCTTCCTGTCTGCTCTATCAGGGGCTCGGAGTAGAAGCTGTAAGGCCGCGTACACACCATTAAATAAGTCCGATCAAATCGGTCTGACAGACCGTTTTGATCGGATTTGTCTGCTGGGATAGATTGGTTTGATCGTGTACACACGATCAAACCAAAATCCCCGCCGGCAGACAGCGCGGTGACATGGTGGTGACGTTGACGCCGCCACGTCACCGTCACCAGGAAGTAAAACACTTCCGCGCATGGGTCGAATCCATTTGACGCATGTGCGGACAGATATGTCTGCTGGTTAGTGTACTAACCAGCAGACATGTCGGACGGACGGGTTCCCAGCAGACAGATTTTAAAGCATGCTTTAAAATTTGTCTGCTGGAAAAACCCGTCTGTCCGCCCGTACACACGATCAAATTTGTCTGCTGAAACGGTCCGTCGGACCGTTTCCAGCAGATGAATTAGATCGTGTATACGCGGCCTAAGAGAGACCGTCCTCCGCACATCAGGCTCTACCGCCAGGGACGTGACAGGCCCCCACCATAGGCGTCCGCACAGGGTGTGCCAGGTGTGCCTGGGCAAACCCTAATCACCCTGTGCTGGGCAGATTCCCTCTGCTGCTTAGTTGCGAGAAAGAGACCCGCAACAAGTGAATCTCTGTTCCCAGTCCTTTTCTTTGTCTCAAAAGTGAGCCATCAGGAGCCTGTTTAGACCCCTGATATTTCACCAAAGCCCCATATGGGGCACCTAAATAAATTGTAAAAAACAATAATAAAAATACTTGTATAAACATATTAAAAAAAATAATGCAATTGTAAAGATGTATTAATAAAAAAAAAAAATTAACTACTAACATGAACCACTGCCCTACTGACATCGTCCACTGCTCTACCGACGCTGTCCATTGCCCTATATATTTATACGCCCACGCGCATGTGTTTGAGCTTTGGGGTGCACACCTTAATGCAATAGGCTGCGCACACCTATGGCCCCCACAATGATGTGGTCCTGACTCCCCCATTAGATACTGGATCCAGGGACTCCATATCTTTTCTAACTGCAACGTTTTATAATTTAAAGTCGCAGTCATTCATTCGTTAAGCATAATCCAGGAGAGTTTGTGTTTGAGCTGGTCGAATGGCACCACCGCCGAACTCCATGATTTTGCAATGGTAATTTTAGCCTCTGTAAATACAAATGTTATGAGACGTCTTAGATATTTTAAATCCAACTCGCTCCCCCAGCAGCGCCTGTCTGGGAGATTTAATCAGGTTCACTTGGGTGAGGGAATACAAAAAGTTGTAGACCCTGACCCAATATCGCCTCACCTTGGGACACTGCCACCATATTGTCCACAGCCTCTAAAACAAAGTAGGGATGCCTCGGGTAGAAAGGCCGCCAGCCTTACAGGGACCATATACCATCTCAGCAAAACTTTGAAGTTGGCTTCTATTAATTAAGTATTTATGATGGATTTCGTGGCTCCCTGGGCAATCTTATGCCACTGGTCCAGCTCAATGTTCTCCTGAAGGTCAATCTGCCATCTCTGCATGTATTCTAACTTTTCAGAACATTTAGTTAGGACTATATATATTTCAGAGATATGTCCCCTGATCTTATCATACTGTGTACATAAGTATTCCATCGGGGTCATTGTAGTTATGTCCGAACTTTTCGAGATAGTAGATAAAAAATGCACTATCTGGGTGTACCGAAAGTATTCGGATGACAGCAACTGATGTTTATCCTCTAGTGCCTTTATTGTTAAGATACCACTTTGATCGCACACATCTGCTATCCTCAGTAGCCCTTTGTTTGTCCACCAGTCAAACATTCTAGGGGTGAGGCCCGGGGTAAAACTCACATTTGTGAAGATTGGAGCTAAAGGGGTATGTAATGAATGAAATGTATGGGATTTGTGCAATCTATCCCAAATACTTAAGGAGGTAGAGAGTGCCGGATAAATTCTTTACCATCTCCACCTTTAGTTGCTTTTCATTTTAAAGCGGAGGTCTGCCCAAAAAAAACATTAAAATGTAAAGCCAGCAGCTACACATACTGCAGCTGCTGGCTTTTATTAATAGGACACTTACCTGTCCTGGAGTCCAGCAATGTCGGCACTGCAGCTGATGTTTCCATCAGCTGTCGGTGCTGCCACCGCCATTACGGGTAAGGGAACCGGGCAGTGTAGCCTTACGGCCTCACACTGGGAACCCTACTGCACATGCACGAGGGACCGCTCCTCTACTGGCCCGGCAACAAGGGAGAAAAGGAGGGAGCACAGCAGTGATGTCATGGGCCTCGGAGGGGGAGAGGAGACAAATGAGTGGAAGTTTCACTTTTGGGTGGAACTCCGCTTTAACTACTGGGGAACAATTTTATATTTTATTTTTTATTTTAAGCCTGGAGTTCTGCTATAAATAAAAGAGTTTATTTGAGCCTTTGTCCACAGTCAAAACCTAAAATGTCATATTCCTGATATGTTCTGCTGTATCATGTACTTGTATGAGAAAGTATCCTGTTCTCTTTGTAGTTGTACACTTACTTTATGTGAAATCCCTGCTGTTCCTGCAAGTCCCTCTGCTTTCCTATTAAAAACAGACCACACTAAGCAGGAGAACACAATGTGGTCAGTTTTCTAGCCATGCTAGGAACTAAGCCTGCCCTTCTCCAATGATCAGACTTGTCCTGACACACCCGGTTATTCAGGAAGCTCAGTGGGCTGCTGCTTCTGCTCCCCCCAGCTCTTATGCAGCTGAGAACAGAGGAAATGTAATCATTTATAAAGAAGAGATTTTAAATGTATTTTTATATCTATGCAAAACTGTTTGCCTTTCATTTCTATTTTAAACTGAATGGGTTGTTTACAAGGTGATTGCTTAAAATCACTTTAAAAGACAATTGTACTTTACTATTGACATAAGCTAAGCAAACAAAAATTATAAAACAAAAATTCATGATATTGCAGTTTACCAGTGCTTAGATATGTTGGCTGCATTCGTTTTATTTTTCTACCTATATCCTGATCTAGGGTAACAAAGCTCACTCACCCTAATTTATCAGGACATTGGAAACAAGATAGATCTACAGAAACCTTCTCGTTCTCTACACCATGACATAGAGGGGAGCAATATAATTGTAAAACAATATAACTGATAAGCATGTGGCACAGTTGTAGAGTTATAGGAAGTTACCACCTGGTCTTCAAATCATCCAGAAGATTTTGGAGGAATTTTGGGCTCCACCTTTCAGAATCAGGTAAGTATACTTCTAGAGCAGGGGGAGTGAGGGTGGCTACTTTTATTAACCGGTTCCCAACCAGCTCATGCATATTTATTTTAGAATGTCTCTCTCCGGGGCAAAATCCCGTACATATAGGGCTTTGCCCAGGAGAGCCACCAGAGGGTGCGCGAGCGCCGTTGGAGGCGCATGCCCACTGCACAGCAGGGAACCCAATGCCTGTGGCCGGTGGGCCCGATCTCTGCCGGCCACGCGTCGACAAATCCCTGTGCTGTCAGAGGAGAGAAGATCGTGTGTTTCTACAAAGTAGAAACCATGATCTGTCTTCTCTCCTAGTTAGTCTCATCCCCACACAGTTAGAACACACAATAGGGAACACAGGTAATCCCTTTATTTCCCCTTAGTGTTAACCCCTTCCCTGCCAATGACATTTACATAGTAATCAGTACATATTTATAGCACCGATCACTCTGTAAATGTCAATGGTCCCAAAACGTGTCAAAAGTGTCCGACCTGTCCGCCGCAACGTCGCAATACCGCTAAAAATCACAGATCATCGCCATTTCTAGTAAAAAAAAAAAAAACGCCATAAAATGCCATAAATCTTTCCCATAGTTTGTACATGCTATAACTTTTGCGCAAACCAATCAATATACGCTTATTGCGATTTATTTTTATTTTTTAACAAAAATATGTATTCTACTAAACTGAATACATATTGGCCTAAACTGTGGAATAAAAAAAAAATAATTGGGATATTTACTATAGCAAAAAGTAAAAGATAATTTTGTTTTTTTCAAACCCTATCGCTTTTCTTTTGTTTATAGCGCAAACAATAAAAACCGCAGAGATGATCAAATACCACCAAATAAAGCTCTATTTGTGGGGGGGGAAAAAGGTTGTAAATTTTGTTTGGGTACAGCGTCGCACGACCGCGCAATTGTCCGTTAAAGTGCTGCAGTGTCATACCGCAAAAAAATGGCCCGGTAATTAAGCAGTCTTTCGGGGCTGAAGTGGTTAAAGTGGAACTAAGATGAGTCAGTCATCCCGAAACACGTCAGTCATTCCTGCTCTTAGTTTGTGAAAGTGACACTTTAGTTCCAGTTAAAGAGAGATGTGCAAAAAATAATTGTACTTTCTGAAAAAATACAGTTCTAATTTAATTTTGCAAATCAGCTTTCCTAAAAGGGGTTGTAAAGAGAATTAAAAAAATTAATAAAAATAACAAACATGTTATTCTTACGTCCACTATGCAGCTCGTTTTGCACAGAGTGGTCACAATCCACGTCTCCTGGGGTCCCTCGGCGACTGTCTCTGGTGCTGCCCGCAACGCTCGCTCGCTCACATGGTGGTAAGTTCTTGCGGGCGTGCTCCACGGCGCGCTGCGTCATTGGATGTGATTGACAGCAGCATGAGCCAATGGTTGCGCTGCTTTCACTCCATCCACTCTAGCCAATCAACGACCAGGTTGAGTGGCAAAGAGGACGTCGGGGGCGGGCGAATGTTGTTGTCGGATGTTTTTTCACCTTAATGCATAGGATGCATTAAGGTGAAAAAACATGTACCTTTAGTGTCCCTTTAACAACAAGAGACACTCAGCTTCCAGATATACCTAACCTAACTTAAAGCTACCGTGGCTTGGAGAATGTTATATGTTACACCCTAAGGCTCCATTCACATCTGAGCGACAAAACGCCGGACGCCCGACGCGCTTGTCGTTTGAGATGTGAAATAACATTGCGGTCTATGGAGACTGTTCACATCTCCACGCCTGTTGCCTGAAAAAAAAAAAAAGTTTCATCCACAAGCGGCAAGATAAGCCGCGTACGCGGCGTATCTTGTCGCCTAGGTGTGAATGCAGCCTAAATAGTGGTGCAATGTGTAAACTATCTTTTAAAAACAGAGGCCCAGATTCACGTACATCGGCGCATTATTGGACCGGCGTAGCGCACCACTTTTCCGTTAGACTTGCGTAATCTAGCCGCGTAATCCCGCGATTCACGAAGCTTTTGCGCAAGAGATTGCGCAAGCGTAAGGTTTTTTCCTGAGGCGTAAGGAGGAGTAATACAAATTGGGAGGGACGTGGGCGTGTTACATTGAAATGAGCCGTGACCCCATGCAAATGAAGGGCCGGCCGACTCGCGCATGCGCGCGTGAAGGAAACCATGTCAGCTCCGTTGTGCGCATGCTCACAACTCGGGAGCGGCGCAATCAGTGAAATTGGAAATGGACTAGGGCAACTTTATGAACTACGCAGACAGCATAAATAGACAGACACAAATGCACTTCCTTTGCAAAAATACATCCCTTTGTATCCCTCCCTCTACAGCAAGGTGCTTTTGTTTGTTTGTGACGTGTCTTTGAGATATTTGAGGACTGTTTTGCAGAGTGATTTTTGTCTTTTATGTGTTTTCTTTGTTGTTATTTTGTTTAAATTATATTTTTGCTGGGCATTTTTTATTTTTGCTCGTCATTTATTTAATTTTTTTGGTTCTGTTTGTGTATGATTTTGGAATGTGGGGGTGATATTCCTGCGGGAAAAGGGGTGTCACCCTCATTTGTGGTGGAGAAGTGATCGCCAGGTCTGTGTGAATGGTGTATGAATGTACAGTGACATAATTGGAGCCGTGGCGTGGCGTTGCAGCTCACAAGTCCTGCATGGTGGACTGGTGCCAATCCAATGTGATGACGATGTGGTGTGTGTGTGCTAGGGACCACAGTGGTGTGCATGCATGCATTCTCATTGTGCCATGATTAATGTGTGTGTTTAACGTGCAAAGATGCATAATGTGAGCTGCCATGAGATGGGGTCATGAGATGGGGTACCAGTGCATATGCAGAGTCACCTTGAAGGGAAAAGACAGGAGGATGTTAGTCATGCATGTGCCACTTGTGAGGTGTGCATCACGGGAGGGGATAGTCATGCCTGCCACCCATGTCACTCACCAACCAGCCAGCTGTCCCCATACATGTTCTGTTCGAAATCTGTGGGGATGGGGCTCTGATTGTATATGTAGCTGTCATGGGTGTCATGGGTAGTGTCATGTGTTGGGCTGCTGATGTCCTCCTGCAGGGTTGTGGTAATTCCAGGATGGCATGAGGGGTGAATCTGAAGATGCGAGACACCTCAGAATCACTCATGCCAAAGATGTCTATGCGTGTGTGATATATCAAGTGAAGAGTGAGGGGCTTGTATCAGATAAGAATATTGTATTAGATTAATTTAAATTGTAAATTTTATATAAGCAAATAAAAAAAAAAATAAAAAACATCTCCCGTGCCCTCCTTAGTGCCATCCTCCTTCTTTGTTCATCTAAAGTCAGTAGTATAGCTATGCGCGACGATGCCCCTGGCATGTTGGCATACAGATTGTTGGGCAACACGTGTGACTGCTGAACTCCTCACTAACAGTGTTGCTTTATCTGACAATTAGACTTTTTTTCAAAATTTAGACCAGCTTTTAGGTCCTCTAACTTTAGACAGAATATTTTGCTGTTGCGCACATCGCGTAGCCTGCGCAGCAACTGCGTTTTTTTGTGAATCCCCGTAACTCCCTCATTAGCATATTTGACTAGCAAATCAATGGTGTGTCTAGCGCAGTTTTGCGCGAAGGGAAGCGAATGTCTAATTCAATTACGCCGGACCAAAAAACGTAGATTTCTGGCGTATATTGTTTTGTGAATCGCGTCCAACTATACGCACGCGCACATTTAGACTTACGCACACGCAACAGCAGTTGCGCAGGCGTAATCGCTCTGTGAATCTGGGCCCGATTCTTTTTTTTCACTCTATGGTATACAAAGTGAAAAACCTGACTTCAATTGATTATCTCATTATATGTATTGTTCAGTGTCTAGAATAGATATTCTTTACCTTTATAAAAATGACTTCACTTATTTTAATTTGTATGTTAAAAAAAATCAAAACAAAAATTCATAAATAAATTCATAACATATATGTTAAATTCTTACCCTTATCTGCAACAATGCCATTGACCCACGTTGCAGCAGAACTAACACTTTGGCTGTCTGAAACATCCAAAATCACAGTTTGTAATCTGCTGGAGCATTCTTTCTTTAACTCACTAGCTCCTGTGTTTGTCAGACAAGCCGCCAGAACCTTCATTCCACGATTATCCAGCTGTTTTGCCAGCTTATTCCCAAATCCTGAATCACATCCAGTGATGAAGACGTATTTGCCTGTCATATTCTCCAGTATCTGGCTCTGTCTGTACCATCTGTAAAGGAGGAGCAGACCCAGCACCACCAGCAGAGGGAGCCACATTTTCTCTAACATGGTAGATAAAGAGTGCATTTTAGGTTAAAGTGGAACAATACCTTATATAAAACAATTACAACAAACGCACTTTAGAAATTTTTAGTCTTGGCAATCCACAAAACAGATACTTATGGATAATTGCAGGCTTCTTCTGAGGGTCCCGGTGCATTGCCATGAATTGTGATTTGCCATGAAATGTGATGGTCCGCCTCCATCACATCCTATTGGCTTACTCCTGTCACGTGACATATTTACACGTCATCAGTCTCAGCTAGGCTATCATAGGGAGAGGATCTCCTCTCCCTGTGATAGCTGAAGCTGCACGGAGCTGGTGCTATGCGCAATGGGACACTGCATAAAAGGACTCCTTTACACCACAATCTCTGCATCACTCTACGTTTTTGGAACTATTTATTTTATTTTTATTAGGTTGTTCATGTGCATTTGCATACGTGTTTGTAGTGTATGTGAATGCATCTGATGTAAAGGTCCAGCCAAGCCCCATGTAATTGTCAGCTCTGCCATTGAACACAATCTCCAATTCTAAAAGAATAAAAATCTCAGAAATCATAGCTGGGTTAAGAAAAAAAAAAAAAAAAAGTAGAACACACACATAACTGGCCAATCACTCCCTGCACTGCTCTGAGAGGACAGTCAGGGGGATTGTAGGGAGATCCTCTCCCTATGATAGCCTAGCTGAGACTGATGACGTGTAAATATGTCACGTGACAGGAGTAAGCCAATAGGATGTGATGGAGGCGGACCATCACATTTCATGGCAAATCACAATTCATGGCAATGCACCGGTTATCGCTGCTCAAAGACAAGGTTTCCTAGGAAGGCACTGGGGGTGAAGCCTTTCCAGGAGGTCAGGGCTACATCACCAGTGCCTCACTCACCTGGGAAGTGGAAAATTTGTAATTTTAAGTAAAAGCAAAAAGTGTTTCTTAACCCCCCTGGCGGTATTCCTGAGTCTGGCTCGGGATTACATTTTTGTGCTGGGATCGGTAACCCCGAGCCAGACTCGGGCTCGCCTCGTAGCATCCATAGGCAGGGTTTACTTACCTTGTCCCTGGATCTCCGATGTGTGAACCAACGGGTCCTCGCTCGATTCATACAGTGTCCCCGTGTGCCGCCGATCTCCGTTCCCTGCGACGTTTTGACGCACGGGGGCGGAGAACGGCGCCAAATTAAAAAGGGTAAACAAACGCATTACATACAGTATACTGTAATTTTATAGATTACAGTACTGTATGTAAAAAATACACACCCCCTTGTCCCTAGTGGTCTTCACTGTGTCCTACATGTACTTTTATATAATAAAAAATGTTCTTTATGCCTGCAAACTGGAGATTGTCCATAGCAACCAAAAGTGTCCCTTTATGTCAAAAGTGATTTTAGAGCAGCTAGAAAACAGCGATAATAAATTATAATCACTTGCAGAATTGAGCGATAGCGATTTGTGGGGAAATTTGTCATAAAAAAATAAAAATAATGACAGCAACAATTCTGCAACTGAGCAAATTTCAGTGATTTTGAGTTGATTACATTATTGAATCATTTTTATTATAATTATATTATTTGTTATAATTATTTATTATAGTGCTGTGACTGAATAAACTTTTTGTGTTCGATTAATAGTTTTTTTTATCGATTAATCGACTAATTTCGATTAATTAACGCACATACAGATACAACTACTTTTAGCTGATCTCCTTGCATTGCAACTCTGCATTAGCCACTGGTAAATGTGGTGGGGGCAGAATGGGGGCAGATGTGTATATTCTTGCAATATGGGGGCAGATGTGTATATTCTTGCAATATGGGGGCAGATGTGTATATTACAGCATCTACCCGCATGATTTAATATACACATCTGCCCCCATGCTGTAATATACACATCTGCTCCCATGCTGTAATATACACATTTGCCCCCATGCTTAGAGCTGGTGGTCGGATTTCAAGTGATAACAACTGATGTGGCTAATGAGCCCTCCGGCCTTTTTCACAAGCAGTGGGAGTGGACACCCCCCCCCCCCTGGAGCCTTCCGTCGCTCCCACCCGGTGACCCTTGTGACCAGCCAGTATGTCTGTCGTCTGGCCGGAGACCCGAACAAGGCCAGAATCGGCTTAGATCGGGTCTCCAATGTAGTAATCCAGAAGCGACGTCACAACATCACTTCCCGTTTACTCGGCGGCCAACAGGGCCGATTTTGAAATATCAAAGGTATTCAAAAATTACGATATTGATGATACTTTTGTAGCGCTACCCTATTCAGGAGCCGCTGGTTAGATTGGGATCGGCGGATTAAGTTACCTCTGTGTGGTGTCTAGGGGTGGATGTAGTGAGCAGAGCAATAACGAATGTCCAACCTGTAGCTGAAGTTTTCTGAATGCTTTATTTTCCTAGTCCAACAGGACTAAAACATCAACTTGAGGTAGATAGGAAAAGGTTGATGAAAGTAGAGTAACTTCGCAAAGTCAGGCTTGGATAAAGAAAGCAGTCCTGCCTTCTGTAATTGAATCAATCACGTCGCCACTCCAGCCGGAGTGGGTGCAGTGCACCTGGACAGGCCTCTCACACAGGCCTGGCAGCCAGAGTGTCACTGAGAAAGCTGAGAAGGAACAAGTCGCTGCCACCGACTTGGCTCTAGAGATCAGTAGAGGCCTCTGCCACAGGTCCGGTAGCTAAGAGCAATAGAGCATATCCTCTCAATCCCGTCCTCTTGAGATGCGGAACCCCAGTTAGTCACTGAGGTCAGTAAGTCACTGAGGTCCCTCAGTCATTTCAGTGTCTCTGACCATGAGAGCCCAGAGTCGGGAACTCCGCATAGCACAGGCCCCGGCCAGGTAGGCCATAGTGGTGGGGGCCGTGATGTACGCACACCCTGAAGGTGGGTGCTGCACCTATAACCAAGAACCCACGAAGACCCCAGAAAATGGCGTCTGCCACAGATATACCCTCCCCTAGCATGCCCCACGAGGGAAGCACTCCTCCAATTGGCTGCTGGGGAAAAGCGGCTCTGCCTGAATCCCTCTGGCGCCACCTGCCGCCCAGAGATGGGACCACATCTTTGGAGCGCAGAATGACCCACAGGATAATTCAGGGTTGACAGCTGCGGAATTTGAGCAAATCAACCTAAGTGAGAGCAAGTAAGTCTCTCACCCTACTAACTTTAGCCTAGCGCCCTTTCTGAAAGTAAGGGGGCGCTACACTTTTAAGTGCAGAGGAGTTGTTTGGTGTCTTTTAGACCACAGATTTCTCCATAAAGCATACCTGCCGCTGCCTATTACTGTCATAAGGGATGTTTACATTCCTTGTGACAGCAATAAAAGTGATCAGATTTTTTTTTTAAAGGAACAGTGTAAAAAGATTTTTTTTTTAAAGTGCCCCCATTCCCACGTGCTCGCACACCAAATAAAATGCATACATAAATTATGCCCGCAAATGTAAACAGTGTTCAAATCACACAATCACATATTTCTAACTGGTAACTGTTAAAAAATTTTAAACATTGCCTATGGAAATTTTTGAGTACCATAGTTTGTCGTCATTCCATGGGTGCGTGCAATTTTAAAGCGTAACATGTTAGATATCTATTTACTTGGCGTAACATCATCTTTCACCTGTGGCGGCTGATATTTGGGGGGGCCACAAACAAGAAACTGATCAGTTGGCCCCGCACTTACAACGCAACCCCCTGGCCGGTGGGCCCCACACTTAGGCCTCATACACACGATCAAACCGTTTCAGCAGACAGATTCAATCGTGTGTACGGGCAAACAGACGGATTTGGCCAACCGACAGATTTCAAAGCATGCTTTGAAATCTGTCGGCTGGGAACCCGTCCGCCCGACATGTCTGCTGGTTAGTATGCTAACCAGCAGACATGTCTTCTCGCATACGCGCCGAATGATTTTGACGAATGCGCGGAAGTGTCACCGCGCTGTCTGCTGGCGGGGATTTTGGTTTGCTCATGTGTACACGCAAGCAAACCAAAATGCCAGCAGACAGATCTGTTCAAATCGGTGGGTCCGACCGATTTGAACAGATAGATTGACTCGTGTGTACGAGGCCTTAGCCCATCATCTAGGTCATCATCTAGGTCACGGCAGCTTCGGCTCCTTCCTGCGTCTTCTCCTCCTCTGTGTATTGGGCTTCACGGTGGCTTCCTCCTCACCAAAGGAGGAAGGTGCCAATCACACAAGCAGGAAATTACGTTTCTTGGGGTGTTCTGTATACCAATGTTGTACAGAATGCCTCTAGATTAAGGTGACCAGATTTTTTAAATGAAATCCGGGGATTTTTTTTTTAACTGCTTGCCAACCAGCGCATTACTATACGAGATTAAACAAAAAGATACTTCTTAGAATGTTTTAGGATATGACTACCAAATGTTAAGAAGATATGATAGAGGAAAAACCTTGGAGGGATGGATGAGGCAGCAGCACATGCTGCATAAACGCTGGCTATTTGTCTATTGTGACCGGAAGTCAGGTAAATCTGTGGGTGTTGTCACAGACGGGAGATACATTTCTGCCTTGTTTAGACAATACACCAATTACTACCAGGTGTCGGCTACAGAGGTAGCCAGAAAGGTTTAGGGCATGGAAAACTTCAGCTGTTCAGTATGAGGCAATTAAGGCCTCTATAAATCATCCAGAGGATGACCACTGATTGCTGCATCCTGAGGCTTTTTGAGTTAACCCCTTCCATACAGGGCATTTTCACCCCCTTCCTGCCCAGACCAATTTTTAGTTTTCAGCGCTGTTGCACTTTGAATGACAATTGCGCGGTCAGGCAACACTGTACCCAAATAAATCGTTATGTTTTTTTCCCCACACAAATAGAGATTTCTTTTAGTGGTATTTGATCATCTCTGCGGTTTTTATTTTTTGCGCTATAAACAAAAGAAGAGCGACAATTAAAAAAAAAACACAATATTTTTTTCTTTTTATTTAATACATATCACAATATTTTTTTTTTTTTTAAATGTTTTCCCCTCAGTTTAGACCGATACGTATTCTTCTACGTATTTTTGGTAAAAAAACGCAATAATCGTATATTGATTGGTTTGCACAAAAGTTATAGCATCTACAAAATAGGTGATAGATTTATGGTATTTTTATTTTATTTTTTTTACTAGTAATGGCGGCGATCTGCGTTTTTATTTTTTGTGACCGTAACATTGCGGTGAACATATCGGACACTTTTGACACGTTTTTGGGACCATTCACATTTACACAGCGATTATTGCTATAAAACTGCACTGATTACTGTGTAAATGTGACTGGCAGGGAAGGGGTTAACACTAGGGGGCGCTGAAGGGGTTAAAATGTGTCCTAAAGTATGTTCTAACTGTAGGGGAGGGGGACTCACAGGGGGAGGAGATCGATGTGTGTTCCTCTGTACTGGGAACACACATCGATCTCCTCACTGCTGACAGGAGGTGGATCTGTGTGTTTACACACACAGATCCACACTCCTGACGTGATTGGCGGAAATCGCGGGTGCCCGGCGGCAAACGCAGCCGTCGGGCACGCGCGCGGGATCGCGAGTGGTGCCGCGGGCGCGCGCGCGCGCCCTAGAACGCCGTGGAGACAGGACGTTGTGCAACGTCTAGTCTCATCGGCGAGGGGATGACCATAGCGTCATTTCCCTATGGCCTGGAATTGAAGTGGTTAAGGAGAGAAGCGAGAAAGACTTCTCAAGAGGTGAGGTGGTTGTTGATTTTTCTGTGTGATAAAAATTAAAAAGACTATTGTTTCTCTGCTGTATGACCAGCAGTGTCTGCCCAGCAGTAGGCTGTGCCAGACTCCATAGATAGGTTCCTGTGTGGTGAAAGTAGACGCCCCAAGTGGCCAGGGTTTATTTTATGTTTTGTTTTGTTTATGCTGTTTGGATGCTTGCACTTGTTTCTAGCAATATGGAAGAATAAACCAAACTCTTTGTTTTCAACCATCTTCGGCTGCCTCTCTGTATAGTTCAGTGTGTAGTGAACCCATCCAGAGGGTCACACCCCCCCGCTATCAAGCTAACCCCTTACACAATGCACGGGCTGTCTGACAGAGGGGCTCCGCATATCGGACCCGCAATCCCCGACATCAGAGCTTGATTTTGACAGCTCCACTCACTCTTATGCCGCGTACACAGGATCTGAATTTCCGACAACAAAACCTCAGATTTTTTCCAACCATCAAGAATGCGGTGACGTACGACAAGCCAAGAAAAATTAAGTTCAATAGGCAGTGTGGCTCTTCTGCTTGATTCCGAGCATGCGTGGATTTTTGTGCGTCGGAATTGCATACACACGATCGGAATATCCGACCAAAATCTCACATCGAACATTTGGTGTCAGAAATTCCAAATATGTGTATGCGGCATCAGTGTCACTGTGGCAGTATGTTCCCGGCTTGCTTACCAATTCCTGGCTGTGCTGGATGGATATTGACATTGCCGTATGTCTTGCTAGGGCTAGGCCATCACTAATAATTATGGGCACCCCCCTAAATCCGGGGACAGATTCAGGGACAGAAATGGTCTGGGGACAATGTCCTCAATCTGGGGACTGTCCCTGGAAACCAGAGACGTCTGGTCACCCTACTTTAGATTGCCATATTGTAGTGAGTGACTGGGAGCTTAGTGAGTGAAGATCTACAGTGGGATACTGTGAGGTAAGTAAAAGACTGTTCTGTGTTGCCAAGAGTTAAGCACATCTACCGTTAGTGACTCTTCCAAGATTAGTTGCCATAGGAAACAGCGATCCTACCAGCGATACAGAAGTGTCATCCATTTGGAGGCCTTACACTGCATAGCTGTCTACCTATAGAAGTCTTGGAAGCTGCCAATTACCACTGCATCTTCTCAAGGGTGTCCTGGCCCTAACCCTCTCTCCCCCAGTTCTGTTAAGAGACAATAAGGGCTAGATCCACAGACACCAGCTGCCCGCGCGGCGTGTCCCATATACGTCACATATAAGTCACAGCGGTGTATTGCTAATCCTCAATGAAATGTCGCTGTAACTTACGGCGGCGTAGCGTAAATGGGCCGGCGTTCGCGGGTGTAATTTAAATTTACTAGGGGGGGCCTGTTTTATTATAATTATGAATGACCCGACGCAAACAACGATTTTTTTACACTGCGCATGCGCCGGTCGTGGATGTACCCTAGTGCGCATGCATGAAATCACGTCGCAAATAGTCAATAAAAAAACGACGTGTACGTAATATACTCAATTCCCTATTCGCGAATGGGTTACGCAAACGACGTGAACGACGGAAAAATCGACGCTGGCTCGACGTCCATACTTAACATTGGCTGCGCCACCATATAGCAGGGGTAACATTACGCTGTACATACGCTTACGCAAACGACGTAAACACACTGCGCCGGGCGAATGTACGTTGTGGATCGCCGTATCTACCTCATTTGCATATTTTACATGGACGCGCCCCTAGCATCCAGCGTAAATATGTATCTAAGATACGACGGTGTAAGAAACTTACGCCAGTCGTATCTTAGCGTAAGGCTGGCGTATCTTGTTTTCTGGATAGAAAACAAAGACACGCCGGCGAGAAATTCGAATTACGCCGGTGTATCTGTAGATACACCGGCGTAATTCTCTGTGGATCTGACCCTAAGTCTCTTGTTCACACCATTTCTTCTTACATCACACTATGCCTGGTAACTCAAGGAAGGATGTCATCTATTCCTAACCCTTGAGGTCATCATTAGGCCTCTGGGGCCCCCGGGACCTTGCTACATCATGGAATGTGTAGACCCATTGGAAAGATCTATGATTACAGCAATTATTCGTAAATATCACCTAAGTATTTATGGTTTTTAAGAGACTCATCTTACTAGAGAAACTGTGTCCTGTATACAGTACAATATAATTGGGTGGGCTGATCCTATCACTCCACTCACTCCTCATTTTCTAGAGGGGTGCTTGTACTGATACATCGTTCTCTGGTATTTTGGGAAATAGATGTACTGGTGGATAATGAAGGGAAATATATATTTTTGCATTGTCAATTGTATACGATCCAAAGTGTTATAGCCAGAGCCGATCCGTCCTATGACACGAGTGGAAGGCGGGGCCCTAAGTAATTTTCGGGGGCCCTACGCAGCTTGCGTAGTGAGCGTATAGGGAGGATCGGCTCTGGTTATAGCTGTGGTTTATACTTTCAGTCACTGACAGGAAAATTGCAATGCGGAAGCTGAATGGGGCCGGAACATACACTATATTGCCAAAGTATTGTGATGCCTGCCTTTACATGCACATAAACTTTAATGGCATTCCAGTCTTAGTCCGTAGGGTTCATTATTGAGTTGGGCCACCCTTTGCAGCTATAAGGCCGCGTACACACGACCGAGAAACTCGTCGGGCGAAACACAGTTTTCCCCGTCGAGTTCCTTGTTCAGCAGTCAAAAAACTTGTCGAGCCAAAATTTCCCATTGCCCATTGAGGAAATAGAGAACATGCTCTCTTTTTGGCTCGACGAGTTCCTCGACGGGTTTCTCGGCGAAAAGTGTACACACGACCGGTTTCCTCGGCAGAATACGTCTCCCATCGTGTTTCTTGCTGAATTCTGCCGAGGAAACCGGTCGTGTGTACGCGGCCTAAGGGAATGTTTAACCACTAGCTGACAACCCGGCGCAGTTATACTGTGGCAGGTTGGCATGGCTGCACAAATCTCTGTAGCTGTTCGTCGCTTCTTTAAGACATCATAGCAGGCGCCGCCGGAGGAGCACGCACACGTCCGCCACATGTCTCCGGAACCGGTGCTTGTGCCCGGTGGACACGAAGTCCACTATGCACCCACGTAAAAAAAAAGATTATAATAAAATTACATAAATCTATCCCCTATTTTGTAGAAGCTATTAACTTTTGCGCAAACCAATCAATGTATGCTTATTGCGATTTTTTTACCAAAAATAAGTGGAAGAATATATATTGGCCTAAACTGATGACATTTTTTTTTCTTTTTTTCTTGGATATTATAGCAAAAAGTACAAAATATATATATATTTTTTAAATTGACTATAAAATAGAAATCGCAGAGATGATCAAGTACCACCAAAAGAAAACTCTATTTAAGGGGAAAAAAGGGCATACATTTTGCTTGGGTATAACTTTGCTAGATTGCGCAATTGCCAGTAAAAAGGGACGCAGTGCCGTATCGCAAAAAATGGCCTGATTAGGAAGGGGGCAAATCCTTCCAGTGCTGAAGTGGTTAAACATTCTTACAGAAGCTCATCATGTTGGACAAGAAGGCCTAGCTCACAGTCTCCGCTCTAATTTAGCCCAAAGGCGTTCTGTCGGGTTGAGGTCAGGATTCTGTGCAGGCCAGTCAAGTTTTTCCACCCCAAACTCGCTCATCCATGTCTTTATAAACCTTGTTTTATGCACTGGAGTGCAGTCATGTTGGAACATGAAGGGGCCATCCCCAAATTTTCCCACAAAGTTGAGAGCATTAAATTGTCCAAAATGTCTTGGTATACTCTGTCATTTTACGTGGCCTACCACTTTGTGGCCGAGTTGCTGTTATCCCCAGTTGCTTCCACTTTGTTATATTATCACTGAAGCCCCGTACACACGGCCGAGGTTCTCGGCAGAAACCAACGAGAACCTCGCTGGGAGCCGCATTCTGCCGAGAACCTCGGGCGTGTGTACACTCTCGGCGAGCCCCGCCCATCGGGAAACCCGTCGAGCAAATAGAGAACAGGTTCTCTATTTGCTCGACGGCCCGTCGGGATGAATGGCTGGTTGCCTTTCCCGACGGGCGGGTCGCCGATTCTGACGGCCGGCAGAGAACCTCGACGGGCGGAACGATGTGTTTCGCCCGTCGAGATTCTCTGCCGTGTGTACGCGGCATAACAATTGGCCGTGGAATATTAAGTAGCAAAGAAATATCACAGATGGATTTATTTCACAGGTGGCAATCTATCACGGTACCACGCTTGAATTCACTGAGATCTTGAATGTGACCCATTCTTTCACAAATGTTTGTAGAAGCAGTCTGCATGCCTAGGTGCTTGATTTTATACATCTGTGGCCATGGAGGTGATTGGAACACCTGAATCCAATTATTTGGAGGGGTGTCCCGATACTTTTGGCAATATAGTGTTTAGCATACGAGCGTTTAAAAAAATATCTTTACTCGTGTTTACACATGTACCTGTAGTACAGCCATTCATGTCTATGGGTGGCTATATGCAGAATCAGGAAATGCTGGGGTTTACATTGCAATGGTTCAGAGACCCTTGTGCCTTAAACTTTAAAAAGTGAAACCCTGTGAATCAGGTTAAAAGTATTGTCCATGTCAATCATTTAACAAGAAGATCATAAAAAATAAAAAAAACTTATCTTGAATTATGACAATGTGTACATGTTTATTAATAATGTGGACACATGTCCAGCAAAAAAATAAGCTATGTGCATAGAACTTCAATGTTATACTCTTAAAGGGGTTGTAAAGGAATTTTTTTTTTTCATAATAGGCATCCTTTACCTGCAGACATTTCTCTTTTCACTTCCTCATTGTTCATTTTTGCTTAGAAATTGCTCTATTTCTTCTCTGTTCTGTTCACTTCCTGCTGATTGTTACTCACCACCGTGGAGGGAGGCTTCACTGCGGTGGTCAGTGACCTCCTGGGAACTACATCTGTGCAGCAGGACACTCTCTACGTGTTAGAGATTTCAAGGAGGTGTGAATTACTGGGTGTGCCGAAATTCATACTGGGAAATGTAGTTCTTACATGAACGAGCACCGCAAACCAGGAAATGAATGAGAGAACAGAAACTAGAATGCTGGAGGTGATATAGATGAAGGAATTTAACAGGTATTTACTCGGTTTTTAACAGAATCATTACACTATTCTGTCTGTCTACCTTGCAGACATTAATTTTAGGCAAAAAAAATGTTTCCTTTACAACTCCTTTAACCACTTAAGGTCCGCCTCCTGCACATTTACGTCGGCAGAATGGCACGGCTGGGCACAGGCACGTACCTGTACGTCCCCTTTAAGTGCCCAGCCGTGGTTGGCGCAGGCCCACGACCCGGTCAGAAGCTCCTTGACTGCGACCGCGGGACCCGTTTACCGTCAGTGTCCCGCGATCGGTCACAGGAGCTGAAGAAGGGGAGAGGTGTGTGTAAACACAACTTCCCCGTTCTTCACAGTGACAATGTCACTGATCGTCTGTTCCCTGATATAGGGAAAGGCGATCAGTGACGTCACACTTCCAGCCCCGCCCCCTACAGTTAGAAACACATATGAGGTCACACATAACCTCTTCAGTGCCACCCTAGTGGTTAACTTCTAAACTGCAATTGTCATTTTCACAGTAAACAATGCATTGTTATGGCATTTTTTGCTGTGAAAATG
This sequence comes from Rana kukunoris, assembly GCA_029574335.1. Classification (NCBI taxonomy): domain Eukaryota; kingdom Metazoa; phylum Chordata; class Amphibia; order Anura; family Ranidae; genus Rana; species Rana kukunoris. Next base: position 141,758,051 of record CM056050.1, on the reverse strand, counting down.
ACAATGGTCCCAAAAATGTGTCAAAATTGTCCGATGTGTCCGCCATAATGCCGCGATCATGAAAAAAAACGCTGATCGCCACCATTAGTAATAAACATTTTTTTTAATAAAAATCCCATAAAACTATCCCCTATTTTGTAAACGCTATAAATTTTGCGCAAATCAATCGATAAACGCTTATTGCGATTCTTTTTACCAAAATTAGGTAGAAGAATATGTATCGGCCTAAACTGAAAAATAAAAATGTTTTTTTTTTTTTTATTTCTTTTTTGGGGGTATTTATTATAGCAAAAAGTAAAAAATATTGTTTTTTTTTTTCAAAATTGTCACTCTATTTTTGTTTATAGCGCAAAAAATAAAACCAGCAGAGGTGATCAAATACCACCAAAAGAAAGCTCTATTTGTGGGGAAAAAAGGACGCCAACTTTGTTTGGAAACAACGTCGCATGAACCGAGCAATTGTCAGTTAAAGCGACAGTGCCGAATCGCAAAAAAACTGGCCAGGTCCTTTACCAGCGTAATGGTCTGGGTCTTAAGTGGTTAAGAACATGGTAAATTGGTATATCAACTTTTTTATGCATACATAGTGTACTAAGTTTATTGAATTTTGTTACTTATTTTAATACACTGTTCTTATCATCTATGCAAATATTAAAACATTCCTAAAACTGAGCATAGGTGTATTCAATTATATAATGATTTTTCTGGTACAATAAAAGTAGTCATGTTCCTGTAAATAACTGAAGTGAAAACACATAGAAAAACTGTCTACTTTCTTCTATGAAAGTGCAAGTGTCTCAAACCATGTGAAATAAAATTACGGTACCAACATAACACCCTTTACTGTGTAATGTCAAAAAATAAGTTAGAACAAAATTCTATACTGTAGCTACCTATAGTGTAGAAGCCACATACCTGGTTATACTGTTTTCCTGAGTTGGCAGGTTAACCTTGGTGTTACCCACTGCTGCATAGAACTGTGTGAAAAAGGGAAGGTGAAAACATATATCTAATGCCAAATGTGTTTGGATCGCACTTGACTTTTTATCAGAGCGTGTGCAGACTGGCATTAAAAAATATTTGATTTCAGACCTTATTTGTGTAATGCAACAGGTCGGTGAGAACATAGGAGTTTGTACAAGACTGAACATGAATTGCTTTACATTCAGAAAATATATTTAATTTCCGAAAGTGCTGTATTCCACTAAATCATTTATTCAGCCTTTGAATGAGATTTCCCACATCCCACACTTTTTATTGCAAAGACTATGACCATATACATAGGGGCGGACTGACAACTCATGGGGCACCCGGGCACTAGGAGATTATTGGGCCCCCGGGCAATAGGAGATTATGGGGCCCCCAGGCAATAGATTATGGGGCCACACAGTATACACACATACAGTATACATACACAGTATACACACACAGACATACAGTATACACAAACAGTATACATACACACAGAATACACATACACACACACTGAAAAGGTACTGGAGAGGCGGGGCAGCTATAATCTTGTGTTTTGTTTGTTTTTTAAACACAGATTTTCACATACTGTCCCTGGTTTTACTGAGGCTGGCAACCCTGGTGGGGCCCCCTAGTGGCATGGGGCCCTCGGGCAGTGGCCGAGTGCCTGAATGGTCAGTCCGCCCTGCATATACACAGGGCCAGATTCTCAGCGGCGCTACGACGGAGTATCTCAGATACCCCGTCGTATCGCCGTTTTTTTTTGCCTCGTATCTATGCGAGTGATTTCCTAGAATCACTTTGGCATAGATACGGCTGAAGATCCGACAAGTGTAATACCATTACACTTGCGGATCGTAGTTGTAATGACAACTCCGGCCACTAGGTGGCCTTTACGTTGTTTTCTCATTTGCCTATGCAAATGAGGCTACTACGCCGATTCCCGATCGCTTTTACGCCGCCCGTCGTCACGTACGTCGTTTTCGTCCGCGTAAGGTTACCCCATGCTAATATGAGGGTTAACCTTACGCAGTACCGTCAGGTGCCGTCGGATGCCATGTTAAGTATGGCGTCGGGTCAGCGTCAGCTTTTTCCGTCGCTTACGTCGTTTAACTAACTCGTTCGCGAATAGGGCATTGCGTAGTGTCGATCATGTAGTTTTGACGTCGGTTTCCACGACGCTTTCCGACGTGAGCTGGAGCATGCGTACTGGGCTTTTTCCCCGGCCGGCGCATGCGCAGTTCGTTCGACGCGGGGGCGCGCTTAATTTAAATACAAGCTGCCCCCTTTGAATTAGGCGGGCTTACGCTGGGCGATTTACTCTACGCCTCCGCAAACTATGGAGCAAGTGCATTGAGAATACGGCACTTGCTCTGTTACGTTGCGGCGGCGTAGTGTAAATAGCTTACGCTACGCCGGCGAATTTGTATGAGAATCTGGCCCACAGTATGTATATATATATATATATATATATTTACTGTATTTATTGGCGTATAACACTCACTTTTTTACCCTGAAAATAGAGGGTAAACTGTGCCTGCGTGTTATACGCAGGGGGCTGTGGAAAGTTTTTTTCCTGAAACTTCCCTCTTAAAGTTAGGGTGCGTGTTTTACGCCTGTGCGTGTTATACGCCAATTAATACAGTATGTATAATTCACTTAAAATGTATTTTGAGTCCAAAAATAGACAAAGGTTGTGTTATGTTTCAAATAGCTATCTTGTGGGCAAAGTATAGAACACCCTTTCTCAGGCTAGAACGACATGATGTTCTGGCCTGAGGAAGGGCATTCTTTACTTTGCAGGAATGCTAGCTATTTGAAACATAACATGTAACCTTTGTCTAGTTTTGGAATTAATAAATTTTAAGTGCAGCAATCCTTGTTTGAATTTTCTATATACAGTCAGGTCCATAAATATTGGGACATCGACACAACACCAACAAGATGTGCTTTAAAGGGGTTGTAAAGGTAAAAAAAAAAAAATCCCTAAATAGCTTCCTTTACCTTAGTGCAGTCCTCCTTCACTTACCTCATCCTTTGATTTAGCTTTTAAATGTCCTTATTTCTTATGAGAAAACTTCCTGTTCTTCTTTCTGTAACTACACACAGTAATGCAAGGCTTTCTCCCTGGTGTGGAACAAGCCATCATTAGGCTGAAAAAACAAACCGAAACCCATCAGAGAGATAGCAAAAACATTAGGTGTGGCCAAATCAACTGTTTGGAACATCCTTAAAGAGAAAGAACGCACCAGTGAGCTCAGCAACACCAAAAGACCCGGAAGACCAAGAAAAACAACTGTGGTGGATGATCGAAGAATTCTTTCCCTGAGAAGAAAACACCCTTCAGAACAGTTGGCCAGATCAATAACTCTCTCTAATGCCGCGTACACAACGACGTTTTTTAAAACGTCATTTAAATTGATCGTGTGTGGGCAAAACGTCGTTTTTTGTCTTAAAAAAACGACCAAAAAAAAAATGCTTGAATTTTTTGTGTCGTTTTTCAAAACGTCGTTTTTTGTTTCACAAAAAGTCACCGTGTGTAGCAAAAACGTCGTTCAAAACGACGTTTTTCAACCCGCGCATGCCCAGAAGCTAGTTATGAAGCGAGCTTCAATGGAAAAGAGTGGTGAACGTAACCTCGCTTTTTGTGAAAAAACAATGGTGTGTATGCAAAATTGTCTTTGAAAAGTGACGTTTCAAAAACGTCGTTTTTTACTCCACAGAAAACATCGTTTTTTTTCATCGCAAAAAACGACCGTGTGTACGCGGCATTAGAGGTAGGTGTATGTGTGTCAAAGTCAATAATCAAGAGAAGACTTCACCAGCATGAATAAAGAGGGTTCATCACAAGATGTAAACCATTGGTGAGCCTCAAAAACAGGAAGGCCAGATTAGAGTTTGCCAAACAACATCTAAAAAAGCCTTCACAGTTCTGGAACAACATCCTATGGACAGATGAGACCAAGATCAACTTGTACCAGAGTGATGGGAAGAGAAAAGTATGGAGAAGGAAAGGAACTGCTCATGATCCAAAGCATACCACCTCATCTGTGAAGCATGGTGGTGGTAGTGTCATGGAGTGGGCATGTATGGCTGCCAATGGAACTGGTTCTCTTGTATCTATTGATGATGTGACTGCTGACAAAAGCAGTAGAATGAATTCTGAAGTGTTTCGGGCAATATTATCTGCTCATATTCAGCCAAATGCTTCAGAACTCATTGGACGATGCTTCACAGTGCAGATGAACAATGACCCGAAGCAACTAAAGATTTTTTTAAAGGAAAGAAGTGGAATGTTATGAAATGGCCAAGTCAATCACCTGACCTGAATCCGATTGAGCATGCATTTCACTTGCTGAAGACAAAACTGAAGGGAAAATGCCCCAAGAACAAGCAGGAATTGAAGACAGTTGCCTGGCAGAGCGTCACCAGGGATGAAATCCAGCATTTGGTGATGTCTATGCGTTCCAGACTTCAGGCTGTAACTGACTGCAAAGGATTTGCAACCAAGTATTAAAAAGTGAAAGTTTGATTTATGATTGTTAATATGTCCCATTACTTTTGGTCCCTTAACTGCTTGAGCCCCGCCCGCCGTCATTTTAGTGCGGGACGGTGGCTCTCCTGGGCAAGAGCCCATAGCTATACGTTCGCATTATAGCGGCCACTAGGGGGCGCGTGCGCACTGCCGGCGGCGTGCGCGCGTCCTCGCTCGCCCCTGAGTCCCGCGCGCGTGCCCAGCGGGTACGATCGCTGCCGGGCACACGTGATCGCTCGTTACAGAGCGGGGACCAGGAGCTATGTGTGTAAACACATAGCTCCCGGTCCTGTCATACAATGTATGAACAGAAGATCAGTGATTTCCCCTAGTGATTTCCCCTAGTGAGGCCACCCCCCCCCCATACAGTTAGAACACACCCAGGAACACACTTAACCCCTTCCCCGCCCCCTAGTGTTAACCCCTTCACTGCCAATGGCATTTTTATACTGTAGTAATCCAATGCATTTTTATAGCATTGATCGCTAAAAAAATGCCAATGGTCCCAAAAATGTGTCAAAAGTGTCCGAAGTGCCCGTCATAATGTCACAGTACTGAAAAAAAATGCTGATCGCCGCCATTACTAGTAAAAAAAAAATATTAATAAAAATGCCATAAAACTACCCCCTATTTTGTAAACGCTATAACTTTTGCGCAAACCAATCAATAAACGCTTATTATGATGTTTGTTTATGAAAAATATGTAGAAGAATACGTATCGGCCTAAACTGAGGAAAAAAAATGTTTTTTTTTTATATATTTTTGGGGGATATTTATTATAGTAAAAAATATTGCATTTTTTTTCAAAATTATTGCTCTATTTTTGTTTATAGCGCAAAAAATAAAAACCGCAGAGATGATCAAATACCACTAAAAGAAAGCTCTATTTGTGGAAAAAAAAGGATGCCAATTTTGTTTGGGAGCCACGTCGCACGACCGCACAATTGTCAGTTAAAGCGACGCAGTGCCGAATCACAAAAAGTGCTCTGGTCATTGGACAGCAATATGGTCCGGGGTTAAAGTGGTTAAAAGGTGGGAGGCACATATATAAACTGTAATTCCTACACCGTTCACCTGATTTGGATGTAAATACCCTCAAATAGAAGCTGAAAGTCTGCAGTTAAAGCACATCTTGTTTGTTTCATTTCAAATCCATTGTGGTGATGTATAGAGCCAAAAATATTAGCATTGTGTCAGTGTCCCAATATTTATGGACCTGACTGTAGTTCCTGCTGGATTTTTCTTCTAATCCCCTTGTGGAGGCTTCCATTTGTGGATGGACATTTTATGGTTACACAATGTTATCACATTGCTATAATCTTTTTATATGGACTATAAACTGAAGGACCTATGAATAAATGGTTCTGGAACAAATCATCTGGGTTTTGAAGGCACACAGCTAGAGGACGGCAGTAACGTGAGCCCAGAAAGAGGGGTTGCCCAAGAAGGGCAGCAATCTGGCAGTGATGTCCCCCCAGCTGCAGCATACTGCCAGGTTTTCTACAGTGATGAGGAGGGAGGGGGTGATGCTGTCTCTCCGCGTTATTCCAAAAGTTCTTCCAAAAAAGTACCAGTTCAAAATTACAAACAGATTCTACTTAACAACAAACCTACAGTCCCTGTCTTGTTTGCACCGCCTGTATACTGCTGTTCAAAGTATATAGGACCAAAGGGGCTGGTAATGACTTGGGGGGAGGGGGGGAAACCCATGCTATTTTTCGCAATGATTTTCATCCATATTGCAGGGACCAGACATTACATTAAAGCTGCAAGGAGTTTTAAATTACTTTTTTCTTATAGTAATGTCATTTTGTGCAGGGACAGTTATAAACATGTGACACTTCACAGGCATACTATAGGCACCCAGCAGGTACGATATTTAAAGGAATTTTTCATTTTTTTTCCACTTTAAGCATCATTAAAATCACTGCTCCCAAAAAAACTTCAGTTTTAAAACTTTTTTTGCATTGATACATATTCCCTGGGGCAAGACCTGGGTCCCAAAACCCGTTTTAGGACAATAATTTGCATATTAGCCTTTTAAATGAGCACTTTTGATTTCGAACGTTTGAGTCCCTTAGACTTCAATGGGGTTCTAAAGTTTGCGTGAACGTTTGGTCCGCTCGAAAGGTTCTGGTGCGAACCGAACGGGGGTCTTTGGCTCATCCCTACTCTGGACTCCCACCTGCTTCATACAGCCACCCATGTCAATTAGAAAATGTGGTTGTTTATAGGATATAATGACCCCCTGGCACATAACCGCAGTCATTACATATACACACCATTTTGAAAGACCCCAGAGGCTGCAGCACTTAAGCAAGAGGCACCACTAACCAAACACTGTCATGAAGACCAAGGAACTCTCCAAACAAGTAAGGGACAATGTTGTTGAGAAGTTCAAGCAGGGCCCTCTTTAATATTGATTGAACCCTGGGCAAACATTTTCCTGGGCCCCCCCTCCATGCAATTTCACTCTCCACCTGCTCTGAGACATAATTGATTATATATTCTGGATGATGGCACATTGATTTATTATTTATCAGTCTTAATTGAGGCTATACTCTCCCTTTTTGTCTGCTCTGAGACATACAATAAATATCAGCTAGACTCAAAATCTGTTTACTGAATCAGATCAGACATCGATTACGATTAGTTGTATCATTACCGCTCACTGACTGGTTGTTAGAGGTTACAGCACACATTACGGTTCACTGGTTAGGTGCTAGAGGTTACAGCACATGATTTTTGCTTGTTGATTGTTGCTAACGATTACTGTACCTCAATACTGCTCATTAGGGATGAGCCGAACACCCCCGTTTTCGGTTCGCACCAGAACGTTCGAACAGACCGCGGGGTTGCACGAACTTTTCGAACCCCGTTGAAGTCTATGGGACCCGAATGTTCGAATTCAAAAACGATCATTTTAAAGACCAAAATTCAATTTAATGTTGGAAAACGTCGTTCAGAACCCGGGTCTTGCCTCAGGGAACATGTATCAATGGAAAAAAAAGTTATAAAAACGGCCGTTTTTTCCGGAGCAGCCATTTTTTTTTTTTTTTAAAGTGTATTTTTGTGCGTGAACTCGAGAGAGAGGAGCCGGACTGCAGGAGTTGGGAGTAGGCAGACCCTCCCCCCGGAGGCAATCGCCATCCTTCTCCATGCCCCTGGTGGCAATGGCGGGTGTGAAGGGGGGCCTCCCACTCACCCCGCCCTACCTGCTCCTCTTGGGAGCCCAACAGGACCCCAATGGGGCAGAGGGACTCCCCCTATGAGGGAGTGAGGGGGCCTAGACCACCCAGCCAGCCCCGTAGGTCCTTCGCCTCTCTTTATTTTAGGAGACCGCATGGCCAAAGTGCGTGTGTTTTAAACCAATTTCGTGTGCGTGCAAGTGTGGTGGTTTTTGTGTGTGGGGGGGGGGGGGGTGGGCGTACTAAGCACAGGCGTAGCACACCCACCGGGAGCCGGGCTGAGACCACCAAACTCAATTCACATGTAGCTGAGACCGGGATCCGAACCCTTGGCTGCAGAGGTGAATGGCTTGTCAGCGCAGTGCCAATCACGTTGAGCCACCACAGCTCCACAGGGAGCAGCCATTTTAATGATGCTTAAAGTGAAAAAAAAATAAAATAAAATTCCTTTAAATATCACACCTGCTGGGTGTCTATAGTAGTGGCACGTGCTTAGAAATGTCCCTGCACAACATGAGAGGACTATAAAAAAAAAGTAAATAATACTGCTTGCGCACGTGCTGTGTGGCAACAATATGTTGAATATTTTAGCGGTGGTGGGGGGCCATTATTGTTTTGTGAAAGAAATTTTTTAGAGAAAAGGACACCCCTCAAACATACTGTAATTGGAGCGCAACAAGGAGCCACGTGCAAAGTATTGCATCAAAAATTGTTTTCTTGATCGTACATCACGGGACACAGAGCGCATAGTCATTACATATGGGTTATATGGGTACCTTCAGGTGTGGACACTGGTGTAATCAACTTCACAGGAAGTTCCTCCCTATATAACCCCCTCCCACTGAGAGTGCTTTAGTTTTTTCGCCAGTGTCTTAGGTGTTGGTCACGTCTAGCTGTCCCTCGGAGGTCTCGGGACCCAGGATAGCTAGCCGGATCCGTCCGAAGTGCTTCAGAGCCAAGATGTACGGTACCCGGGCCCTGCTGGAGTGGGGTTTTGCCTATAATGCCTCTCCTTGGAGGGCTGGATTCTGGGCTCCAGTGCCTTAGTCTCTTCCAAGAACTAAACGCTACTGATGCCAGGATGCTATATAGGTCCAGGGGTGTGGGTTCCTTAACACAGGACCCCGGTCCCTGAAGGTCCAAGACAATACCCACGGAGATGGGGGAAGGTTGGGCCTCTTGCATTTTGCAATACCCTGCGGCGTGGAGCAGGTAAGAGGGAACCTGCGGGACTTGGTTCGACAGTAGGTATCCCCCTGGGGGTTCTGGGTTGGCTAACAGTATGCTGGTGCATCAGACACTATCTCCACTATGTCTGTTGAGGCAGGATGGGATTCTAATGTTTACCCAGATAACATGTAGATATATGTATACTTGTGTAAGTTATATATTTGCTACTCACCCCAGGTCTGCCTGTTAACACTGATACTGCAACCCCACATGTTTTAAAGAGGAAATTGCTGGTAAAAACTCCTGTTTCTTAGGAAGCCCAAGGGGACAGCTTCCTCGCTGTGTGTGCACTACAATAAGATTAGTGCTTACCTGGTGTCTGTTGGTGCTGCATAACGCTGGTCCATGTTGTTCCTCTGCTCTGCTTCCTCCATGTGGTTTCAGCGTGGTGCGCGCGATTGTGCGCGCGTGTGTGCGCGCGATTGTGCGCGCGTGTGTGCGCGCGCATACGCGCGCGCGTGCACGCCGCCTTTTATAGCGTCGGCGTGCGTCGGGGGGGGCGGGCCAGCAGCGTCAGGGTCTGTATAAAGGGAAAACTTCTCTCTGGCTGGTCTTTCCTCCTGGAGGCAGAGGAAGAAAGGATACAGAGCGTGCAGCTGGGTCTTTTTGGCCACACAGGGACACCTAGTGGCGGTTTTGTGGATCTTCAGGTCTAGGACTTAGGTCCACTATTGACCAGAAAAAAAAAAAAAAAAAAAAAGTTTTTTTGCTTAAAGGGACTCAGCCTTAGATCCAGCAGTATCTGAGTCTACCTTGGACTCCGGCTAACGGGCATTGGTGTGTCAATACTCACAGGTTTCCTCAGTATTGCCACCTCCCAGGCGGGTAAAAAAAAAATAAAAAAAAATTTTTTTTGAAAAAAAAAAAAAAAAAGAAAAAGAGAGAAATTAGTTCTTTTTCATTTTCCTCATACCTGCCCTCATATTGGTTACTCCTAGCTGCAACAGTCAGGTGTTGGTTATAGGGGTGACCCAAGGTTGTACAATGGCTCCAAAGGGATCTGGACCAGCCAAGGCTGCTAAAGGTGCCAAAAAGCAAAAGGGGTCTCCATCGGGGTCAGAGGATTTGGGCCAGGCTTCTACGGCCCCACCCTCGCCAGTCAGGACACCGAGTGGCATAGTACAAGAGCCATTGGGGTGCTGGGGGCAGAGGCGGCCCCCGATCCACCCATTCCCGTTTACGTGACGGAAGAAATGCTAGCAGCCACCATGTGTGGGCTAGAGAAAAGGTTAACTGCGTTGCTTTCCCGTCCTTGCCCAAGTAGCAAGCGGGCTAGATCCCCCTTACCCAGTGTGGGGTTTTCAGATGCGGAGGTCTCCTCTTCAGAGGAACGGGACCCACAAGGGGATCAGGCAGACCCAAGTCCCGACGGTTCAGACAGGGAAAATTCCACTATAGATGAATATTTTTCGGCCTCTCAAGCGGAGGGCCTGTGGATCCAGTCTTTGACAGATATGGTTCGCACTGCCTTTAAACTTCCAGTGCCAGAACTAGTAGCCCCGGAGGTATCCTCATTGGGTTCTTTAAAGGCTCCATTAACTTGTGCATCTTTTCCAATGCACCCCCTTCTGCGGAACGTGATTTACCAGGATTGGGCTCGACCTGATAGAATCTTTGTCCCTCCTAAAAGATTCTCTATTCTCTACCCTATGGAAGAGGAATATGTAAAGAAATGGGCTCTCCCTACAGTGGACGCAGCCATTTCCTGCGTGAATAAATCCCTGACTTGTCCGGTTGAAAATGTCCATATGTTCAAGGATCCGGTCGACAAGAAATTCGAGACCCTACTGAAAGCAGCTTTCACCTCAGTAGGTGCCATGGTTCAGCCAGCAGTAGCAGCCATTGGTGTTTGTCAGGCCTTGAAGGATCAGGCAAAACATATATTAAAGGACATGCCGGCTCAGCATACTCATGAATTAGCAGAATTCCCTAGGGCTCTCTGCTTTGCAATAGATGCTATTAAGGACTCCATCCAACAGGCATCCCGTTCATCTCTACTGATGGTTCACATGCGTCGTCTTTTGTGGCTAAAGAACTGGTCAGCAGAGGCACCCTGCAAAAAGCTTTTAGCAGGGTTTCCCTTTCATGGGGGAAGACTATTCGGGGAAGACCTAGATAAATATATCCACACCATATCAAGTGGAAAAAGTACTTCCTTACCGGTCAAGAAAAGACCGCGTGGGCCCACGTTTAAACGACAGGCCATTGTAGGCTCGGCCCCTTCGACTTCTCGTCAGTATCGACGGCCTCCCGGGCGTTCAGCAGTTAATAGCCGCCCACAGGGACAAGCCGCGGCAAACAAGAGACCCTGGTCTCGCAAGCCGGCTAAACCAGTCATCAAGTCAGATTCATGAAGGGGCGCCCCCACTCTCTTGGGTGGGGGGGAGGCTTCAGTTTTTCTCCGAAGTCTGGAAGGCCAGAATTCCCGACTCTTGGGTTCGGTCCGTAGTAGCCTCAGGCTACAAACTAGAGCTTCGAGAAATCCCCCCTCCTCATTTTCAGGGGTCAAGTCTTCCAAGCGACCCGTTAAAGAGGGCCTCTCTCGTAAAGGCGTTGGATCGCCTCTTGCTCCAAGGAGTAATTGTAGAAGTACCAACCCAAGAAAGGGGTCTGGGATTCTACTCCAACCTTTTTGTTATACCAAAACCCAATGGCGACGTCAGGCCTATATTAGACCTCAAACGCCTAAATCGCTTTCTAAGGATTCAGACCTTTCGTATGGACTCCATACGTTCAGTGACAGCCAGCCTGCATCAGGGCGACTTCCTAGCATCTATAGACATAAAGGATGCATATATGCATGTGCCGATTTACCCAGCACATCACAAGTTTCTTCGTTTTACGATAAATCAAAGTCATTACCAGTTCGTAGCCCTCCCTTTCGGGTTGGCAACAGCTCCACGGGTATTCACAAAGGTGTTAGCCCCGGTGCTAGCCGTCCTAAGGACAGAAGGCATCTTGGTCCTAGCATACCTGGACGATCTCCTGGTTATCGACAGTTCAGCTTCCAACCTCAATCATGCAGTAGTCCGCACAGTGCGGCATCTAGAAGAGTTCGGGTGGATTGTGAACCAAGAAAAATCAAGGTTACAACCCACAAGACAGTTGGAATATCTAGGCTTTCGGTTAGATACAGAATGCCAGAGGGTATTTTTACCTCAAAAGAAGATCAGGTCGTTGATTCAAACGATTCAAATAGTCTTAGGCAAAAAGAAGCCGACTATTCGCCTATGCATGCGACTGCTGGGAAAGATGGTGGCCGCCTTCGAAGCAGCGCCCTATGCCCAGATCCATACCAGAATTCTGCAAGCAGCTATTCTCTCTGCTTGGAACAAGTCCATACAGGCATTAGACCGTCCATTAGTTCTTTCCCCAGGAGTCAGGCACAGCCTGTACTGGTGGCTGATCCCTCAAAAATTATCAAAAGGGAAAACCTTTTGCCCCATCTCGTGGAAAATAGTAACCACAGATTCCAGCCTAACAGGTTGGGGGGCAATCTTAGGAAAACGGACCCAGCAGGGACAGTGGTCAGAGGCAGAAAGTCTGCTTCCCATCAATGTCCTAGAGATCAGAGCTGCTCGGTTGGCCCTTGTCGTCTGGACTCTCCCCCTGCAGGGTCTGCCAGTAAGGATACAGTCCGACAATGCCACGGCGGTGGCATACATAAACCACCAGGGGGGCACAAGGAGCCTAGCGGCTCAAAGGGAAGTAAACCTGATTTTTTCATGGGCCGAAGCCCATGTACCCTGCATCTCAGCAGTGTTCATCCCAGGGATAGACAATTCTCAAGCAGATTTTTTGAGTCGTCAACAGTTACTCCCGGGAGAGTGGTCTCTTCACCCCCAGGTATTCCAAGAGATTTGCCAAAGATTCGGAGTTCCCGATGTGGACATCATGGCAACAAGATTCAACAAGAAATTGGACAAATTCGTATCCCGAGCCAGGGACCCCTCGGCCTACGGGACCGATGCGTTGGTTTGCCCCTGGCACCAGTTTTCTCTCCTGTATGCGTTCCCTCCACTACAGATTAATCCCCTGCCTTCTACGAAGGATCAGGGTGGAGCGCAGGCCGGTGATCCTGGTGGCCCCAGCCTGGCCCAGAAGGGCTTGGTACGCACTCATCGTGAGGATGTCAGTAAGGGCACCGTGGCCACTCCCCCTGCGCCCAGATCTGCTGTCTCAGGGCCCGATCTACCACCCTGCTTCACAGCAGCTAAATTTGATGGCTTGGCGGCTGAATCTCTAATTCTTAAGGGCAGAGGCCTCTCTGCCCAAGTCATATCTACGTTAATTCAAGCTAGAAAGCCAGTCTCTAGAAATATCTATTACAGAGTCTGGAGAACCTATGTGGAGTGGTGCGAGTCTCAAGGAGGGCATCCTCGCAAGTTTTTTATTGACAGGATCTTGCGATTCCTCCAGGTTGGCGTTGACAAGGGGTTGGCTCTTAGTACTCTAAAGGGGCAGGTGTCTGCCTTATCGATATGGTTTCAAAGGCCTTTGGCCACACATTCGCTTGTGAAAACCTTTTTGCAGGGGGTCTTGCATGTAAATCCCCCTATTAGAGCTCCCCTCTGCCCCTGGAATTTAAATCTGGTCTTGTCAGCTTTACAAAAGCAGCCGTTTGAACCTCTGACAGAAATCCCTCTTGTGCTGCTAACCCGAAAGTTGGTTTTCTTGGTGGCTATGGCTTCGGCCAGAAGGGTCTCCGAGCTGGCAGCCTTGTCTTGCAGGGAACCGTACCTGATTCTGCATAAGGACAGAGTGGTTCTGCGGCCTCAGCCTTCTTTCCTTCCTAAGGTCATATCCAGTTTTCACTTGAATCAGGACCTAGTCCTACCATCCTTCTTTCCTACTCCCCAGTCCAGAGAGGAAAGATTGCTTCATACTTTGGATGTGGTCCGAGCCATGAGGGTTTATCTCAAGGCTACAGAAAAGATTCGGAAAACAGATGTGCTTTTCGTTCTTCCGGATGGCCCCAAGAAGGGTCAGCCGGCTGCCAAGTCTTCCTTGGCTAGGTGGATTAAGCAGCTGATTTTTCAGGCCTATGGTCTGAAGCGCGTTCCACCGCCCTTATCAGTTAAGGCCCATTCTACGAGGGCCATGAGTGCCTCTTGGGCGGCACACCATCAGATCTCTATGGCACAGGTTTGCAAAGCGGCAACCTGGTCTTCCGTACATACGTTTACTAAATTTTATAAGTTGGACGTCACAAAGGCTGCGGACGCAGCATTTGGGCAGGCGGTCCTACGGGCAGCAGTATAGAATCCTCTGGCCGGGTTCACGCCCCCTTTTTTTCTGTTGGTGGAGCTATTTTACCTCCTGATATATTTTCTGTTTGGCTATTTTGGCCTTACGGTCTCCCTCCCTTCATGGAGCATTGCTTTGGGACATCCCATATGTAATGACTATGCGCTCTGTGTCCCGTGATGTACGATCAAGAAAAAGGGATTTTTAATAACAGCTTACCTGTAAAATCCTTTTCTTGGAGTACATCACGGGACACAGAGCTCCCACCCCTCTTTTTGGGGAACATTGTGTAACCTCAGAGAAATTGCTTGCTACAAAACTAAAGCACTCTCAGTGGGAGGGGGTTATATAGGGAGGAACTTCCTGTGAAGTTGATTACACCAGTGTCCACACCTGAAGGTACCCATATAACCCATATGTAATGACTATGCGCTCTGTGTCCCGTGATGTACTCCAAGAAAAGGATTTTACAGGTAAGCTGTTATTAAAAATCCCTTTATTAGGCGCCCCTGTCAAACAGGGGCTGAAAAATTGTGCCTTGGGCACAACACAACACTGCAACCCCTCCCAATAACTCCAATTGGAGCTCAACAAGGAGCCACGTGCAAATTATTGCATCAAAAATTGTTATTAGGCGCCCCTGTTAAACAGGGGAAAAATTGTGCCTTGGGCACAACACAACACTGCAACCCCTCCCAATAACTCCAATTGGAGTGCAACAAGGAGCCACGTGCAAATGATTGCATCAAAAATTGTTATTAGGTGCCCCTGGTAAACAGGGGCTGAAAAAATGTGCCTTGGGCACAACACAACACTGCAACCCCTCCCAATAACTCCAATTGGAGCGCAACAAGGAGCCACGTGCAAATTATTGCATCAAAAATTGTTATTAGGTGCCCCTGTTAAACAGGGGCTGAAAAATTGTGCCTTGGGCACAACATAACACTGCAACCCCTCCCAATAACTCCAATTGGAGCGCAACAAGGAGCCATGTGCAAATTATTGCATCAAAAATTGTTATTAGGCGCCCCTGTTAAACAGGGGCTGAAAAATTGTGCCTTGGGCACAACACAACACTGCAACCCCTCCCAATAACTCCAATTGGAGCGCAACAAGGAGCCACGTGCAGATAATTGCATCAAAAATTGTTGTTATTAGGTGCCCCTTCTGTTAAACAGGGGCAGAAAAATTGTGCCTTAGGCACTGGTGGAGCCCAGAAACACAAAATTTCTTACTAGCTATCAGCAAGAAAAGTGAGGAGGAGAAGGATATTTCATCAGCAGCATAAGAGGACAGTCACTCAGCATCAGCATACGCAGTCTAAAAGGGATCCGACATTTCAACAAAAAAATATTATTCATTAACATCAGCATCAGATGCTTGGTAGCTGGTGTTGATCCAAGCCTGATTCATTTTGATGAAGGTCAGTCGATCAACAGAGTCGGTTAAGAGGCGCACCTGTGATCGGTAACAAAGCCTTCAGCAGCACTGAATGTGCGTTCTGAAAGAACACTGGATGCAGGGCAAGCCAGTAGCTCAATTGCGTACTGTGTAAGCTCTAGCCAGTGATCCATCCTCAAGACCCAGTAAGCCAGAGGATTTTCTATGGGGAAGGAGTCCAAGTCGGATCTTGCCCCTAGGTATTCCCGGACCATGTAAACCAGACGCTGGCGATGGTTGCTGGAACCGGTCAGACCTTGGGGTTGTGGACTAAAAAACTCTCTGAAGGCATCGGTCAGTCGGCCACCTTCTCCACCGCTCATTCTGTGACTCACCGAAGCCTCAGCAAGACGTCGCCCAGAGCCAGGTTGTGGTAATCCCCCTGGTTCTGGGAACGCATTGCACAGACCCTTCGGCAAGGCCTTCCGCAGAAGTTTCATTTTCTGCTCCCTCTGCGATGGCAACATAAGGTCCGAAACCTTACTCTTGTAACGTGGATCAAGGAGAGTTGCCAGCCAGTAATGATCCGTCTCCTTGATAGCACGTACACGAGGATCCTTACGCAGGCTTTGCAGGATCAGGGAGGCCATGCAGCGTAGGTTTGCAGAGGCATTTCCTAAGCAAGCCGGAACACACTACACGAGGCCGCCCGGGAGGCGGCCTTTTATAGTGTGGGGCATGTGCTAAAGCCCTGAGCCCTAATTGGCCAAAGCACCCAGGCTTTGGCCAATTAGGTCTCTTCGTTTTTTGGGCGCTGTGATTGGCCAAGCATGCGGGGTCATGGTGCATGCTTGGCCAATCATCAGCGCACAACGCCGCAGTGAATTATGGGTCATTCGAATTTGGCGCGAACGACCCGATTTGTTAGTTTTCGACGAACAATCGAACGTGCAATGTTCGATGCGAACATGTGTTCGCATCGAACGCGAAGCTCATCCCTACTGCTCATTGATTGGTTGCAAGAGGTTACAGCACATCATCTTGACACTTCCTGCACACCATAGACTGGAGTAGTGAGGGGACCCATCAATAGACATAAAACTCTTGGGATCCTAGAACTCTTGAGATCAGTGGCAGTGCTGGGGTGAGGGGAGGGTGTGATCAATAGCAATGCTGATTTTTTTACAGACCACCAATATAAAGAGGAGTTTCAACACTGACCACCAATGTAATAGGGGTTTACACTGACCACTAATGTAGTAGAAGCATTCACAGTAACCACCAATGTAAGGAGGAATTTACACTAACCACCAATGTGAGGGGACCTTCTGTAACGGTCACCACCTTTTACGACCTTCCATCCACCCACGACAAGCTTATCCGACACATTGCGACAATCTTGCATACACGATCCATTCCATTTCCCATAATCAAGACGAGACTGACTGCTCTGTACTTGTTTACAAATGAATGAACACTTTATTGGTTTCTTAGCTTGCTTATATATCTAGTACAGCATGTTACAGTTAATCACAGGACAATGCAATCTCCACCCCCCTATTCACACACTATGGCTAATTCTCTAGCAGACATTTCGGCACCCATACTGACGAGATCTATCACATTCCAAAATACAATTACACAATGCCTTGACCTCAATCCACATATCTAGACAGATGTACTGTCTCTAAAGGGTCTTGACACCTGGGCATCAATAGGCTTTAAACCATGTTATCAGACAATTGAAAGATCTAACAGCAGACCTGAATTAACACCTTTATACAATGGACAATGTAATGTCTAGGAGTAGACGCAATTAACAGCTTTCAAAAGCATGTGTGCCCACATTGAATAGCCAACCACTTGTGATATCTCAAGACATCTTGCAAACATGAATTATTATTAATGTCCCATCTCATATAATACATGAATTATGATTTTATTAGCCACCCTACGCCTACAAGGGCACATGGTGTACTTAGACCCAGGAGTTATTAGTGTCCCTGGCACAGGAGTATCTCTCATCCTTCCAAAGTCTCTGGTTGTCACGGTTCATTCTGTTACACCTTCACACTGCCCACTAGTGTGAATGAAAGGATTGTACACAAAGCCCCAATGTAATGGGAAGATTTACATTGACCAATAATGTAACTGAGACATTTAGCCTGCATTGACAATTGTGCGTGTCAGGAATTCATGCAAAATTGCTTTCCTGGCACCACAAACTTGCTGCCCTTTAGCAGATACACAGCAGTGCCATTAATTGTTAATGACAATCTCACACATCTGACATCTCACAGATCTGACATGTGCTTTGGCACTGTGTGTTTTTGAAAAAAACTTTAGGGACTTTCTTACACATTTCTAGCGCATATAGCAGCCCGTTGAAATGAATGGGCTGCCCTACATGTGACTTAGATATTTACCCACCCTATCAGTACACCTTTGCATCTTAAAACCTGCTAACCTCTGACCCCAAACCTCCCCCATCCTCTCCACTCCAACTCTCCACACCTTTAACTCTACCTCCCTCCTCTGCTCATCTTTTCACCCACCTCCCTTACCTTCATACATCCCCTCCTTGCTCACCTGTGCACCCTAAACTGTAATTCCATCTCTGCCTACCTCTACACACCCCACACTACCCTCCCTCTGCCAATTTGCTTACCTTTGCAGAACAGGCTGATGATAGGCTTAATGACCACAGTTGCAGGCAGGACTTTCAAGCATGCCTCTTTACCTCCCCAGTGAGCAGCATTCAGTATAGGTGATGGTGGATATAACCTTAGGGAGTCATAATATATATATATATATATATATATATATATATGAATGCCACCTTTATTTACAAATATGAATGCCACCTTTATTTACAAATCAATGCCGCTGCTCTATGGCTATTTACATACGAATGCCACTGCCTGATGTCGGTGGCTGATGTGTCTGTGTGTCCTTCCTTATTCCAGTAACGGTGGTGGAACCCAGCATTTTTGGAGGACAGGGACTGGGGACGGTGTAACACAGGAGCATGGCAGGGATGTCGTCACTTCCGGTTACTGGGTCAGCAGGGAGGTGCGCACGTTCAAAACATGTGTGCTTCTTCCTCAGGCTCTGCAGAGACTGGAGTATCTGTACATAGGACGACAATAAGTAGTACACTCCATAGAGTTGGTGTTAGGACCTGGGCTTGAACCTGGGACCTCTTCTGTGTCTGGCATTGACTCTTCAAACTGAGCAACTGGGATGCTGGACAGCTCCCTGCCTGATCTGTTGGACAACCCTGCATTGTGTCCTGATTGCTGTTGAACCTTGAACACCTTGCTCCTCCTATGAACTTCCTATAAAAGCCTTGTCTCAGCACTTCCTCTTTGCCAGGTTATTGTGCCTTCTCAGCCAGTGCCTTGCATTTTGTCTTCCCTGCTGCCATCTGTATTTGCTACCACTCGTGATTGAACCCTTAGACTTGGTTTGTTCCTTGACTACTCTACTGCCTGATCCCAACCTGCAACCACTCGTGATTGACCTCTTGGCTTGTTTACTGACCACGCTGCTGTTTAACCCTTATCTGCTTATCAGCTGCTGGACCCTGGCTTGCTCACACCCTGTTGGGGCAAATCTAAGGACCGCGACCTGGTACTAGCTCAAAGCTAAATCCATCTCCACCATCAGGAGCTCTGGTGAACACCAGCTAGTACTTAGACTTCGCACCTCAGATGAGCCTGTGTCATCTCCCAGAAGTGACTGTCTGTATACCTGTCCTGCAACTGCTTTAGCTACGGGTCCTCAAGCCCGAAGCCTGATCGTAACAGTTGGGCTTTATGGCAGAGTGACCAGAAGAAAGCTATTACTTTCAGCAAAAAAAAAGATGGCACATTTTGAGTTTGCGAAAAGACATGTGGGAGACTCCAAAAATGTATGGAGGAAGGTGCTTTGGTCTTATGAGACTAAAATCTAACTTTTTGGCCATCAAAGAAAACGCTATGTCTGGCGTAAACCCAACACACCCAAATCACATCACCCAAAGAACACCATCCCCACAGTGAAACATGGTGGTGGCAGCATCATGCTATGGGGATGTATTTCAGCAGTCGGGACTGGGAAACTGGTCAGAGTTAAAGGAAAGATGGATGGTGCTAAATACAGGGATATTCTTGAGCAAAAACCTGTACCACTCTGTGTGTGATTTGAGACTAGGATGGAGGATCACCTTTCAGCAGAACAATGACCCCAAACACACTGCTAAAGCAACACTTGAGTAGTTTAAGGAGAAACATGTAAATGTGTTGGAATGGCTAAGTCAAAGCCCAGACCTCAATCCAATAGAAAATCTGTTGTCAGACTTAAAGATTGCTTCTCACAAGCGCAAACCATCCAAATTGAAGGAGCTAGAGCAGTTTTGAGAGGAGGAATGGACAAAAATCCCAGTGGTAAGATGTGGCAAGCTCATAGAGACTTATCCAAAGCAACTTGGAGCTGTGATAGCCGCAAAAGGTGTCTCTACAAAGTATTGACTTTGGGGGTGAATAGTTATGCACATTGACTTTTTCTGTTATTTTGTCCTATTTGTTGTTTGCTTCACAATAAAAAAAAACATCTTCAGAATTGTGGCCATGTTTTGTAAATTAAATGACGCAAATCCTCAAACAATCCATGTTAATTCCAGGTTGTGAGGCATCAAAACACGAAAAATGGCAAGGCGGGGGAATACTTCCGCAAGGCACTGTATGCATCGTCTAATTGCTGTCTGTGGGTTGCTGTACACAGCAGCTTTGGGTTCAGGATTTTCTTTTTACAAAGGCACTAGACACTGTATGGCCTTGCTACAACTGGGTACAAGAGTCCTAACAGACAATATTTTATATTTACTTGACTTTAAACATAATAATACATACAGGAAGTATATAGAAAACTGCTATCTATATTCCTTAAAATCAAATGTTATTGTAAACTTAAAGCTGGTGGACATCTTGTTTTTCTCAGTATACCAACAACTGCCTGGAGTCATAAGATACCTACACACATGAGAAAATGTTTGCTCAGTAAGATTGCTTACAGTCAGATCTGGGAAAAAAATTGTCTTTTAGACCTCCAGAGATATTTCGGAACCATATGCCTTCTCAGGAAAATTTGATTTGTTGGGTTGGAGTTTCCCTGCAACACAGCTATTCTCAATCTCAACCAGGGTTCCTTGTGTAGCGCCACCCTTGTTAGGGCTACTGAGTGAAATGTATCCTTTGGAACTGCCCTGACCTTGCTAACACCCAACTTGAATAAGAACAGCAGTGATGACTCAACCAACAGTATTGTATTGAGTGTTTCAGGTTCAAGATCAAGTTGAACGTAAGAACAACTGGTGAGCAACAATTCACAGCAGGGCAGTCAAGGAGTAAGTTCACACTGGGACAATACGACTTCCAGCACGACTTTGGGAGGCAACTTGGACAGACGTGAGTATGAATCATCAGGCAACTTACAAGGCAACTTCAAGTTGCCTCCAGGACAGTACAAGGCAACTTCAAGTCGCCTCCAGGACAGGAGGCTTTCCAGTAGCCAATCAAACAACAATCAGCTCTGTGGGAGGGAGGGGTTTGCCTGAGAAATGTATGTTATCTTCCTGTAAAGTTGCTTCAGTTAAGACAGTGATCAGACTTCTGAGGCAACTTCCATTGAAATAAATTGGTACAAGTTGCCTACAAGTCTGATTGAAGTAGTACAGGAACCTTTTCTGAAGTCGACTTCAGTAGTGTGTATTAAAGCCGAGGTTCACACAAAAAGTGAACCTCTGCTTTTTGGATCCCTCCCCCCTCCAGTGTCACATTTGACACCTTTCAGGGGGGGAGGGGGGTGCAGATACCTGTCTGAGACAGGTATTTGCACCAGTTCCTGGTTCGGATCCCCGCAGGGAATCCAGCCTGTGACGTCGCCCCCCGCTGTCTTCTGGGAAACACTGTTCACTGATCCTCGTGCATGCGCAGTTGGGAATTGGGCAGTGAAGCCACAAGGCTTCACTTCCTGATTCCCTCACCAAGGATGGCAGCGGAAGCAGCCGAGGACCGAGCCTTGGCTGCTGACATCGCAGGCGCGATGGACAGGTAAGTGTCCATTTTTTAAAAGTCAGCAGCTGCCGTATTTGTAGCTGCTGGATTTAAAAAAAAAAAAAGGCGGAATCTCCTCTTTAAGACGGCTCCATTCACTTCTCAACCACACGACTTGGAATGACTTGGGGCAACTTCAAGTCGGATCACAGGTCACCCCTGTGTGAACCGGCTCTTAGGCAATAAACAGGTTAATATAAATATTGACAACCTATAAGACAACAATTGTTGGAGCCCTTTAACAATTTGTTGTGTGAGCTATGATGGTTGGGTAGTTCTGCTTGCTGAGAAAAAAAAGAGGACAAGGAAAACTCGTAGCTTGAGCAGGTTAAAGGTGTCTGCTAAAAGTGTAATAAAGTGAAATAATCTACTTTATCCTGGCTGTAGATGAAGTTGTAGTATTAGCAGGGCTTTTTTGGGGGGGGGACTTGGTGGAACTCAATTCCACCACCTCTGGCTCAGACCTAGGGTTGCCACCTTTTCTTCAAGTCAAATCTGAACACTTTAGCAGAATAAAGCATTTTATTTTTTATTTTTTATAGTATAAACTATACATATATTTTGCAATTAAAAATAATTTCTAATTAAACAAAGTTAATCACAAGACTCCCTTTTACATCAGAGTCCACAGAGTTCCCCTTTTACATCTGAACCAGCAGAGTTTCCTTACACTGTAAGGGGGGACTCTGCAGAATCTGATGTAGGGGAAAACTCTGGGGACTCTGACATAAGGAATGCTCTGAGAACCCTGATTTAAGGGGGGACACCGAGAACTCTGATGTACAGGGAGGACTCTGATGTAAGGGGGAACACTGTCACCTCTGGTGTAAAGGGGAACTCTGGTGTAAGGGGTGCTTTTGGAACCCTGATTTACTTTAGTGTACTCACTCATAGGCAGGAGAGAGAAGGGGCGAGACTTTAGTCACAGACAGGAATCGATGGTGAGCTCACTCACCCCTTGGCAGTCAACACTTCTCATCCAGATGTATCTGAGGCTGCTGGACTTCCAATTTCCAGCCCCCACTTTCCTTTTCTGAGGCACATCGCTGAGGATTGGAGTGTGGGCAATCACAGATTAGGGGCAGCAGTGGCGGCTGGTGCTCAAAATTTTTGGGGGGGCGCAAACGAAAAAAAAAATATTGCAGCCTCACTGTGCCCATCACATGCAGCCACTGTGCCATGCCACCAAATGCAGCCACTGTGCCACCAAATGCAGCCACTGTGCCATGCCACCAAATGCAGCCACTGTGCCACCAAATGCAGCCACTGTGCCATGCCACCAAATGCAGCCACTGTGCCATCAATTGTCACCACTGTGCCATGCCATCAAACACAGAAACTGTGCCATCAATTGTCACCACTGTGCCATGCCATCAAATGCAGCCACTGTGCCATCAATTGTCACCACTGTGCCATGCCATCAAACACAGCAACTCTGCCATCAATTGTCACCACTGTGCCATGCCATCAAATGCAGCCACTGTGCCATCAATTGTCACCACTGTGCTATGCAACACAGCAACTGTGCCATCAATTGTCACCACTGTGCCATGCCATCATATGCAGTCACTGTGCCATCAATTGTCACCACTGTGCCATGCCATCAAACGCCACCACTGTGCCATCAATTGTCACCACTGTGCCATGCCATCAAACGCCACCACTGTGCCATCAATTGTCACCAATGTGCCATGCCATCAAACGCAGCTACTGTGCCCATCAATTGTCACCAATGTGCCATGCCATCAAACGCAGCTACTGTGCCCATCAATTGTCACCAATGTGCCATGCCATCATATGCAGCCACTGTGCCATCAATTGTCACCACTGTGCCATGCCATCATATGCAGTCACTGTGCCATCAATTGTCACCACTGTGCCATGCCATCAAATGCAGTCACTGTGCCATCAATTGTCACCACTGTGCCATGCCATCAAATGCAGTCACTGTGCCATCAATTGTCACCACTGTGCCATGCCATCAAACGCCACCACTGTGCCATCAATTGTCACCACTGTGCCATGCCATCATATGCAGTCACTGTGCCATCAATTGTCACCACTGTGCCATGCCATCATATGCAGTCACTGTGCCATCAATTGTCACCACTGTGCCATGCCATCATATGCAGTCACTGTGCCATCAATTGTCACCACTGTGCCATGCCATCATATTCAGTCACTGTGCCATCAATTGTCACCAATGTGCCATGCCATCAAACGCAGCTACTGTGCCCATCAATTGTCACCAATGTGCCATGCCATCATATGCAGTCACTGTGCCATCAATTGTCACCACTGTGCCATGTCATCATATGCAGTCACTGTGCCATCAATTGTCACCACTGTGCCATGCCATCAAATGCAGTCACTGTGCCATCAATTGTCACCACTGTGCCATGCCATCAAATGCAGTCACTGTGCCATCAATTGTCACCACTGTGCCATGCCATCAAACGCCACCACTGTGCCATCAATTGTCACCACTGTGCCATGCCATCATATGCAGTCACTGTGCCATCAATTGTCACCACTGTGCCATGCCATCATATGCAGTCACTGTGCCATCAATTGTCACCACTGTGCCATGCTATCATATGCAGTCACTGTGCCATCAATTGTCACCACTGTGCCATGCCATCATATTCAGTCACTGTGCCATCAATTGTCACCAATGTGCCATGCCATCAAACGCAGCTACTGTGCCCATCAATTGTCACCAATGTGCCATGCCATCAAATGCAGTCACTGTGCCATCAATTGTCACCACTGTGCTATGCAATCATATGCAGTCACTGTGCCATCAATTGTCACCACTTGTGTCACCAATTGTGCCATGCCATCAAACGCCACCACTGTGCCATCAATTGTCACCAATGTGCCATGCCATCAAAAGCAGCTACTGTGTCCATCAATTGTCACCACTGTGCCATGCCATCAAATGCAGTCACTGTGCCATCAATTGTCACCACTGTGCCATGCCACCAAACGCCACCACTGTGCCATCAATTGTCACCACTGTGCCATGCCATCAAATGCAGTCACTTTGCCATCAATTGTCACCACTGTGCCATGCCATGAACGCCACCACTGTGCCATCAATTGTCACCACTGTGCCATGCCATCATATGCAGTCACTGTGCCATCAATTGTCACCACTATGCCATGCCATGAACGCCACCACTGTGCCATCAATTGTCACCACTGTGCCATGCTATCATATGCAGTCACTGTGCCATCAATTGTCACCACTGTGCCATGCCATCATATTCAGTCACTGTGCCATCAATTGTCACCACTGTGCCCCATGCCACTGTGCTCATTGTCGCCTCTGTGCCCCATGCCACTGTGCCCCATGCTGCCACTGTGCCCCATGCTGCCACTGTGCCCCATGCTGCCACTGTGCCCCATGCTGCCACTGTGCCCCATGCTGCCCCTTTCCCTGTAAAAAAAAAAATCACTTACCTGACGCTTCCATGTCCTCCCTCGATGTCTTCTGCCGCCGTGGAGAAGCTTCAGCCAATCAGGTTCCTGAAAACCAGAATCCGGGAACCTGATTGGCTGAAACGGCTGTCAGTCTAATGCAAGGACCGCAGGTTGCCTGCGCTCCGAGGATAGACTTCCGAGAGCCGGAGGGCGGCACTGGAAAAGCCTATCAGAGCCGCTGGCTTTGATAGGCAGTTCCCCTCAGCCAACCAGCTGCCGCTATTCGGGTAACCGGCGTCCCATGTCCGGTTATACGAATAGACCAGGCAGCTGGCAACAGTAACACACGTCCAATGCATAGCATTGAACGTGTGTTACTTGCGAGAGGGGGTGGCGCTGCAGCGCCCTCTATAGACGGCCGCCAGAACTTCGGCTAAAATGTCAAAATGACATTTTAGCCGAATAAAAGTTCTTAAAAGGCCCGTTTTTTTTTTTTATTTATTTTTTTGTGACTGCGGGAGGGGGGGCGGCGCCCGTGCGCCCATATGGGCGGGCCGCCACTGAGGGGCAGGTAGGGGCGGGAGAAAGGAGGAGTAGATTGAGCCCTCTCCCCTCTTTCGTCTGTTTAGGGGGTGTTGTTAGTGCTGACTTTTGGCAGTGTGAAAAAGAGTGTAACAGACATTCTCGGATTACACAACTGCAGCCAGTAAATCCTGCTGGGAAGCCATAGTCCGGTCTGAATAATGTGTCCGGGTTTCAGGTAATTCTGGAGGGGTGGCAACCCTACTCAGACCATGCTCACTACAATCACTTGTAAACACAGAAGTCCGGTTCCTGTGTTTACAAGTGACAGCTTTGCAATGTGCGTGTAAGCCCCCTGAGCACTCTGTATGTAATGCAATCCTGGTATTTATTGGCCCTTTAAGCCCCTCCTACTGTTTGTGAAATTTGACTGACCACACCCACTATTCAATTTGATTTGGAGGGTGTGTGTAGGGGAGGGTTTTTTGGGGGTTGTGGTTGAAGGGAGGGTGGGGTGCTCTGGACATCTAGTCTTACAGCTACAACCAGCCCTTTGAGGGCAACCATAATGCTGATGCAGCCGCAATAAAATTTAGTTTGACGCCCCTAAACAGGGCCGATCCACCCTATAGGCTTACTATGCAAGCAGCCGCTTATGGGTCCGAAAAGCTCCCGATGTCACTGTCGGCAGCGCCCCCCCGCTTCTTAACTTTAATGTGACATGTCATTTTGCTTAGGGCCCCAGGGAGGTCAGGATCGGCCAGGGCCGATCCACCCTATAGGCTCACTATGCAAGCCGCTTAGGGCCCCGCAAATTACTAATAGAAAAGACAGCCGCTCCAGGTGAGCTCCAGGTTGTCAGTGTCCGTCCAGAACCCAACAGGTGCTGGCAATGCACTAGGCAAACGAGAAAGAAACAGATATGGACAGCCGCACTTCAAAAAATTGTAAAATCCAAAATAGCCCTTTATTGGAGTGAAAAGGAAAATGCACTACAAAAACAGCATGCAGAAGGGGAAAACAGCTGACGCGTTTCGCATTGACAATCAATGCTTAGTCATAGCTAGATACACATAGAGCAAACAACACAAATATATATGAGCATGGTGTTCCAAACCAACCCCTAACTCCACCCAACATGCAATCAGTGTGATTAATCACATATGTGAATGCCTGAAGGGTGTACTCTAACCATGATCAGCACAAATAAACATAGTGAAAGCAGTGTGTATACATAAAAGTAAAAAAATATGATAAAGTTAAGTAAAATAAAAGAAATTAAATTAAAGTTAAATTTAAGAGGCACCGAGTATCTTGTGGTGTGGATACCGAATATGTAGTGTGTAATAGAGTGAAGTGAAATAAAGTCTTCATGATACAATGTGCCTACTTAAATATAAGTGTGTGTTCATGAGTATTGTGAAATGGAATGTGAACTCCCAGAACGAAAAGAGGAAATAAAAAGATGTAATCATGTAATACATCTAGAAAAGATGTGGTGGGGTACGGTGTGTGTAAATAAACAGTGGAGGATCTTTTTGTTCAAAACTCTTAATCCCTCATATAGTGTAAAGAATACCTGTGAAAAAGGTATGTGAAGAGGGAGGTGGGAATAAAGGGCTATTTTGGATTTTACAATTTTTTGAAGTGCGGCTGTCCATATCTGTTTCTTTCTCGTTCCCCCAAATTACTAGAGGCCACGCCTGGTGAGAAGTCATTTTCAAGCCCCTCGCCACGCTTCTCAACTCGCTGGCTGCATGAGAAAAGAGGTAAGAAGTCAGCACCCCCCCGCTTCTCAACTTTAATGTGACATGTCACTGTCGGCAGCGCCCCCCCTCTTAACTTTAATGCTTTAATGTGACATGTCATTTTGCTTAGGGCCCCAGGGAGGTCAGGATCGGCACTGACTGCAATCCATATTGCTTTTTACATGTTTCATTGTGATCTCTTTTTTATCTGTCATTTTTGTATGACATTTTTTTTTAATACACCATAATTAGTTTGACCTGCACCATTGGGAGCATTTCTTCCTGTTCCTTTTCTATTTTTTTTTGGAGTTTGCACAGATTCACCTTGATATCCATCTGCTAGTGGAGGAGTCTTTCTAACATTGATCCAGACCATCTGGGGCCCGTGGGAACCAGAGACGTTTGAAGGATGCGGGGTACTCCTGTGCCAGCTTCACCAATGACTCTTGGGTCTAGGGTCATCCTATGTCCGATAGGGGCATAGGATGACTGAGAAATGATATCTCGGATTACATGAGATGGGACAGTAACGATAATTCATGTATTGCAGGATATCTTGAATAGTGTTGAGCAGAATATGCCATATTCGATTTCGCGATATATCTCGAATATATAGTCGAATATTCGAGATATATTCGTTAAATGCGAATATTCGCGATATTTTTTGTAAATGAAATGATTGCGAAATTTCGCTATTGCGAATGCGAATGCGAATGCGAATTGCGAATGCGAATGAAATTTCGAGAAATGCGGAAGGAGCACTCTGATTGGCTCAGAACATTCGTGATATTTTATAATACAAAATAATTGCGAAATTTCGAGAAATGCGGAATGGAGCACTCTGATTGGCTCAGAATATTTGTGATATATTACAATACGAAATAATTGCGAATATTCGGCAAATGCGGAAGGAGCACTCTGATTGGCTCAGAATATTCGTGATATTTTATAATACAAAATAATTGCGAAATTTCGAGAAATGCGGAATGGAGCACTCTGATTGGCTCAGAATATTCGTGATATATTACAATACAAAATAATTGCGAATATTCGGCAAATGCGGAAGGAGCACTCTGATTGGCTCAGAATATTCGTGATATTTTATAATACAAAATAATTGCGAAATTTCGAGAAATGCGGAATGGAGCACTCTGATTGGCTCAGAATATTCGTGATATTTTATAATACAAAATAATTGCGAAATTTCGAGAAATGCGGAATGGAGCACTCTGATTGGCTCAGAATATTCGTGATATTTTACAATACAAAATAATTGCGAATATTCGGCAAATGCGGAAGGAGCACTCTGATTGGCTCAGAATATTCTTGATATTTTATCGTAATTTCGCAAAAATGCAAATGAGAAATTGATTGCGGAATTTCGACAGTAACACTCTGAAATCGAATATATGTGTTATTTTAGCTAAAAACAATATTGCGAATTTCTCGAAAATAATTGCGCGATATCGCTATTGCCGAATAATCGCATTGCGATTTTTCGGCAATATAAAATGATCGCTGCAGCTACTCGGCCCAAGGTCTCTAATCATACCAGCAATGCTTTTAGACGTCGATGGGGATCTCTAGGATGTGATCTGTTCTAAAAAAAAATTGAAAAAATACGAATATTCGAAATAGCGAATATTCACCGCGAAATTCGGAATATATCGCGAATACTCGAATATGCCATATTCGAGCCGAATATTCGCAATACGAATATTCGTGAGCAACACTAATCTTGAAATATTACAAGTTGTTCCTTATGAACAGGTCAATAGAATGTTTCATTCAATGTGTAACATAGACTGTTGAGATGCTAATTAAGTCTAAGTCTAATTAAATCTATTGTCTATTGTACTAATTAAAGCGGTTGTAAACCGCAAAAAAAAATATATATTTTTTTTAGACCTGCAAGGGAAAAGCCATAATGAGCTAATATGCACCACATATTAGCTCATTATGAAATACTTACCTCGGAACGAGGTGTAGGGAACTTACCTGGTGCACGCCGAGCGAGATGTCATCTTGACTCGGCGTGTCTTCCAGGTATCGCCGCTCCAGCGCTGTGATTGGCTGGAGCGGCGATGACGTCACTCCCGTGCGTGCGCGCGGGAGATTTAAATCCGGCAAGGGTCCGGCGGATGCCGGTCCTTTTGCCGTGGATTCCCCCTGCTCATGCGCCGCTGCAATCAGCGGGGGTAATATCTCCTAAACCGTATAGGTTTAGGAGATATTCTTTATACCTACAGGTAAGCCTTATTATAGGCTTACCTGTAGGTAAAAGTCGAAAAAGTGGGTTTACAACCACTTTAAGTCTGTTCCTAAGATGTTTCATTGTGTATGCTAATGACACTGTTTTGTGTGAAAATACTATTGATAATAGGTGTGGAATGTGACTTGTCAGCTGTAGTAATTAACTCCTGTAGATTCAGTGTCATTACGTCTACAAAAGAGTGTGTATTGCGTGTCAGGTGAATAGCTTGTCGCAGAGTCAGAATGTCTGGGTAATGACTAATAATTAACTCATCTGAATGTCATTGTCTAAGAGAGTGTGTATTGAAGTTCCTTGTGTAGTGTGGTGGGTGGAGTTGATTCATTGTTCACTTGGTTTCTAACTGTATAAAAGGCTGAGTTTTACCATTAAAGCATTCATTTGTTTTGGAACCAGAAACAGAGCTGTGTGTCTCGTTATTATGGTAAATGGAATGGGTCGTGCCTGCTGGATTGTCGGAATGTCGGATAAGCTGTCGTGGGTTGGTGGAATGGAAATCGTAAACGGTGGTGATCGTTACAAGTGGTGGCACAGCAGTGGGATGGTTCCATCGCCAGAAGAACAGCTACAAGGACACAAGACAATGCAGACACAGTATGAACGGCTGAAGTTCTCTTCCCTCAAGGACTTACTGGAGAACCGGGGCAGACCGGCCAGCAACCGTAAGAAAAGGGACATTATCACAGAACTTGTCGAAATGGATAGAGCTGAAAGGCCCAGCGTAACAGACAGGACACCCGTGGAAGAAAGTTTTGATTGGGCTGTGTGAGGGATTCACTTGGTAGCGGGTAGGGATGAGCTTCGCGTTCGATGCGAACACATGTTCGCATCGAACATCGGCCGTTCGATCGTTCGTCGAAAACAAACAAATCGGGTCGTTTGCGCCAAAATTCGCATGACGCGCAACGGCCCATAATTCACTGTGGCGTTGCGCGCTGATGATTGGCCAAGCATGCACCATGACCCGCATGCTTGGCCAATCACAGCGCCCAAAAAACGAAGAGACCTAATTGGCCAAAGCCTGGGTGCTTTGGCCAATTAGGGCTCAGGGCTTTAGCACACGCCCCACACTATAAAAGGCCGCCTCCCGGGCGGCCTCGTGTAGTGTGTTCCGGCAGAGAGAGAGAGAGAGAGATAGATAGATAGATAGATAGATAGATAGAGACACAGTGTATTTTCAGATAGATAGATAGATAGATAGATAGATAGATAAATCAGGGAGGCTACTAGTTAGTATAGTTAAATGTACAGTTTGTAGAGAATATATTGACATCCCTAGGAGTTGTCAATATATTTATAAACTGTATAGCTTAGCTAGTTCTGCTATTAGTATCTGTCAGGCAGGAGATTGTGCTTGATGCTCTAACGTGTTAGTGTACACGTGTTAGTTAATTGCACATAGACGCATTAACTGTTACTGCACGTGTGCTATTTATTTGCACAGAAAGGCAGTTGCTGTTAATGCAAGTGGGCTATTGAATTGCACAGAAACGCAGTCGCTCTGACTGTGCGTGTGCTGTTTAATACCACCTGAGCGCATTTGGGGTCACCGCACGTGTGCTGGTATATACCACCTGAGCACAGATAGTGCCACAGTACGTGTGCTGGTATATACCACCTGAGCACAGATAGTGCCACTGTACGTGTGCTCCTATATACCACCTGAGCACAGATAGTGCCACTGTACGTGTGCTCCTATATACCACCTGAGCACAGATAGTGCCACTGTACGTGTGCTGGTATATACCACCTGAGCACAGATAGTGCCACTGTACGTGTGCTGGTATATACCACCTGAGCGCAGTTAGTGCCACTGTACGTGTGCTGCTATATACCACCTGAGCATAGATAGTGCCACTGTACGTGTGCTGCTATATACCACCTGAGCACAGATAGTGCCACTGTACGTGTGCTGCTATATACCACCTGAGCACAGATAGTGCCACTGTACGTGTGCTGGTATATACCACCTGAGCACAGATAGTGCCACTGTACGTGTGCTCCTATATACCACCTGAGCACAGATAGTGCCACTGTACGTGTGGTCCTATATACCACCTGAGCACAGATAGTGCCACTGTACGTGTGCTGGTATATACCACCTGAGCGCAGTTAGTGCCACTGTATGTGTGCTGCTATATACCACCTGAGCACAGATAGTGCCACTGTACATGTGCTGGTATATACCACCTGAGCACAGATAGTGCCACTGTACGTGTGCTCCTATATACCACCTGAGCACAGATAGTGCCACTGTACGTGTGCTGGTATATACCACCTGAGCACAGATAGTGCCACTGTACGTGTGCTGGTATATACCACCTGAGCGCAGTTAGTGCCACTGTACGTGTGCTGCTATATACCACCTGAGCACAGATAGTGCCACTGTACGTGTGCTCCTATATACCACCTGAGCACAGATAGTGCCACTGTACGTGTGCTCCTATATACCACCTGAGCACAGATAGTGCCACTGTACGTGTGCTCCTATATACCACCTGAGCGTAGATAGTGCCACTGTACGTGTGCTCCTATATACCACCTGTGCACAGATAGTGCCCCTGTACGTGTGCTGGTATATACCACCTGAGCGCAGATAGTGCCACTGTACGTGTGCTGGTATATACCACCTGAGCACAGATAGTGCCACTGTACGTGTGCTCCTATATACCACCTGAGCACAGATAGTGCCACTGTACGTGTGCTCCTATATACCACCTGAGCACATATAGTGCCACTGTACTCGTGCCCCTATATACCACCTGAGCACAGATAGTGCCACTGTACGTGTGCTCCTATATACCACCTGAGCACAGATAGTGCCACTGTACGTGTGCTCCTATATACCACCTGAGCACAGATAGTGCCACTGTACGTGTGCTCCTATATACCACCTGAGCGTAGATAGTGCCACTGTACGTGTGCTCCTATATACCACCTGTGCACAGATAGTGCCCCTGTACGTGTGCTGGTATATACCACCTGAGCGCAGATAGTGCCACTGTACGTGTGCTGGTATATACCACCTGAGCACAGATAGTGCCACTGTACGTGTGCTCCTATATACCACCTGAGCACAGATAGTGCCACTGTACGTGTGCTCCTATATACCACCTGAGCACAGATAGTGCCACTGTACGTGTGCTGGTATATACCACCTGAGCGCAGTTAGTGCCACTGTACGTGTGCTGCTATATACCACCTAAGCACAGATAGTGCCACTGTACGTGTGCTTCTATATACCACCTGAGCACAGATAGTGCCACTGTACGTGTGCTCCTATATACCACCTGAGCACAGATAGATAGTGCCACTGTACGTGTGCTCCTATATACCACCTGAGCGCAGATAGTGCCACTGTACGTGTGCTGGTATATACCACCTGAGCGCAGTTAGTGCCACTGTACGTGTGCTGCTATATACCACCTGAGCACAGATAGTGCCACTGAACGTGTGCTCCTATATACCACCTGAGCACAGATAGTGCCACTGTACGTGTGCTCCTATATACCACCTGAGCACAGATAGTGCCACTGTACGTGTGCTCCTATATACCACCTGAGCACAGATAGTGCCACTGTACGTGTACTCCTATATACCACCTGAGCACAGATAGTGCCACTGTACGTGTGCTCCTATATACCACCTGAGCACAGATAGTGCCACTGTACGTGTGCTGGTATATACCACCTGAGCGCAGATAGTGCCACTGTACGTGTGCTCCTATATACCACCTGAGCACAGATAGTGCCACTGTACGTGTTCTCCTATATACCACCTGAGCACAGATAGTGCCACTGTACGTGTGCTCCTATATACCACCTGAGCACAGATAGTGCCACTGTACGTGTGCTGGTATATACCACCTGAGCGCAGTTAGTGCCACTGTACGTGTGCTGCTATATACCACCTGAGCACAGATAGTGCCACTGTACGTGTGCTCCTATATACCACCTGAGCACAGATAGTGCCACTGTATGTGTGCTCTTATATACCACCTGAGCACAGATAGTGCCACTGTACGTGTGCTCCTATATACCACCTGACGTGTGCTGGTATATACCACCACAGATAGTGCCACTGCTCCTATATACCACCTACGTGTGCTGGTATATACCACCTGAGCACAGATAGTGCCACTGTACGTGTGCTCCTATATACCACCTGAGCACAGATAGTGCCACTGTACGTGTGCTGGTATATACCACCTGAGCGCAGATAGTGCCACTGTACGTGTGCTCCTATATACCACCTGCTCCTATATAACGCAGATAGTGCCACTGTACGTGTGCTCCTATATACCACCTGAGCACAGATAGTGCCACTGTACGTGTGCTCCTATATACCACCTGAGCACAGATAGTGCCACTGTACGTGTGCTGGTATATACCACCTGAGCACAGGTAGTGCCACTGCTCCTATATACCACCTACGTGTGCTGCTATATACCACCTGAGCACGCTCCTATATACCACCTATAGTGCCACTGTACGTGTGCTCCTATATACCACCTGAGCACAGATAGTGCCACTGTACGTGTGCTCCTATATACCACCTGAGCACAGATAGTGCCACTGTACGTGTGCTGGTATATACCACCTGAGCACAGATAGTGCCACTGTACGTGTGCTCCTATATACCACCTGAGCACAGATAGTGCCACTGTATGTGTGCTCTTATATACCACCTGAGCACAGATAGTGCCACTGTACGTGTGCTCTTATATACCACCTGAGCACAGATAGTGCCACTGTACGTGTGCTGGTATATACCACCTGAGCACAGATAGTGCCACTGTACGTGTGCTCCTATATACCACCTGAGCACAGATAGTGCCACTGTACGTGTGCTGGTATATACCACCTGAGCGCAGATAGTGCCACTGTACGTGTGCTCCTATATACCACCTGAACGCAGATAGTGCCACTGTACGTGTGCTCCTATATACCACCTGAGCACAGATAGTGCCACTGTACGTGTGCTCCTATATACCACCTGAGCACAGATAGTGCCACTGTACGTGTGCTGGTATATACCACCTGAGCGCAGGTAGTGCCACTGTACGTGTGCTGCTATATACCACCTGAGCACGTATAGTGCCACTGTACGTGTGCTCCTATATACCACCTGAGCACAGATAGTGCCACTGTACGTGTGCTCCTATATACCACCTGAGCACAGATAGTGCCACTGTACGTGTGCTGGTATATACCACCTGAGCACAGATAGTGCCACTGTACGTGTGCTCCTATATACCACCTGAGCACAGATAGTGCCACTGTACGTGTGCTGGTATATACCACCTGAGCGCAGTTAGTGCCACTGTACGTGTGCTGCTATATACCACCTGAGCGCAGTTAGTGCCACTGTACGTGTGCTGCTATATACCACCTGAGCGCAGGTAGTGCCACTGTACGTGTGCTGTTATATATCACCTGAGCGCATTTGGTGTCACTCCGCTTGTGCTGTTACATACCACCTGAGCAATTCAATATGTCTGGAAGGAGAACAAAGAGAGGCAGAGAGTCACGAGGGCAAGCAGGCTCTGCATGTAGAGGTAACGCTGGTAGTGGATGTGGTGCATCCTCTTCAGCCCGTGGCCGTGGCCATGGCCGCTCATCCTTCTTTTCGGGAGCTGGCCGTGTTGAACCTCAACATGCAGAGGAATTAGTAGAGTGGATGACCAAGCCGTCCTCATCCTCCTCATCCTCTCTCACACAGACAGATCAAAGTTTATCTGGCAAAGCAGCTGCCAAGGCGTCCTCTTCCCTCTGCACAATGGCTTCACACAATACTTCCCTAGTACCACCATGTCCTCCTGAGGAGTCCCCCGAACTGTTTCAACATAGTGTGGGGTACATGCTGCAGGAAGATGCGCAGCGTTTTGAAGACTCCGATGACGGAACACTGATAGAGGAAGGCATTGATGTGAGCCCAGGGAGAGGGGGTGGCCGAGAGGGACAGCAATTTGTCAGTGATGATGTTCCCCCAGCTGGAGCATACTGCCAGGTTGTTGAAAGTGATGAGGCGGGAGGGGATGATGAGGTCACTGACTCTACCTGGGTGCCTGATAGGAGAGAGGAGGAGGAGGAGGAGGAGGAGGACGAGGCACAGGCACATCTCCAAAGAGGCAGGATGCCCTCCAGGGGTCAGCTTAAGGTCACACCCACTGCATTACAGCGCACATCTACGGCGCTTGTGCATGGCGCTGCTGTGTCTGACCGGTACAGCAAAAGTTGTTTGGTGTGGGCCTTTTTTGAAACATGTCCACAAGATCGTACCTTTGCTATTTGCAACTTATGTCGCAAGCGTATCTCGCGTGGCCAAAACATCAACCACTGTTTCCTCTCCCTGTTGAAACCTTCTGAGGTGAAACACTAGTGTCGGCTGGAAACCAAACATCAGACCCACCAGTAATTAGCAGATAGGCTTCCCTACCTACTGCATTTACGATATGTCTCTACCAGATATTTGACTTCTATGCGGATGGATGACTTTGTTGTTTTCTGCCACAAAATTTTATTAAAGAAGTTCTTATGAACCTATTTTAAAACTTATCACGCTATGAAGTTTTTCTTCCTTCAATTACATTGATTGATCTCTTCACTCCTGGGACCCTTTGGAGAATGTTTGCAGCTGAGCAGAATGCTAATGAGCTTAAAGTGAGAACAAGCCTTGGGATGTCTGAAGACTGAAGGATTCTCTCCCCTGCACTCCTTGGCTTTCAAAGACCCTTACCACATGCCTGTTTGATCTCTGTCATAGGGATCCATCTTTTCTGGTAAGGGGGCACTTCGCCCAAACTTTTTCATCCATTGTTTCCTGCACACTCAAGTTTTACCAATGTATGGAAGAATTGATTCTACTCTTTCCTGAAAATTTGTTTGCATCTTAGAAAAATGGACTGCATATTTTCACCTTTATGAACTTGTTCAGTGAACTCTGAATTTATTAGTTTTTCTTGGTATATATATTTTTTGGAGGTTGCGCTTTTATTTTTGCATTTACAAAACATCAACCAGAAGGTAAAGTGTTTTCCGCGCCAATGATGATGAAGTTGGTTAATAAAATATATTGTGTCTCTCTGCACGAGAAATATTACTACGTTATGCAAATATGCAAGTATAACGTAGTGAACAGCTGCTCCTCAGTGTAAACAGTGATGTGCTGTAACTAGTGAATAGATAGAGTGGATGAGGGCGCTCAGAGATGTATTACCTTATCTGGTAAGTTAAGTGAAAAACCCAATTAAGAGTGTGGGTGGATGCATCATAGGGATGCCAAATTAGCAACAATTCATGGTGTCATTAACAATGGTGCAAATTATCAATCAATCAAACTTGAAAAGCTGGGTGAACAAATTATATACCAAATATATAAATAATAAAGTGCATATATAATGGGTGATAATAAAAACTTTCTAATCGTGAACTGCTAGAAAGGTGATCAAACCATTACACTCATAGGACAGTAGGAAGTCTGTCTTGCGAAAAAAATATAAATATAATTAAATAAATAATAATAATGTAAAGTCCAATGCAATAGCTGAGATGCAGATAGGTGTGCAGGAATGCAGGGTATCTGGTCACAGATGTGCTTGTTAAACCTTCACCATAGGAATTCTTAGTATCACCAAAACGTGCTGGAGAGCTATATTGCGCTTACCACAAATAAAGACCTCTTAGTTAAAAGCAGGTCATACGAGCTGAACAGGATAAGTGCCTGTTTCACTGGAGGCATAACCTGGATTCAGATGCAGCAGGATCTTGGAACCGTAGCACTCATAATAAAACAGAGAAAGTATGGGGAAAGCCCATAGTGCATTATCTTTATTTAAAAAAATTAAAATTCACAAACAAACAGCCGAGTGGCCTCTTACTTTGTGGCATGCCTGCCTGGCACTGAGACTGACAGCGTAATGGTCCTCTAGTGTCCTGTTCCTGCCCGAGACAACACTCAATCCAGCATCCATCGGGTTGTACTGTGCGCACCAAGCGGGTCCCCGGTGAGAAACAACCATTACGCTGTCAGTCCCAGTGCCAGGCAGGCACGCCACAAAGTAAGAGGCCACTCAGCTGTTTGTTTGTGAATTTTAATTTTTTTAAATAAAGATAATGCACTATGGGCTTTCCCCATACTTTCTCTGTTTTATTATGCTGCATCTGAATCCAGGTTATGCCTCCAGTGAAACAGGCACTTATCCTGTTCAGCTCGTATGACCTGCTTTTAACTAAGAGGTCTTTATTTGTGGTAAGCGCAATATAGCTCTCCAGCACGTTTTGGTGATACTAAGAATTCCTATGGTGAAGGTTTAACAAGCACATCTGTGACCAGATACCCTGCATTCCTGCACACCTATCTGCATCTCAGCTATTGCATTGGACTTTACATTATTATTATTTATTTAATTATATTTATATTTTTTTCGCAAGACAGACTTCCTACTGTCCTATGAGTGTAATGGTTTGATCACCTTTCTAGCAGTTCACGATTAGAAAGTTTTTATTATCACCCATTATATATGCACTTTATTATTTATATATTTGGTATATAATTTGTTCACATAGTCATTTTGTTCACCCAGCTTTTCAAGTTTGATTGATTGATACTTTGCACCATTGTTAATGACACCATGAATTGTTGCTAATTTGGCATCCCTATGATGCATCCACCCACACTCTTAATTGGGTTTTTCACTTAACTTACCAGATAAGGTATTACATCTCTGAACGCCCTCATCCACTCTATCTACAAAACATCAACCGCCTGGGTACCACATGCTTGTCCAGACATTTGTCGACCTGCCATGCAGCTTGTTGGCAAGCACACCAGAAAGACCCACACCAAAGACAACAGCGTACCCCCCCTTGCCCTTCTGGGACCTCCAACCCCAGTAGACCCCCAGTCCTCTCTGAAGCCTGCAGTGAAGGTGTAGAAATAGGTGTGTCACAAGCTAGTAGTAGCGGTCAATCTACTGATAGTACCAGGCAAATTTCCCTGCCCCAGCTGCTGCAGCGCCGAAAGAAGTACAATCCCAGCCATCCACATGCCCAGCAGTTAAATGCTAGCTTATCGAAATTGCTAGCACTTCAACTGCTACCTTTTCAGTTGGTAGATTCTGCCCCCATCCGTGAGTTTGTGCAATGTGCAGTACCTCAGTGGCAAGTACCGAAACGCCACTTTTTCTCACGGAAGGCTATTCCGGCTCTCTACCGGCATGTGGAAGGCAATGTCCATGCCTCGCTGGACAGGGCGGTCAGTGGTAAGGTGCATCTTACCGCCGACTCATGGTCCAGCAGGCATGGACAGGGACGTTACCTGTCTGTTACGGCGCATTGGGTGACTCTGCTGGCAGCTGGGAAGGACGCAGGACAAGGTCCAGTAGTTTTGGAGGTTGTTCCGCCACCACGCCTCCAAAGCACTACTACTGTTTGTGACACACCTCTCTCTTCCACCCCTCCTCTTCTTCTTCCTCTGTGGCCTCTTCCTGTGGTGACGTTTTCTCCGAACCAGCCGTGCTCCGTAGGCGTACGAGGGGCTACGCAGGAATGCAGGCCAGGAGATGCCATGCGGTGCTAGAGCTGGTGTGCTTGGGAGACAGGAGCCACACTGGGGAAGAGGTTTTGTCAGCTCTGCAGGGTCAGGCTGAGAGGTGGTTGACGCCACGCCAGCTGAAGCCTGGAATGGTGGTCAGCGATAATGGCACCAACCTCCTCTCTGCCCTGCGACAGGGAAAACTCACCCACGTGCCCTGTTTTGCGCATGTCCTCAATTTGGTGGTGCAGCGGTTCTTGGGCAGGTACCCGGGATTGCAGGATGTCCTGAAGCAGGCCAGGAAAGTCTGTGTGCATTTTCGGAGGTCATGTAATGCCACTGCTCGGCTGACTGACCTCCAAAGGGAATACAAACTGCCCAAGAACGGCCTAATTGTGACATGCCCACCAGATGGAACTCAACGTTGGCCATGCTGCAGCGGCTGCACACGCAGCAACGGGCCATCAATGAGTACCTGTGCCAATATGGCAGCAGAACTGGGTCAGGGGAGCTAGGTTTTTTTCCCCCACGCCAGTGGGCCTTGATCAGGGATGCATGCACTGTCCTGTCACCATTTGAGGAGGCCACGAGGATGGTGAGCAGTGACAGTGCATGCATCAGTGAGACTGTCCCTCTTATTCACATGTTGGAGCACACGCTACGTGGAATAATGGACAGGGCCCTTGAGGCAGAACAGAGGGAGAAAGAGGAGGACTTCCTTACCTCTCAAGGCCCCCTTTACCCAGACAGTGGTCCTGCTTGCCCACCTAGCACACAGGAAGAGGATGAGGAGGAGGAGGAGGATTGTATCAGCAGCATGGAGGTGGAGCCTAGCACTCAGCAGCAGCAGTCTTCAAGGGATCATTTACAGTCCCAAGGAGCACGTGGAGTTTTACGTGGCTGGGATGAGGTGCCTGTGGATCCTATCATCCTCAGTGACCCAGAGGACTGTGGTCCGAATGCCTCAGCAAACCTACGCTGCATGGCCTCCCTGATTCTGCAAAGCCTGCATAAGGATCCTTGTGTACGTGCTATTAAGGAGAGGGATCATTACTGGCTGGCGACTCTCCTTGATCCACGTTACAAGAGTAAGGTTGCGGACCTTATGTTGCCATCGCAGAGGGAGCAGAAGATGAAACTTCTGCGGAAGGCCTTGCAGAAGGGTCTGTGCAATGCGTTCCCAGAACCGGGGGGATTACCAAAACCTGGCTCTGGACAAACGTCTTGCTGAGGCTTTGGTGAGTCACAGAAGGGGCGGTGGAGAAGGTGGTCGTCTGACCGATGCGTTCAGGCAGTTTTTTAGTCCGCAGCCCCAAGGTCTGACCGCTTCCAGCAACCACCGCCAGCGTCTGCTTTACATGGTCCGGGAATACCTAGGGGCAAGATCCGACTTGGACACCTTCCCCACCGAAAATCCTCTGGCTTACTGGGTCTTGAGGATGGATCACTGGCCAGAGCTTGCCCAGTACGCAATTGAGCGACTGGCTTTCCCTGCATCCAGTGTTCTTTCAGAACGGACATTCAGTGCTGTTGGAGGCTTTGTCACTGATCACAGGGTGCGCCTCTCCACCAGCTCTGTTGATCGACTGACCTTCATCAAAATGAATCAGGCTTGGATCAACACCAGCGACCAAGCACCTGATGCTGATATTAATGAATAATATATTTTTTGTTGAAATGTCGGATCCCTTTTAGACTGCTGATGCTGAGTGACTGTCCTCTTATGCTGCTGATGGAATATCCTTCTCCTCCTCACTTTTCTTGCTGATAGCTAGTAAGAAATGTTGTGTTTCTGGGCTCCGCCACCAGTGCCTAAGGCACCATTTTTCAGCCCCTGTTTAACAGGGGCGCCTAATAACAATTTTTGTTGCAATACTTTGCACGTGGCTCCTTATTGCGCTCCAATTGGAGTTATTGGGAGGGGTTGCAAGTGTTGTGTTGTGCCCAAGGCACAATTTTCCAGCCTCTGTTTAACAGGGGCGCCTAATATCAATTTTTGATGCAATAATGTGCACGTGGCTCCTTGTTGCACTCCAATTGGAGTTATTGGGAGGGGTTGCAAGTGTTGTGTTGTGCCCAAGGCACAATTTTCCAGCCCCTGTTTAACAGGGACGCCTAATAACAATTTTTGATGCAATAATTTGCATGTGGCTCCTTGTTGCGCTCCAATTGGAGTTATTGGGAGGGGTTGCAAGTGTTGTGTTGTGCCCAAGGCACAATTTTTCAGCCCCTGTTTAACAGGGGCGCCTAATAACAATTTTTGTTGCAATACTTTGCACGTGGCTCCTTGTTGCGCTCCAATTGGAGTTATTGGGAGGGGTTGCAGTGTTGTGTTGTGCCCAAGGCCCAATTTTTCAGCCCCTGTTTAACAGGGGCGCCTAATAACAATTTTTGATGCAATAATTTGTACGTGGCTCCTTGTTGCGCTCCAATTGGAGTTATTGGGAGGGGTTGCAAGTGTTGTGTTGTGCCCAAGGCACAATTTTCCAGCCCATGTTTAACAGGGGCACCTA
Organism: Rana kukunoris; assembly: GCA_029574335.1. Taxonomy (NCBI): domain Eukaryota; kingdom Metazoa; phylum Chordata; class Amphibia; order Anura; family Ranidae; genus Rana; species Rana kukunoris. The sequence goes on along the minus strand of CM056050.1, from coordinate 141,716,389 downwards.
ATAACAATTTTTGATGCAATAATTTGCACGTGGCTCCTTGTTGAGCTCCAATTGGAGTTATTGGGAGGGGTTGCAAGTGTTGTGTTGTGCCCAAGGCACAATTTTCCAGCCCCTGTTTAACAGGGACGCCTAATAACAATTTTTGATGCAATAATTTGCATGTGGCTCCTTGTTGCGCTCCAATTGGAGTTATTGGGAGGGGTTGCAAGTGTTGTGTTGTGCCCAAGGCACAATTTTTCAGCCCCTGTTTAACAGGGGCGCCTAATAACAATTTTTGTTGCAATACTTTGCACGTGGCTCCTTGTTGCGCTCCAATTGGAGTTATTGGGAGGGGTTGCAGTGTTGTGTTGTGCCCAAGGCCCAATTTTTCAGCCCCTGTTTAACAGGGGCGCCTAATAACAATTTTTGATGCAATAATTTGTACGTGGCTCCTTGTTGCGCTCCAATTGGAGTTATTGGGAGGGGTTGCAAGTGTTGTGTTGTGCCCAAGGCACAATTTTCCAGCCCATGTTTAACAGGGGCACCTAATAACAATTTTTGATGCAATAATTTGCACGTGGCTCCTTGTTGAGCTCCAATTGGAGTTATTGGGAGGGGTTGCAAGTGTTGTGTTGTGCCCAAGGCACAATTTTTCAGCCCCTGTTTGACAGGGGCGCCTAATAACAATTTTTGATGCAATAATTTGCACGTGGCTCCTTGTTGCGCTCCAATTGGAGTTATTGGGAGGGGTTGCAAGTGTTGTGTTGTGCCCAAGGCCCAATTTTTCAGCCCCTGTTTAACAGGGGCGCCTAATAACAATTTTTGATGCAACGTGGCTCCTTGTTGCGCTAATTTGTAGTGTTGTGTTGTGCACAATTTTCCAGCTAACAGGGGCACCCAATTTTTTGCAATAATTTTGCGCTCCAATTGGAGTTATTGGGAGGGGTTGCAAGTGTTGTGTTGTGCCCAAGGCACAATTTTCCAGCCCCTGTTTAACAGGGGCGCCAATTTTTGATAATAATGTGGCTCCTTGTTGCGCTCCAATTTTTGATGCAAGTGTTGTGTTGTGCCAAGGCACAAATTTAACAGGGGCGCACGTGCAATAATTTGCTCCCTGTTGCGCTCCAATTGGAGTTATTGGGAGGGGTTGCAAGTGTTGTGTTGTGCCCAAGGCACAATTTTTCAGCCCCTGTTTGACAGGGGCGCCTAATAACAATTTTTGATGCAATAATTTGCACGTGGCTCCTTGTTGCGCTCCAATTGGAGTTATTGGGAGGGGTTGCAAGTGTTGTGTTGTGCCCAAGGCCCAATTTTTCAGCCCCTGTTTAACAGGGGCGCCTAATAACAATTTTTGATGCAATAATTTGTATGTGGCTCCTTGTTGCGCTCCAATTGGAGTTATTGGGAGGGGTTGCAAGTGTTGTGTTGTGCCCAAGGCACAATTTTCCAGCCCCTGGTTAACAGGGGCGCCTAATAACAATTTTTGATGCAATAATTTGCACGTGGCTCCCTGTTGCGCTCCAATTGGAGTTATTGGGAGGGGTTGCAAGTGTTGTGTTGTGCCCAAGGCACAATTTTTCAGCCCCTGTTTAACAGGGGCGCCTAATAACAATTTTTGATGCAATACTTTGCACGTGGCTCCTTGTTGCGATCCAATTACAGTATGTTTGAGGGGTGCCCTTTTTTCTAAAAAATTTCTTTCACACAACAATAATGGCCCCCCACCACCGCTAAAATATTCGACATAATGTTGCCACACAGAACTTGCGCAAGTAGCATTAATTACTTTTTTTTTGGTCCTTTCATGTTGTGCAGGGACATTTCTAAACACGTGCCACTACTATAGACACCCAGCAGGTGTGATATTTAAAGGAATTTTATTTTTATTTTTTCACTTTAAGCATCATTAAAATGGCTGCTCCGCAAAAAACGGCCGTTTTAAAAAAAAAAAATTCCATTGATACATGTTCCCTGGGGCAAGTCCCGGGTTCTGAACGACGTTTTCCAACATTTGATTGAATTTTGGTCTTTAAAATGACCGTTTTTGAATTCGAACGTTCGGGTCCCATAGACTTCAATGGGGTTCGAAATATTTGTGCGAACCCGCGGTCTGTTCGAACGTTCTGGTGCAAACCGAACCCGGGGGTGTTCGGCTCATCCCTAGTAGCGGGTGTGTGTGACCCCCTGGATGGGTTCACTACACGCTGAACTATACAGAAAGGCAGTTGAGGATGGTTGAAAACAAAGGATATGGTTTATTCTTCCATATTGCCGTGGACTCTTCGATCACCCCCAGCTTAAGCATTTTTTCTCCCAAGCGTCTTCCAGGACAGCCCATGAGACCTAGGGCTCCTCCCACCAGGACAGGAAACACGTTAACCCCCACCAGATAAAAGGGCGGTCCTCCAGGCCCCATGTCAGTATTAGTGTTTCCTCCGGACGGGGGGTAACATGTTTCCTGGAACTGGTTCCCCTAGGTCTCTAGAGCAGGGCTCCTGGAGAGATGGGTGAGTGTTTGTTTCCTACCTCTTCCTACCCAGAGCGGCACATCCATCGGGGAGTTGGTTTGTGGCTGCTGTCCCTGTTCTCGGTACATGGGGAGTGTCTGTACCGTCATGGTGTCTGTGCTCCCCCTGCCAAGAATCGTTGGTTCTTTTTTTTAGCGCTGCGGTGGAGCAGCAGAGCGGCTTTTCCCCTGTCAGTACAGCCAGGCTAGAACATGCAGGGGAAGGAGGAAGCCGCGCGGCAGGAAGGGGCGGAACTTGCGTTCCACGCTGGTTCAGGAAGTCCCGGAGGGGTCACTTCCGGGGCGTATGACGTCATTGGCGGGCGCCGGAGACGCTGGTTCCTGTCTCAAAAAACGGCGCGAACAGGGACGCTGGGTGACTGGCGTTTTAAAAAGAGGTAACCCAGCACAGGCTGCGGACCACGACGGGGGCAGGATGGACTCCTTTGAAATTCCTGCACAGGCAGTGGAATCAAGCCCAAACGCTAGCTCCTCACAGGTAAGCCTGAAGTAATGCGTTCTTCTTGCACAAACCTGTGAGTGTCTTTCTTCCCCTTGTAACTAGTAAGGACTAGGTGAAGGGTGCACATTTTTCTTTTCTCCTGCACGGGGTGTGATGGAGGGTATGTGGCAAGTGTATTTATAGGGTTATTTGTTCTCTTGCAGGCCAAGATTCAGGACAAAGCCCAAGCGCAGCCACCAAAAAGGAAGTGTGCAGTGTGCGGTAGTAAACTGAGCTCCTCATGGAGTAAACCAGTTTGCCGCTCCTGTATTTCAGGCCTAACAAAAGATGAACCGGTAGCCTTATGTCAGAAAATACTGACTTCAGTTAGTGATGAGCTTAAATCTACCTTTAGCTCTTTTAGAAATCTAATTGATAAATTGCAGGCTCCCTCAGAGGGTCCGTCTTCAAGCAGAAAATCCACAGTTAGTAACATTACACAACAAAATGTGGAGAGTGAAGACTCTGAGACTGAAGCTAGATCTACCCGTTCTTCTCCAGAGGAATCGGGGTCAGATTCAGGGCCCAGGGATAGAGAATCCTCTAGGGGCTCAAGATATAAGTTGTCTCTGGAGGAAGTGGATAGCTTATTAAAGGCCATTTATGCAACTCTGGAAATGGAAGAGGAGGAGGTACATTTGTCTAAACATGACCTTATGTACAAAGGTTTGCACAAAAAGAAATCTAAAGTTTTTCCTGTGCACAGTTCCCTCCTTGATACTATCAAGCTGGAGTGGGAAAATCCAGAAAGAAAACCTTTCTTTTCCGGTAACCTAAAAAGAAGGTTTCCATTTGATGAGGATACAGCGCAGCCGTGGAATAAAAGTCCAAAGTTAGACGCACCTCTTTCAAAAGTTTCAAAAAATTCGGACTTAGCGTTTGATGATATGGGTACGCTTAAGGACCCGATGGACAAAAGAGGAGATATTCTCCTTCACAGAGCCTGGGATTCAGCTATTGGAAATCTCAAGCCGGCTCTGGCCTCCACTTGTGTAGCCAGAAACCTGGAAGAATGGCTTACACAGATACAAACCCATCTGTCGGCAGGTACCTCTAGGGAAGAGATTCTAAAATCCTTTCTGCTTCTTTTTAATGCTGTGGGTTTTCTAGCAGATTCTTCCGCAGAGTCGGTAAGAATGACGGCTAGGACTTCGGCCTTAGTGAATTCAGCCAGAAGAAGCCTTTGGCTTAAAACCTGGTCAGGCGATGCAGCCTCTAAATTACGCCTGTGTGGGCTTCCCCTAACGGGGGATCATCTTTTCGGCCCAGGGCTGCAGGAAGCACTGGAACGTACGGCCGATAGAAAAAAGGCCTTTCCAGAGAACAAAAAGAAACAGACAGCCAGAAAAAAAATTCGTGGCCAATACAGGCAGCAGGGTCCTAGAGAAAAGGACAATAGGCCCAAGAAGCATTGGGCCGGGCACAAGGGCAAAGGTAGAGGGGGTGTTTTGTTTCACACACCTCAACAGCCCGCCAAGCCACAGTGACCAGCATCTCCCTGTGGGAGGAAGATTGAGGGCCTTTCTCCCACAGTGGGCAGCAGTCACTTCAAGTCCCTTCATCCTGGATCTAGTGGCAAATGGATACAGGCTGGAATTCTCCTGCCAACCACCAGAGCGACTATTGATCACCTCTCTTCCAAAAGATCGGGAGAAAGCGAGGGCTCTGGGTCTCCAAATAGGAGACTTGCTAGATCAGAAGGTCCTGGTTCCTGTTCTCCAATCAGAGCAAGGCAAGGGGTTCTATTCCCATATTTTTGTGATCAGAAAGCCGTCAGGAAAGTATCAGCTTATTCTGAATCTTCGGTCTCTAAATCGATCGATCAGATACAAGCATTTCCGTATGGAGACAGTGTTCTCAATCAGAAATCTGCTTTACCCAAACTGCTTCATGGCCACTTTAGACTTAATGGATGCTTATCTACATGTCCCGATCCATCCAGCATTTCAGAGATTCCTGAGGATAGCGGTCAAATTGGGAACAGGAATCCGGCACTTTCAATTTCAAGCCCTCCCCTTTGGTCTATCTTCAGCCCCACGCATCTTTACAAAGGTGTTAGGGGAGGCGCTGGCTCTGCTAAGGTTGAAAGCAATAACTGTTATCCCTTACCTGGACGACCTGTTAATAGTGGCAGATTCTTACCAGAAATTACTAGGAAATCTCCAGACGGTACAGGACTTCCTTCAGTCCTTAGGCTGGCTCATAAACAGGGAGAAGTCTTCCCTAAATCCAGCTCAGAGGGTGAAATATCTGGGCTACGACATCTGCTCAGTAAGCCAGAAGGTTTTTCTCCCGGTGGAAAAGGTCTCCAAGATGGTGCAAGCAGTTTCAGCTCTACAGACCAGTCAGTTGGTCACGCTGAGGGAGATTTCAAGTACTGTAGGTCTGATGACCTCATGTTTTCCGGCAGTGCCATGGGCAAGATTCCATCAAAGACCGTTGCAGATGTTTCTCCTGAGAAACTGGGATGGAGAGGCAAGGTCTCTGCAGTCAAAAGTTCTGTTACCTACCAAGGTGAAAAGAAGCCTAGGGTGGTGGAGGACACATCTTCACCTAACAAGGGGCCTGCCATGGTCCATTCCTGTTTCCAAAAGGATCACGACGGACGCAAGTTCCTGGGGATGGGGAGCCCACCTCAGCGACCAGGTCGCACAGGAAAAATGGTCTGGGAAAGAAGCAAAAGCTTCATCGAACCAGAGGGAACTACTAGCGGTTCAGATAGCCCTGCAAGCCTTTCAGTCGGAGATCAGGGGTCACAATCTCCAGATCCTATCCGACAATATTGCAACAGTGGCGTACCTCAACAAGCAGGGAGGCACGAGGAGTCGGATACTTCAAGAAGTTGCTCAGGGAATTTTTACATGGGCAGAAGTAAATCTAGCCTCAATTTCCGCCGTGCACCTGAAGGGGACGAAAAACTGCCTGGCAGACTACCTCAGTCGCCACAGGGTGGAGCGAGACAATTGGTCGCTTCATCCAGAAGTATTTGCAGAGATCACCAACAAATGGGGTTGGCCCGAAGCAGATTTGTTCGCAAATCAGCTCAACCGCAAGACGGAGGAGTTCTTTTCGCTAAACCCAGAAGATCGATCACTGGGGATCGATGCGCTGGCGAATCCGTGGCCATTCGACCTCTGCTACGCCTTCCCGCCGATCAGGCTTATTCCAGAAGTACTCCGGAAGTTTCTTCTAGAAGAAACGGACCTTATTCTGATCGCCCCCTTCTGGCCCAAGAGGTCATGGTTTTCCCTACTACAGTCTCTGGTCTCGAAGCCTCCGCTGAGACTTCAGGAGAGAGAGGACCTGTTGTCACAGGGTCCAGTGTCACACCCACAGGTAGTTTCCTTAAGCTTGACGGCTTGGTATCTGAAGAGAAGATACTGAAGGCTCAGGGGTTTTCTGACAAAGTGATCAAAACTTTGGTGAATTGCAGAAAACCAGTCACTAGAGCCATATATTCCAAGGTTTGGAAAAAGTTTAATTCATGGTTGTCTGAAAACCAAAGATCAACGCATGATGTTCCTTCTGTTTTGGAATTTTTTCAAGAGGGTGTCGACAAGGGTCTTTCGGTTAGTACCTTGAAAGTACAGGCAGCAGCTATTAGTGTTTTCCTCCAGGTTTCTCTTCTGGAAAATCCTACGGTAGCGAGATTTTTTAAATCCATTTCCAGGGCCAGGCCAGTAGTGATAAGAAGTTGTCCAACTTGGGACCTGTCCCTGGTGCTTCAAACTCTGGTAGAACCTCCTTTTGAGCCCTTAGAGGATATTTCTGTTAAATTACTTACCCTAAAAACTATTTTTTTAGTAGCAATTACCTCAGCTCGTAGGGTAAGCGAGTTACAGGCTTTGTCAGTAAGGGAGCCATTTCTCACAATTTTTGAGGATCGTGTTGTGTTAAAAACGGATCCAGGGTTTTTACCCAAAGTGGCTAGTGCATTCCACAGAGCACAGGATATTGTACTGCCATCCTTCTGTAGTTCACCACAGGGTGATCAGGAAAATAAATTTAGTTTTTTAGACGTAAGAAGATCCCTTCTTATCTATTTAGAGGTCACAAGGACCTTCAGAAAGACAGACGCTTTATTTGTCCTTTTTTCAGGCACACACAAGGGTAAGAGTGCATCTAAAGCCACATTGGCTAGATGGATTAAGCAGGCCATCTCAGAAGCTTATAAAATCAAAGAAGTTCCTACCCCTTTTGTTACTGCGCACTCAACGAGAGCTTTGTCTGCGTCTTGGGCTGAGAGGGCTGGTGCTACACTGGAACAAATCTGCAAGGCTGCCACATGGTCCAGTTATTCGACCTTCATAAAACATTATCGCCTGGATTTGCTATCTGCTCAAGAACAGGCGTTTGGTCGAAAGGTCCTTCAGGCAGTTGTCCCACCCTAGACTGGTAAGTTCTGGCTCATCGTCTCATGGGCTGTCCTGGAAGACGCTTGGGAGAAAAGATGGGTTAGGCTTACTGGTAACTCCTTTTCTGAGAGTCTTCCAGGACAGCCGGATTCCCACCCGGTTTTTATATGGAAGTTATGTATATTAATGCATATGTTTTTCAGGGAAGTCCTACGGTTCTCGAGAAGACTGACATGGGGCCTGGAGGACCGCCCTTTTATCTGGTGGGGGTTAACGTGTTTCCTGTCCTGGTGGGAGGAGCCCTAGGTCTCATGGGCTGTCCTGGAAGACTCTCAGAAAAGGAGTTACCGGTAAGCCTAACTCATCTTTTTTACTTCCTGGCGAATTGCCTCTGGCCGGGCTTCTGGAATTCTATAAGGCTTTAACTTGACCTTCTCCCCTGGTGTGGTGATAATGTCATGTTCAACCCGGGAGACCCAACCTGGCAAATCTGAAAACTTCTCCCTATTACGGAGCACAAATTCTTTAGCCTCCTGTCGCTGAGTTTTGGACAGAGTCTCCGCTATCCCAACTTCAGGGACAGCCAGGTTAAATGGAGCAGAAAATCGGTTAGTCTCAGCGACCAAGGACTCTCTATGCTTCCATGGTTTCAACAAGTTCACGTGATATATCTGCTCAGGTTTCCCTGGCAATGTCCAGTAGGCCCCGGGGGTGCCTCCCATACAGTAGCTCAAATGGAGAGAACCCTGTGGACGATTGGGGAACCTCTCTTATGGCAAACATCAAATAAGGGAGCAGATAATCCCAGTTCTTTCCGTCTTTATCCACCACCTTCCTCAACATTTATTTTAAAGTTTTATTAAACCTTTCCACTAACCTGTCTGTTTGAGGGTGATATACTGATGTATATAATTGGGTCACTTTCAGGAGTTTACAAAGTTCTCAGGTCACCCTAGACATAAACGGGGTGCCCTGATCAGTTAGGACTTCCTTAGGAAGACCCACAGGGCTGAAAACCTGAAATAACTCTTTGGCAATTGTTTTAGCAGAGGTGTTTCGGAGACGAATCGCTTATGGGTAATGGGTGGCATAGTCCATTATTACCAAGATGTGCTGGTGCCCTCTAGTGGACTTCAGTAAGGGGCCAACCAAATCCATGGCGATCCTCTCAAAAGGGACCTCGATAATGGGCAAGGGTACCAACAGACTGCGGAAATGTGTCATGGGTGCAGTGATCTGACACACTGGACAGGAAGAGCAGTACAATTCCACTTCCTTAGTGATCCCAGGCCAATAAAACCTCTGGGTGATTCTCTCCCGGGTTTTTTCTGCTCCCAAATGTCCCCCAAGAATGTGCCCATGGGCCAGTTCCAAAACCATCTTGCGGTACGGTTTAGGCACTACCAGTTGCTCAATTGTCTCCTCTAACCTCTGTGACACTCGATATAACAGGTCCCTTTCAATAATGAAGTGAGGGAGAGCAACCCTCTCATCAGGGTTAACTAACTCCACATCTATCTTCACTACATTCTCCCGGGCTCTTAGCAATGTGGAGTCCCTCAATTGCTCAGTGATAAAATTTTCTCTGTGCACCTCGAGGTCATCAAACCCTATCGGCCGCTGTTCCTCTTCTGAGGTAGCAGGCTCCTCCCCAGGGACTGGTGTTTCCCCTGCTAAGACTGAGAACGGAAACTCAGGAGAATCCTCACAGTTAGAGGATTCTGGAGTAGATGTTTCAGGCTCAGAAGAACCACTTACTGGGGAATCTGGGCAATCCCAGAGCTCCCAGAACTTTGGGAAATCCCTTCCCACAATGGCGTCATGTGGCAGTTGGGGAACTAAACCCACTTGGTGACACAAGTTACCAAGTGAGGTTTCAAAGGAAACCGTAGTCACTGGATATTCTCGAGTGTCCCCGTGTACACAAACTACAGCCATTTTCCTAGGATGTAAGGTTTTTCCCACCACTAGATCACTTTTCACTAAGGTGACCAGGCTACCTGAATCCAACAATACCACAACATCTTTACCATCTAAGCACATTCTACATAACGGTTTCTCATTCCCCTTTACTGCAGTGCATGTGGTTGCAAAGAGGGACTGTCATCTCTCTGTCAGAAAGTCACACTGCATCGGTTCATGAACCGCTGGGCAAACCGCTGCTACATGTCCCTCTTCCCGGCAATGGAAACAAATCAACCTTCTAGTCCTCTCCTGTGGGATGGGTGTTAGGAATAAGTTCACCTGCTGGTGGCACTATCCTGCTCTGCGCTGTTTGCTGCAGTTCCAGTGTCCACCAGCAGGTGTCTCCCAGAAGCTGTCAGGTTCTGATCAGCCGCACCTGGCTCCAGCTGCCTGGATTTTTAAGGCTGCTCCTCCCTTTCCCTAGTGCGTCAAGATTCTGGTCCCTTCCTGTCTGCTACCAGCTTGCGCCTGCCAACCTGTCCTTATCCATCCTGCACCCTTCTTGCCTTGGTCTATGCTTTTGTCCCCAGCCGTGTCCTTTTCCTTGCATCCCTGTTGCCTTTTCCCTTGTTGTAGATATTGTTGTAGATATTGTATATAGTTAGCTATTAGGTTTATTACTTATTCTTGTTTGCTGGAGTGGTTTATGTTTTCATTGGTTGCTGTGTATGTTTGTTGGTGTATTCTCACTGTAAATAAATATCACGTAATATATATATCCTTTGTTTGGTCTCAGTCCCCTTGTGTAGCTACGTGTCTGGTCACCTTAGCCGCTGATCCTGACAATGGGTCTTCCAGGCCATTCTCGCCAAACATTAGCAGTAGTCCCGATAATACCTCTAGTTGCTCTTTGGTCCTTCTCTCCACCCCCATCCCTTGATGCAGTCTTACCTATAGGTGGGGAGGGTCTGGTCTTGGGGTGAAAAGTCTGTTCATCTCTGGGTGAAGAGGACAAATTCTCTGTTGCTAGGTACCTTTCGACCAGGTCTACTAGTTTGTCTGCGGTTTCCGGACCACCATGGATTACCCATTTCTGCAGGGTGTTAGGAAGAGACCTAAGAAATTTGTCCATGACTACTCGCTCCAAAATTTTTGGTCCGGACAGAGTTTCTGGCTGCAGCCATTTCCTAGCCAAATAAATGAGGTCATACATCTGCGACCGAGGTGGTTTCCTCAGCTGATAACTCCAATTGTAGACCCGCTGAGCACGGACATCCAGGGTTACACCAAAGCGTGCCCATATTTCCTCTTTTAACCAATCATAGTTTTTTGCATCTGCAAACTCCAAATCAAAATATGACTTTTGGGCTTCTCCAGATAATAGGGGGGCCACTAGTCCAGCCCACTGTTCTTTAGGCCAACTCTCTTTTTCCGCTGTTCTCTCAAACGTGGTCAGAAACATCTCAGGGTCATCATCTGCAGTCATCTTTGGCAATAAGTGGCTTACCCGAAAAGTCGATATGTTACTGGCCTGACTCCCAGCCTCGGTCTGCTGTCTCTGAAGCTGTTTCATGATGGCCTCCATTTGCTGCTGGTGTCTCTGTTCCAAGCCTGCAATGCTCTCTCGGTGAGCTGCAAGGCTCTCTTGGTAAACCTGTTGTTGAGCTGCCATGCTCTCTTGGTGAGCCTGTTATTGAGCTGCGTGAGCCTGTTGTTGAGCTGCAAGGCTCCGCTGCAAACCTGCATTTGTCTGCTGTTGATTTGCATTTGCTATAACCAGCTGTTTTAGTATCTCCTCCATTTTGGGTTTACTTTAACTGCCCACATTCTCCACCATGTGTGAGGGATTCGCTCGGTAGCGGGTGTGTGTGACCCCCTGGATGGGTTCACTACACGCTGAACTATACAGAAAGGCAGTTGAGGATGGTTGAAAACAAAGGATATGGTTTATTCTTCCATATTGCTGGATACAAGTGCAAGCATCAAAACAGCATAAACAAAACAAAACATAAAATAAACCCTTGCCACTTGGAGCATCTATCTTCACAACACAGGAACCTACCTATGGAGTCTGGCACAGCCTACTGCTGGGCAGACACTGCTGGTCAGACAGCAGAAAAACAATAGTCTTTTTGATTTTTATCACACAGAAAAATCAACAACCACCTCACCTCTTCAGAAGACTTTCTGACTGCTTTCCTTATCTCAAAAAGCCTCAGGATGCAGCAATCAGTAGTCACCCTCTGGGTGACTTATAGAGGCCTTAATTGCCTCATTCTGAACAGCTGAAGTTTTCCAACGCCCTAAACCTATTTCTGCAGCCGACACCTAATAGTAATTGGCGAATTGTCTAAACAAGGCAGAAATGTATCTCCCGTCTGTGACAACACCCACAGATTTACCTGACTTCCTGTCACAGCTGTTAAACGTGGACTGGCACAGTATGGTCCTAATCCTCCACCGGAGATCGAAGACCTGGTTATAGCAGCTGTGGATGCAGCAGCAGAAGTCACAGCAGCACCAACTGAAGAGAGAAGAGGGGTGCAGATACCAGTCGCCATGGAAGAGGAATTCAGAAGGAGGTTACAAGAGATGCGGATACAGCACAGAGGACCAGTATCAGAGGAGGCCCTGCTGAGATGGTCTGATTCGATTCGCTGCGAACTCTGGAAGGAAGCGCTAGCTCTTGAGCAGCAACACCAGGGAAAGGTCCTCCCCTCCATCCATGTAAGGTACTGGCCGCAGTATGACGTACGAATGCTGTTGTTGGGGGAACAACCGAAGCAGGAGTGGACAGCCGAGTTAAGCAGGCTGATCCGGGCAGAGATGCGGTTGGACAAGAGCTACAAGGCCCTCCGGTGGTATATAGCCCAAGAGTGCTCGTGGTCAGTGGATGACAGCCCCACGGAAGGCTTTGACTATGATGGCCTGGGATTGTTGTATTGGAGGATGTTCAGTGATCCTGACTTTGGGGATGATCGGGAGTGGCGCTTGGAGGAAATAATGGAGCACAGAGAGCAAAAATTAAATGTCTCGGAAGGACACTGGTTACAGGAAGATTTGGAGTTTCTGGCTGTCCAGGAATGGGAGATGGAGATCGCCTACAGACAGCTGCTAGACTTTGCTCAGCAGCAGGGTGGGGCTCCCGTTGCCTGAGACTATGAGGAAAGTTCAGATGACAACTCTGAAATCCTGGCTGATGAATCGGCAGTGGAAAATATGGAGATTGCCATCCCTAAAGCCAAAGCGGATAATGTGGAGTTCCAGGGGGCTAGGGCAGTTGGCTCATCTCCCCAGCCACAGATTACAGAACATATGGACTTAATGGACCGTCCAGAGGGTGTTACGGTTTATGCATCCCCAGCAGAGGTGCTGGCAACAGGGCAGAGTGCTAGCAATCTCTGCCCAGCACCGGAACCAACTGTGGAGTTCCAGGGAGCCGGGGCAGTTGGCCCCCCTGTCCAGCAACAAGCTGAGATGGTAAAGCCACAAGCCTCTGCTCTCAACTAGCAGGAGATGGAGTTCCTGTAGTCTCCACTTGTATACCCCAGGGATGGGGGGCAGTTGGCCCAGATCCCCAACAGCATGATGAACTGAGCCCAGTCACCCTGTCTGAAAGGACTCCAGGGAGAAGGGCCAGTCCAGGCCTCTCCCCAGCGGCAGGCATGTTCTCTGAGAGAGGCAGAGGTTGGCTGGGTGAGTAATGCTCTGTTTGGAGCAATTTATTTGGGGTACTGTATGGATACCAGCATTGGAGGAATGGAACTATTGACTAACTTCGGAGTCAACCCATCTGGGGTCTCCTTCTGTGTTAGGCCTCGTACACACGAGCAGACAGATTTGTTCAAATCTGTCCGTCCGACAGATTTGAACAAATCTGTCTGCTGGGATTTTGGTTTGCTCGCGTGTACACACGAGCAAACCAAAATCCCCGCCAGCAGAGAGCGCGCTGACGTGTCGGTGACGTGGCGGTGACGTTGACGCCGCCACGTCACCGCACCAGGAAGTAAAACACTTCCGCGCATGCGCCGAATCCATTCGGCGACGGTGCGGCGGCGGTGCGGGACGACATGTCTGCTGGTAAGTGTACTAACCAGCAGACATGTCGGGCGGACGGATTCCCACCCGATAGATTTCAAAGCATGCTTTGAAATCTGTCGGGTGGCCAAATCCGTCGGCTCGGCCGTACACACGATCGAATCTGTCTGGTGAAACGGTCCAGCGGACCGTTTCCAGCGGACAGATTTAATCGTGTGTACGAGGCCTTAGTCTTCTACCGAAAGGGGAGAGATTTAACGGTATGGCCTGTGGGAACCAGAGACGTTTGAAGGATGCAGGGTACTCCTGTGCCAGCTTCACCAATGACTCTTGGGTCTAGGGTCATCCTATGTCCGATAGGGGCATAGGATGACTGAGAAATTATATCTCGGATTACATGAGATGGGACAGTAACGATAATTCATGTATTGCAGGATATTGAAGTTATTCCTCATGAACAGGTCAATAGAGTGTTTCATTCAATGTGTAACATAGACTGTTGAGAGGCTAATTAAGACTACCTGGCTGTAGTGATGGGGCTTTCTGTGATTGCATTCTATTGTCTATTGTACTAATTAAGTCTGCTCCTAAGATCTTTCATTGTGTATGCTAATGACACTGTTTTGTGTGAAAATACTATTGATAATAGCTATGGAATGTGACTTGTCAGCTGTAGTAATTAACTCCTGTAGATTCGGTGCCATTACGTCTACAAAAGAGTGTGTATTGTGTGTCAGGTGAATAGCTTGTCGCAGAGTCAGAATGTCTGGGTAATGACTAATAATTAACTCATCTGAATGTCATTGTCTAAGAGAGTGTGTATTGAAGTTCCTTGTGTAGCGTGGTGGGTGGAGTTGATTCATTGTTCACTTGGTTTCTAACTGTATAAAAGGCTGAGCTTTACCATTAAAGCATTAATTCGTTTTGGAACCAGAAACAGAGCTGTGTGTCTCGTTATTCTGGGAAATGGAATGGGTCGTGCCTGCTGGATTGTCGGAGTGTCGGATAAGCTGTTGTGGGTTGGTGGAACGGAGATCGTAAACGGTGGTGACCGCAACAGTCACAAGCCCGCGTGAACCACTGTTGTACAACAGATAAGTCCATCTGATTTGGTAAGAGTACTCAGGGCCAGATTCTCAGAGGCGTTACGACGGAGTATCTCAGATACCCCGTCGTATCGCCTTTTTTTTTGGCTCGTATCTATGCGTGTGATGCTGAGCATCACTTTTGCATAGATACGCTTCTACATCCGACAAGCGTAATACAATTACACTTTCGGATCGTAGATGTAATGACAACTCCGGCCACTAGGTGGCCTTTACGTTGTTTTTTCATTTGCATATGCAAATGAAGTAGTACGCCGATTCTCTATCGCTTTTACGCCGCCCCGTCGTCGCCTACGTCGTTTTCGTCCGCGTAAGGTTACCCCAGCTTCTATGTGGAGTAACCTTACGAGGTCCCGTCGGATGCCGTCGTGTCCCGTCGGATGCCATGTTAAGTATGGCCTCGGGACCGCGTCGTGTTGTGCGTCGTTTACGTCGTTTGCGTACGTCGATTCTCAATGGGGCTGGCGTACGCTGCGATTACGTCGTTTACATTGAGAAAATGTGACGTCCTTTGGAGCATGCGCACTGGGCTTTTCCCCCGGCCGGCGCATGCGCAGTTCGTTCGACGCGGGGGCGCGCTTAATTTAAATACAAGCCGCCCCATTTGAATTGCGCGGGTTTACGCTGCGCGATTTACGCGACGTAAGCGAAACCTCGGGAGCAAGTGCATAGAGAATCAAGCACTTGCTCCAGCAAGCAGCGGCGGCGTAGTGTAACTGGCTTACGCTACGCCGCCGGAATTCTATGAGAATCTGGCCCTCAATTTGTTCACTCTACGAAGAGTTTGAGAATAACAGCAGACAACCTGACTTTTTTTTATTCTATGCCATCCATTGGGAAGAACTTTCTTGCATTGTGTTCATACCACATGGACTTCCTTTTCACATTACCATTTGAAGCCTATTGGCTTCTTTGAACATTCTCACCATTAGTTCTTACTTACTCTGTTTGCTCACTGTTCACAATTCACATTGCATTATTTTTAGTGTGCACATTGTATATTGCTGACTTTTTAGCGCTGCACTATTTATTCACCATGTAGACAGCATATGCCTTAATAACGATTAGAAAATCAGCATCACTGTCCTATGAATTTTCCAAGGTCAGTTACTGGGTCAGGGGTTCATGACTGAAAATGTTTTGACCGTCTTAGTGTAAACACAAAAAATCTAAAATTCTGGAGAAAAAAAGGCATGTCTGTTGGTCCTTGCATAGGCTGACCAGACGTCCCCGGGGACAGTCCCCAGACTAAGGACACTGTCCCCAGACCAAGTCTGTCCCCTGCTTTGTCCTCGGATAGGGTTGCCACCTGTCCGTTATTGCCCCGGACAGTCCAGGTTTAGACACTTGTGCCACAGGTCTCTGTCCACTTGTGACACGGAAACAGCATACTTTCAGTCCCATCCATCCAGCAAATATGTCCTGGGGATGGAGCTAGTCGGACCAATTCCGAGACTGCACTCCACTCAATTAAATTCCCGTCGGCTGTGCCTCTCTGCCTCCCCCTGCCCGGTGCCTCTCTCAACCCCAGCCGCCATTGCCGCCACCTCGATGATCTCCTTTGCAGTCATTGGTTGCTGTCCTAGCAACCAATGACATGCCTTTACTGCTGTTTACACCCCTCCCAGCTCCATCCCAAGCTTGGCTCTCACTTTGGTTGCAGTAGCTCCCGGGTCCCGCTGTTAAGGCAATCTAAATGGATGTGTTAAAGAGGGCAGAGGGCGCTGATATAATGGGGTGGTCTCTCTGATCTCTGGAGGTCTCTAAAGAAGGGGGTTTGGGCACTGATATAAGGGGACTAATGAGGGTCTCTAAGTTCTCTAATTTCCAACAACAACTGTTCGATGTGAGCTTTTGGTCAGATATTCCGACCGTGTGTAGGCTCTATCAGACATTTGCATGACAACAAATGTTTGAGAGCTGGTTCTCAATTTTTCTGACAACAAAAGTTCTTGTCGGAAATTCTGATCGCGTGTATCCAATTTTGAAGCACAAAAATCCTACGCATGCTCAGAATCATTGAACATAATTTTTCTCGGCTCGTTGTAGTGTTGTACGTGACCGCATTTGTGGTAATTGGAGCTTCCAAGCAACATTTGTGCGACCGTGTGCATGCAAGACAAGTTTGAGCCAAAATCCGTCAGAAAAAAATCCAAGTTTTTGTTGTTGGAAATTCCAATCATGTGTACGTGGCATTAGAGGCATTGGGGTAGTGTTTTTGAATATCAAATATAAACATAGACATGCAGAACATACAGATTTCAAGGTGACAGTGCTTTTAATGGTTAGTAACTCTAAAACACCCGCTCTGCAAGGAAATGGCAAAAAGTGCTGCAGGACTGAAGAATGCTGCATTATTGCACTAGCACAATTTAACTGTAAAGCTGACCATATGTGGATCAAAATTCAGCCAGGGACAAGACAAATTTCTATCAGATCACTGTCCGACAGGAGTCAGATGAACAAGCTGTAAAACGTTCGTTGATCAGCAGCTGTAGGGAAGTGTCCTACTGTTTAGAATGCAACGAGGGATGTTTGGAATCCTCAATTCAGTTTATTTGTGTGAATAGAGGAATCAGTTTTTTTTTTTTTTAATTCAGCCCGCTGGCTGAAAGTTAAAACAAATACTCATCTATGGTCAGCTTTATGCCTAGTACACACGTGCAGTATGTCAGGAGACATCGGCCTGTTTAATAAAAACTGGCCTACATTTGGCCGTGTGTATGTCTGGAAAACCACCTGCTGGTGGCGGTGGGGCATCCCACTGTCAGATCACAACAACGCAGCAGGGGAGGTCCCTGTACTAATGTTGAACTGTTAGTACGGCGACTGCGACCAGAGCAGTCACTTCTTTTATCACTATTAGTGTGTACCAGGCTTAAAAATATAGACATGACAAACAAGAATGCTAATAAAGACAGCATATAGGCCTTATCTTTCATCTGTCTTGCCCCCACGCCTCCTCCCCCATCAGACACACACATCAACACAGATCACCTCAAGCTGTTTAAGATTTGATAATACATAGTAATTATCTGCTAATAAAATGTTCACAATTGTATACAATTAAAGTTAGGCTGTGGCTCTTCATATACTGCATAATTGCAGCTCTTACATTAGTGGGTGTAGCTGATATTGTCGGTGCCCATGACCTCATAAGCCATGTTGCAGTTGCACCCTCTTCAGGTTCAGCAATTATATAACACTTTTTGGCACCGTTTCTTTGCTGATAGCCAGTTCAGTTGTTGATTGCACAAGCAAAATGAAGCAAAGTTCAATAAGTACAAGCAAAGAACATACAAACACATTGCAAAATTAATGTTTAATGAAAAGTGTACTTTAAAGTTAGGCTCATGTTCAGTGAAAGTAATATTTATTTAGATCCAATAGGTAATCACATGAAATATACTGGAATTACTGAGGTGAGTTTTGTAAAACATACTGCAAAGTAGCCCAATATTTGGGCAAGTGTATTGCCCAGTTCTTGGTGGTACAGTGTGAAATATGCTGCCAGTCCATTAAAAGTATGTCTATTTTTTGTTGGTCCCTCTTAAAGTGGATGTAAACCCAATTTTTATTTTATTTTTTGATGTCACAATGTAGAGAATAAGATTTCCTATCATCTGTCCCCAGTCTTGCCACACAGTTAATCCAGCTCTGAGCAATCCTATTTTCTTTATCGTACATCACGGCCCGGGACACAGAGCGCATAGCCATTACACTTGGGTTATATGGGTACCTTCAGGTGTGGACACTGGTGTAATCAATTTCACAGGAAGTTTCCTCCCTATATAACCCCCTCCCACTGGGAGTGCTTCAGTTTTTTCGCCAGTGTCTTAGGTGTTGGTCACGTCTAGCTGTCCCTCGGAGGTCTCGGGACCCAGGATAGCTAGCCGGATCCGTCCGAAGTGCTTCAAAGCCAAGGTGTACGGTACCCGGGCCCTGCTGGAGTGGGGTTTTGCCTATAATGCCTCTCCTTGGAGGGCTGGATTCTGGGCTCCAGTGCCTTAGTCTCTTCCAAGAACTAAACGCTACTGATGCCAGAATGCTATATAGGTCCAGGGGTGTGGGTTCCTTAACACAGGACCCCGGTCCCTGAAGGTCCAAGACAATACCCACGGAGATGGGGGAAGGTTGGGCCTCTTGCATTTTGCAATACCCTGCGGCGTGGAGCAGGTAAGAGGGAACCTGCGGGACTTGGTTCGACAGTAGGTATCCCCCTGGGGGTTCTGGGTCGGCTAATGGTATGCTTGTGCATCAGCCACTATCTCCACTATGTCTTTTGAGGCAGGATGGGATGTACTAATGTTTACCCAGATAACATGTAGGTATATGTATGCTTTAAAGATATGTATTTACTACTCCCCCCAGATCTGCCTGTTAGCATGATACTGCAGCCCCACGTGCTATAAGGAGGAAATGCTGGCAAAACTCCTGTTTCTTAGGAAGCCTATGGGGACAGCTTCCTCTATGTGTGCACTACAATAAAGATTAGTGTCTTGCCTGGTGTCTGTTGGGTTGCTAGCGCTGGTCCAGGCTTCTCCTCTGCTTTCTGCCTCCATGTTGGTTTGAGCGTGGGGGGGGGGGGCGCGCGCGCGTGCGCGCCGCCTTTTACAGCGTCAGCGTGCGTGGGGGGGGCGGGCCAGCAGCGTCAGGTCTGAATTAAAGCAGCAAAGCATTTCCTGGCTGGTCATTCCCTCCTGAAAGCAGAGGAGGCTGAGGACACAGAGCTGAGCTATTTCTGGCTAACAGTGACACCCAGTGGGGGTTTGTGGATCTTCAGGTCTGGACTTAGCTCCATACTGACCAGAAAAAAAAAAAAAAGGTTTTTTTCTTAAAGGGACTCAGCCTTAGATCTTACAGTATCTGAGTCGGTGCAACCTTGGGCTCCAGCTAACGGGCATTGGTGTGGCAATACTCACAGGACCTTCCTCGGTATTGCCGCCTTCTCGGGTGTATGAAAATTTGGAAACATTTTACATAGCCTGTTCTTATTAATGGTTCACTTCTAGCTACAACAGTTGGGTGTTGGCTTTAGGGGTGTCTCAAGGTTGTGCAATGGCTCCCAAGGGATCAGGACCAGCTAAGGCTGCAAAAGGTACCAAAAAACTAAAGGGGTCTCCATCGGGGTCAGAGGATTTGGGCCAGGCTCTAGCGGTCCCACCCTCACCAGATAGACCACCGAACAGCATGTTGCAGGAGCCATTGAGGGTGCTAGGGGCAGAGGCGGCCCCCAATCAACCCATTCCCGTTTACGTTACGGAAGAAATGCTAGCGACCAGTCTCTGACAGATATGGTTCGCACTGCTTTTAAACTTCCAGTGTCAGAACAATTAGCCCCCGCGGTATCCTCTTTAGGTTCCTTGAAGGCACCGTTGAGTGGTGCGTCTTTTCCGGTTCACCCCCTTCTGGAGAGCGTGATTTTTCAGGATTGGGCTCGACCTGATAGGATTTTTATCCCTCCTAAAAGGTTCACTATTCTCTATCCTATGGAAGAGGAATTTGCAAAGAAATGGGCACTCCCTACCGTGGACGCAGCCATTTCCTGCGTAAATAAATCCCTGACCTGTCCGGTTGAAAATGTCCAGATGTTTAAAGATCCAGTCGACAAAAAGTTGGAGACCCTACTGAAGGCTTCTTTTACCACAGTAGGTGCCGTGGTTCAGCCAGCGGTGGCAGCCATTGGCGTTTGTCAGGCTTTAAAGGATCAGACTAAACAGATATTAAGGGACATACCGGCTCAGCAAGCTCGTGAATTGGCTGACCTCCCAAGGGCTCTCTGCTTTGCAGTAGATGCTATTAAGGACTCCATTCAACAGGCGTCCCGTTTATCTCTGCTGTTGGTTCATATGCGTCGCCTTTTGTGGCTGAAAAACTGGTCAGCAGAGGCACCCTGCAAAAGGCTTTTAGCAGGATTTCCCTTTCATGGTGGGAGACTATTCGGTGAAGACCTAGATAAATATATCCAGACCATATCAAGTGGTAAAAGTTCTTTCTTGCCTGTCAAGAAAAGATCGCGTGGGCCCGCGTTTAAGCGACAGGCCTTCGCAGGCTCGGCCCCTTCAACTTCCCGTCAGTATCGACGGCCTCCCGGGCGTTCAGCATTTAATAGCCGCCCACAAGGACAAGCCACGGCAGGCAAGAGGCCATGGTCTCGCAAGCCGGTTAAACCAGTCATCAAGTCAGATTCATGAAGGGGCGCCCCCACTCTCTTGGGTGGGGGGAAGTCTTCGGTTTTTCTCCGAAGTGTGGGAGGCCAGAATTCCCAACTCTTGGGTACTGTCCGTGGTAGCCACGGGCTACAAGCTAGAGTTTCGGGAAGTCCCCCCTCCTCATTTTCAGGGGTCAAGTCTTCCAAGCGACCCATTAAAGAGGGCCTCTCTTGTAAAAGCATTGGATCGTCTCTTGCTCCAAGGAGTAATTGTAGAAGTACCAACCCAGGAATGGGGTCTGGGATTCTACTCCAACCTTTTCATAATACCAAAGCCCAATGGCGACGTCAGGCCTATCTTAGACCTCAAACGCCTAAATTGCTTTCTAAAGATTCAGACCTTTCGTATGGAGTCCATACGTTCGGTGGCAGCCAGCCTATATCAAGACGACTTTCTAGCATCTATAGACATAAAGGATGCGTATCTGCACGTGCCGATCTACCCGGCACATCACAAGTTTCTTCGTTTTATGATAGATCACCGTCATTACCAGTTCGTAGCCCTCCCTTTCGGGTTGGCAACAGCTCCGCGGGTATTCACAAAGGTGTTAGCCCCGGTGCTAGCCGTCCTAAGGACAGAAGGCATTTTGGTCCTGGCATACCTGGACGATCTTCTGGTTATCGACAGCTCAGCTTCCAGCCTCAATCATGCAGTAGTTCGCACAGTTCAGCATCTAGAGGAATTCGGGTGGATTGTGAACCAAGAAAAATCGATATTGAAACCCACAAAGCAGTTGGAATATCTAAGCCTTCGGCTAGATACAGACTGCCAGAGGATATTTTTACCTCAAGCAAAGGTCAGATCAATAACTCAAGCAGTTCAAGTGATCTTAGGCAAGAAGAGGCCGACTATTCGCCTATGTATGCGACTGCTGGGGAAGATGGTGGCCGCCTTCGAGGCAGTGCCCTACGCCCAGATCCATACCAGATATTTCCAGGCAGCCATTCTCTCTGCTTGGAACAAGTCCATTCAGGCGTTAGATCGTCCGTTAGTGCTCTCCCCAGGAGTCCGGCGCAGCCTGTTTTGGTGGCTGGTCCCTCAAAATTTGTCAAAGGGGAAATCCTTTTGCCCCATCACGTGGAAGATAGTAGCCACGGATGCCAGCCTGTCAGGTTGGGGGGCAGTTCTAGAAGGACAGACCCAGCAAGGGCAGTGGTCGGAGGCAGAAAAACTGCTTCCCATCAATATCCTAGAGATCAGAGCTGCTCGGCTGGCCCTGATCGCCTGGACTCTCCCTCTTCAGGGTCTGCCAGTAAGGATACAGTCCGACAATGCCACTGCGGTGGCATACATAAACCACCAGGGGGGCACGAGGAGCCTAGCAGCCCAAAGGGAAGTAAACCTGATTTTCTCATGGGCCGAAGCCCATGTACCCTGCATCTCGGCGGTGTTCATCCCAGGGATAGACAATTCTCAAGCAGATTTTTTGAGTCGTCAACAGTTGCTCCCGGGGGAGTGGTCTCTTCACCCCCAGGTATTCCAAGAGATTTGCCAAAGATTCGGAGTCGCAGATGTGGACATTATGGCAACGAGATCCAACAAAAAGTTGGACAAATTCATATCCCGAGCCAGGGATCCCTCGGCCTACGGGACCAATGCGTTGGTTTGCCCCTGGCACCAGTTTTCTCTCCTGTATGCGTTCCCTCCACTGCAGATGATTCCCCGCCTTCTACGGAGGATCAGGGTGGAGCGCAGGCCTGTGATCCTGGTGGCCCCAGCCTGGCCCAGGAGGGCTTGGTACGCACTCATCGTAAAGATGTCAGTCGGGGCGCCGTGGCCACTCCCCCTGCGCCCAGATCTGCTGTCTCAGGGCCCAATCTGCCACCCTGCTTCACAGCAGCTAAATTTGACGGCTTGGCGGCTGAATCCCTAATTTTTAAGGGCAGAGGCCTCTCAGCTCAGGTCATATCTACGTTGATTCAGGCTAGGAAACCGGTCTCTAGAAATATTCATTACAGAGTCTGGAGAACCTATGTGGAGTGGTGCGAGTCTCAAAAATGGCATCCTTGAAAGTTTTTTATTGACAGGATCTTGCGATTCCTCCAGGTTGGCGTTGACAAAGGGTTGGCTCTTAGTACTCTAAAGGGGCAGGGGTCGGCTTTATCGATATGGTTTCAAAGACCCTTGGCTACCCATTCGTTTATGAAAACCTTCTTGCAGGGGGTCTTGCATGTGAATCCCCCTATTAGAGCTCCCCTCTGCCCCTGGAATTTAAATCTGGTCTTGTCAGCTTTACAAAGGCAGCCGTTTGAACCTCTGACAGAAATCCCTCTTGTGCTACTAACCCGAAAGTTGGTTTTCTTGGTGGCTATAGCTTCGGCCAGAAGGGTTTCCGAGCTGGCAGCCTTGTCATGCAGGGAGCCATACCTTATTCTGCATAAGGACAGAGTGGTTCTGCGGCCTCAACCTTCTTTCCTTCCTAAGGTCATATCCAGTTTTCACTTGAATCAGGACCTAGTCCTACCATCCTTCTTTCCTACTCCCCAGTCCAGAGAGGAAAGACTGCTTCATACTTTGGACGTGGTTCGAGCCATGAGGGTCTATCTCAAGGCTACAGAGAAGATTCGGAAAACAGATGTGCTTTTTGTTCTTCCGGATGGCCCCAAGAAGGGTCAGCCGGCTGCCAAGTCTTCCTTGGCTAGGTGGATTAAGCAGCTGATTTTTCAGGCCTATGGTCTGAAGCGCGTTCCACCTCCCTTATCAGTTAAAGCCCATTCTGGTCTTCCGTACATACGTTTACTAAATTTTATAAGTTGGACGTTGCAAAGGGTACGGACGCAGCATTTGGGCAGGCGGTCCTACGGGCAGCAGTATAGAATCCTCTGGTCCGGGTCACGCCCCCTTTTTTTCTGTTGGTGGAGTTACTTTACTTCCTGATAATTTTTTGTTTGGCTATTCTTGGCCTTACGGTCTCCCTCCCTTCATAGAGCATTGCTTTAGGACATCCCAAGTGTAATGGCTATGCGCTCTGTGTCCCGTGATGTACGATAAAGAAAGAAGGATTTTTAATAAACAGCTTACCTGTAAAATCCTTTTCTTGAAGTACATCACGGGACACAGAGCTCCCACCCCTCTTTTGGGGAACATTGTGTAACCTCGGAGGAATTGCTTGCTACAAAACTGAAGCACTCCCAGTGGGAGGGGGTTATATAGGGAGGAAACTTCCTGTGAAATTGATTACACCAGTGTCCACACCTGAAGGTACCCATATAACCCAAGTGTAATGGCTATGCGCTCTGTGTCCCGTGATGTACTTCAAGAAAAGGATTTTACAGGTAAGCTGTTTATTAAAAGTCCTTCTTTATTGTTCAGTGAGATAAATCTTGACAGAGAAAACTTTTGTCAAATCCTTCCCCTTGCTGTGAGTGACAGGTGATTTACATATCTCATGCACTAGCCTCAGACAGGCATTATTTTTTAATTCCCACCCCCACTCCTTTTCTGAAGTCATGTGGTTACTTCTCTGGGTTTTGACTGGATGTTAGTGATCATATCAGAATTCAGTGTAAGGAATACACAGGAAAAAATGCATGTTGATAAGGGGAGTGTAGAGGTGGGCAGGGAGTCTACTGACATCAGGACTCCACCCACCGAGCTCCAGACAACAGACCCACCCACAGAATCTGCAGTTTTTCGGGTCTCATAACAGACAGAGGGGAGACATTTGACAAGTAAGGATACATGCAGGAGGCCTCTATATCCTTATAGATCAGCACTATGGCAGTAGTTTAGAAAGGATAAGAGTGGGTTTACATCCACTTTAAGTATAATTCTGATATCCACTTCCTTTTTTTATTCAGACTGGATTCAGATAGCTGAAATGATTTACATAATCTTACTGGAAATGTAAAATCAGATCCCCTGGGCTGGTTTAGGCTGTCCCATCATTTGCAGAAAATCCAAAACTGCTGTGGGGAGGTAAGAGAGAGGCACTAGTATGAATTTGGCATCCCAGCCTGCAGAGTAACGTGTCCATGGGTGAACTGCAGTCAGTGCATGCTTCATGCAGTTTGTAACCCGAGAAAGCTTTTTGGTGCAGAGTGGTCCGATCATATCAACAGAGCAGCAAACTAAAATATTAAATATACAGGTTATATTCACATAATAGAAAGATAAAATACATAAAATTGCATATACTTGCAATAATCATATATAATATATTGTCATATATTATATATGAATATTGCACGTATTATGATATCTACAATAGATAATAAAAGCACTTGAAACAGATAATAGTAAAATAATTAGTAGCCCCATGCTTAGTGGTTGATTTATAAAGAACTTGCATTTGCCCCGTGAAAGTGCTTGTACATTTGTTCTATGTTAATGGGTCAAAAAATTAATGTATATAGGCTATATCCTGTGCTGTTTGATTGTAAATCATTTATTTTAAATGGAAAATAAGGCTTTTGACCACTAGATGGCGCAAAATATCATAGGAATTTTCTACATTTTCATTTAGTGGCTAATTGCATGATTTTCTATTCAAAATAAATGATTGAATGATTTACAATCAAACAGTATATGATATACCTTACTTACATTCTTTTTTTGTCCCATTCACACAGAAAAAACGTACATGCCTTCTCACTGGGCAGATGGGTATACACATTCTTTATAAATCAACCCCTAATGTGTCCAGACAAATAGTTAAAGGAATAGATGTATATGTAGATAATTAAATACATTTATAAAGACTGTTTCACCTGCCTATAAATTATTAAATTCTGTTCATACAGTTCTAAGATTAACACAGCTACGCAACAATGCACAGCCTTGTCTGGGAGAAGCATGAGGTCTAAATATTCTTTGCTGGAGTTCAGTAAACCATTTTTTTTAACCACTTGCCTACAGGGCACTTTCACCCCCTTCCTGCCCAAGCCATTTTTCAGCTTTCAGCACTGTCACACTTTGAATGATAATTGCGCAGTCATGCAACGCTGTACCCAAATGAAATGTTTGTAATTTTTTTCCTACAAATAGAGCTTTCTTTTGGTGGTATATGATCACCTCTGTGGTTTTTATTTATTGTGCTAAAAACAAAAGAAGAGGGACAAGTTTGAAAAGAACACAATATTTTTTACTCTTTGCTATAATAAATATTCATTTTTTTTTAAACTAATTTTTTTTCTCAGTTTAGGCCGAAACGTATTCTTCTACATATTTTTGGTAAAAAAAATCGCAATAAGTTTATATTGGTTGATTTGCACAAAAGTTATAGCGGCTACAAAATAGGGGATAGATTTATAGCATTTTTATTATTTATTTATTTTTTACTAGTAGTGGCAGCGATCTGCGATTTTTATCGTGACTGCGATATTGCGGCGGACACATCGGACACTTTTGAATTTTTTTTGGGACCATTCATATTTATACAGCGATCCGTGCTATAAAAATGCATTAATTGCTGTATAAATATGACTGGCAGGGAAGGGGTTACACTAGGGGGCGATCAAGGGGTTAATGTGTTCCCTAGGGAGTGATTCTTACTGTGGGAGGAGGGGACTGACTGGTGGATTTGACGAACGGTGTCCCTATGCACAAGGGACACACCATCGGTCTCCTCTCCCTGACAGGACGTGAATCTGTGTGTTTACACACACAGATCCACGGTCCTGCTCAGTTACTGGGCAATCGTAGGTGCCTGGCGGACATCGTGACCGCCGGGCACACGCATCGGATTCCCAGTGACGTGGCGGGCACTCGCCCCCTAGTGGCTCGGGAAGGCGTAACGTCATATAACGTCATATGATGGCGGGCGGTAGACAAGTGGTTAAATCAGATTGTATTTATTAGAAAAATACCTGTAATACTTACAGGTCTTGTTTATCCCCCAGCCTGTGACTGGACAGTAAAAAGAGAAGCAGCGCTATATTGCTTTCTGCTCCTATCAGCATGTCAAGAGTGAGAACAACACCATAACTGTCTCTTTGCTTGAGAAAGGAGCGTGCTCTGTCATACACAAGCGCAAGCTCTGAAACGCTGTCGCATTCTAGTGACGTCACCGCGACTCATGCTGCGCTCCACACCTCACTTTCAACATTGTCAACGTACCAGCCGGTTCCCACTGCTGCATGGACGGACCTGACATAGAGAGGTACAGGAGCATCTACAGCCAACACCTAGCGCGGAAGAACGCCACTCACTTTGAACGAAATCACTTTGACACCCCCCCAGCCTTTCTTGCCACAGGCATCCTGAGTAAGGATGTACAATGTGAGTGTACTACATTTATTTGTCTATATATTTTTTAATAAACGGTGTCACACTAGGGCTGGTGCGCTCTCTCTTTTACTCTTGTCTTTTCAGCTGTCAGTATTCCTGGTTGATGAAGCAGCACGGCCAGTAGTGTATTTAGGTTTTGTGCTGCCCTAGGCCTGACTAAACTCGTGCACCCCCTAATTTAAAAATGACCCACCCCTTCCTGTCAAAGCCACACCCCTTGCTGTTTAAGACCCACCCTGACAATTTTGAGTGGGGACACTGGTTCTGAGGGCCTAGGGGGGGCAATGGAGTCCCTTAAATTGATTGTAAACCCCCGAATTTATTTTAATTTTTTTTTTAAACTGAGGCACAATGACACAGCATGACTAGCACACTAACTCATTATGGATTACTTACCTTGGATCGAAGCCCCCGCGGTGGTCCTCGTCCCCTCCTCCAGCGGCGACATCTCTTCCGGATGTTACTTCCGGGTATCGCCGCTCTGGCTCTGTGATTGGCCAGAGCGGCGATGACATCACTCTGCGCATAAGCGCGGGAGCCGCTTTTCACGGCATAACCCCGGCTTGAAAAGGCACAGAGTGCCCTTTCAAGACGGCACATGCCCAGAGGGCGACGGCACTCAGGGAAATTGCAAATATCTTTGAGACCGTGTAGGTCTCGGAGATATTGCAAGCATCTACAGGTAAGCTTTAATCTAGGCTTACCTGTAGGTGTAACTTCCCCGAAGGGGTTTACAACCACTTTAATTTGCATAGATTTCCTCTCACTTCCTGTTTGGCTATGGGGCAGGAAGTGAAGGGAAATCTCTGCAATTGGAAAGGGATGGTAAAAAATAAACTGACCGGGGATATAACCTTCCCTTACTCTATCCAAAATGAAAAAGTGTTAATTCTGACAGGGCTGGACTGGGACAAAAATTTGGCCCTGGACTTTATCCAGACCGGCCCATTTTGACAGGTCTCTCCCATGGCGGCCAGACAACATCCCGCCACCCCCCCATCCCTGGCCACCCAAGCCCCCTCTCCCCCTTCACTAACCACTAGCCATTCTACTTTATTAGAGTAGAACGGCTGGTACTGGTACTCTTATAGGCAGTACCAGTGGGGATGCTAGACATTATTTCACCCGGGGCAAAGAATCAGTTTGGTGCCCCCCCTTATGGGACAAGATTAGGCAGAAGTGAGAAACTCCCAGGCCATAGCTGTTGAGACAGATGTCTGTCCCCTCCCCGTGCTCCTTCTGGTCCCCCCCATGCGCCTCTGTCAGCCCCCCTGCTCCTCTGGTCCTACCCCTGCTTCTCTGTGTCCCCCCATGTGAGGGAGAGACAAAGAAGCGGAGGGGGGGCTTCGGTCCGCTGTCACTGAAGCCGGCCCACTGAGCCATCGGCCCACCGGGAAACTCCCTGTAGTCCCAATGGCCAGTCCATCCCTTAATTCTGATCATTTTATGGAGAGGACTAAGAAGATATAACCATGCCAATGGTACAGCAGAAAACATACAGCACAGTGTGGTCCAGGATGATAGGACAAAATTAGAAGCACACTAAGGCCTCATTCACACATGGATCCATTCAGGTCCGTCTGTCAGTTTTTCTGGCGGACTTGAACGCGTGCTCCATGCATCTCTATGGAGCGTCGGATGTCATCTGACCTGATCCGATCCGCTAAAAACAAATGTATGGGGCTCACGTCCCCATCCGTCCATGCGGATCGGATCGGGTAAGATCTGATGAAAACGGACATGCTGTCCGTTTTCATCAGATCGCTCTCAGTGAGCAGAGTGGAGCTTGTCATCCGTCGGCTCAGCGGAGATCTGCGTACTGATCTCCCGCTGAGCTGGCGGACACAGGCGGACTCCGTCGGAACGGACTGCGGCGGAGTCAGCTATGTGTGAATGTAGCCTAACAGTGTAGCGCAAGTCGGCGGGGACTCTTTCCGTGCTGCCCCCCTGCAAAGTGCTGCCCTAGGCCTTGGCCTTGTTGGCCTAGGCCAGAATACAGCATTGAGCATGGCTAAATCTATGTTACACCCTACTAATTTAACTCCTACTATTAGGATCTCAACGGTTCCTTTCCATACATATAATCTGTTGATGGATTATTGTGGAACTGTTTTGGCTTTTATATCCATCTTGCCATCAGCTTATTGCCTTCATTGATTTTCTGGACTTCAGCGCTTTTGGTGTTTTTTATTCTTTTTACTTTATGACATCATTTTGGCCTAGGCCAGAAGCCAAGAGGGAACTGAAGAAATGTAAAAAACTTTAAAACAAGTAAATCTAATATACCTTCCTATTCACAGTACTTACTGATGCTAGCAGCATATGGATTAAAGATAGTTAAAGTGTTTGTTAAGGTTAAAAAAAAATGTTTCTATAGTTCCCTCTGATATATAACACTAGGCTCCCCAGTGGATGTCATTTATAAAAATATGCGGAATTATAGCTTACTTCAGAGCACTGTTCAGCACTCACCTGACTGTCCAGTGGTCTCCTGTCCCAATGTGATAGCTTCAGGGGGAGGTGCTGGGAACCCCGCTGATGTCAGCCGAGAAGAGGAGAGGAGGGGAGGAGACCGGCGGGCAGTCACGTGAGCGTCGAACGGTGCTCTGAAGTACGCTTTTTTGGCGCATATTTTTATAAATGACATGCACTGTGGAGCTTACTGTTATAAATCAGAGGGAACTATAAAAGAAAAAAACAGTTTTTTAGAGCAGTAGGGGAGAATCGGGGAGCTGACACTCAGAGAGAGGAGGGGGGAAAGAGGACAGAGGGAGACACAGACATAGGAGAGCAGGCTGCGGATAACACGTACGCTGACTCCGATGTCAGAGCTCAGCAGCCCTGATAGATCCACTGTGCTATATAACGTGTTAAGGGAACAGGATTACATTATTTTTTTTGGGGGGGGTTAACAAACACTTTAATGTTACTCGTAAACCAAGGTTTCACTGTATTCATGAAATACAGAGCTGCAGTGGAGTTCCACCCAAAAATGGAACTTCCGCTTTAAGTGTAGGTGACCCCCTGACATGCTACATTTGGCATGTAAGTTTTTTTTTTTTGGGGGGGGGGGGGGGTACCCACAGTAACAATGCCGGCGCTGTGGAGAAGAGAGGAGCAGGGCTTCACGCACCCGCATCGCTGGACTGTGGGACAGGTGAGTGTCTGATTATTAAAAGTCAGTGGGCCAGATTCAGAGAAGGGGGCGTAAATTTCTGCGGGCGTAGCGTATGCTCTTTACGCTATTCCTCCGCAACTGTTATGGGCAAGTGCCTAATTCAGAAAGCACTTGCTCCATAAGTTGCGGCGGCGTAGCTTAAAGTGGCCGGCGTAAGGGCGCCTAATTCAAATTAGTAATGTGGGGGCGTGATTCATGTAAATGAATCATGACCCCACGTAATTTACGTTTTTTCTGAACGGCGCATGCGCCATCGATGGACGTATCCCAGTGCGCGAAATCACGTAGAAAGGTGTTAATGTAAATGACGTGAACGTAAATTACGTCCAGCCCCATTCCCGAACGATTTACGCAAACGACGTACAATTCGACGCTGTCCCGACGTCCATACTTAACAGTGGCTGCGCCTCATATAGCAAGGGTAACTTTACGCTGGACTAACGCTTACGCAAACGACATAAACTACGACGCCGGGCCGCAAGTATGTTCGTGAATCGGCGTATCTCCCTAATTTACATATTCGACACGTAAATCGACGGAAGCGCCACCTAGCGGCCAGCGCAAATATGCAACTAAGATACGACGGTGTAACAGACTTACGCCGCTCGTATCTTAGCTGAATTCCGGCATATCTTGTTTTTTGAATACAGAAAAAACATACGCCGACGCAGAAATAGACTTTACGCGGCGTATCTATAGATATGTCGACGTAAAGGCTATCTGAATCTGGCCCAGCAGCTACACTTTTTTTAGCTGCTGACTTTAAATTGGGTGGAACTCCACTTTAAATGCATTTATATTTATATAGTTCAGGCTTAACCACTTCAAGACCTGGGTCTGCATATATACTGTGGCAAGGTGGATCTATTGCGTGAAACAACGTACCTGTGCATTCTTTTGTGCACTAGATACTGCAGGCACGTGCACGCCGGCTGGACGGAGGGGAAGCAAATCCGATGGTCGATAGCCACCCGCCATCGCTCCACAAAGTAAACAAGGCAGATCCCCTCTATGACAGGGAAGTACACAGAGATCTTCTGTTCTTAGTAATCAGGAACAGTAATCTCTGTATTTCTCCTGTCAGTCCATCCCCCACACCGTTAGAAAACACTTGCAGGAAACACACTATACTTACCTCCTCTGTGCAGTTGGTTTTGCACAGAGCAGCCCAGATCCTACTCTTTTCAGGTCCCTCTTTGCTGCTCCTAGTCCCTCCCTCCTTTGAGTGCCCCTCTGCCAGCAGCTTATTACGGAGAAACCCAAGCCGAATCAGAACTCTGTGTATCTGTTCAGACATGGAGCTCCAACACCTCTCCCCTGATTGACTGACTGACTTTGATTGACAACTGTGAAAGCCAATAGCGCAACTCTCAGCCAATGAGCAGTGTAATGGATGGCTGAGGGGATTGTGGACATTGCTGGAGAAAGGAGCTCAGGTAGGTAATTGGGGGGGGGGGGGGGGCTGCTACACACAGAAGGTTTTTTATTTTAATGCATAGAATGCATTAGGATATAAAACATTCTATCTTTACAACTCCCTTAACCCTTTGATCACCCCTTTCCTGCCATTGTCAATTATACAGTAATCAGTGCATTTTGATTAGCACTGATCACTGTATTGGTGTCACTGGTCCCCAAAAAGTGTCACTTAGGGTCAAATTTGTCTGCAGCAATGTCGCAACCCTGCTAAAAATTGCATTACCAGTAAAAACAATAAAAAATATTAAAAGTCTATAAATCTATCCCATAGTTTATACAGTCAGGTCCATAAATATTGGGACGTTGACACAATTCTAATCTTTTTGGCTCTATACACCACCACAATGGATTTAAAAATGAAACAAACAAGGTGTGCTTTAACTGCAGCTTTAATTTGAGGGTATTTACATCCAAATCAGGTGAACGTTGTAGGAATTACAACAGTTTGTATATGTGCCTCCCAATTTTTATGGGACCAAACGTAATGGGACAGATTAACAATCATAAATCAAACTTTCACTCTTGCAGTCAATTACAGCCTGAAGTCTGGAACACAGACATCAACAGACGCTGGGTTTCATCCCTGGTGATGCTCTGCCAGGCCTCTACTGCAACTGTCTTCAGTGCCTGCTTGTTCTTGGGGCATTTTCCCTTCAGTTTTGTCTTCAGAAAGTGAAATGCATGCTCAATTGGATTCAGGGCAGGTGATTGACTTGGCCATTGCATAACATTCCACTTCTTTCCTTTAAAAAACTCTTTGGTTGATTTCGCAGTATGCTTCAGGTCATTGTCCATCTGCACTGTGAAGCACCGTGCAATGAGTTCTGAAGCATTTGACTGAATATAAGCAGATAATATTGCCCGAAACACTTCAGAATTCATCCTGCTGCTTTTGTCAGCAGTCACATCATCAATAAATACAAGAGAACCAGTTCCATTTGCAGCCATACATGCCCACGCCATGACACTACCACCACCATGCTTCACTGATGAGGTGGTATGCTTTGGATCATGAGCAGTTCCTTTCCTTCTCCATACACGTCTCTTCCCATCACTCTGGTACAAGTTGATCTTGGTTTAATCTTGGTCTCATCTGTCCGTATGATGATGTTCCAGAACTGTGAATGTTTTTTTAGATGTTGTTTGACAAACTCCTATCTGGCCTTCCTGTTTTTGAGGCTCACCAATGGTTTCCATCTTGTGGTGAACCCTCTGTATTCACGTTGGTAAAGTCTTCTCTTGATTGTTGACTTTGACACACATACACCTACCTCCTGAAGAGTGTTCTTGATCTGGCCAACTGTTGTCAAGTGTGTTTTCTTCACCAGGGAAAGAATTCTTCGTTCATCCACCACAGTTGTTTTCCGTGGTCTTCTGGGTCTTTTGGTGTTGCTGAGCTCACCGATGCGTTCTTTTTGGCCACACCTAATGTTTTTGCTATCTCTCTGATGGGTTTGTTTTGTTTTTTCAGCCTAATGATGGCTTGCTTCACTGATAGGGACAGCTCTTTTGATCTCATATTGACAGTTGACAGCAACAGATTCCAAATACAAATAGCATACTTTTATCTTCTTCTTGTAAATGGGATAATGAGGGAATAACACACACCTGGTCATGGAACAGCTGAGCAGCCAATTGTCCCATTACTTTTGGTCCTTTAAAAAGTGGGAGGCACATATACAAACTGTTGTAATTCCTACACCGTTAACCTTATTTGGATGTAAATACCTTCAATTTAAAGCTGAAATTCTGCAGTTAAAGCCCATCTTGTTCGTTTCATTTCAAATCCATTGTGGTGGTGTATAGAGCCAAAAAGATTAGAATTGTGTCGATGTCCCAATATTTATGGACCTGACTGTAGATGCTATAACTTTTGTGCAAACCAATCAATATATGCTTATTGGGATTTCTTTTAACAATAAGTAGAAGAATGCATATTGGCCTAAATTTGATGAAGAAATTCATTTGTTTTATTTTTTTTTGGATATGTCTTAAAACTTAACTTAATTTAAATACTGTTTTTTTGTTTCAGAATTGTCTGTCTTTTTTTGTTTATTAAAAAAAATAAAAACCATAGAGGTGTTTAAATACCACCAAAAGAAAGCTCTATTTGTGGGGGGAGACATTCATTTTGATTGGGTACAGCGTCGCACAATGGCGCAATTGTTAGTTAAAATAATGCAGTGCCATATTGCAAAAAATGGCCTGATCAGGAAGGGGGTAAATCCTTCCAGGGCTGAAGTGGGTAAAGTATAATTGATCATTTAGTTGTCGTGCCTCCT
Source organism: Rana kukunoris (assembly GCA_029574335.1). Lineage (NCBI taxonomy): Eukaryota > Metazoa > Chordata > Amphibia > Anura > Ranidae > Rana > Rana kukunoris. The sequence goes on along the minus strand of CM056050.1, from coordinate 141,682,619 downwards.
CCCTTACAATTGGACATAAAAGTTTATTTTATGCCATTTTATCTCTGCTGCAAAGCTACACTTTCACATTTGTCACCTAGATGAGAATTACATTTTTGTTCCCCACCTTCCTGCGCATGTGCAGATGTGCTGCAGGGCTTTGGTTTTCAAGTAAGCCCTGTGGCATATCTGTGCATGCGTGGGGTCCCCCATCCATCTGCAGAAGCGTGAGGTTTCTCACTCAAGGGCAAAAATAGTTGTTAGTAAAGTCTCAAACCTTTGCCATCTTTGCATATGCATTGGAAATCACCTGCATGTGCGCAGAACCCTAAGGCCGGGCAGAGACATCTGCGCAAACAGCATAATGGTGCCACCATTTCCAATAATACTGGAATTATGGAGATTATAGCTTTTTGATTGAAGCTCATTTTCGTGGAGTTCAGAGAGTAGTTTCACCCACCTTTTCTAAAATACTCTTCTCCATATGCTTCGCGGACTTCTTCAGAGGCTTTCTCCCAACAGATTTTTATATTTTCCTTTTGTAAATCCGTGTTGGTTATTTGTGTACTGAAAAATCCAGGTTCAATTATGCTCACTTTCACTCCAAATGGATGCATTTCATTCCTAAAAAAAAAACACCATAATAAAAACATTCTACTACTGCACTTCTGGAAAAAGAGGAAGGTAAAAGGGTGGAGAGTATCATACACATGTTGTCTCTGCATATTGCTCTCACTTTTTGGGCTATGTAACTGCACTTCTCTATGTCTGATTGTGGATGAATAAAAACAGATTTGGAAGAGTGGGGAAGCTACAGATATAGGGGGCACTCAGACCAAAGAAACCTGGTAGTGCCCAGTGGTGATGAACAAATTTGTCTGGGTTCAGTTAATGGGGTGTTCATCAAAATTTCAAACATAAATCTGAATGTAGCACCCTGGTGTTTAGACAGGGTTGCTAACAAATTTAGTTTGTGAGGAGGTAATTATCCTGGTTAATTGTTAGAGATCAATTGATTCCTCCCTAAATTCTGGAATCGCTGCACCTTTTCTCTTCTGCCACTGTGGCTGGTGACATTAGATTGATGGGCTTAGCAAGGTCAGATCATGAATGAATGGGGTGTCTCAGCCAATTGGCAAGGGTTTCTTTAATTCCTTGGTATTCTGAGAGAGCCTATTTATTTGGGTGGAGTCATGTGATCAGGGTTCTGTGCCACCTGGACGGCTGTCTGGGTGGACATGTGTTATGCCGCCTGAGGCCTACCCCAGGGACACCTGGCTACTAGGCTGCCTGAGGCCTATCCAGCAGCAGGAGAAGCAGTGTAGGGTTGGGACTGCAGCATTGGAGTCCAACTGAGTTGCGAAGGTTAAGCCGGACATGGAACCAGTTGTGTTTGGAGGTAGATGGGTACTGTTGACTACTGTGGGTAAGCTGAAGCAAGTATCTGAGCAGTCTTCTCACCATCCAGGGACGGTGAAGAAGTGGGAAAGCATCAGAAAGTGCCAAGCCAGGGACCCAGCAGGATAGTGGGGATGATGCTTGAGGAGTGTACAGCGGAATAGCTATGGAAGAGCTCAGGGAAATCCAGTGACAACTGGGATCTGGAAGTCTAGTGAGAGACTGGGAGCTCAGTGAGTGAAGAGCTACAGTGAGATACTATGAGATATGTAAAGGACTGTTCTTTGTTATCAAGAGTTATGTACAACTACCGTTAGTGACTGTTGCAAGATTAGTTGCCATAGGAGACAGTGGTCCTAACTATACAGAAGTGTTATCCGGCTGGAGGCCTTTCACTGAATAGCCAGTGCCGGGACAAGGTCATTAGTTGCCCAGGGCGAAGATGGTAAACTGCGCCCTCCTCCCCCTATGTGCAAACAAAGAGTCAGTGCTTTGCAGGGAAGATAAAAAAAAGTGTCCATTCCCTCTGTAAAGAGCCCTGTATTGATTGTCAACACAGAGTTCTGGGCTGTGATTTGACACAGCCGATCAGCTTGTCCCAGCCATGATTCATGGGTTGGGATCTGCTGACAGTCTCCTGCTGTGTCAAATCACAGGTGAGTAGGTGGGTGGAAGCATGCGCCCAACACGTGAAACAGGCAGCGTTGTACGCCTGTAGCTGCCACCCCATACCAGTATATGTACTGTGATGGGTTGGTTAAGTGGCTAATTACCCATGTTTTTTTGTAATATACATCAAATAAAGAAAAAAATTGTGCTAATTATTCTAAAATAAACACGAACATCTGAAGCAGCTGCAAACTCTACTGTGAGATAAAACACAGTCCCAAAGCATAAATTCATAAACAGAGTGGCGCTATTTAATATTGAGACAAGCATCAGTGATAAAAATAAAGCCCCAATGTGATAAAAAAAGTTCTTTGGTAACATCTGCACCATCCACCACCTTCAATTGAGTGATCCTGTGACAGTCACCTCCAGCATAGATACTTGCATACCAGATTGCACAGACCTCCTATCAAGAAAGGTCAGTGAAACTTGTGGCTCTAAACCCAGCCAGGGCATTTAACCATCCCAGGAACCCCTTATGGTAAGTGGACCCACCATCCAGGAAACAATATCACAGATAGTCCCCAAAATACAAAAGGCTTGCAAGCCATACTATAAAAATCTTTAAAAACGTTATTTAATGTATTAATCATTGCACTTACAGCAAAAACATGTATTCGCTTTAGGACCAAAACAAGCCGGCTGGCTAATCGCATGTGATAGGAGGTCCATGCAGCATCACTAAATTGAAGGTAGCGGATGTTACCAAAGAACCTTTTTTATCACATTGGGACTTTGTTTTTATTACTGGTGTTTGACCCAATTTGTAATATACAGCATGGAGGGGGGTTAATGTATTGCCATTGGTCACTGATGCATTAGTGACCAGTGGCAGACTTCAGGATCAATTCAAGCCTTTCCTCTACACAGGAAACTCAGCAGCTGAAAATGTTTGCTGTAACCCTTTAAAGCGGAAACGGGTGGAGGTGCAGGCAGATATTGAAGAGGAGCTTCAGTCATTTTATAAAAAAATAAATAAAGTCAGCAGGAACTTAACTTAACAGAGGCCAGAATTAAAATTAGACTTGGGAAACTTAACATTAATAAATCACCGGGACCAGATGGCTTGCACCCGAGGGTACTTATGGGAATTCTGTCAAGTAATTGCTAGACTAATTTTTACTGACATAAAAAATAAAAAGAATGCAGCGCTAAAATTATTGTATAAAAATTGCAATGATACACCAATGTGAAAACAAACTTCTAAATCCAATCAAGGAAAAATGTGAAACACACTTTGCTAGGAACCAGGTAAATCACCAGCATAAAGGAATTACAATTAAGAACTCCTGGAGTGAATTAATCTTAATAGTGAAAAATTGATGAGCTGAGCTAGACAAAAATCTAATCATTCGTGAAAAAGTGATTATCAACACAGGAAAATTGAATGAAAAATAAACAAAATAAAAACAGAAAATCAATATAATTAGAAGTCTCTAATAGTGATCATAATAAGATCTAATAAAGAGTCCAGTGATAGTTCTTCATAAGTTGTGATGTGAAGAAAAAAAGAAAAAATGCCAGGTAAATTCCAATAATACTCAGATGAGGAGGAACAGGAAACACCATAAACATATGTGGTAAGATTGCCTGCTTACCGCAAAGAAAGACTGTTTTCCCTTGTCAATATATCTTTATTGAGGTGATAAAGAAATGTACAATTCAACAAAATAAAATAAGTTAATTACAGACACAGAATAATTTCTTGGTTTACATAAGTGGTAAGTTCACAACAGGTGAGTCTGGTGGCTTCAATGGACATATTAATAGTACAGATAAGGTTATAACTAAGAGACCAATTTTCTGGAGTTTATTTAAAGATGATTCGTTTCTTCCAACCAGCCCAGATGGTTTTAGGGCTGTGGTTTAGGCAAGAGTCCTGATGCGTCAACGTAAGTGTTTCAACCAAAATCAACCTTATAACAATGCTAAGAACATGAGCCCAAGGCGGGGGGAGGAGGGTGGGGAGGAAAGCGGGGAGGGGAGAAAGGGGTGTCTGCAGGAGTGATCCGGGATTGGCTGTCAATATCAAATATACGCTAAGCGGTAGACTGTTAAACAGGCTGGGCTAGCATGGTAATAATACAATATCATTGATTTCATTGGGTATTGCATATTCATACCACGGTTTCCAGGTTCTTTCGAATCCAGCGGTCGCGTCCATGTCGATTGCCATCATTTTGGCGTGAGTCATAGCTAGGTTCATTCTGTTCGTTACTTCGTTAATTGATAGATTAGGGGTTTTCCATGCTTTTGCCAATGTTTGTTTCGCAGCTGTAAAGAGCTGTGTTAATAGTTTAAATTGTTTATGTGAGACATTTTTGGGTTTGAAGTTTAATAATGCGCTTTTGGGGTCCAATGGGATCCCCTTACCCGATAGTTGACTGATTATTGTGAACATTTCTGACCAGAATAACTGTGCTTTAGGGCACGACCTCCAGATATGAAAGAATGTTCCTGGAGATGAGCAGCCCCGAAACAATGTTCAGGGTAGTTTGGCACAAATTTTGCAATCCTAGTAGGAACTAGGTACCATCTAGTAAGAACTTTATAGTTAGTTTCACAAGCTAGTACATTTATTGAAGCAGATTTAGTGTTGGTCCATATTTGATTCCAGTCTTCTGGATCTAGTTCAATATCCAGGTCTAGTTCCCATTTGTTTACATAGGGGAGTTTCCCCGTAATAGAGTTAGTCAACAACTGGGAGTATATTGATGAGATCAAACCTCTGGAGGGAGGGGTGCTTTTGCAGAGCTTTTCAAAGGCAGATAGTCGGGGAGGGCTGGGGATGGAGTCTGCATAAGGTTTGAAAAAGTTTTTAATTTGGAGGTATCTAAATATTTCAGATTGTGGTATGTTATAGATTTCGCATTTATCCGGAAAGGACCTAAATGTAGAGGAATCCAAGAATTTATACAGGCATGTACAGTCCTTTTTCACCCATTCTTTAAAGGTGTTGGGGTAGATCCAAGCAGGGTAGAACGATGGATTTTTATAGAATGATAAGAGTGGAACATGGGAGGATAAAAGGGAGTTCTTTATCTTTAAATTGTCCCATAGGGAAAGAGTGCTTAAGAATGGGGTTATGGATATGTTTGCGTGATTTGGATGGGATCCACATAATGTTGGAAATCGGGATGGGGTCGCATTCCACCGCTTCAATCGAAACCCAGAGGGGAGGTTCCTTTGTTGTGTGGTACTTTACTAACGTGGCTAATTGTGCAGCTCTATAATAGTTCAAAAAGTTGGGTAGCCCCAGTCCTCCTTTAACTTTGGGGAGATGCAAGATTTGATGTTTTAATCTTGGTTTGGAGGAACCCCACACAAAGTTGGAAACTCTTTTTTGTACAATTCTTAAGTAGTATGATGGGATTGGGGCTGGGAGAACTCTAAAGAGGTAAAGGAGTTTAGGCAGAATTGACATCTTGATTGCGTTAATTTTTCCAAGCCAAGATAAAGGTAAATGAGACCAGGATTTTAAAAGATTCGATATCTCTTTTAGAAGGGTGGGGTAGTTGGCTGTAAATATCTCTGTGAAAGAAGCCGTAAGGCGGATTCCTAGGTATGGGGGTGGTGTGTAAAACTGCGCTGCTAAAAATGAATAAATTTGGCTGCTAAACACGGCTACTGAAAAACAAGAAGCAAAAAACAAAATAGGAACGTGGTAGTGTAGCGCTCAGAATACCAAAATATAACTATAAGGCTATACATATAAATAGTGTGTAAAACACAAAGAGTGATCTGTGCGTCAACATAAAAATAATATCATAACTCATAAAATTGAAATAAAGTTCATGAAATAAAGTTCATAAATTCCAGTGACACAAATGATGCTTGATGTTCAGAAGTGAAAAGAAAAAATCCCACCACCGGTGAAGATGCAGGCTTACCAGATGAAATGGACTCTAAGAAAATTATATTTCTAGAGTCGGTCAGGCTTGGTATATGCTCAGATCTTGATATAAGGTGTCCCTCAGGAAAGGGATCAGCAGATATAAAGACATGCAGACTTCCCAGTAATTGGAGAGTAGCATGGAAGATGGCATCTCTGACAGCAGAAGCATGCACTAACTAGTCTGGCATTCACTTCCTGCCTAGGTATGGAATGTTTTTATCTGACCATTGAAAGGGAAGACCAGATTTAGCTGCATTAAGGTCTGAAGCTGAGAGTGATATATTGAGAGCCAAGCTCTTTTTGGGGTTTATAACTAGTCCTGAGAAAGACGCATAATGTTTTAGTAGGGACATTAGGTTTGGGCCTGTTACCTGAGGGGTCGCGAGAAAAAGGAGGATGTCATCGGCGAACATACATAGTTTATGCTTATGGCCTCCTACCTCTATACCTAAGATCTTGGGGTCTGACCTAATCTTATGCGCAAGTGGTTCTATGAGGAGGGCGAACAAAAGAGGGGAAAGTGGGCATCCCTGTCTTGTGCCTCTGCCAATGGAAAATGGGTCTGACTTGTAGCCTGCGTATTTGACGCATGCCTTCGGATTATTGTATAATTCCATTATCCATGTCATAAAGTTGGGTCCAAAGCCCCATTTTTTAATGCATATTTTAGGTAAGACCAGGATATAGAGTCGAAAGTTTGTTTTATATCCAGTGACAGAAAGCACGCTGGGATGCCCCTTTTCTTAGCTATATGAGCTAGCAAGTACGCCCTTCTAATATTGTCACCTGCTTGTCGGTTCGGTATAAAGCCAACCTGGTCACGATGGACCAGTGAGCCTATTATTCTGTTTAGGCGCACCGCCAAGATCTTACCAAGAAGTTTAATGTCTGTATTCAGCATTGAAATGGGACGAAAGTTTTCGCATTCAGTGTTATCGGTTTGTGGTTTTGGTATCATGCAGATTGTGGCCATGAGTGATTCCTGTCGGAAGGATTTTCGGTTTAGCAAGTCATTAAAGGCCTCAGCTAGCCTTGGTGAGAGGAGTTCAGTGAATGTTTTGTAATATTTAGCAGTGAATCCGTCGGGTCCAGGTCTTTTATTTAGTTTAAGGTCCTTTATCACGTTGCTTACTTCATTATGTGATACAGGTGATTCTAATTGCAATCTTTGGGAGTCCTACATTTGGGGTAGATGGAGTTGCGAATAAAAGGAGTCCGCCTCCTTTTCATTGATTACATTTGTATCCGAGTACAGTTTTTTCAGGTGGGAGCTAAATTTTTGTACGATTTTAAGGGGGTTGCTAGAAATGATGTTGTTAGCCAATTTCAGTTTAATGGGGGTATAGGATTTCTTAAAGAAATTTAATGATCTTGCTAAATAAGCCCCCGGCTTGTTGGCCTGTTTGTATAAGGTGTGTTTGGACCTGTTTAAACTTTTATTGGCTGATTCTGTAAGGAATATGTCATACTCTAAGCGAGCTTTGTCTAGGCAGTCCTTAGTTCTGGGTGAATAATTGTCTTGGAAGTCTAAAAATGCTAGATTAAATTATTTTTCCAATTTCATCGCCATTTGTTTCCTTTGTTTTTTGAGGATCCCTAATTGTCTTTGAATAGTCCCTCTTAGAACTGGCTTGTGGGCTTCCCAGAGTGTGAGGGCGGATATTTCAGGGCTCTCATTGTGGGTTAGATAGTCTATTAAAGATTGTTCTATTTATAGACAGTGAGTGGGGTGGTTAAGTAATAGCTCAGGCATATACCAAGACCGGTCGTGTTTTTTTGGAATGGTTGAGGCAATAGTTGTAAGAACTGCGTTGTGGTCTGACCACGGAATAGGGACTATATTGGAGTGGATGACTTCAGGCATCATTCCGGTTGTTAGGAATATGTGATCTATTCTACTAAATGATTGGTGCGGATTTGAAAAATAGGTGAAGTTGCGTTTTGTTGGGTTCATCTCCCTCTATGAGTCCACCAGGTTGTATTTTGAGAGGAGATTGGGAAGATTCCATTTAGGATGGTGTTTGTGTTGAATATAGGGGGACTTGTCTAAGAAAGGGAGAAGAACCTGGTTTGAGTCTCCGCAAATCAGAAGGGAGCCAAGTTTATGAGCATTTATGGTTTGAAGAAGGTGAGACATGAATGGCATAGGATTGAGGTTAGGGGCATAGTATGAGACAATCATAATTGCCGTGTCTAAAATATAGCCTGTTAAGATCAGGTATCTCCCCTCTGGGTCTCTGATTTCTGTGTTCAATGTGAAAGGAGTCGAGCGGTGGAAGGCTATAAGGGTGCCTCTTTTCTTTACTGTGGCGGATGCATTGTAAACTTGTGGATAAGCTGTGTGAAAGTACTTAGGGGTTGTGCTTGGGGTGAAATGAGTTTCCTGAAGGCAGACTATGTGGGCCTTTTTTGACTGGAAAAGCCTGAAAGCTTTTGATCGCTTCTGTGGTATGTTTAAGCCTTGAACATTGAGTGACAATAAGTTCAATGGTGCCATGGTAGCCAAACCGACAACTCAATCTTACCGTGCTTCTGCGTGTAGCAATTACCCGGACCACTCCGTGCAGACTGGATGGGGAGAAGGGCAGGAAAGGAGGTTTCAGGGGAAAAATAAAAGACAACAAAGGTTAGTGCAACAACAGTTAACAAATTGTAACAAACATATTTAGCATAAGTCCGTGGTTGGGGAAAAGGATCCCCACCAGGGAAAAGGGGGTCTCCGTCAGATCCCCACATATTAAGTTGGGGGTCTGAGTTAGACCACATGGGGCACATATTTTTCCAAGGGTCAGAGTGCCGCGTTCCGTAGTGTACAAAAAGGGGAGAGAAGAGCAATTGTAAGAGATGAGAGGATGCGCTTGGCTATGTAGAATATTAGAATATTAGCTGAGCAAGGGAGGGGGAACCCTATCGTACCTGAGGTAAATGGTACTGCCTAATGGGGTATAGGGGTCTTGGGACAGGCGGGATCACCCAGGAGATATACCGGGAGGTTAGGTTGGGAGTGGGAGTAGAGTGGAGTCTGGATTATTAGGGATAGATTAGAACAATAGGATTAAATCCATAATGCTGTCATCTATTGCGATAGCCAGAATGACTTGAGGGAGAGGGGGTGCAGTAGGCAACCGTTCGCTTAAAGAGAGTGGATTTAACAATTAAAGGAAGGTGGTCATGAATTTGTGCAGGGTAGGAGGGATTGGCGTGATAAACTATTCTTGCTTTCTCTGGATTTTACCAAAGTTTCAGAGTACAGAGCCATGGATGTGGTTCCAGAAAAGGAGGGAAGGGTATAGTTGGGTAGGCTACTATGGGGAATGTGTGATAAAAGGGTAGGGTGGTGGTTACAGTATTATTACCTAGTGAATAGATTTGGGGTCGTTACCAGAAGAGGGGGGTCACCCTAAGGGTGGTACAAGCAGCTCAGATGCAAGTGACCAGAGTTCCAACCTAGAGAGAAAGGGAAAAATGGTTAATAATGTAAGATGATCAGTCCATTGAGTCTTCTCGTTCAGGAGGTTGTGACACGAATCTGCCTTGTTTGCTTGACTGATGGAAGTCTTCATTTTGGTCCTGCTGCGTAGCATGGTCGTTGGCTGAGGATGATGGCGATCTTCTGCGTGTGGATGATGTGGCAGGCAGAGGGTTGCTCAATTAATTTGAAGTCCACAAGGGCTTGGTGTAACTGGTCAGGTGACCTGCAGACTATCTTTGTTCCTTGCAGTGTAAAACGGAGGGAAAAAGGGAAACCCCATTGGTATTTAATGTTGCGTTGCTGTAACTCAATCAGGAGGGGCTTCATGGCTCTTCTCTTGTTAATTGTCTGTTGTGAGATGTCCGCAAAAATTTGGTAGTTGTAGTTTTAAAAAGTCAAGATGTTTTTTTCTCTTGCTGCCTGCAGTATTTGCTCTTTGGACCTATAGTAATGAAATTTGGTTATTATGTCCCTGGGGGGACCGTCAGCCTTTTTAGGGGTGAGAGCCCTATGAATCCTGTCCATTTCTAGGCGCTCTACAGGGATGCCTGGGAGCAGTTCTTGGCATAGGGCAAGAATGGTGGATTGAAGGTCTACTACAGACTCTGGTATGCCCCTAAATCTCAGGTTTGACCTTTTTGCCCGATTCTCAAAATCCTCCAGTCTATTTTGCAGGATTAAGTTTTCTTCCTTGAGGGTATCTATATCAGACATGCATTCCTGAGTAAAGATTTCTATTTCATCTACCTTGGTTTCCAGGGCATCTGTGCGGTTCCCTATCTCCCTTATTTCTCTTGTGAGACTTGAGGTGATTTGTTCAGATGTCTGTTTAAGTGCTCTGTGAAGCATCTTTTCAAATTGTTTGAGCAATCCTGAGGGGATTTCCTTGTCACCTTTATCCAACTGTGGTGACACATTTGAGTCCTCTCCCTCACTATCTGAGGTAATATTGGACAGAGATGCCATAAGATTAGTTGTTTTGGCAGTTTTAGCTGCCGTTTGCTTTCTCTGTTTCCCTGAGGGGAGCTGTTCTGAGGCGAGCAGTGTTGTCTTAGTGGTGCCTTTGCTCAGCTGAGGGCCGCTTGGAGGATTCGTTTTTGTCCTGTTTCTGGCACCTCCTGGCACCATTCTTTCACCCAAATGTCCCCCTCACCTTCCTACAGCTTGTGGTCCATTTATGGGATGGTTTGACCGGATCAAATACCGGGTTATCCACGGCTTTCTTCCCCGAGTAGCGGAGCTCTAGGCAGGCATGTCTGCTCCTCTAGAGCCCGCCCATGTGACCTCAGAAAGACTGTTTTCCACCAGCCTTATGAAGCACAGGGACATCCGGTCTCCCCACAACCAAACAGCATGAATCCAAATTGACTTTCAGCAATGGCTCCAGGAAGGGTACATGGATGGTAAATAATAAAAAGGGAGACTCTCATAGCGTATAACGTATAAACAAAAGAGAGCTTTAATAGATAATGCACTTACATCTATTCGATGAAAAAACGGCATGTAACAATTTCGATCCAAGAACGGCATATAACAATTTCGATCCAAGATCCGATACCTCTCGCTAGTCGACTGGAAAAACTCAGCCTGCGTACGCCGGTCGACTAGCGAGAGGTATCGGATCTTGGATCGAAATTGTTATATGCCGTTCTTGGATCGAAATTGTTACATGCCGTTTTTTCATCGAATAGATGTAAGTGCATTATCTATTAAAGCTCTCTTTTGTTTATACGTTATACGCTATGAGAGTCTCCCTTTTTATTATTTACCATCCATGTACCCTTCCTGGAGCCATTGTTGAAAGTCAATTTGGATTCATGCTGTTTGGTTGTGGGGAGACCGGATGTCCCTGTGCTTCATAAGGCTGGTGGAAAACAGTCTTTCTTTGCGGTAAGCAGGCAATCTTACCACATATGTTTATGGTGTTTCCTTATGAAGAACTATCACTGGACTCTTTATTAGATCTTATTATGATCACTATTAGAGACTTCTAATTATTGTGATTTTCTGTTTTTATTTTGTTTATTTTTCATTCAATTTTCCTGTGTTGATAATCACTTTTTCACGAATGATTAGATTTTTGTCTAGCTCAGCTCATCAATTTTTCACTATTAAGATTAATTCACTCCAGGAGTTCTTAATTGTAATTCCTTTATGCTGGTGATTTACCTGGTTCCTAGCAAAGTGTGTTTCACATTTTTCCTTGATTGGATTTAGAAGTTTGTTTTCACATTGGTGTATCATTGCAATTTTTATACAATAATTTTAGCGCTGCATTCTTTTTATTTTTTATGTCTTTTTGATTGTTGTACACGATTTTTGTGCCAGCTGCTTATTTTCAACCTTATCATTGGTAACCAATTCTGATTAGCGCAGCGCCAGCCCCTTGTGGGTTTTTTTTCCATAATTTTTACTGACAGTCTACTGACTGGAATGGTACCAGCTAATTGGAGAAAGCATCAATAGAATGCAAACTCTTTCAAGGGGTGATATACATGATTTAATAATGAGAATGGTATCATTAGCAGTAATCAGCATGGATTCATGAAGAATCCTTCTTGCCAAACCTAGATAAAGGAAGGCCTGTAGACGTGGTGTATCTGGATTTTGCAAAAGCATTTTACACAGTTTCCCATAAACGTTTACTGTACAAAATAAGGTCCGTTGGCATGGACCATAGGGTAAGTACATGGATTGAAAACTGGCTACAAGGGCGAGTTCAGAAGGTGGTGATAAATAGGGAATGGTCCGGGGTGGGTAGTGGGGTTCCCCAGGGTTCTGTGCTGGGACCAATCCTATTTACGCAAATTTGTTCATAAACAACCTGGAGGATGGGGTAAACAGTTCAATCTCAGTATTTGCGGATGATACTAATCTAAGCAGGGCAATAACTTGCCCTGTTAGTTAGTTAGGATGTTAGTTATGAGGAAAAGTTGCAAGCACTAAACGTATTCTCTCTGGAGAAGAGGCGCTTGAGATGGGATATAATTTCAATTTACAAATACCGTACTGTTGACCCCACAATATGGATAAAAGAGAAAAGAGGTTTAACCTTAAACTATGTAGAGGGTTATTTACTGTAAGGCCACGTACAGACGATCAAATCTGTCTGCTGAAACCCGTCTGACGGACGTTTTCAGCAGACAGATTCGATCGTGTGTACGGGCAAACAGACGGATTTGGCCAGCCGACAGATTTCAAAGCATGCTTTGAAATCTGTCGGCTGGGAACCCATCAGACTGATATGTCCGTTGGTTAGTACGCTAACCAGCAGACATATCTGCTCGCACATGCGTCGAATGGATTCGACGCATGCGCGGAAGTGTTTTACTTCCTGGTGCGGTGACGTGGCGGCGTCAACGTCACCGCCACATCAGCGCGCTGTCTGCCGGCGGGGATTTTGGTTTGATCGTGTGTACAAACCAAATACATCCCAGCAGACAGATCTGTTCAAATCGGTCTGTCCGACAGATGTATTTGCTCGTGTGTACGGGGCCTAAGAGCGGCAAGGATGAGGAATTTCCTTCCACAGGCGGTGGTATCAGCGGGGAGCATTGATAGTTTAAAAAAACTATTCGATAAGCACCTGAACAACCACAATATACAAGGGTATACAATGTAATACTGACATATAATCACACACATATGTTGAGCTTGATGGACTTTTTTCAACCTCACCTACTATGTAACTATGTAACTATGTAGCAAATACTGTAGATGTTGATTTTTAATAAAAAAAACACTTACCAGCCCATGGTTCTAGCGCTATCTTCCCTCGGGCTTATTCTTTAAAGACTTTGGGTCTCTGGCGCCACCATGTTGACTGTGGGAAGCCACCTGTGACTCCTTGTGGCTTGACAGCCAGCTCCTCACTTTGCATGTGAAAGCTTTGCCACACTATCTGAATAATCCAGAGTTTCCTGGGACCTTTCACATGTCCAAGAAAGTGGCAGGTGAGGAGAGGGAAGGGGGGCATCTTCTGCCCAGGTTGGCTAGGCCCCATGCAATCCCAGCAGAAGTGGGAGCAGACACCAATCAAAACTAGGAACTTAATCCACTCCCTCTAAAAAAGTTTACAACTACCGTGTTTCCCCGAAAATAAGACGTACTCCGAAAATAAGCCGTAGCGGGATTTCGACGCAAGATAGAAATATAAGACACCCCTCCGAAAATAAGACGTAGCGATGTAGTGTCGAATCTCCGAAAATAAGATGTAGTGTCGAATCTCCGAAAATAAGATGTAGTGTCGAATCTCCGAAAATAAGATGTAGTGTCGAATCTCCGAAAATAAGATGTAGTGTCGAATCTCCGAAAATAAGATGTAGTGTCGAATCTTGTAGTGATATCTTGTAGTGGTACAACCAGACAAGATGAGTGCAAAAAGAAAGAGTTATTCTGTTGAGTACAAGAAAGGAATTGTGGAGGACTCCCGAGGCAAGAATCTTACGGCTTTTTGCAAAGAGAAGAAGTTGGATATCCGAATGGTCCAAAAATGGCGTGCAGAATACGATAATCTCAGTCTACAGGTGGACAGAGGAAATGCTAAGAAGCGCAAGTGTGGTTCAGGTAGGCAACCTTTATTTTCTGTAATAAAAATAAGACACCCCCCGAAAATAAGCCATAGTGTGATTTCTTGAGGAAAAAAATATATAAGACGGTGTCTTATTTTCGGGGAAACACGGTAGGGGAGGAGGAGGATAGGTGTAACATCCCTTTTTAGGTGAAGTTCTGCTTTAAAAAGGAGATTGAGGAAATTCCGCAGTTAGGGGTCATTCAGAAGTCTCATATTGACTGATCATCACCAGCAGTCCTGTTTCCAAAAAGGATCAGGTGAACAGGTTTTGCATGGATTATAGGAGGCTGAACACCATCGTTACTGCTGTTTCCTACCCCCATGCACAGGGTCAGTGAGTTGTTGGATGCTGGTGACCACCTGCTGTTTAGAAAGTGTACCTGAGTAGAGGGTACTGCCAAAAGGATGGATGTGAGCCCTTAAAATGGTAGTGACACAAAGTCTAAGCACACACACCAGATTTTCACGGAGAATTGTGAGCTCTGTGATTGGTCGCCATGATCACACGGAACAGGGCCAATCACAGCAGGCCTGTACCATGTGATAGCTGTGATCAATTTACACATTTTCGGATTTTGAATGGTTGCATTTTCAAATTTACTATGTTACGAATTTTCGAATTCCCGAATTTTCACATTTACGAAATTTCTAATTTCTGAAATCTCAAATTTCTGAAATTTGAGATTTCAGAAATTTTTACATTTCAGAAATTCAGAATTGTTTTTTTTTTAAACTTACGAATTTATGAATTTTAGATTTCAGATTTTCTAATTTAGGAATTTACAAATTTACGAATTTTGATTATAATGAATGACCCCCCCTAAAAAAATGAATTTTTTTGGCAGTGAAGTCTAAGTAGGAGAATCAGTGATTATATACAGAAAAAAAGAAGGCAGCTTTATATTGATCTACATTCATAAAATGGTGAACAATATTAAAAAAAGTATAACATCTCACCGAAGACTGTCTGAAAAGCATTCTATTCCATATTTGGATATGCAGTATCCTCCACCACAGATACTGATTCTACCGGCCACACTGCTTACATTGACAATTCTCCCTCTTGCTTTTCGGATCAAGGGCAAGAAATTAAGTGTCACATCCACGGCACCCAGTAGATTTACATTTATAACCTTCAAGAAATCATCTTTGGAAAGCCATTCATTGGGGCCTGCTGGAATACCAATGCCTGCATTGTTCACCAGGCCCCAGAGACCTGCAAATGAACATTATCAAATATTGAGAACATTAGGCTTATAGTCATATTTAGTTATTTTGAATTGATGATTATACAATTGTTACAGGTAACACTGCTAGACAAATGGAAAATGGTGGTGTTTTATATACTGTACATGTAAGTGGGTTAGCTTGCTACTTTCATCTTTCTAAAACGTGACAACTTCAAAAGTATTTAAATAGTTAAAGTTAAGCCTGGTACACATAGGCTGAATATCAGCCAATATCGGCCAGTTCAACAGAAACCAGCCAACATTCAGCCCGCGTTTGCAGCAGCCTGTCGGCTTCTGGGACTGTACTAACGTCAGAACTAGGACTCAGGACTCAGCAGGCTACCTTTTAGAAAATAACATTTTTCCAGACAACTCAATCATTTTAAACGTTTTGCAGAAATCAAAAACATGATTTTGTTTTATGTGTGTGGCCTGGGTGAGTCTGTCCCTGTTGAGTAGCGAATGCTACCATTTAACCCAGGAGAGACACTATAAGGCTCCAGAGAGAAACATTTTCAAAATCATCAAAATCAAATCTGAATAAATATAAATCATATATACCATTTAGAAAATGTATTAAAAAAATGTAGGGAAGCATGTCAAGAATTCCAAAACTCTTTTTAACCCATATTTCTATTGCCCAAATGCGTTTCTACTCCATTAATGCCCCATACACACGATCGGATCATGTGTAGCCCCATCAGAGTTTTTTCATCCAAAATTCCAATGAACTCCATCGGAGTTTAGATATGAATGAATGAATGAATGAAGACTTATATAGCGCAGCACATGCAAACTAAATCGCCTCTGGGCGCTTGTTGTTCCTGTCTCCTTTGGTATCAAAAGAGATGAGTCTTGATCTTTCTCCTGAATGCTAAGTGGTTCTCCTCCAACCGAATGCTGGTTGGTAAAGCGTTCCATATTCTGGGACCTTGGACAGCAAATCTTCTATCTCCTTTGGACCTATAGTTGGCTTTCGGTATCTGGAGTAGATTTTGATTGGTGGATCGCAGAACGCGATTGGGGTTATGAGCTTTTATTTTTTCGCATTAATAATGGGGAGCATTCCCATGAATACATTTATGCGTTAGACAGAGTGCTTTAAAAGTAATTCTGTCTTTTACTGGTAACCAGTGAAGGGATCTCAGTGAAGGTGAGATTGATTCCCAAGGTTTTTTCCCAGTCACAAGTCTAGCGGCCGTATTTTGAACGACTTGTAGACGAGCGATTTGGTACTTGGGGAGTCCGAGGTAAAGGGCATTTGCATAGTCCAATCTTGAGTTTACAATTGCTCCCACAACTTTGGGAATAAATGGAATAAGTCTGAGTAGTAGGCGCCGCAGATGGTGAGATCCGCTGACTACTGACCCTATTTGTGCGTCCATTGTCATGTAGGAGTCGAAAATGACCCCGAGACTTTTGACTTTGGCGCTAGAGGTGATGATTTTGCCCAGAATGGGCGGTGGGGGTCCAAGTTGTTGCAGATAGATTCTTACGCTTGGCGTGAAACAGGAGAAGTTCTGTTTTCGCTCCGTTGAGTTTAAGATAACTCTTTGTCATCCAGTCCTCTATCAAAGAGAGGCATGTCTCTAGATTGAGGTGGTGATCCTTTTTATTGAAATACAGTTGCGTGTCGTCTGCATATGAGTGATAGAGCAGTTTTTGACGGAGGACGGAGATAGATGTTGAATAACACCGGCGACAGAGGGGATCCTTGAGGGACTCTGCACGATAATGTGCGTTTTTCAGAAATGAAAGGTCCTAACTTCACTTCTTGCGATCGGTTTTCCAAAAAAGAGGAGAACCAAGATAAATCGCCTTCTGAGACTCTGGCTACTTCAGCTAGCCGGGTCAATAAAAGCTTGTGGTCTACTGTGTCGAAAGCTGCGCTCAGGTCCAACAAAACCAGAAGACAAGACTCTCCTTCGTCTACGGCCTCGAGAGCGTTGTCCCATATCTTGAGCAGTGCTGTTTCTGTCCCATGTCTGGGGCAGAATCATGATTGAAATGGATCGAGTAGGTTGTGGGTATCTAGATGCTGTTGCAGCTGTTGTACCACTACTTTCTCCGTGACCTTGGAGAGAGCGTTTAAGCCTGTTATGGGGCGGCGGTGGAGTGGATCCTTTGGGTCCAGGGTGGGTTTCTTCAAGATGGGTCTAATAACGCCCTCCTTCAACTGGGAGGGCACTATGCCCTCCACGAAAGATTGGTTAATAAGCTGCGTGATAGGAGGTGCCAGGATGTCGGCGCATTCCTTCAGCAGTTTGGTGGGGATGATATCATTCGGAGCAGTGCTATTACGCAGAGCACCGATGATATTTTTAGTGGCTTGGATAGAGATGTGTTCCAGCGTGAACTTACCTGGTTGTGGTGAATTACTATAGGCGTTGTGTAAATTATTACAGGAGGGACTACGGGGGGAATTGTTTTGCTGAATGCTTTGCCGGATTCCCTCGATTTTATTGATGAAGTAATCCGATAATTCATTGCAAAATTCTTGTGTGTCCGAATTGGGGGCTTCAAGACATCCTGGATTCATGGTCTGAGTGACCAGCTTGAAGAGTTCACGGGGGCGATTCAGGGCGCTGTTGATAGCCTCAGAAAAATAAAAATTTTTGGCGTTGAAGATTTCTTTGTGGTATTTCTTAGTTATTGCCTTGTAGATGGAGAGGTTCTCATCTGATGGACTTCTTTTCCAGGCGGCTTCTGCCCTTCTGCGCTCTTGCTTCAGTAACGCCAGTTGGTTGTTGAACCAGCTGGAATTTTTTTTCCGGATTTGGGTTTTACGTTTCGCCGCTATTAAGTCAGCTGACTGTAATAGGGCTGTGTTTATGACATCCAGTATTTCTTCAGCCGTTTGATCAAAAGGCTGAATTGTTTTTATTTTTTTCCTTAACGTGGCTTTGAAGAATTCCGAGTGGAGCTTCTTCTGACATCTAGTCCAGTGTGTTGTCACTGGATTTGATGTTTTTGTTAAGGGGGGAAATTGGAAATAATGAATTTGATTGCATGGTGATCTGTCCATGGCAATAGTTCATTTTCCAGGATTTTTATTTCCAGATTTTGTCTGAAAATGAGATCAAGTGTGTGACCTGAAGCATGTGTGGGCCCACATACTAATTGTTGTAGCCCTACACCTTCCAGGTGGTCAATGCAGGCGTCGGCAACAGGGTCTTGTGGGGAGTTGGCCCAGAGGTTGAAAGCCCCGAGCAGCAAAAGGTGTTTGCCGTTCAGGGTATAGGTGGAGATAAAGTCCGTCAATGATGGGAGAAGCTGCGATTTTGGGCCAGGAGGCCTATAGCAGAGTAGAATCCGGACGGTCTCCTGGGAGTTTGCTTGCAGTTGTAGAGTAAGGGTTTCCATGAATGGAAGAGGGTTTTGAAGGACTGGTTTAGTGACTGCAAGATGAGTCTTATGGATCACCGCCAGTCCTCCTCCTCTTTGCCCTATTCTGTTTTCCGTAATAATACGATAGTTTCCTGGCACCAATTCTTCTAGAATGGTGTTACAGTCAGCTGTGAGCCAGCTCTCTGTAATAAAGAGGCAGTCTAAATCGTGCTGTAGGATGAAATCATGGATTTCTAGTCGGTGTTTTACTGCCGATCTTGTGTTGATCAAAGCACATAATATGTGCTTCGGTTGTGGCAACCGGCTGAGAATTTTGATAGTTGATCGTCGATCGATTCTCAAAAGTCGCTCAGTTTGCAGGGCTTTTTTGGTGATGGCTGGTAGTATTGCGGCAAATCGCCTCAGACCCCAAATGGTCTCTGCTGAATATTGCAGATTAACCATGGCCGCCAAACACCGGGGGGGGAGGGGGGAGGGAAGGATTGTCAAGGATTAGCCGAATCCTCTATCCTGACTTGGTCCAGAGGAAGGAAAAAAAACCCTGACCTTGCTACGCCAATATGCAGTGGTAGGGAAAAAAATTCCTTCCTGACCCCTCGAGAGGCGATCGGGCGAACCCTGGATCAAGTTATTATGGTGTTGAGCAAGGGGAGCTTGGGGCTGGGTGTAGTAAGATGGCTGCCGAACCAGCAGCAGGATCCAGGCTGGTGAGCTCCCAGATTGGGTGGATCGGTGCTGCCGTGGGGGCCAGGAAGGATCGAGTGGGGGTGGGAGGTACTTTCCAGGGGTATGGGGGGGGGTTTCTGGGCCGTTTTGGGAGTTTTGCTGAGCTTGGTGGGGGTAATAAGCGGCGCGCCGCTAGGCCGCGGTTGAAGCCGCGGCCTTTCCTAGTCGCGGCTGCCGCGATTGCTTCCAGGCCAGCGCGGAGGGATAAAAAAAACACCCGAAAAGGCGGAACTAGCACCGGATGGGTGGCGGGTGGGTTGCTAGAGTGGGGGAGATAGTGTGGGGGTACAGGAGAGGAGTTATGGAGAGTTATAGAGAGTGGGAGAGCCGGGGCATTGAGTAGGTAGCAGCGGCTTGTCCTGAAAAGGACGGCCGCCTGTACCCACAGTGGATGGCTTCCCTGCTGGTTCCCCTGGAAGAAGGGGTGAAGGAAGGGAGCCAGGGGGGGTCAGGTAGAGCCGGGGGGAGCCAGATGGTGAGTCCTTACCTTGGGGATGTTGCAGGGGGAAGGAGGGAGGCCCAAGGAGGAGGAGAGAGCAGCTGTCCTGCCTGCCTACCTAGCTATCTGCTGCCCGAGGGGGAGCGTGTGAGGAGGATGGAGTCACTGGAGGTCAGGTGAGAGGAGCTCCTAGGCACACGTCCGTCTGCTAGACCAATGTGCCTACTGACTGTCTACAGGACTCCTGCACGTGCTCAGATGTTCTATATTTTTTCGATTGAATTCCGTCGGAATTCCGATGTGATTTGGCCGGACAAAAGCCTGAATGTGTGTACGTGGCATTAGATTCCCACGGCATTTGGGCAAACCCAGCTGCTCACTAGAAAAAATGTGCACAATTATCAAAGCGGATGAGAAAAATATTCAAAATTAAAATACAAATGCTGGAAATGTACTAAGCACCTTTTTCTTTAATAATAGTGGAAGCCCACTTGGCAGCAGAATTGACACTTTCACTGTCAGTGACATCCAGTATTACTGTTTGAAGTCTACTGGAGGCCTCTTTCTTCAGGTTCTGTGTCCCCTTCTCTGTCAAACAAGCAGCCAGAACATGTATTCCCTGACTGTCCAGTTGTTTTGCCAACAGGTTGCCAAATCCGGTGTCACATCCAGTAATAAAGACATATTTATCTGAAAGATCCTCCAGTATCTGACTCTGTCTATGCCACCTGTATAGGAAGATAAGAGCCAACACCACTAGCAGAGGAAGCCACATAATAGCAGTAGGATGGAGTCACTGTAACAGAAACAAAAATACAGTGGCATGTTAGGAAGGTACCACACAATTAGTCTTGATACACATATGTATCCTACACATGTTTAAGGTTTCTAGAATGTTAGTTTTTTTTCCAGAAATTGCAAGCAGTAACCTCAAGTAAGTTTATGATTTGGCTATACACTATGAAGCAGATGTATGCAAAGTGTGCTAAAGAATTTAGGTACAAATAATGTTTAACACAATTCTTCATGTAAATCTCTGTAAAGACTTGTGGGAAGCGCTTTTGCATAAACCTATTGAAAAAGTTTTGTGACTTGCCGCCTGCCCGCTCCACTGATTGTGGCCCGCGACCAGTTACCAAGTCGCTTAAGTGGCCCTCGCTCTTCAAAAGGTTGGGCACCCCTGCTGTAAAGCTTGCAACTGGAATACCAATGTTTTTTAATTTTTTAGCCAGGATTAAGTCTATACAAGGTGCTATTATGCATAGATCCTTCTGTTAATCCGTGGTATGTTAAAGTTACTGCAAGGTCAAATTTGTGAGCATGTTACGCTTAATAAAAATTTGGTATGTTTAAGTTACTGCAAGGTCAAATTTGTGAGAAATGTTACGCTTAATAAAAATGTAAGTGAAAAACAATTATGCTGAAAGGGAAAAAGAACAATTTTTACCCATACATCTTCCTTCCTTAAAGCGTAGTGGAAAAAAGATGCCCCAAGGGGATAGTGTGGATGAGAACTGAACCCAGGATGACAACAAGGAGTAAATATGTGCTAAAAAGTATCAGTTTTATTTGTAGAAAAAGTATGCTATATTAAAAACAATCATAACAATAGAAAAGCAGAGAAGAGATGTCCCAAACTTGGAGGGGGAAAACTGGGAAGAAGTGTGGGGGTTCCTACTACAGACACTGGTATCACTTCGAGATAAACTAATACAATACAAGATAATAAATAGGAGTCACTACACACCATATAAATTAAATAAGATCTCTCAGCCTAACCCTCCGAATTGTTGGAGATGTGCAGACATCTCAGGAGATTGTATGCATATTTTCTGGCGATGTCCAAAGATTGTGGTATTCTGGAGGGATGTTCTAAGAATAATTGCTATAGTAACATCAATAGATCTGGAACTAAAGGCAGAGATATGTCTATTGGGATTGGTAAGGAAGAAGATTGTCCCGATGGGAAGGAGAATACAGGTGGCACTACTAATGTACTATGCTAGGAAGACGATCCTACATTGGAAAAAGGAAGAGGCCCCCTTGGTGGCACATTGGAAAAATCTAGTTAACAACTGTTTACCACTATACAGGGAGACATACAGTAATAGAGGACAGAGGGAGAAATTTAAGAGCGTGTGGACAAGCTGGATAGAAAATCCTATGACAGCTTCAGGATAAATAGGACACAGGGGAAGGGTAAATGCACCAAGAAAGTAAGGGAAGGAATGTAAGAGGAATGTGTTAGATGGATGAATTGTCATGGAAGCATGAATCAGACGTACACAAACAGATAAATGAATATGAAGGTTTTATTGAAAACCAAACAGCAAGGTCAAAGTCCAAACTGACGATCAAAACAGCCAGAAGAGTCGTCCACCAGAGCCAGGGATGAGAGTCAGCCAAGCCGGAGTCTGTAGCCAGAGAAGTCGTGAAACGAAGCAGGGAATCAGGAACCAGAAGGAACGTCCGTAAGAGCCAGGTCGGTGACCAAGAGCAAGCAGCACGATCACAGAAGGGGTGTCGGACAAAAGGCCCAAGCGAGGAAATGCTGCAGCTGCCGTCTATATATATGCTGAGCAGCCAGCTCCTCCCAGTGGGAAGGAGGAGCCGCAGGGTGTGGCAGGTTACAAGAACCCCATGAAGCAAGATGGCTGCTAGCACATGTCAGTAATGAGAAGCCTGCAAAGAGGTAAGACCATGACATGAATATATGGAATGAATGCTAGAATGGTAGGAATATGGTATATACTGTATATGTATGTTTACTGTTTCCTTTTTTTTGTGTATGGAAATGAAAGAAATGTAATAAAGAGATTTGTGAGAAAAAACAATAGAAAAGCATGATCATACAGAAATGCCTAGGGTGAAACTTTAGGTTCCCCAGGTGTCTCTTTAAATAGTTCAGCTGCAGTAAATTCCCCTATGTTCAATACAGTTTGTTACATCCACTTGTCCATATATTTCCTTTTTTGTTAGGTTCCTGCTCTCTGCCTGTCTGGGCCCCAGTGAGCCCTGACTTGCTGTTGCACACTGGGGGTTATGGATTTCAGCCAACCAATAGCCCTTTATCTCCAACTTGGAGGTATAGGAGGCTTTTTCTTTTCCACAAGTATATCAAACTTGACGGATTCCAGGATAAACCTGACTTTTTGCTCTTCAGTGACTGCTGAGTGCTCTGCGACTTTGCAGTGTTTGGATGCCATCCAGTCGCATTGACTTTGTGCACTGTCAATCTTTTCCAAAAAGCATGAGATCTGTGAGTATGTCTCTTTTTTGCATTCTATATGTTTGCACCTCTGAAATGAATGGTTCTATCAGCTCTAAAATTGAATTTATTTTATTTATATATATACAAATACATTTTTTCTTATAGAAATACATCAGCAAGCTTGTACTCAACCTCTGAAGAAGGATATACAAATATAATAATAGGAATTGATTTCCCTGTTATATCTTTTCCGAAACACGTAGGTTTTTTTTCTGTTGCCTCTGCAATTTTCTGTGTTTTGACACTTGTCTGTAAACATTTTTGTATAGTGCAATGACCAAGCAGCTGTATTTCTGTATGATCATACTTTTCTATTTTTATGATTGTTTTTAATATAGCATACTTTTTCTACCAATAAAACTGATACTTTTTAGCACCTATAAATTCCTTGTGGTCATCCTGGGTTCAGTTCTCATCCACACTTTTCCCTTGGGGCATCTCTTTTCCACAATATTAGTTTGGGATGTGATTGGAACTACCAAGATGAGTTCATAAAATAGATTCATCTTTAAATTTTTTCCTTAAAGCGGAGTTCCAACAACTTGTTATTTTTTTTATTTTTTATGCATATCTTAAGGTCATGACATATACAACTCACTTGTTTATAAAATTTTGCAACTCGATGTCCGTTTTTATATCAAAAAGAAACTTAGATTATCCTGTCCCAGCATTTTCCATATTGCTTGTGGGCATGTAAAGCCCACAAGCATAATGTTTTGGGATACGGTGCAGTTGAGTGACCAGCATGCACTGCCGTTCTCACGCACGTGCAGTATGACAGGCTTGCAGTGCTGTAAACTTCTCACATTGCCATCACAACGGGCAGCGTAGTCAGAAGTGCCCGCCCCGTTGTGATGGCAACAAAGCCCTTGACGCTGACTCCTGGGAAATTATGACACAATCTCTCAGGAGCAGTAGCGAGCAGAGGAGCCGAGGGAAGTGACATCAGCAGCCGCGGTGAGGAAGGGGAAGATTAGAAGGGACTACGTGTCATTTGTTAGATTTATTTGCTGCACAGTAATGAAAATTTATTTTTATGGGTAAAACTCTTAATTTTATTGTTAAATGTTATTCCACTACATTGGTTGGTTTTGTCTGCAAACACTGATATGTTGCTGCTGCAACCTGGGCACAACATACACCTGTAAATCCACATAAAACGAAAAAAGATCAAAACATTTAAAAAAGACCACTCATTAACGTCCTGGGATGTGTATTTTTAGTAATACATTAGCTCTACGAACAAAAAACAGCATAAAAAAAAGAGAATATGGGCACAACATACCACTCTGTCCATTATTAAGTAATAATGTAGTGCAAGTGGATTGTTCCAGCCCACAAATGTAATATCAAACAGATTTCAGGTGGTCAGGAGAATTGTTGCCCTTCTTACACTGTCTGAATATTGACAGATATAGATCTAACTAAACCTAATATTTCAGATAGTCACTCTACTTGGAAAAACTGATATTGCTTTTTCAGAAAGGTTTCCTTCTCTCCCAAGTTTAAATTAGTATGCAGGGGCCAAAGGGTTTTCCTTTGTGGAGTCCTCATATTCTTAACCACTTGACCACTGGGCACTTAAACCCTCTTCCTAACCAGATCAATTTTCAGCTTTCGGTGCTCTCACAATTTGTATGACAATTGCTCATTGTACCCATATGAAATTTTTGTCCTTTTTTCACACAAACAGAGCTTTCTTTTGGTGGTATTTGATCACCTCTGTTTTTTTTTTTTTGTGCTATAAAAGAAAAAAGACTGAAAATTCTGTAAAAAAAATAATTCTCGTTTCTGTCATATTAGCAGGTTATTTCTAACACACAGCATATGCATACCACAAATTACACCCCAAAACACATTCTGCTATTCCTCCTGAGTATGGCGATACCACATGTGTGAGACTTTTACACAGCGTAGCGGCATGGCTTTCTGGAGCACCCAGGACAATTCGTACATTTCTCTCCTACATGTAAAAAAATATATTTTATTGTTTATTTTACCTATTTTCTTTTGACACTTTTTTCCCCCAAAAATATATTTTTTTATCACTTTTATTCCTATTATAAGGAATGTAAACATCCCTTGTAATAGGAATATAGCATGACAGGTCCTCTTTACAGTGAGATGTGGGGTCAATAAGACCCCACATCTCACCTCTAGGCTGGGAAGCCTGAAATAAAAAGTAAAAATGATCCTGGTCTCGATCGTAGTGGTGAGTGGTGAGTATTGGCAAGGTATTGGAGTATTGCAGGGTATTGCAGAGTTTTGCATGCTATTGCAGAGTTTTGCAGGGTATTGGAGTATTGCGGATTATTTCAGAGTATTGCAGGGTATTGGAGTATTGCGGAGTATTGCAGAGTATTGCAGGGTATTGCGGAGTATTGGGGTATTGCAGAGTATTGAGTTATTATAGAGTATTGCGCAGGGTATTACAGAGTATTGAGGTATTGCAGAGTATTGCGCAGTGAATTGCAGAGTATTGCGCAGTGAATTGCAGAGTATTGCGCAGGGAATTGCAGAGTATTGCACAGGGAATTGCAGGGTACTGCAGAGTATTGCACACGGTATTGCAGAGTATTGCGTAGGGATGGATGGCTGGATCGGTGACTGCAATTGTCACAGATCCAGCCCACAGTGCTGCTGCTGCCTCCGCCCCCCCCTCTCCTCTCACACTGTACCGATCGGTACAGAGAGGGGAGGGAGAAACCGGTGTCATCACATGACGCTGGTTTGTTTACAAGTGATCGCTCCGTCATTGGACGGAGTGATCACATGGTAAACCGCCGCTATCAGCAGCGATTTACCGTGATCCGTGATGTGCCGGGTCTCAGGGGGTGCGCGGGAGCAAGATTCTGGGAGGACATCCATAGACGTCCTCCCAGAATAACTCAACTACGCTGTAGACGTATTTTGTCTATAGCGTGGTCAGCAAGAGGTTAAATATGTGGTGAAAGTTAAGTAAAAGAGCTCCACATTTTCTACTACCAAAATACACTGCAAAAGTTTTCGAAAAAGCACTTTAAAATCGGAACTGATGCTGTACAACAAAAAACAAATGGTCGCTTTCATACAGGCTTTTCGATCAGGTCCGCCTGTTAGTTTTCCAGGCATACCTGATCGGACCCTTCAGTCTCTTCTATGGAGAGGCAGATGTCAGCGCACACATGTCCTCCGACACTCGCCACCATCCGATCCTGTCTGCCAAAACAGATGTATGGTGGTCCTATTCCCCATCTGTCGGGGGATCGGATCAGATGGCTTTGGATGGAAACAAACAGACTATCCGTTTCCAGCTTTTGTGAACTGCATATTTCAGCAATCCAAATAAAAATGAAAATAAGATAAATTTACTTTTAGGCAGGCCATACATTAGTTGAATTTCGAAAGAACGATTTTCTAATCAATGATGGGAGAATTGTGCGAGAAATGTAATCGAAAAAGAAATGGGCAGGTGCAAGAAAAGAAAATTCCCGGAAAGAAAAGAAGATTTTCCAGCCACGAATATTCTTTTCTGTAGCAACATGAGGTGAAATTGAAGGCTTGGTTGGTCAAATTTCGAAATCAATGGTGGTGTTCTGTCAATATCTCCAACCCATCCGAAATTCCAACCACGTCACTTACGTTTTTTTAAAAACCTTAATAATCTGAGATTTTGACGAATTAGTGGTTGGACACAACACGGACAAGCGAATAGAGTCCGGTACAGAAAGACTGAGCAACGGTGCTTCGTCATATATGGCTACCCATCACATTTGGCTACCTGCTGGAATGCGCATGCACGACACTGCCATATGCGTTCCAACACTTTTACAAATGTGATGGGCAGCCGAATGTGACGAAGAATATAGCTAGAGAATTTAGCTGAAAGGAATTTGTGAACGTTTTAGTCATTGCTTTTCGATGAGAATTTAGCATTTGTGAAAGTGTTGGAACGCATATGGCGGCGCCACGCATGCGCATTCCAGGCACTGGCTAATGAGGATGTTGTCGCTGCATCGGAGACGCCCATTTTGTTGGCTAGTATTGGAGCGGAGTAAGAATCTCCACTTATAATATCCTGCACCAGACTATTCGGTTGCCAGTGTTGTATCCAACCACCAATTTGTCAAAAACTCCAATTACTGCTGGTTTTAAATAAACCT
The DNA here is from genome assembly GCA_029574335.1 of Rana kukunoris. Taxonomy (NCBI): domain Eukaryota; kingdom Metazoa; phylum Chordata; class Amphibia; order Anura; family Ranidae; genus Rana; species Rana kukunoris. Next base: position 141,655,478 of record CM056050.1, on the reverse strand, counting down.
GAAGTTAAGCGGTTGGAGTTACTGACGGGTTGGAGAACTTGACAGAACAGTGGCATCATCAGATCACAAACCGCACACATTTTCAGATTTTCAAAAGAAAATTCTACCATGTATGGCCAGCCTAACTCTCATAACACTGATCTTTGTGAACTGGTCTTGTTCTAATTAATTGTTTCAGGTCAGTGCCTTAAAAAAAAGGCTATATGATAATTATGGCAACCAGGCAACTGTCATGTTAAAAATAAATTTTCCACTCCCAGGTTACGCCAATGGCTTGTGGCGTTGGATCGTATCTACTATATGGAAAACATTACGCTCACATTGAGAAATAAATCTGATTTAGCAAACAAGATATGGTCCTGTTGTTTCGCCTTTACGTTTTCAGCAGCTTATGCTGATATTATGGCCCAATAAGGACAGTTGAGAAAAGTAAACAGGTACTTAAGATGTTATCCTGTAGAGGCTGGTCAACTCCCCCCCCCCCCCCATCTCTCTTTCTATTTCTTCTCTTTCTTCTCTTTTCACGTTTTCTCTTTCCTCTTTTCTTTTTATTGAAAGAAAGAAGATGTCACGTACCTGGTGCTGAGCAGAGCCTGACGTGCGGGAGTGGCCACTCTTGCTCCTCTGACCCCGGAACCCCTGGTAGTGCAGACAGGAGGTACTGGAGTCTAGAGTCACACTAGCGCCTGGCGGGGATGTCGTGCAGACACGGTATCAGTCTTACTGGAGGTATGCTGTAGCACTGACGCCGACAGGTAATTGAAGCTAGTGCGGGTGTCTGGCAGATAGCAGGAGGAAGGTGTTCTGTAGTACGGGTGCTGACAGGCAACTGGAGCTGGTGCAGATGACTGGCAGACAGCGGGAGGAAGGTGTCTTGTAGTACGGATGCTGGCAGGTAACTGGAGCTGGTGCAGATGGCTGGCAGACAGCAGGAGGAAGGTGTTCTGTAGTACGGATGCTGACAGGCAACTGGAGCTGGTACAGATGACTGGCAGACAGCAGGAGGAAGGTGTCTTGTAGTACGGATACTGTCAGGTAACTGGAGCTGGTGCAGATGGCTGGCAGACAGCAGGAGGAAGGTGTCCTGTAGTACGGATGCAGACGGATCAGGTTCAGGGATAAGGCAGCAGCAGAGTCGTGATTCAAGCCGGGTCGGCAACAGGCAGGCGGTCACTGGTACAGGGCAAGGCAGAGGCAGCGTCAGACAGTCCGAGGTCAGGGCAGGCAGCAATCAGAAGGGTCAAGACAAGCCGGGATCACGGAACAGGGGTCAATCAGGTAACGGGTCTTCAGGCAGGTATCAGGAACGCTGATGATCGAGCAGCAAGAGGCCATGGGAAGAGCTCCCTTAAATAGCCTGAACTGGCGCCAAAATGGCGTCCTCACGTGCCCGCGCGCCGCTGCCGCGAATGCGCGCTCCCGTGCGCGCCGACGTGCCGCGCGTGCGCGTGCCCGTGCGTGTGCACGTCGAAGTGCCGCGAATGCGCGCTCCCGGCGCCCCTGTGCGCGCCGTTGCAATGCTAGCGCCACCTGGTGGTCGGCCACGACCATGACATTGCCCCCTCCCAATGGGCAGCCTCCGGATGCCCAACTGGGCCATCTTAAGTGGATGAGCGTCCTTGAAAGACCGGACCAGTCTCTTAGCGTGGATATTACGCTCAGGTTCCCACGAATTTTCTTCAGGGCCATAACCCTTCCATTTTACCAAGAACTGGACCTGGTTGTGCCTTCTCCTGCAGTCTACAATAGACTCCACCTCAAATTCTTCCTCTCCATTCACTAAGACCGGCTCGGGCGGGTCGGTGCTTCGTCCCGGGAAGGGATTAGCAACATCAGGTTTGAGGAGGGAGACATGGAAGACTGGATGAACGCGGAGTGAGTCTGGCAGTTCTAGCTCGTAGGCCACACTATTAATCCTCCTCTTGATCGGAAACGGCCCCATAAATTTAGGTCCTAGTTTCTTAGATGGGCAGGAAAGTTTCAAATTAATGGTGGACAACCACACCAGGTCTCCGGGTTCCAGATTGAGTTCACCCCTCCACTTCTTATCAAAGATCTCTTTATTGTGCTCCTGCGTCCTTGCCATGGTTCCTTGCAGTAGCTTGTTGTTAGTGCTAAAGAAGTTTAATGTCTCTTGTACGGCAGGCACCGCACACTCCGGAGCACAGTTAGGCAGAAATGATGGGTGGTAACCATAATTCGCATAGAAGGGAGATTGCTTAGTAGCAGAGTGGACTGAATTATTATATGCAAATTCGGCCAGCGGTAATAGAGAGGCCCAATCTTCCTGAGAAAACGAAGAGAAACAACGTAAATATTGCTCTAGTGTCTGGTTTGTCCTCTCGGTCTGGCCGTTCGACTGAGGGTGATAGGCGGATGAGAAGGACAGCCCAATCTTGAGGGATTTGCAGAGTGCCCTCCAGAACCTGGAGGTGAATTGCACCCCCCGGTCAGAAACGATATCTGCAGGAATACCGTGGAGCCGCACAACTTCTTTAATAAAGATCTTGGCAGTTTCTGGGGCAGAGGGTGTACCCTTCATGGGCAGAAAATGTGCCATCTTGGATAGTCTATCTACTGTTACGAAGATAGTCGTGAACCCTTCGGAGGGTGGCAGTTCAACAATAAAATCCATGGAGATCATTTGCCATGGTCTCTCTGGTACGGGTAAAGGCCTTAACAATCCCCAAGCTCTGGATTTGCTCCCTTTATTGCGGATGCACGTGGTGCACGATTCCACATAGCTTCTGCAGTCCTTCACAAGTTGGGGCCACCAGAACGTGCGCTGTAGAAGTTCCGAAGTCTTTTGTGCCCCAAAGTGACCAGCCAGTACATGATCATGGCAGAGGCTCAGGACAGTGACCCGCAAGTCCTCGGGTACAAAGATCTTGTTGCCATGCCATAACAGACCGTCCCGAACCTGCAGATCTGTGTCCGAGGGAGAGGGAATTCCTGCAGAGGCTTGCTTGATTCGAGCCACTAGGTCGTCTTGCAACAACAGAAAATTCCCAGAGGATAGGATAGTGTCTGGAGGGGCGGAAGTTTCAGGATCGCAATACATCCGCGAAAGGGCGTCGGGTTTGGTGTTCTTAGATCCAGGCCTATAGGTTATGTGGAAGGTAAACCTGGTAAAGAAAAGTGCCCATCTGGCCTATCGTGGCCTTAGCCTTTTAGCTACCTTCAGGTATTCCAGGTTTTTATGGTCCGTATAGACCAGGATCGGATGAGCTGCACCTTCCAACAGGTACCGCCACTCTTCCAGTGCGGCTTTAATCGCTAAGAGTTCTCGGTCCCCCACATCGTAGTTCTTTTCCGCGTCGGACAATTTTCGAGAGAAAAAGGCGACCGGGTGCAGAAGAGCCTTTGGCCCCTGTCTCTGGGAAAGAACAGCTCCCACTGCCGTTTCCGAAGCATCCACCTCCAGGATGTAGGGCAGACTAGCGTCAGGGTGTTTAAGGACAGGTGCCGATGTAAACAACTTCTTCAGGGTCTCGAAGGCTACCTGGGCCTCTGGAGACCATCGGAAGCGGACAGTTTGTTTGGTCAGGCTGGTTATAGGAGATATAATGCCGGAAAATCCCTTGATAAACTTCCTGTAAAAGTTCGCAAATCCGATGAACCGTTGTATACCTTTCTTGTCTGAGGGCGCGGGCCAATCAAGAATTGCTGCGACCTTTTGTGGGTCCATCTCGATACCTTTTACGGAAATGATCAGACCTAGAAATTGTATGCTCACACGTTCGAATTCGCACTTTTCAGGCTTGGCATAAAGTCTGTGAGTTCGAAGTCGCCTGAGGACTTTCTTAACGTGTTCCCGATGCCTGTCAATAGAGGGGGAAAAGATAAGGATGTCGTCGAGATATACCACAACAAACAGATCCAGATAGTCTCTAAAGATGTCATTCACGAAGTGCTGAAATGTAGCGGGGGCGTTACAGAGTCCGAATGGCATCACCAGGTATTCGAAATGGCCAAAGCGGGTGCGGAAGGCAGTTTTCCACTCATCGCCGTCCCGAATTCGTACCAAGTTATAGGCCCCCCGCAGATCGAGTTTCGTGAAGATGACTGCGGCTCCAAGTCTCTGAAATAATTCCGGTACCAAGGGAAGGGGGTACCGATTTTTGATCGTCACCTTGTTGAGCTCACGGTAATCCACACAAGGGCGGAGTGTATGATCTTTCTTTTCGACAAAAAAAATTCCTGCTCCTGCTGGTGAGGTGGAGGGGCGGATAAACCCCTTCTTGAGATTGTCATCAAGGTAGGTCTTCAGATTCTCCAGCTCTAGCTCCGTCAGGGGAAAAATCCTGCCGAAGGGGACTTCAGCCCCAGGGAGAAGCTCAATTGGGCAGTCATAGGGCCGGTGCGGAGGGAGGGTGTCAGCCCCTTTTTTACTAAATACGTCCAGGAATTCATGGTACTCTTCGGGGACGGCTTGGCGGGTTTCAATGTCAGAGTCCATGCAAAGCAGAGAGGGGGAACAGGAGGTCACTTGCAGGCAGTGTAGTTGGCAGTAGGCGGAACTAAAACGAATCTCCCCGGTAGTCCAGTCTATTTGTGGGTTGTGAGCCCGGAGCCAGGGCATACCCAGAATTATGGGGAATAAAGGGGACACAATAACATCCAGGCACAGAAATTCCCGATGAGAGTCTAAGATAGTGGTGGCGATAGGTACAGTTTCTTGGGTAACAGGGCCGGATCTTAGAGCTGACCCATCAGCCAGGTGCACAGACAGTCCCACAGCTCTTGGGCGCAACGGAATCTGGTGTAGGGTGGCAAAGGCAGAGTCCATGAAGCAGCTACAGGCCCCAGAATCAAGTATGGCGCTGGTCCGGATGACCCCTCCTGGAAGCTGGAACAAGACAGGAACAGCCAGGTGAGTAGAATTGTTGAGGACAACAGGTGTATGGACAGAGGACAAGGAAGTGGACTTACGGGACTTTGCTGGGCAGGTCCTCACATAGTGGCCGGGCTCTCCGCAATAGAGGCACAAGTTGTTGATTCGGCGACGAAGTCGTTCCTCGGATGTGAGGGATGGACGAATCAGACCCAGCTGCATAGGTTCTGGTATGTCTCTGGAGGAGGGAAGCGAGGCAGAAGGAATCGGATTAGGAAAGGTAGGGACCCTAGGCAGCATCCATGTTGGACGGGTCAGACCTGTGGTACGTTCAGTCCTGCGCTCCCTTAGGCGCCGATCAATCTGGATGGCTAGATTAATGAGAGCTTCCAGAGTTCCAGGGACCCCCACTCGAGCAAGCTCGTCCTTAAGTGTCTCAGAGAGGCCAAGACGAAACTGGTAGCAGAGGGCCGCGTCGTTCCAGTTAGTGTCCGCACTCCACCTTCTGAACTCGGATACATAGTCCTCTGCAGGTCTGCGACCCTGCTGGAGGGCGTGCAAAGCGGCCTCTGCTGTAGCGGCCTGGTGAGGGTCCTCGTACAGCAAGGACATGGCCTGAAAAAACGTATCTAGACGGTCAAGACATAAGTCCTTTTGCTCCAAGAGCCGGTGGGCCCAGGCCTGCGGTTCGCTGGTTAGCAGAGAAATGACAAACCCGACCTTGGTGGCCTCTAATGAGAAGGTTCGAGGCTGGAGTGCAAAATATAGTTCACATGCATTCCGGAAGGCCCTATACTTGCTTCTTTCCCCGGAAAATCTCTCTGGCATGGGTACTTTGGGCTCAGGTGGTAGCATGATGACAGAGGGAGAAGAAGAAGTACCCGAAGCGGAAGTAGAGGAGGTTGCGGACAAGGCCTGGACGCGGTCTTCAAGTCGGGTGTAGCCTTCTTGCAGGGCCCTGACTGCTTGCGTTAAGCCATCCAAATGGTGACAGAGTTCAGACATAGGGTCCACTCCCTGTGCAGGCTCAGACATGGCTGCTCGATACTGTCACGTACCTGGTGCTGAGCAGAGCCTGACGTGCGGGAGTGGCCACTCTTGCTCCTCTGACCCCGGAACCCCTGGTAGTGCAGACAGGAGGTACTGGAGTCTAGAGTCACACTAGCGCCTGGCGGGGATGTCGTGCAGACACGGTATCAGTCTTACTGGAGGTATGCTGTAGCACTGACGCCGACAGGTAATTGAAGCTAGTGCGGGTGTCTGGCAGATAGCAGGAGGAAGGTGTTCTGTAGTACGGGTGCTGACAGGCAACTGGAGCTGGTGCAGATGACTGGCAGACAGCGGGAGGAAGGTGTCTTGTAGTACGGATGCTGGCAGGTAACTGGAGCTGGTGCAGATGGCTGGCAGACAGCAGGAGGAAGGTGTTCTGTAGTACGGATGCTGACAGGCAACTGGAGCTGGTACAGATGACTGGCAGACAGCAGGAGGAAGGTGTCTTGTAGTACGGATACTGTCAGGTAACTGGAGCTGGTGCAGATGGCTGGCAGACAGCAGGAGGAAGGTGTCCTGTAGTACGGATGCAGACGGATCAGGTTCAGGGATAAGGCAGCAGCAGAGTCGTGATTCAAGCCGGGTCGGCAACAGGCAGGCGGTCACTGGTACAGGGCAAGGCAGAGGCAGCGTCAGACAGTCCGAGGTCAGGGCGGGCAGCAATCAGAAGGGTCAAGACAAGCCGGGATCACGGAACAGGGGTCAATCAGGTAACGGGTCTTCAGGCAGGTATCAGGAACGCTGATGATCGAGCAGCAAGAGGCCATGGGAAGAGCTCCCTTAAATAGCCTGAACTGGCGCCAAAATGGCGTCCTCACGTGCCCGCGCGCCGCTGCCGCGAATGCGCGCTCCCGTGCGCGCCGACGTGCCGCGCGTGCGCGTGCCAGTGCGTGTGCACGTCGAAGTGCCGCGAATGCGCGCTCCCGGCGCCCCTGTGCGCGCCGTTGCAACGCTAGCGCCACCTGGTGGTCGGCCACGACCATGACAGAAGAACTGGAGGTTTTGTTGGTTAGAGGTATGTAGCCCCCGGATGTTCTTTTTATATTGTTTAAAGGGGGTTACTAAAGGAAAACAGTTTTTTTGCTGAAATGACTGTTTACAGGGTATAGAGACATAGGGCCAGATTCAGGTAGATGGGCGAATCTTTATTTTGGAGTAACTTTTCTCATTTACGTTACTCCGCCGAAACTTTAGGAGCAAGTACTGTATTCACACAGCACTTGCTCCTAAAGTTGCGGCGGCGTAGCGAAAATGAGCCGGCGGAATTCAAATTGGGCGGGTAGGGGGCGTGTATTATTTAAACTAGGCGCGACCCCGCGGCGAACTTACTGCGCATGCGTCGACTGTCAGTGCGCATGCTACAAATTCTGTCAGTGAACGTCAATGACGTCAATCCCCATTCACGGACGTTTTACACAAACGACTCGAAAAAACATTTTTACGACGCGATGACGACGGGCATACTTAACATAGGATACTCCACTAGGGGGCTGGTTTATCTTTACGCCGCTTATCTCTTACGGAAATGTCGGAAAGTCATTGCGTCGGGCCCGAATACGATCGTAAATTGACGATTCTCGCTGATTAACATATTCTCGGCGTTAATCAGCGGGAACGCCCCCAGCGCCATTTTTAAAATTGCAGTTCCGATACGACGGCAAAATACAATTACGCCGCTCGTATAGGAACTCCAACCCGGCGTTTCTTGTTTTCTGCTTACTGAAAACAGAAACGCCGGCTCAAAGTGAGAGTTAGGCTGGAGTATCACTGATACTCCAGAGTAACTCTACCTGAATCTGGCCCATAAAAGTTAACTGATTTCTTTTCAAAATGATTAAAAATAGATAAAAATCAATCATATAATGTGCCTGCGGGTTAGTTTCACTTTTGAACTGACTTCATGTTTCTGCAAAGTAGAAATAGACACACAGAACAAAAACAAACAAATCCAGGGCAGTGTTTTGTTTTAAAAATTAATCTGATTGGTTCTGGGAAGTTTTAGACACACAGTAATGACAGCTTAAACCATCGTGAGAAAGCTCCCAGTATGGTGGTTATAAGGAAACAGACAAGCAGGAAGTGTGGAGAACAGAGCAGGATTACAGCAACTTCAAAGCAAAAACGAACAATAAGGACATGAAACCAGTACTGCAGTAAGGTAAAGGAAGCTATTTAGCTAAAAAAAAAATCCTTTAGTGATCCTTTAAGTAGAGATGAGCCGAACACCCCCCTGTTCGGTTCGCACCAGAACCTTCGAACAGACCGAACATTCGCACAAACATTTAGAACCCCATTGAAGTCTATGGGACTCGAATGTTCGAATTCAAAAGTGCATATTTTAGAAGCTAATATGCAAGTTATTGTCGTAAAACGTATTTGAGAATACGGGTCTTGCCCCAGGGAACATGTATCAATGTAAAAAAAGTTTTAAAAACGGTAGTTTTTTCTGGAGCAGTGATTTTAATTTGAAAGTGAAAAAAAAAAGAAATTGAAAAATTCCTTTAAATATCATGCCTGCTGGGTGTCTATAGTATGCCTGTTAGGTGGCACATGTTTAGAACTGTCCCTGCACAAAATGAGATTACTATAAGAAAAAAGTAATTTAAAACTGCTTGCGGCTTTAATGTCTGATCCCTGCAATATGGATGAAAATCATTGAGAAAAATAGCAAGGGTTTTCCCGCCCCCCTCCCCCAGGTCATTACCAGCCCCTTTTGCCCCTTTGGCCACTCGAATTTGGGGCGAACATTTGACGAACGGTCAAACATACGATGTTAGAGTCGAACATGAGTTCATCCCTACTCCTAAGCCATATATTTTCAGTGGCCTAGAAGTAATGACCGGCCCTTAATCAAGATGTTAGATAAGAGTATTTTAGATGGTTTAATGAGTGGCCCTTGACACACGATATATATATAAGATATACTTTCATTGTATTTGTCATGTGGGGATAAGGTACCTCTTTCAGTTTTTCTTTTAGTGTAAAATGTTATATAGCTTCTAATAAAAATGTATTGAACAAAAAAAAAATACATATTCTGCCGGCAAAATGGGCACAACATACATCCCAACATTTTGCAAGGTTGCTTACAATCTAATAACATGAAATACAGATAGCTATCAGACGGACCATCTACAATTCTGTAAATAAAATGCAAGCATAGAAAAAGAAACAGCAAGCATGTAAAAAAATAAAATTCATATCAAAAAGTACCGTAACATAATAAGAAGTAACATTATAGATTCAATTTAAATTAGCTAGATTCTAACTATTTTCTTTTTTTACCTTAATTCTGGTCTGTAGAAACATTGAGAAGGGACTGAGGGGAGCTCTCCCCGTAATGCCTCAGACAGCAACAGAAAACTGACAGCCTGAAAACTACTAAATAAGTTCTAGCTAAATTGACATTGATTGAGATTTATAAAAAAAAAGTATTTAATCTGCTGAGGAGTGCCTTTATATTGAACACTGGGAGCCGTGATCAGCATATCAATGTGGCTTGTTATTTTACCTTATCTGGGTCAGCTTGTTCTCTTTTCTTTTTATGATTCCTTTGAATGACAGTCTCAATGAAAACAACAAACTGTGACAATAGGTTGGCAGTAGTACATTTTAGGACTGGTCCAGATGCCCAGTTGCATTTTATTAATTAGAAAGGGAAGACTTTGCAAGGCAATGATAGGCTGAACACATTAACCTGGAGCATTAGCTGGGAGGGATAAAAAAGGAGTGGATAACAGCAAGAACTGGAATTACCTGAAGATACTTTATTATACTGAACTCAGTAACTATCCCTCCCACATAGGGTGACCACATTTCCAAACTGCCATTCAGGGACACACCCTGCCAGGCTCTTCTTCCTCCTCGCTGTCCTGGGACGAGCGTCCCCTCCGCGCCTCATGTCTGCCATGTCAGTAAGAATAGAATCTGATTCTGCGGGGCTGCGCTGGAAACTACACTTCCCAGCGTGCAGTGTGGCACACTGAGCCCTCCATAGAAATGACTGGAGGAGGCGGCTTGTGTAGCTTGTCTGAGTGGTGCGGACATGCTCTCCGACGGAGCAGAGTAGACCTGCCCAGGCCAAGTCGAGCCGACCTGGCCCGCCCCCCATCCGAGCCCTTTATTAGTGTGACTGTGTATCCTTATTTCATTCTGGGACACTGTATTTTCCCAGTATGAAGGTGCCCAGGACACAAATATGAATTAAGGGACAATCCCGGGCAATCCAGGAGACGTGGTCACCCTACTCCCACATTACTCAAAAAACATCTTCATATTTCCATATGTAATTGAAGGGCCAACAGATAGAACCTCAAAGAAAAAAAGAAAAAAAAATCCAGAGAGAGGGTGATATGGCACACTTGTTTCTATGAATTCCGTCTCCACACACATTTGCCAGATACCTGATGTGCTGCACATGAGCACTTGTAATTGTATTTCTATTAATTGGCATTTACCCTCTACACCTATTGATGCAGTGTAGTTTGTTGGCCTACGCCGACAAGGCCCAGGCCTAGGGCGACACTTTGCAGGGGGGGGGGGGCAAAAAGCCACCCCCGCACAGAAAAAATCCCCCCCAGACCCGTCTTCCTGAGTCCCGGATCCTGTGACTGCCTCTGCACAAATACAGCGGCCGGCTTGCTATAACGCAGCACTTGTAAATAATATTATGGGCAGTTTGCAGTGGTTGGCCAAGGGGGGGCAGAGTGACTAACCAGAACAGCTGCACGCAATCTGACTGGTGGAGGGTGAGCCTTAAGCTCCACCCAATTCTCGACCTACCCTCCTCTGTGCGGCTTTTGCAATGTATTGTCTCCCCGACCAGGGGTGGGGTCTGTCAAGGAGGATCTCATCATTTTCCTAATTATCCCAGGGAGGGCCGAGATGACCCAAAGTCGAGGTGGATCCCAACACTGGGTACAGGGTGTGGCCTGTGAAATCAGCAAAGCTAAAATCTTCGGATGAGGTCCAGAGACGGCTCGTCTCACTGCAGGCTGTATAAGGCTCTCAGGATACGCCTCTGATCGGGTAATTGGACATCACCCACATACATAGAATGCTCTCTAAGTAGTCATTGTTCCCCCATACATTAACCCCCCACCCACACACACACACATATATATTTGAAGCTCTCATATACACTTCTCCCCTCCAAGCAGTCATACATTACCCCCATATACTACCCCTCAATGCAGTCATACATTGCCCCTCCCCCATACACTTGGTGCTCCCGGTTCCTCTCACCGGCTCCTTGTGGTGACAAATCCCTTGCGGCTCCTGACTTTAGTAATGAAAGCCAAGCAGCCAATCACACATAAGTGTTCAATATGGAAATTAATATACAGATCTTGTTGTAATAAAGTGATTAAACAATCCTCATTAAGTAAAAGTTCATGTACTGCAAAGTTTGGATTGATTTCAGCATGCATGGAGCACTTTGCACATGCTGAAATCAATGCTAACTTTGCAGTACATGAACTTTCACTGAATGAGGACTGTTTATTGAGTTTGTATTGACAAACAGCAGGCAGTCCGCTTTCAGATAAAAGGGGTCTCAGTGACAGATTTGCCGCAAGATGACTTTTAATCGGGGGCAGAATAGGGCCTCCCTCCCGACCCCCTCGGTGGTCTCTGCTGCTTACTGCAGCCATCGGTAGTGGCAGAGATGATCGGGTTCTCTCCCCTCAGTAACATGGAGCCGAGTGAGGAAAAAATGGCCCCCACTCGGTTCCACATCATTGGATGGCGGAAGCGATGTTAAATGTCACTTCTGCGCAATTGTCTTTTGTTTATTTTTTTTTTTTATTGCATATTAGTGTAAATGTTAGATCTGAGGTCTTTTTGACCACAGATCTCACATTTAAGAGGTTTCTGTCATGATTTTTTTCTATTACAAGGGATGTTTATAGTGACCCAAATTTATTTTTTGAAAAGGACAGTGTCAAAAGAAATTACTTTTTTTTAAAGAGCCCTGTTCCGCCGTGTTCGCATGCAGAAGAGAACATATAGTGTAGCCCCCCTATATGTGGGGTGCTACGCTAAAGTTAGTGGGGAATGGGAGAGTTAAGTTACTCCCATTCACAAATTGCCTACATTTGGGCCGCTGCCATTTGGAATTGCCTTGTAGGTCGGTCTGCATTTCAGGGGGGTGTTATTACCCCTGAGTGACAGTCGGCGCTAGAGGGGGGTTCTGACAGCTCCACCTTCTCTCAGCAGCCAATCAGAGCGGTTCTTTCTCTGGACATGCTAGCGGGAGGGTATATCTGGGGCAGTGACCGGTGAGAGTTGTGCTATGCGGGGCCCGAGTTCCAGGTGCGACATCCACCTTCAGGGTGCGCGCATCCATGGGCCCCGCCATTAAGGCCCGCCTGGCCGAGGTTGAGTACCCAGCGGAACCTTATTCTGATGCAGAGATGGGCCCCAGAGCTGAACGGTGGGGGATCGGCTCGGGAGAACCCAGAGGCAGAGGTTGTCTGCGAGGCCTGGACGAACCACCTGGGATCCGGTCACCACGCCACACGACAGGTACACTTCAGCTGTCAATCGGTGACCTTGAAATTGGACTTACTGGGAGGATTCACTGGTTCTAACCTTTGACAAACCGAAGAGAAATTCATAAGGCCTGTGGCAGAGGCCCTGTTTCCTCCCAGTGACTTTGTTTAAAAGTGTCCCTTCGGCTGCCGGGCTCAAGTGAATCGCCTGTCCGGGGGCACTTTACCCGCTCTGGCGAGAGTGGCGACATTTAAATTTGACTATGCTGAGAGTAGCCTTGCTCTCTCTTTGATATCCAAGGCCTGATACTACAGTTCTCTCCTTGCTCATCAACCTTTTCTCTATCGTGTGTCATGTTGATGATGGCCGTGTTGGGCCTTGGAATAAAGCATTGAAAACTCAAGTTGACGTCTGGACACTTGCTCTTTAACCACCTTCACTAATATTATCCCTAGACAAGAATCATTGGTAACCTAACATGCCGTTCCCAAACTAATCAGCAGCTCCTTCGGGGGTGAGCGCTACATACGTAAGTCGTGCCCGCATATGAAAAAGGTTGTTAGAGCGAGAGCAATAATTCTAGCACTAGACTTCCTCTGTAACTCAAACCTGTTAATCTATAGAAATTTTTAAAGGTCGCCTATGGAGATTTTAAAGGGTCAATGTTTGTCGCCATTCCATGAGTGGGCGCAATTTTGAAACGTGACATGTTGGGCATCAATTTACTCGGTGTAACATTATCTTTCACAATATAAAAATTGGGCTACCTTTACTTATGTCTGATTTTATTATTCAAAAAAGTGTATTTTCCCCCCAAAAATTGAGCTTGTAATTTTATTTCTATCTTTAAGGTCTTTCACACGACAGAGACAAGAGTCTTCCAATGGTGAAGGTAAACTTTGCACAGTCCCCATCCCTCCCCTCGCTTTCTCTCCCTTCCCCCCAATCTCTCTCCCCCCTCTCTCTCTCCCTCTTCCTCCCTCTCTCTCCCCCTTCCTTCTCTAGCTCTTCCTCCCGCTCTCTCCCCTCCCCATCCCCTCTCTCTCTCCCCCTCTTTCTCGCTCCCCCTCTACCTCTGTCCCTCTCTCTCTCCCTTTGACTCTCTCTCTCTCTCACTCCCCTCTCTCTCTCACTCCCCTCTCTCTCCACCCCCTCTTTTTCTCTCACTCTCCCTCTCCACCTCCTTTTCTCTCTGTCTCTCTACCTCCCTCCCTCTCACTCCTTCTCCACCTCCCTCTCTCTGCCTCCCTCCCTCTCACTCCTTCTTCACCTCCCCCTCTCTCTCTCTCTCTCTCCTTGTTAATTTTCTTTTGTAGATCACCTCTGGACTTTTGAGAAAAAAGGTGAAAGAAAGCACAGAAAAACTTAATTAAAAATATTTGAATATATTTCAATGTAAAGGATAAGTACATTTAACAACATATTTTAAGACAGATTCCCAGGACATCTGAAACTGCTGTTGAGCTCAGTTGGGCAAACAGAAAACAACAAATAAGTATAACAACAATTGCATCATCCTAACTTTAAATTTTGAATACTGAGATGTATTCATTATTTTAGAAGTGGCCGTATGTGAGGCAACTCTTCATATTGGACTAAAAAAAAAAAAATAGATTGGTAAGTAAACATCACTGCATTCATGACACCCAAAAGTAGTGTAGTGCAAAACATTAACTATTTCCTCTTTCTTAGGGCGCAGGAGGTGGGCGCAGGACTGGGCGCAGGAGGTGCGCTGGCGGTATATCGCTGCAATTTTTAGCACGGCTATACCGTCGTATTTACCATGATTTTCGGCCGCTAGCGGACGAAAAAGTGTTAATACCGCCAGCAATGCGCCTCTGCAGAGGCAGAGGCGCATTGCCGGCGGTATTACTGCGTTTTCCCATTGATTTCAATGGGAAAGAGCGGTAAACACACCGCTCCAAAGATGCGGCTAGCAGGACTTTTGAAGCGGTCCTGCTAGCGCACTGCAAGGCATGAATTAAGTCGACGCATGCTCGGAAGCATTGAACTTAATTTTACTTGGCTCGTCATAGTGTTTTATGTCACCGCGTTTTGGACGGTCGGAAATTTGGTCTGACAGTGTGTATGCAAGACAGCTTGAACGGAATTCCCATGAAAAATTCCATTGGATTTTAGGCCATCGGAAATTCCGATCGTGTGTACGGGGCATAATTTTCATGGACAAATAAACTGCCCCCCTCTGACCACTCAGACTGATCCCCTTTCCCCATATATACTTTGCTTCATGCATCAGTACCAGGAGTGTGCTCAATTAACCCTTTGTATATTATGAGGCTTGGATAAACATGAATGAGCTGTGGCTGGGGAGATGGATGAGCACGGATGGAGCATGGAGGAGCATTGATGATCCAGGGATGGATGGAGCACGGATGAGCACATATGGACATGGGCGTCCGCTGAACTTTTTCCAGGGGGGGGACATAATTTTACGGTCACCTTTCCTATATCTGGCACCCCCCCTTCACTGATCATACCTGTATGCACTCAGCTGCCCCCCTCATCTGTATATATGCCAGCCCCCCCCCTGTACACAAACAGGCTCCTCCCTTCACTTGTACTCACAGCCCCCACTTGTAAGGTCACGGTGGTCTTCCTTCTCCCAAGTCCTGTTTCCACATGTCCATTTGAAAATACATTACAGGTATCAAAGCAAACATGTGGGCGCACATACAGGAATCGGCCAGAGGTGGCAGTAAAGAGCTCTGCAAGCTCCGTGACACTGATCTTGCAACAGCTGTGGAGCCGACTGCACAAACACAGAGAGAGTCAGCACAGCCACAGATGCGAGTATGGCAGACCCTTGCTGATTCCAGGGGGGTCACTCGCCCCCCCTTAACCCTATGAGCGGACGCCCATGCATATGGAACACGGATGAGCACATATACAGCATGGATGAGCATGGATGGTAAGGGCACATATACAGCACGGATGGTATGGGCACATATACAGCACGGATAATATGGGCACATATCAGCACTTTGGGCACTCCAGAGACAGCCCAGAGCGCTTCTGCATCCGGCTCCCTCCTCTCCTCACACACTGTACTGATTGGTGAGCAAAGAGGGGAGGAGCTACACCGGATATGCTCCGGTTTGTTGACAAGTGATCGATTTGTCATTTGATGGAGCGATCACGTGGTAAAGGGCCGCTTTCGTTGGCCCTTTACCCCGTTCCGTGAAGAACCGGGTTTGGAGGACCCGACGGTCATGGACATTCCCGGGTGAGCGCCCCAGGACGCCCTTCCATGGACGCCCTCCCAGAATAAGCCGACTGCGCTGTAGCCATCTTTTGGCTATGGTCCGGTCGGCATGTGGTTAAAATGCTGGTTGATAATCCTGTGTCTTTTTTATGTGGAACTTTTTTTGGACTGAAAAGTGCTGTGAAGCGGCTGTCGCTCCTTTTCAAAATTTCTTTACTTCATCCTCCCATACATTCAGAAAACAATTGTTTTTTAATTCAATCTTATTTTATTAGAGAAGAAAAGAGAAGCAGAAAGACAAATATCGTCTCAAACATTACAAACAGCACATTTGAATACATCAACAATAGGTACCGTGCATGACAGAACATAAACATGTCTATGTTACATATAAATGAGAGAAAAAGCATGAGTACAAGGACCACCATAAGGCCGTTAGTGTTAGCAATCCCTGTAGACAAAAAGTGCTGCCACACATACGGTGTAGTATATTGGAGTGTATATTAAGTTGTATGGGGAAGAAAAAATTGAAAAATAAAAATTAAAGAATAACGTATGGGGTCAGAAAGCGAATCAGTAACATTCGGCAGGATAAAGACATTGTGTGTGTGTAAGTAATGCGCAAAACTCTGGGTAAATGTGTAGGCAGCCAACACAACAAAGAAAGTTGTACAGGTGTATTGGAAAATAAGTGTAGCGCCAAAAAGAGAAAATCCACTTGTGAAGTGGAAAGTGGAGACAGGAGCTCCAATCCTTATTTTCACTCGTGTTAAGGGTATCACTCCCTTAAGTGATGGTTAAATATCAAAAGTGAAAAAAATATATACAGGTATGGCCGTGATCTGCCTTATTATAAACACAAAAACAACACAAAAAAACAAAACTTTTGCAAGTGATGATAAAAAAAACGTGCTGCACAAATAGTGTAAACAAAGGTCCCAAGTATCAAACCTTAGACCAAAAATATAAATCTGTAAAAATAATCACAGTGACACCTCTAAAATAATGTGCACCCTCAAGTGGAAGAGGGTTGTGAATATACTAGATTGGTATGATCAAACACCATCTATGGGAAAGTTCAAGAGCCTAAACGAGGTCTCCACAGGACATCAACACTGGGTCCTGAAGATAGTCTTAGAACTAGAAAAGTGAGTCCGCCCACTCTATGGGTCTTATGAACAAAAACTTTCCTCCCACGGTAGATGTAAACAGGTTCAAGCACTTCAGAAGATGATATCCAAAAGTGTGGAAATGTAGAAATAATGAGGTACTCTTACCGGATTCTGTGGACCCTTAACTCACTGTACGGTGGAGGGTCTATAGAGCATAAATCAATCCGTGGCTGTCTCCTCTTTGTCCTCTCCGTGATGTCATCAGGGAAATGGCAGGATCCAGAGGGCCTCCGGTGTTTGAAGATGATATTCACAATCAAGGGTATAAAGATGTGACTCCATAAACCGAAAATATTCAATCAGTGAATATTTACACCCAAAAAGGAGAAAAAATTCTCATAGTGTGAAAATGTATAACAATTTATTAAAAAACAAAATAAAAATGTAAAAATACATAAACAGTCCCACAGCAAAATGTCACACTCCAATGCAAAAAGAATATGAATATAAAATGGTCCCAATGGGAAACCACATCACAGATAGAAATGCACTTTAACTCCACCACCTTGGATAGGTGGGAGTATATCAAAAAATTTGCAAAAGGTTGGGAATGACGCCAGCGTACCCGACCGGTTTCGTCTTAGACAGACTTCTACAGGGGTGTATAGCATGGACCCCCTCAACCTGTGCACATATATATATTTAGAAAAGGATAATGACCCACCTGTTCCAGATTCACGCTCCCCCTCTGGGAGGTGGCGGCGTGCGTACCAATTAGGCATATTGCCTTCATTGTGCGTTCCAGGCCCCGGAAGTGTGGGGGCGGGACAAAATTCACCAATAGTGGAGCTTGTATCAACAGCGTTCCACGTCTCCTATACTGCTATACCTCCTCCTATCTTCGTAGCATCTCTCCCATAGGAGGATGGTGTGTGACGCTGTTCAGTTGCGACTAACCAGCGTGATGACATCACATATGTGTCAGGGTCAATCGCGCCGCGTGTCCCGCGCTTCTCACGCTGCGTTCCACGTCTCATTTTGGCGCTGCGTTCCACGCCTCGTTCTGGCGCTCCCCCATTGGAATGTCTAAGCGTTGTTATCACGTTGACAACCAGTGGTGTCATACACCGCAGGAGTCGGAGTGCGCTCACACAGGATTAATAGTGTATAGCAGTGATCAAGGATAATGAGAAAAAACTAATGTATGTGTATGTATGCCCCCTCTTGTGGACGGCCTGGGTGTATACAGCCCAAACATGTCTCCAAATCATTGGGGAAGTGGGATCAAATAATTTATCTAAACAGGTGGGTATAATAAAAAAACAAGAAAAACCATAAATTATTCATCAGCACTGGTACTATACATATAATGGAATCCAGTTAGCGACAAATGGACCTAATGATAATTTAAGTGGTCCCTATACAGCAATACATATGTATATTAGGCAGTATCGAACCTCACAATTTTTTTTTTAGAAAAAATATAAAAAATATGCGACGTATGAATGGGGTGTTCATGCCTGGCTGATAAAAGCATTTACATCCCACTCAACGTTTAAACCATGTGGAAAATAGCTTTTCAACTGATATATCCAGTAAACTTCTAACTTGGATACCCCTCTGACTTTGGGTTCTCCTCTCCAGTGGGGTACAAATTTATCAATGATTTGAAAACTCGTACCCCCCAATTTCTTGTTGTGACACTCCAAAAAATGTCTGGGCAAAGTATGGTTGTCATGGCCCTTAGTAATTTTGGTCACATGCTCACCCACCCTTGTGGAGAAACTACGTATAGTGCGCCCCACATACTGCTTCCCACAAGGGCAGGTGATCAAGTACACAATGTGTGTTGTGGCACATGTAAAGAAGTGTTTCATGGGGTATTCAATTCCCATCTGTGTGGATCTAAAACTGGTGGATTTCTTTCTTCCACACGTGTTATTGACACAAACAGAGCATTTTCTGCAAGGGTGATATCCTTTGGATAGCGGGAAAAAAGATGGCTTATTGGGGGGGTCAGGGACATTAGGAGCGATTTGGTTTTTTAAAGAGGTGGCACCCCTATAAATAATACCAGCTCGATCTGGAAGTGAAGGGCCCAGGACATTATCACATTGATAAATTTGTACCCCACTGGAGAGGAGAACCCAAAGTCAGAGGGGTATCCAAGTTAGAAGTTTACTGGATATATCAGTTGAAAAGCTATTTTCCACATGGTTTAAACGTTGAGTGGGATGTAAATGCTTTTATCAGCCAGGCATGAACACCCCATTCATACGTCGCATATTTTTTATATTTTTTCTAAAAAAAAAATTGTGAGGTTCGATACTGCCTAATATACATATGTATTGCTGTATAGGGACCACTTAAATTATCATTAGGTCCATTTGTCGCTAACTGGATTCCATTATATGTATAGTACCAGTGCTGATGAATAATTTATGGTTTTTCTTGTTTTTTTATTATACCCACCTGTTTAGATAAATTATTTGATCCCACTTCCCCAATGATTTGGAGACATGTTTGGGCTGTATACACCCAGGCCGTCCACAAGAGGGGGCATACATACACATACATTAGTTTTTTCTCATTATCCTTGATCACTGCTATACACTATGAATCCTGTGTGAGCGCACTCCGACTCCTGCGGTGTATGACACCACTGGTTGTCAGCGTGATAACAACGCTTAGACATTCCAATGGGGGAGCGCCAGAACGAGGCGTGGAACGCAGCGCCAAAATGAGACGTGGAACGCAGCGTGAGAAGCGCGGGACACGCAGCACGATTGACCCTGACACATATGTGACGTCATCACGCTGGTTAGTCGCAACTGAACAGCGTCACACACCATCCTCCTATGGGAGAGATGCTACGAAGATAGGAGGAGGTATAGCAGTATAGGAGACGTGGAACGCTGTTGATACAAGCTCCACTATTGGTGAATTTTGTCCCGCCCCCACACTTCCGGGGCCTGGAACGCACAATGAAGGTAATATGCGTAATTGGTACGCACGCCGCCACCTCCCAGAGGGGGAGCGTGAATCTGGAACAGGTGGGTCATTATCCTTTTCTAAATATATATATGTGCACAGGTTGAGGGGGTCCATGCTATACACCCCTGTAGAAGTCTGTCTAAGACGAAACCGGTCGGGTACACTGGCGTCATTCCCAACCTTTTGCACATTTTTTGATATACTCCCACCTATCCAAGGTGGTGGAGTTAAAGTGCATTTCTATCTGTGATGTGGTTTCCCATTGGGACCATTTTATATTCATGTTCTTTTTGGATTGGAGTGTGACATTTTGCTGTGGGACTGTTTATGTATTTTTACATTTTTATTTTGTTTTTTAATAAATTGTTATACATTTTCACACTATGAGAATTTTTTCTCCTTTTTGGGTGTAAATATTCACTGATTGAATATTTTCGGTTTATGGAGTCACATCTTTATACCCTTGATTGTGAATATCATCTTCAAACACCGGAGGCCCTCTGGATCCTGCCATTTCCCTGATGACATCACGGAGAGGACAAAGAGGAGACAGCCACGGATTGATTTATGCTCTATAGACCCTCCACCGTACGGTGAGTTAAGGGTCCACAGAATCCGGTAAGAGTACCTCATTATTTCTACATTTCCACACTTTTGGATATCATCTTCTGAAGTGCTTGAACCTGTTTACATCTACCGTGGGAGGAAAGTTTTTGTTCATAAGACCCATAGAGTGGGCGGACTCACTTTTCTAGTTCTAAGACTATCTTCAGGACCCAGTGTTGATGTCCTGTGGAGACCTCGTTTAGGCTCTTGAACTTTCCCATAGATGGTGTTTGATCATACCAATCTAGTATATTCACAACCCTCTTCCACTTGAGGGTGCACATTATTTTAGAGGTGTCACTGTGATTATGTTTACAGATTTATATTTTTGGTCTAAGGTTTGATACTTGGGACCTTTGTTTACAGGATAAAGACATGTATGTGGACTAATGGATTCCTAGGAATGTAATCAGACAACGAGAAAAAGAAAAGAAGCAGAGGCAGAAAAAAGGGGGAGAGATAATGGGGTAAGAATTGGGGGTCAAGTATCAAGTATCACTCCATCATGGCACCAGGGCGACATCATCCAGGCCACCTCCAGCCCAGGAAATAAACTCAGAAGAGTATCGGAACATAGACCATGAAGTCCAGGTGAGAGAGAATTGTTCGCTTTTATCGCACTCTTCTGCCAACAGACGTTCAAGGTCCCTTATGCGGTCCACCTCAACAGCCCAGTCCCCAAGGGATGGCGTAGCCGCCGATCTCCAGTGACGGGGGATCACCACCCTGGCCGCCGCCAGAAAGTGTCGTAACACATCATTTTTAACGGACTTGAACGAGCCAGGGAGTATAGATAAGAGAGCCACCTCAGGGGAGGGGTGGATTGTGGTCGCCATCAGTTTGCAGTATAGCTTGAAAATCCGTTGCCAAAATGCCTGGATAGGACAGTCCCACCAGATGTGGAGCATTGTTCCCCGGGATCGCAGACACCGCCAGCAGGTATCTGACACTGTCGGGTTGAAGTGTTTGATAGTTGTTGGGCATCTGTACCATCTCGTTAGCAGCTTAAACCCCTTCTCCTGGGTCTTAGTGGCCAAGGATAGTTTGTGTGTCAGGGTAAAACACTTCCGCCAGTCCTTCCTAGCCAAGTGTAACTTGTTCAAATGCTCTGTATAACTTAAAGTATTACACTGGCCAATTCAAGAGGTCAAATTTATCTGGGGTAATTGTCATGTTTGACGTACTCCATTACTGTTGCACAACGTTTACAGATTTTTTTTATTTTTATTAAAAAAGTTGATAATGTTCAGTTTCAGCTGATGTTTGAAATATATTTGCACTGCATGTCATGCCTTTTGGTTTAATTTTAAGTTACAATACTTGTCTACTCTGGATGTATAATGCCACATTTCTGTGTGTCTTCTGTGGGTAGAATGATGCCCCTTTCTAATGGTAGTGTAGCAATATGGACTACAACTGCAAAGTACAGTGATCCTCCAGTATTTCCATGCATCGCATCTAGCACCACTTCAGTCACCTACCAACCTGAGTCCTGAGCTTCACATCAGGAGATCGATATGGAGGATCCGCTGTACGAGTGTTTCGCTAGATTACCTATTTTCCGGAAGGCATTGAATCGGCCTGGTCGTTGGTGAGAGGGCAATCGTCCACCTTTACAAATCCTTTCTCATGGTTTCATTGGGACACTTTGCACAGACATCTCTACCTTAGGAATACTTTACTGAACCTACTTTGAACATAGACATCTTTAGCTTGTATCATTTCAACCTTATTGCTTGCTGCTTCACCTTATTGGATAAAGTTAATAAACTCCTACTGCCGATGAAGAACATCAGATCTGATGTCATTACTGCTATACGGGCCCTTATACCATCGTCATTAATTCTGACCTCTCATTAGGGTTAACGGTTAATAGGCTGGTCAAGGTTTCCACCTTTAGAAGTCTGTCAATCTAACCAATTAACTGTGTTCATCCTTCCAGGTGCAAGTAGTACTCTATTGTGCAAGTGTATATAATAGACTGTGTACCTACAGAAAAGCTGAGGCAGTTGAATGGATTACACATCCTAGGCCGCGTACACACGATGAGACATGTCCGCTCAAACATGTCCGACGGACCGTTTGCAGCGGACATGTCTCATCGGATTTTGGTCCGATGGCGTGTACACACCATTGGACGAAAATCCCCTCGGGCTGAGGACGAGGTGACCTGGCGGTGACGTTGACGCCGCCACGTCACCACTCCAGGAAAGTAAAATTCTTCCACGCATGCGTCAAATCCATTTGACGCATGCGCTGAGATTTCTGTCCGCTGGTTAGTGTACTAACCAGCGACATATCCGACGGACATATCTCCGGCGGACAAATTTCAAAGCATGCTTTGAAATTTGTCCGATGGGAAAACATGTCCGCTAGCCCGTACACACGCTCGGAGATGTCTGCTGAAACGGTCGGTGGGACCAGTTTCAGCAGATAAATTCGATCATGTGTATGCGGCCTTAGGGCCTCAAATTTTCTGAAGAATTCTAAGAACTATTGATGTGCTCCTGTACCACTACGCTCTTAAATTTGGTCGAATATAAAAGATAACTCCCGTCTCGCCGCCCCTTCCCTTCCTTCCCTCTTGTTACCCCTTTATGTTTGTTCTTGTTCTATAATATACTATATTGAGTCATTATCCCTTGTTCACAGTATTATCCCGTTGGGGTAAACAGGGAATCGTAGTTACTTGATTAAGCAATTGAATATTACCCAATCGGACAAATGTCCTATAATATTGTTGTTAAGTATGTTGATAGTTCGTTGCCTACCCAGGCACATCTGTGATAACGATGTATGACTAAGAAACTGAATTATTTTGTGTGTCCTTTGAAAAATACAATAAAAATATTTTGAAAGCGAAAAGCTGAGGTAGTGTGCTACTAATAACCATTGTCATAACCAAACCACCGTCCCACCCCACCAAACCAAAACCAAAAACGAAATCATGTGCCCATGTGCATTCTATGAAAAGGTACACAGGGGTAAGTTTGAAGCTTTAAACAGACATGCCATATCTAAATTGTAACTCACCAGGTGAAGTACTGCTGATACGCATTGACTCGAGGATTCTGAGACAGTTCAGGTATGAAAATGTCCTCTTTATTCTCCATGAGCTCTACGTCAATGTCCTTTAGCAGTCCAGCATGCAGGGCAATGTTGCGGCAGATGCAGAAGGCCAGGAACATGTCCTCAACTCCCTCCAGAGCATCTACCTTTACATCTCAGGAGCCCTTCAGAAAGTGAAATGCACTGGAACCTACTCTGCAGCTCACTGAAGGTCTGTCCATTGATGATTCTGGTTCTGGAGTGGGCTGCATTGTACCTCGATTAGGCACATGAGATGCAATATGAGATGGGTGTAAACAGCTAGGGCAAGCAAGGGTATCTGGAATCACCTAAGTGAAAAAAAGGTTGATGTTGCATTACATTTGTTTGACAAAACACAAATAGCATAGAAATAAAAATAGTAAAGAGAGTTTGGGGGATTTGGAAAGATGTGCACATTACTAAAGAGTCACAGGTAAGAGTGTTGCAGAGGTGAGACATAAAATGATCTTACAGGTATGTAAACAATAATCATGCATGCATGAAAACATATACAGTGGAATCTTGGATTACGAGCATAATCTGTTCCAGGAGAATTCTCGTAATCCAAAGCACACGCATATCAAAGCGAGTTTCCCCATTGAAGTCAATGGAAACAAAAATAATTTGTTCCGCATACTGCATGTGGCCAGAGGTGGGGGACACCGGAGAGCCTCGGGAAACACCCGGAAAGGGCCGAGGACACCTCGGCTGAACTCGGAAAATCTGGGAAAGGCTCGGGAACGGAGTGTTTCTGAGATTTTCCGAGCATTTCCGAATGGCTCCGACTCCGATCAGGGCCGTTCGGCTCTGCTCGGCTCCGGCGCCCCCCCACCTAAGGCCAAACACGGTATTGCACACCATTTTGGCTTGAATCCTGCTCGTTTTGCTAGACAACACTCACAAACCGAGTCCTGCTCGTATTGCGAAAAGTTTGTTAACCGCGTTACTCGCAATCTGAGGTTCCACTGTATGAGGATTTTACACTACTTACCGAGCAGCTAACCATGACTGAATGTTCCCTTTTCAAAATTGTCAAAGAGCTGAGACTGGTGAAGAAAATGGGCATCATGGACTAAGCCGGGGAATCCAGGTACCACATCCCGGATCAACAACTGGCTGTCACACACTACCTGGATGTTCATCAAATGATAGCCCTTGCAGTTCCTGTAGATATGTTCCTTGTGTCTGGGTGGAAAGAGAGGGACATGGGTGCAATCGATAACACCCATTGCATCGGGGATGGATGCAATACTGTAGAATGCACCTTTAATCCGATCCCACTCCTGGCGAGACAATGGCATGTAGATGTAGGTGCACGCAATCACACGGAATCCCTGCGGCACTCCTCCAAGGATACAGTAAAAGGGACGCCTATGACATGCCAACAACATCCCCAGCGCACCATGTTTTAGGAAGTCTTGCCAAGAAAATGGCAATGTCCAGGATAACATGACTTCTCTGGGTGGTGATCTCCAGTACTAGCCGCAGTCTCACATAAAGCATAACTAT
Source organism: Rana kukunoris (assembly GCA_029574335.1). Classification (NCBI taxonomy): domain Eukaryota; kingdom Metazoa; phylum Chordata; class Amphibia; order Anura; family Ranidae; genus Rana; species Rana kukunoris. The sequence continues at coordinate 141,630,568 of CM056050.1, read as the reverse complement.
CAGCTCCTTGGTTAGCTGGAACTTCCTAAGAGCTTCACCCTTTGTAAATTCATCCAGAAGGGTTCTCTCCGCAAAATATTGTGGAGCCATCACACCAACCCTTCTCCTCCTTCTCTGATGCCTTCTGAGCATGTTAAACTGCAATAAATTACATTCAAAGACCTCTGTCGCTGGTAGTGCTGCTAAGCCAACACTCTCACTTTCTCTCAAGCAGGACATACCGCAGTGGTTACTGCCAGCAAAATCCTGGTGTTAAATATCGCAGTTTTTTGCTTTCTGTTTCATTTATGAATTGAATTTAACAGCTTACCGCACAATTTTTTTGGCGATATTTACCGCCAATTTTCTTTTCAAATGTTGTCTAACACAAAATCATTACATTTTTAATTGGACTTTATTTACTGTATGTGATAATGTATGCAAATGCATCCTGTGACCACATTACCCATGCAGTAAACGTAATTGAATTGACCCCTGTGTCTCAGTGGGAAATTTACATTTTCAGTTCATATGCCTTCCTTTCAGGGTTCTCCACCTCACTGATGGCCTGTACAGAGGTCCTAATCTCTGTGTAGCCCCTCTGATAATACGGGGGTGCTTCAAATACATAATTTCTTTAGATGGTTTTCTATTGTTGACCCAGAGTCCAGATCACCTACTACTTCAAAGGGGTTTCATCTGGCCAGCCATACGGATGCTCAAGGGAGTATTTTGCTTCTCCTTAGAATGGTTCAAGCAGCAAGGAGAGTCTTCAGAATGTGTTATCTCTATTAGTGTTGTCAGCTTCCCAATGCAGGGGTCTCATGCAAACAATGGTGTCTTTCATCCCTATGCTACCCTGGGCACAGTGCACACTGAATTCTCTGGACGATAGGTTCCCATTGAAGTGGATCAATTCTCTGACCGAATGTTATCTTCATGGGCTATGAACATTGTACCTTCTGGGTGCACAGGATGTTGAAAGGGACAGCTGCCATAGGTGTTGTTGGTTCCCAATGAATGGGTCCTTAATCGGAACATATTGCCCATATCACTCAAGTATGGGACCTTACTCAGCTGAACCTGTCTGCATCACCATCCATTCACCCGTTGGTGGAGGAAGTGAATGCTGTCACTCCCCCAGTGATAAGTCACCTAGCAGATGACCCTCTTCCACTGCCTTTGGTCATGAAGTTCCAGGGAAGACTATTGTCAGAGAGTCTCACTGGGATAGAAGCAAGACCAATTGGCCAATTGGTCCGCAGGCCTTGGGTTTACTCTAGCAACGAAACTCAGTCTGGACTAAGCATTTCGCCTATCAGTATTTCCACAACACCTGTCTTAGGATGGACTGGAAATTTAAAGGGAAGGATTGGAGGACTTGGGCCATCCTCTGGCAGTGGTAAACCGTGGCAGAGTTCCAGGAAAGACGCCAACAAACGCGGCCAGGCAAGAGCCTCTATAAGTGGTAAAGTCTCATTCAGCTAGGTCCATCTCTACAACTTTAATTTCGGGGCAGAGCATGTAAAATGTCTATGGAGACATCTGCAAAGCAGCAGCCTGGTTGCCACAGTGCACCTGCCTCAGGCACTACAGTAAAGATCCAGGAGCTCATACGTCAGCGGACTTCGACAGAATGATGGTTCAGGCTTCCATGTCCATTGCAATAAAGTTTGATTATACATTTAAGCCCTCCCAGCTTGTTAACACGTGTATGCTGCCATGTTGGCATCAGGAAAATGGAAAACTGTATCAATAATTATTGTGCTTTTTTTTTCCTGACGCCAATTCACGGCAGTATATGAACCCTGATGAAGCTGATGAAGTCCTGCTCCTTGGGATGATACGCGTGCGAGAGGGATTGACGTCACCTGCGGCCATCTCCTCATGCTGACTTCATATGGTTTTATGTGACAGAAAGCTTTTTTGCTGGCACTTAATGGAATTGCCTTGTATGTAAGTGCGATTCCTTCCTTCATATTAAACATGCCAGATATCTCCTCTTTTATTTGCATATATTGGGATATTGGGACACTAATGATCTCATGCTGCGATCCCCTGTATATGAGCTAATATGGTGATCCATGTGCTTTGCACTCTGAAGAGGTTTATCGCTACTCTACAGGATTTTTCCCATAAGGGAAAACCTTTTTGACCTTTTGTTGACTCAGGGGTCCTATCATTGAGGTGAGCGGGAAAGAGTGTCTTATGGTGGGAGGTCAAACTTCTGGCTCCGATTTTCAGTCTTCATTAATGCCACTTTTTGGAATCCTGATTTCTATATGAACTTTCCTTAACATTTTATGATTTTTCCTTTCCAGTAACTATATCTTTCATGAATTGATTTATTGGTTGAGGAGATGTATTATTGTGATATTTAGCACTGCACTATTCTTTCCACTATTATTGCCTGGGACTTTTTTTGTAAAGTTGCCTTTTCATTAAGAAATCAGGATTCCAAAAAGTGACAATGTGCATTAATGAAGACTGAAAATCGGGGCCAGAAGTTTGACCTCCACCATAAGACACTCTTTGCCGCTCACCTCAAAGGACCCCTGAGTCAACAAAGGGTCAAAAAGGTTTTACCTTATGGGCAAAATCCTGTAGAGTTTTTTGGGTTTACATCCACTTTAATTCCTCCCTTTTATGACCTGGTTATTTTTATTGAGAATTGGGAAGGTTGCTCGAGTTTCCCTTTCATAGATTTATAAAGGTAGGTGGAGATAGGGGCGAAGCTATATGACATGTATGCTGCCATGGATTGGTGTCAGGAAAGGAAAATTACGGTAAATATTTGACAAAATTTTCAAATTATTTGACACAAGTTTTTATGCATATGTGCAGTCATTCTAAAACAGGTTAGCATAATACAGATAAAAGGAGAGTACACATTAACAGACAATAAACACAGGTACATAACTCCCATCACATATTTATTGCTAAATATTGTATTTTATTTGAAGATCTCTCTGTAAAGTGAGGAGATTCATGCAGGACATAAAAACAATTGAAAGGAGAATCAGATTGCCTGGGCTGGTTTAGGCTGTCCGATAGTGAGAACAAGGTCCAAGATGGCTGCAGGTAGATAGGAAAAAGGCACTAAGAAGTATTTGGCATCACAGCCTGCAGAGTAACGTGTCCAGGGGTGAACCGCTGTCAGTGCATGTTCCATGCAATCTGTAACACGAGAAAGTTTGGTGGACCAGAACCATGACATAATATCAACGGAGGTATAAGCTGCAACATAAAATATACAGTGTAAAAAAGAGAACCTTAGTCAAAGACTATGGTGTGGTTTATTAAAAAAAAATGCTTGTGAATGTTTCAAACTAGGGTTGTCCCGATACCGATACCAGTATCGGTATCGGGACCGATACCGAGTATTTGCGGGAGTACTTGTACTCCCGCAAATACCCCCGATGCCTAAATAGAATACTCCCCCCCCGCCGCCACCGCCGCTGCATCGAAAGATGCCGCCGCATGGGTTAAACAGCGTGCGGGAACATCACAGCTTTCATTTGAATAGCTGTAGTGTTCCCGCTGCTTATAGACACTCCACATTGCTCGGGATTGGATGGGTGATCGTGATCTGTCCATTTCCGAGCAAGGGGCAGTGTCTATACGTGCAGGAAAAACAGCTATTCAAATCAATGCTGTGATGTTCCCCGTGCGGCGGCGGCGGTTTTCGGCAGCTAGGTATGGGGGACATGGCTAGAGGAAATGGCAAAACAATGATGATTCTCCTGCGCTCCGGTATTTCTTACTTGTGGGGGTCATACAGTTCAATTATAAAGTATCTTCCAGAGTCTTGCAGCCCTCCTCAGAATCGTGGGAATTCAAAAGGAACTAAAAGAGAAAAGAGAATGGAGGGCGCACCGACCTAGTGTGATACTGTAACACGATTTTTATTAAAATACTAAAATCAATGATTATACTCACAAAATGAGTTTTGTGAGTATAATCATTGATTTTAGTATTTTAATAAAAATTGTGTTACAGTATCACACTAGGTCGGTGCGCCCTCCATTCTCTTTTCTCTTTTAGGACATGGCTAGAGGGACATGGCTGGAGGGACATGGCTGGAGGGACATGGCTGGATGGACATGGCTGGATGGACATGGCTGCGGGGACATGGCTGCGGGGACATGGCTGCATATGTGGGGGACATGGCTGGGGGGAAATGGCTGCATATGTGGGGGACATGGCTGGGGGGACATGGCTGCATATGTGGGGGAAATGGCTGGGGGGACATGGCTGCATATGTGGGGGACATGGCTGGAGGGACATGGCTGGATGGACATGGCTGCGGGGACATGGCTGCGGGGACATGGCTGCGGGGACATGGCTGCATATGTGGGGGACATGGCTGGGGGGACATGGCTGGAGGGACATGGCTGCATATGTGGGGGACATGGCTGGGGGGACATGGCTGCATATGTGGGGGACATGGCTGGGGGGAAATGGCTGCATATGTGGGGGACATGGCTGGGGGGACATGGCTGCATATGTGGGGGACATGGCTGGGGGGACATGGCTGCATTTGTGGGGGACATGGCTGCATTTGTGGGGGACATGACTGCATATGTGGGGGACATGACTGCATTTGGGGACACATTTAAAAAAAGTATCGGTATTCGGTATTGGCGAGTACTTGAAAAAAAGTATCGGTGCTTGTACTTGGTCCTAAAAAAGTGGTATCGGGACAACCCTATTTCAAACATTGTCACAGCCGTCACAAATGATCACTGCACTGTGTCTAATTTTAATAATGTTTATTTTCTATAATTGGCAGCTCCATCTATTGACCATAATGCAGTATTTTTCCTGAATACTCTATGGAGAAGATGGTCATAGGAAAAAGGCATATTAGACACATTTCAGTGATTATTTGTGGCAAATACTTAAGACCCGACTTTAGAAGTATTAATGAGCAAATAAGGTTTGCGACAAGGGAAAATCATCAGACTGTGAATATTTCGATTTGGCTGAATACATATACAGTGGAACCTAAGGTTACGAACATAATCCGTTCCAGGAGTATGCTTGTAATCCAAAGTACTGGCATATCAAAGCGAGTTTCCCCATTGAAGTCAACGGAAAACGAAAATAAGGGCAACACAGGCCTAAGGGCAACACAGCAGACGACATACAGACCACTTGCTGGGTCAGGAATCAGTGAGTCAGGGCTGATTGACTCACCCTGACAGCTATTGTGGTGCCTCTGCCTGGTCTTCAAGATTGTGAAAACTTCTAGAGCTAGTGGGTGGAGGGTGCGGGGGCACAGGTGACACCCGGAGCAGTTCATATGCATTTGGAAAAACTTGGTTTCCGAGGGTTTTCGCGTGCATCTGAGCAGTCTCTGAGTATTTCCGAGTCTCTCTGGCGCCCCCCCCCCACATCTGGACACATGCAGTACTGCATATAATAGATGTCAATGTGGAACAAATTATCTTTGTTTCCATTGACTTCTATGGGGAAACTTGCTTTGATATGCAAGTGCTTTGAATCACAAGCATTCTCCTCGATGTTGCTGTAATCCCAGGTTCCACTGTATTAGCCTTTAGTAAATTGACCTCCTCGTACTTTTCAAGTAGTTACTACATTTTTATTTTTTATTTCCTTTCCAAGTCTCCCAATTTTTTGAAAGGGCAGACCTTATAAACTGGTAGGCATGGCTGTCTCATGAGAGACCTTGTGATTGACTTTGCAGGCAATTAACATTGCAGTGTAGGTCCTCTTTATTGTTTAGCTTTTTATATTTTTAAAATTAATTTTTGTGTACAGTCAAATGTCAAAAATCATATACATTTTTAAAGCCCAGCTTTACCCAAAAAAGCTTTGTTTGTCTGTTTCTCCCCCCCCCCCCCACACAACATTTATTGATTGAGTTGTTGCTATTCTGTCTCTTTTTGTGTGTGTATATTTCAGCTTGAGCTATTGAGCTCTGTAAACATGGTTCTTACTACAGGAAGGAAAGAAACACTGGAGAATATGTAACAAGTCTCAACTATTGGCTGCAAAAAAAAAAAAAACTGAACATTTATATGGGATATTTTTATACCATATTTGCTGGCGTATAAGACGACTCGGCATACAAGACAACCCCCTAATATTCTGCTGAAAATTGTGGTTTTGTGGTCTACTCACCATATTAGACGACCCCCTTGTGCGGTAGTAATGCGTTTTAATTAAACGAAGAGGCCGCAGCCCGCCGGGTGCTCTGTGAGGCTGCGTACACATGATCGGTCCATCCGATGAGAACGGTCCGACGGATGAAGCTGACTGATGGACTGATGTGCCTACACACCATTGGTTAATGATCCGATCGTGTCAGAACGCGGTGACGTAAACACAACGACATGCTGAAAAAAACAAAGTTCAATACTTCCAAGCATGCGTCAACTTGATTCTGAGCATGCGCGGCCTTTTAACCGATGCTTTTGCATACTAGCGATCGGTTTTGACCCATCGGTTAGCCGTCCATCGGTTCAATTTTAAAGCAAGCCATCTGTTTTTTGACCAAAGGATAACGGACCGATGGGGCCTACACATGATCGGTTTGGACCGATGGAAACCGAACCTCAGTCCGTTTTCATCGTTTTGAACCGATCGCGTGTACGCGGCTTGAGGCTGTATGTAGTCTGTATATGCACCGCTCAGCCAATCCCGATGCACTCTGTTGATGACAGAGCATGCTAAGCCTGCTCGGATTGGAGTAACAACCTCTGCCAATCCCAGCAGGCTACATAATGTAGCCTGCTGGGATTGGCAGAGGTCATTACTCCAACCCCAGCAGGCTTAGCAGACTCTAGTCACCAACAGAGTGCATCGCCCGCCGGGATTGGCTGAGCGTCGCATATACAGAATACATACAGCCTTACAGAGCACGCGACGGGCTGATATCAATCGAGCAGCTGGTTCACCCGGCGTATAAGACAACCCCTGGTTTTTGGCTGTGTAATTCCGGTGTAAAAGGTCGTCTTATACGCCGGAAAATATGGTATTTGACTAAAAAATACTCTTTTATTGATATATTTTATTGTGCAATCATGCGTAATCAATGCATGTTTGTTACTATTAACTAATAATTTACGGTAGTTTCACTCACTTTTACCAAAGTACTCCACTCCGTAAGCTTTCCGAACCTCTTCTGAGGCTTTCTCCCAGCAGCGCTTTAGACTTTCTTTATGTGATTTGCCGTTATTCATTTGCGTACTGTAAAAGCCGCTCTCAATTATGCACACCTTCACTCCGAATGGATTCATTTCACGCCTGAAAAGCACACATATGATCATATAATGTAGCTACATAGGTTAACCTTTTCCCTTTCAGTGCTGGGCTCAGTATTTACCACTGACCTTTACCTTGGTTGATCTAGTATGTGTGTGTTACATAGAAGGCCCCACTTTGGAAGGGATTACATTTATTAGTGTCATTTACACACATAAAATACAAAACTGCATTTTACTGAAACTATAAAATCTAATTATAGTAAAGGTAAATGCCTTCTCGTTCTTGTTTCTTACCCTTTATCCTACAAATAATGATGAAATTGGTTTATCCAAACTACTCCTGTTTAGGAACAGGACTAACTGGTTGGAGCCTAACATCCCAATGAGCTGATATTTTTTTTTATAAACTCTATTCCCCAGAACTTCATACAATTAGGGTTCTTATCATGTACCTCCCTAAAGTGCTTTGAGACAATGTGTTCCCGTTTACCTTTTTTAATATAATTTATATGTTCTCTGACTCTACCAGCAGGGGTTTGGATGTACAACCCACATACTGTAATTTACAGGGGCACTCAAGAACATATACCACCCCTTCTGAGGAACAGATTACTAATGATGTCTAATACATTTGTCACGATAATGATTATGTATGTGTAGCGCTACCCCTGAAGGAGCCGCTGGTTGTTGTTTGGGTTCTACTTCTTTTTGTCTGTCTCACCCCTATTAACTAGCTCGAACCCTCCCTTGACACATCAGAAATCTGGTAGGTGTATTGTAGCCCCTGTTTGTTTAGGGGTACAGTAATAGAGCATACCACACTCAGCAGCAATATAACACAGTATTACCTGGATCTCGAATGATCCCTCTTCCAGACAGGAAAAATACACTTCACACAGTATTATATTTAAATCATCAGAGTGAGTTTACTTAAAGAGGAGTTCCACCCAAAAAAACTACCCTTGCTTAATCCACTCCTCACCCCCATACATGCCACATTTGGCATGTAATTTTTTTGGGGGGGGAGTGGGGGCTTCAGTAGGAGTGGGACTTCCTGTCCCACTTCCTGCTTCCGCCGAGGGGCTGGTTAGGCGATTAAGCCTTAATCGCCTACACCAGCCCCTCCCTGTAGGCGATCACATGGGACACTGACAGGTCCCATGCGATCGCCTCTCCAATCAGCGGCGAGCCGCGCCGCGCGCGCATGCGCAGTACGGCTCGCGCATGCGCAGTGGGTGCCCGGCCGTGAAGCCGAAGGCTGTCACGGCTGGGTGCCCACAGTCAGGATGGAGACGCCGGCCGGGGAGGGGGGGAGAGGAGCGGAGCCCCGGTCGGCGCGTCGCTGGAACGCAGGAGCAGGTAAGTGAGTGTTTATTAAAAGCCAGCAGCTACACTTTTTGTAGCTGCTAACTTTTAATAAACACAATTTAGGGCTGGAACACCCCTTTAATAAACATCCAGAAAGAACAAGCATACGTTTAAATTAACACCTGAATAGTTGCTTTGCAACAATGCAAAAATAAACTTTAGCGTTGGTAAACTGATCGCCGGCTAGCGTCAGTCACGTCTGCATAAACGATGTAAGCGATGAAAGGCCTCTAGGTTTAAACTGAGGCCCACCAGAGGCAGGCGGCCTGTGAGATGGCACTGAAACGTCTCTAGAAGGAGGATTAACAGTTGAGCATGTGCTCTCTCACCCGACAGGCCGAGCCACCTGTATCTCTCCCAAAGGGTGCGTCTGTAAGTCGCTGTAGCACAGCACAAGGGTCCCGGACGATGGCGTTCCACTGTCTCGATCGTCAGCTGGGCTGCCTCTTCCATCCCCGGGTACACCGTCTGGATGCTGGAGTCTTGCTTCCCTCTGGATGGCTGGTCTCTCAGTGAATCTAGACTCAGGTTTCTCGGCCTAGTAACACGGCTGTATCTGTCAGCATCTCGGCAGAGGAGAGAGGGCTGGTCCCGAGAGCGCCAAAAGGCGCCACTCCCTCTTCTTGGTAACCTTCTCCCCCCAATCCGTGTGAAGGCATCACATGATCCCATCAGGGCAAAGCATTGCGGGAAATGTAGTCCGTTTCTCCTATGAGTCAATGGAGTCCATATCTCCTGCTACTTGTAGTCCCGCAATGCATAACTTCACAATAGTATCTAACATATTTACAAGTGTGTATAAAGTCCTAGCAGGATTACCTGTCATTGAACTCAGACAGGAGGACCCCGCTACACATGTATATGGGCTTATGCATGTTATGTTGAATAAATACAATTTTAGAATGTATCCAAGCATATACAAATTAAGTCAGAAGTGAGCTATGTGTGCCATATATTGTAGCAAATGGGACAGAGAGGGGGGAGTATGAAGGGATTGATGAGAGTCGTATACGTAGGTCCCGTCGCCCAGATGTGGTGAGCGGGTACACATAAGTTCAGGACTTCAGAGGAAATGCCAGTTAGGTTGCCATGATGATGACAACTGATAAAAGGGCTGGGGTGATTGGGCTGCTTCATCCTACTGAAGAAGCTATCCTATTGGTGACACGCGTAAGGGGGGAGCCCAGCCCTGAATCGTTACATGATAACGAGAGCCTGAGTGTTGTGGTGATGATCGAGATATTAAAGCGGAGCGCCACCCTAAAGTATAACTTCTGCTCATCGGAACCCTCCCCCCTCCGGTGTCACATTTGAGAGAGGAAAACCATATCCAAGGAAAAGAGAGGAAACGCTTTCTTTACATGAGAAGAATGTTGAGGAGTACAGCGTTGGATTAATACACATTACAAAGACTTTGATTATACGTTTATTTTATTGTACCTTTCAAATTTAGTTTTATTAGGTCACAGATTAATTTAGTGTAATACATTGTATGCACAGTGGAGCGAATTGTATGAGAATAGCGCTGCTTCATTTATATATGCAATTTTTTATTAGTATGGTGTAGTAAATCACTGATAGGTGTACAGCAGCTATTTCAGATTTTTTAGATTTCATATTCATTAATAATATTTAAATTAATATTATTGAGATTTCGTTTGTTTGTGTTTTAGGATACCAGGTAGCGCTGATTGGTTCACTTTATTTATATTTATGATGCTCTTAAAGGGCCTAACTGATAGCTGGCAGAACAACATCTCAAAGGACTGCCCCTGCCATAATTATTCTGCAAATCCCTTTTCTTCCCCTGACCCCTACTCTACCATCCTCCTTTTCTTTTAAACAGCGCATACCGAGTCGGCCTCGCAATATCATTGCCGCCATAAATGCACTCTGGCAGCATAGTTCCAGCCAGCACTCTGTAGATTAACCACTTAAGACCCGGACCAATACGCTGGTAAATGACCCAAGGTGTTTTTGCGATTCGGCACTGCGTCGCTTTAACAGACAATTGCGCGGTCGTGCGACGTGGCTCCCAAACAAAATTTGCGTCCTTTTCTTCCCACAAATAGAGCTTTCTTTTGGTGGTATTTGATCACCTCTGCGATTTTTATTTTTTGCGCTATATACAAAAATAGAGCGACATTTTTGAAAAAAAAACACTATTTTTTACTTTTTGTTAAAAAAAAATCAAATAAACTAAATTTTAGTCAAACATTTAGGCCAAAATTTATTTAGCCACATGTCTTTAGTAAAAAAAAAAAATCGCAATAAAAAAAAAATAGCTACCTAGCGGGAACAGTGACACTAATACAGCGATCAGAAAAATGATCGCTTAGTGACGCTGGCAATAGGGAGTAAAAGGGTTAACTAGGGCGGTGATCAGGGGGTTAAAACTTTATTAGGGGGGGTGGGGGGGGCTATCCTGAACCTAACACTAAGGCCTCGTACACACGAGGGGATATGTCCGCTGAAAACGGTCCGATGGACCGTTTCAGCAGACATCTCCGCTCGTGTGTATGGGCTAGCGGACAGATTTCTCCACCCGACAGATTTCAAAGCATGCTTTGAAATCCATCCAGTGGAATCTGTCCGCCCGACATGTCTGCTGGTTAGTACACTTACCAGCAGACATGTCGTGCCCCACCGCCGCCACGCCGCCGCCGAATGGATTCGGCGCATGCGCGGAAGTGTTTAACTTCCTGGTGCGGTGACGTGGCGGTGACGTGGCGGCGTCAACGTCACCGCCGCGTCACCGCGCCGTCCGGCGGCGGGGAATTTGATCCGATGGTGTGTACACGCCATCGGATCAAACTCCCGATCGGACATATCCGATGTAAATGGTCCGCGGACCGTTTTCATCGGATATGTCCGATCGTGTGTACGAGGCCTAACTGTTTTTTACACTGCCTGTCACACTGACACTAAATGCAGTGATTAGATCACTGCATTCAGTGACACTGTGACAGGGGGGGTGGGGGGGGGGCGATCACAAGGGGTTAATATGCCTATGTGAGTGTGTGTCAGTGTTGTGTTGGTGCACACTTACTTGTGATGTCTTCTCTCATCAGCAGCACTGGGAAACAACGCTGCGATGAGAGATTACATCATTTACTCCTTCCTGTGTAAACACAGGAGGAGGAACTGACAGGGTGGGAGCGCGCTCCCATTGGCTGGGAGCGATCGCGGGGGGGGCGATGGGACCCCCGAACCGCACTTAGGCGGGGACGTAAATTTACACCCTTGTGCCTGTACGTGCCATTCTGTGGCCGTATATGTGCGTGCGGGGGTCCTTAAGTGGTTAAACTTTACTACTGCTAACTGGTGCACTTGAAGTGGCCTTGCTACTGTTTTTGGTGACCTGGACGCCAAATGTCATCTTATGCCTAGTCCCTACTTTTAATCACTTTGTATGCTGAATTGTGTTATTACGATTGTTAACCACTTGCTGCCTGTTAACAGTATATACTACAGGGATGTATTCTGGCCTAGGCCGACAAGGCCCAGGCCTAGGGCGGCACTTTGCAGGGGGCGTCCCTCTGACCTCTTCACACGGCGTCGCTCTCTCCTCTTCTCATGGCGTCCCTCTGTCCGTCACCCACGGCAACCCTCTGTCCTTCTCCTAGGGCGTCCCTTTGTCCTTCACCCACAGCATCCTTCTGTCCTCTTCCCATGAATATGACAGGGGTGTGGCTTTGACAGGAAGGGGAGGGGCATATTTAAATTAGGGGGTGCGTACGTTTAGTCAGGCCTAGGGCAGCACAAAACCTAAATACACCTCTGATATACTACTAGCCAAGTTACATACTGGTTTGTCGCCCCGGGAAACATATACACTAACGCGCACAGTGGTGTGATCCCATGACTATTTTGAGCGGTCAGGGTATAGTGTTTGTTTGCTATGATTGGTCATAGCGATCACATAATTACAATGTAAACAAACTGTCACGAATCCTTTCCATTTATGACTATTAGCTTAGCGTTGTGAACAGTGGCGGCCTGTCCATAGGGGGCGCCCGGGCGTCGCCCCCCCCCCCTCCTGTAGTCCAAAAAAAAAAAAACGGGCCCTTTAAGGCATTTAAAAATTTGTTTTGCAGCGCCGCGCAAATAACATACACTCACGCATTGCCTGAGTGTATGTTATTTTGGCCAGCCTAGTCAGATAACCGGACATAGGGCGCCGATTATCTGACTAAAGGACAGCTGGTTGGCTGTGGGGAAGTGCCTGTCAGAACCAGTGGCTCTGATAGGCTTTCCCAGTACAGTCCTTCAGCTCCCGGATGTCTTATCTCGGAACGTAGTGGGCTACGTCCCTTGAATAAGACTGACGCCGTCTCAGCCAATCAGGTTTCAGTGATTCTGTTTATCCGTAACCTGATTGGCTGGAGCGTCATCGAGGGCGGCAGAAGACATCGAGGGACAGTGGAAGGAGGATGGCGAACCCCAGAAAGGTAAGTGCCAGGCGGGGGGGAGCAATCTGACTGGCAGCATTTTACAGGGAACAGTGGGGATAATTGATGTGGGGACAATTGATGTGGGGGACAATTAATGTGGGCACCAGTGGGGGACAATGGATGTGGGCACAGTGGCAACAATTGATGTGGGCACAGTGGCAACAATTGATGTGGGCACAGTGGCAACAATTGATGTGGGCACAGTGGCAACAATTGATGTGGGCATAGTTGTAACAACTGATGGCATGGCACAGTGGCTGCCTTTGATGGGCACAGTGAGGCTGCAATTGTGTTTTTTTTTCTCATTTGTTTGCGCCCCCCAAAAAAATTTGAGCACCAGCCGCCACTGGTTGTGAAGCTGTGATTGACCCACAACTATCTGTAGCCAAAAGCAAGTCATCATGAATGGAAAGCTTTTAACTATTACTTGTAACAGTGAACATCACTGTTATATGTAATAACAGTTGAAAAAAAATTCCATGATCACCCCCCCAGAGTAGTACAGTGTCACAATGATGACACTGAACTACTCTGATAAAACGATGCTAAAGGACTGTATTTGTGCAGTGGTTTTTCAAATGCAATTTTTTTGCGAAAAAATACACTTTTTAAAATTTTAATACAAAAAGAACACAATACATTACTCAATCTTTTGTAAAATATATAAGATGATATCTTACGCTGAGTAAATTGATACCAAACATGTCATGCTTCAAAATTGTGCACACTTGTGCAACGGCAACAAACAACGTTAACAGGCAGCACTTTAAAAGCATTTACAGGTTACCACTTTAGATTTACACAGAAGGTATAGTGCTAAAATTACCGTACATCAGGGGTGTCCAAACTTTTTTTTAAAGAGGGCCAGATTTGATGAAGTGAACATGGGTGAGGGCCGAACATTTTGCCTGACATTCTTTGTTCGAGCACTAATACACTGCCCAAAAAGAATTTTCTTGCCTTTGTCACACTCAGATGACTGCTCCCAGAGAGCCCTCCCTTACATTAGGGTCCCCAGAGAGCCTCCCCCATACATCAGGGTCCCCAGAGAGCCCTCTTACATCAGGGTCCCAGAGAGCCCCCTTACATCAGGGCACACAGAGAGCCCCCTTACATCAGGGCGCACAGTGAGCCCCCCATACATCAGGGTGCACAGAGAGCCCTCCATACATCAGGGTGCATAGAGAGAGCCCCCCATACAAGAGGGTGCACAGAGAGCCCCCCATACATCAGGGTCCCCAGAGAGCTGCCCCCTTACATCAGGGTCCCCAGAGAGCCCCCCTTACATCAGGGTCCCCAGAGAGCCCCCCTTACATCAGGGGGCACAGAGAGCCCCCTATACATCAGGGGGCACAGAGAGCCCCCCATACATCAGGGGGCACAGAGAGCGGCCTCCCTTTACATCAGGGTCCCCAGAGAGCCCCCCCTTACATCAGGGTCCCCAGAGAGCCCCCCTTACATCAGAGTCCCAGAGAGCCCCCCTTACATCAGGGCGCACAGAGAGAGCCCCCCATACATCAGGGTGCACAGAGAGCCCCCCCCCCATACATCAGGGTGCACAGAGAGCCTCCCCATACATCAGGGTGCACAGAGAGCCTCCCCATACATCAGCGTGCACAGATAGAGCCCCCATACATTAGGGTGCACAGATAGAGCCCCAATACATTAGGGTGCACAGATAGAGCCCCCATACATCAGGGTGCACAGATAGAGCCCCCATACATTAGGGTGCACAGAGAGCCCCCCCATACATCAGGGTGCACAGAGAGCCCCCCCATACATCAGGGTGCACAGAGAGCCCCCCATACATCAGGGTGCACAGAGAGCCCCCCATACATCAGGGTGCACAGAGAGAGCCCCCCATACATCAGGGTGCACAGAGAGCCCCCCATACATCAGGGTCCCCAGAAAGCTGCCCCCTTACATCAGGGTCCCCAGAGAGCCCCCCTTACATCAGGGTCCCCAGAGAGCCCCCCATACATCAGGGGGTACAGAGAGCCCCCCATACATCAGGGGGCACAGAGAGCGGCCCCCCTTTACATCAGGGTCCCCAGAGAGCCCCCCCCTTACATCAGGGTCCCCAGAGAGCCCCCCTTACATCAGAGTCCCAGAGAGCCCCCTTTACATCAGGGCGCACAGAGAGAGCCCCCCATACATCAGGGTGCACAGAGAGCCCCCCCATACATCAGGTTTCACAGACTTAAAAATTAGCACAGTACCTTGGTTCCTTGTTCAGCCGGGTACTGCACTGTAGGGTGAAGCAGAGAGCACAGCACATTTCCCTGCACTGTTTACTTTTACTTTTGAGGCGTTCTCACAGTGCTATGTACAGTTCGGCAGAGGGATGGGCTCATCTGACAGTCCTTCTCTCCCCTGATCCCGCCGCACACTGGTAGAGAATAGCTGGTTTAGATAACCAGTCCGGCGGGCCGTTCAAAACCGGGCCGGACTTTTGACATGCCTGCCGTACATGATCTGACGTTCATGGAGATACCTCACACATGTGGGGCGCTTGCTGTTTGTGTGAATGTGGGACCGACACAAATGCGTTTTCCTAGCACGGGGGGATGGGGGCAGTTACATATAACTAAATAAATATAATTAATATTTTTTTTATTATTTTATTTTTACACTGTTGCTTTCATTTATAATTTTTTTTAATCACTTTTATTGCTGTCACAAGGAATGTAAACATCTTCCGTGACAGTGATAAGCACATGACATGAACATTTTATGGAGGGATCTGGGGGCTATAATACCCCAAATCCCTCTTTGCCTTTAAAACAGGGGTGTCAAACAGGCGGCCCTCCAGATGTTGCAAAACTACAAGTCCCATGAGGCATTGCAAGGCTAACAGTTACAAGCATGACTCCCACAGGCAGAGGCATGATGGGACTTGTAGTTTCGGAACAGCTGGAGGGCCGCCAGTTTGACACCCCTGCTTTAAAAGTATTCAAAACACCAAGATCTGTGTTAAATGGTGCTTCTGACATTTGGGTAAACTGGAAGTGATGTCATTGCTTCCAGGTTACCATACAGGAGTCCCAATCAAAGCCGATCCTGGCTTTGTTTGGGTGTCCAACTAGCCGGCGGACATTCCAGAAGGTAGCTCAGGTCTTCTGGTGGGACAGCAGAGCTCGAGCAAGCCACAGAAGGTGCGGCAGGGGAGAGGTCATCCCCTCATGCTGCTTGTAATAGTAATTGAGCGGCTAGTTAGCTGCTGTGATTGCCATTACAAGAGAGACGATTGTTGGCTCTAAAAAACAGTAGGCATTACCCCAATACAACCTCTTGAAGTCCAATGACGCGTACCAGGTACATGATTTGGCGGCAAGTGGTTAAAACAAAAATGCATCTTCAATTGTGTAAATACGCTTCTAAAGGGAAGATCTATGATAAATTGATCACCCTACCAACTCACCGAAGACTATCAGAGAATGACTCTACTCCATATTTAGACATACAGTATCCTCCACCACACATTGTGAGTCTACCAGCCACACTGGCTACATTTACTACACGTCCTCTGGCTTTCCGGATTAGTGGCAAAAGATGAAGTGTCACATCAACAACACCGAGCAGATTTACATTGAGAATCTTCAAGAAATCTTCCTTAGTTAGCCATTCATTGTTACAGCTTGGGACTTCTATTCCTGCATTGTTTACCAGGCCCCAAAGTCCTGTAGTGAAATGGGAAAAGGAATGGCATTAAAATGAGCATAACTACAATCATATTCCTTTAACCACTTGCCCACAGGGCACATAATCCCCCTTCCTAACCAGGCCAATTTTCAGCTTTTAGTGCTGTTGCACTTTGAATGACAATTGCGCGGTCAGGCAACACTGTACCCAAATAAATCGTTATGTTTTTTCCCCACACAAATAGAGATTTCTTTTAGTGGTATTTGATCATCTCTGCGGTTTTTATTTTTTTGCGCTATAAACAAAAGAAGAGCGACAATTTAAAAAAAAACACAATATTTTTTTATTTTTATTTAATACATATCACAATATTTTTTTTTTTTTAAACTTTTTTTCCCCTCAGTTTAGACTGATACGTATACGTATTTTTGGTAAAAAAAACGCAATAATCGTATATTGATTGGTTTGCGCAAAAGTTATAGCATCTACAAAATAGGTGAAAGATTTATGGTATTTTTATTTTATTTACTAGTAATGGCGGCGATCTGCGTTTTTTTTTTTGTGACCGTGACATTGCGGTGAACATATCGGACACTTTTGACACGTTTTTGGGACCATTCACATTTACACAGCGATTATTGCTATAAAACTGCACTGATTACTGTGTAAATGTGACTGGCAGGGAAGGGGTTAACACTAGGGGGCGCTGAAGGTGTTAAAATGTGTCCTAAAGTATGTTCTAACTGTAGGGGGAGGGGGACTCACAGGGGGAGGAGATCGATGTGTGTTCCTCTGTACTGGGAACACACATCGATCTCCTCACCGCTGACAGGAGGTGGATCTGTGTGTTTACACACACAGATCCACACTCCTGACGTGATTGCCGGAAATCGCGGGTGCCCGGCGGCAATCGCAGCCGTGAAGACAGGACGCTGTGCAACGTCTAGTCTCATCGGCGAGGGGATGACCATAGCTTCATTTCCCTATGGCCAGGAATTGAAGTGGTTAAATGACAATTACTAAGTCATGCAACACTGTCCCTTTTTCACACAAATAGAGCTTTGTTTTGGTGGTATTTAATCACCACTGGGTTTTTTATTTTTTGTGCTATAAATAAAAATAGACCAAAAATTTTATAAACAAAAAACATTTTTCTTAGTTTCTGTTATAACATTTTCTAAATTAGTAATTCTTTTTCATAAATTCTGGCCAAAATTTAGACTGCTACTTATCTTTGGTGTGAACTTTCATGTAAAAGGGGAACTCTGATGTAATGGGTGCTTTGAGAACCCCGATTTACCTTAGAGGACTCACTCAAAGGCAGGAGAGAGAAGAGGAAGACTTCAGTCAGACAGTAATGATGGTGAGCTCACCCACCAGGGCTCAAGTCCTGCGGGAACGCATGGGAACGGAGTTCCTGCACTTTTTTTACAGCAGGAACTCAGTTCCCTTTGCAGGACTAGAGCAGCCGAGCCGCCCGAGCCAATTCTTCACTAAGTGGCGATGCCCAGCTTGAGTCACTGTCAGGGGGAGGCGAACCTTAGTAATCCTTTATGTTACTGGCCGCTTCCTGTATATGGATTCATCAGGTAGTGTGTGGGTATTCCGTCACTTCCTCGATGCCGCAATGTCTCCTGGGAGCTTTTGTCATTGTTCCCAGGAGACATTGCGGAGGTCTGCCACAAGTTATCGCGGGATTTAGAAAGAATTTGCCTGCGGTTTAGTAATTATGCATATGAGCGTATCATATTTTTTTTTTGGTGGGGGAGTGGATCTTGGGTGGGAGTTCCCATACTTTTTCCCCAGGACTTGACCCCTGTCACCCACCCCTTGGCAGTCAGCATCTCTCATCCAGATGTATCTGGGGCTGCTGGACTTTAAATTTTCGACCCCTACTTTCCCTTTTTGTGGCACAGCACCAGGGATTGGAGTGTGGGCAGACACAGAGGGATAGGGGCGGGAGGAAGAGGAGTAGATCTCCGCTCCCCTCGGTGTGTGTGTGTGGGAGAGAATTGTTAGTGCTGGCCTAGTGCAGCAACCCTGCTGGGAAGCCATAGTTCGGTCTGAATAATGTGTATGGGTTTTAGGTGGTCTGAAACCCGGACGCATGATTCCAAACCGAGAGGTAGCTCTAGGCTTTGTGAGGCCTTAGGCAAAACTTGACACGGGGACTCACGCCCATGATAGGAAAAATAATTCAAGGACAAGAGCCTCTTCCCCACAACCCTGGCCGGTGGTTGTGGGGGTTTGTGGGCAGGGGGCTTTTTGGAATCTGGAAGCCCCCTTTAACAAGGTGGCCTCCAGATCCGGCTCTTTAATAACTAAGGGGTGGGGGCCACCTGGTGATGTCACCTGGTGAACCCGCCCCCTTGAGGCGTCATTGACTGAGGGCATGCTGGGTCATTGAAGTCACAAAGGGGTGGTGTCACCAATATTCACTGGTTACTAGGGACGCTGGCGGGCCCCGCTCCTGAGTCAGGGCTCTTAATGCGGCCTGAGCACAGCAGCGTTAAGGTCCACTGGCCCTCAAAACTGAGGTAATGCATTGGGTAAGTTAGGCGGCCACGAGGTCCCTGTGAGAGCGAGGCCTTATGCGACCGCCTAATTAAAGAGCCGTATCCAAACCCGAACTGCCCGGGTGAATCCCGGACAGGTGGCAACCCTATGGGAGACAGTTGCACTTTATAGGCTAGTTAGAGGTTGTCCTAGAGGGGTCAGAGGGGCAGAGCTGACCTGTAGTAGGCTGACATGAAGAGGCACAGGAAAACTTTCTTGCTGTTTTTTTCATGAACTTGGAGGTAATAAAAAGCTGTTCTATTTTTTGAAGCAGAATGGCTAAGACTTTCAGTACTTGAGTAAAATGGGGAAGCTCCATGGGTTGGAAGTGACAAAGCTTCGTCCAATAAAGAAAATAAGTGTTCCGCAGAAATCAAACACTTTGGCCTGATTTGCTTATAATTATTTTTATAATTAAGGTGAGTGAGAAAGCTTCTGTAAACATAATACAAAGATGGCTAAAAATATTTCTCTGTGCCTAGAATTAGCAGTAATGATTCATGGAAGTGTGAATAACGTTCAAAAAAGGTGTAACAAAGACATCCCTTACCTTCATCTTTTACAATGGATGAAACCCACTTGGCAGCAGAACCAACACTCTGGCTATCAGTGACATCCAAGATTACAGTTTGAATTCTATTGGACGTCTCTTTCTTCAAGTTTTCAACCCCGTCTTCTGTCTGACAAGCGGCTAAAACCTTCATTCCACGTCTGTCCAGCTGCTTCGCCAGCAGGTTCCCGAATCCAGAATCGCATCCAGTTATAAAGACATATTTATTGGTAACATTCTCCATAATCAGGCTCTGTCTGTGCCATCTGTACAGATAAATTATACCCAGCACTACCAGCAGAGGGAGCCACATATCTACAAAAGGATGGAATTACTGCAGTGGAAGCACAAATACAAAGCATGTACAGAATTATTATTCAGGTAAATTGTTTCTTGTACTATATTTGGGAATTGTTGCCTAAATAGAAAAAAGTAAAAAAAAAAAAAATCAATCAAGCCAAAGTCACCATGACTTGATACTTATGCCATTTACCTTCATCCAATTTTTTTTTAAAATATTTTTAATTGGAATGATAGCCTTTTGTACAGATTTGCTTTATTTATACTGATGAAACAAAGTTATTTTTTTTTTCAATAATTAAATGTAATATACAGCATATAAATATTTCATATGTGAATTTCCAGCCAACAGGTGGCGCTCTAAGGCCTTTTAAAAACTACTTAAAAAGGGGCTAAAAGGGGCACTTTCTCCCCCTTCATGCCCAGGCCATTTTTCAGTTTTCAGTGTTGTCACAATTTGAATCACAATTACCCGATCATGAAACACTGTACCCAAATTTATTTTAATAATTTTCTCCACACAAATAGAGCTTTCTTTTGGTGGTATTTAATCACTGTTGGGTTTTTTATTTATTTTTTACTACGAAAAATAAAAAATATTGAAAATTTTGAAAAAAGAACGAACAGTTTTTCTTAGTTTCTGTCAGTAAAATTTAACAATAAGTTTCTCCTTCATTGATAGGCTGCACTGATGAGGTGGTGTTTATGGGCACTGATGAGGCAGCACTTATGGGCACTGATGAGGAGGCACCAATATGCTGCACAGATATGGGGCACATATGAGCACTGATAGGTGGAACTAATGGGCACTGATAGGTGGAACTAATGGGCACTGGGCACTCATAGGCGGCACGGATAGGCACTGATGGGAGGCACTGATGCGCAGGCACTAATGGTCACTGATTGGTGTCACTGATGGGCACTGCTGGGGCTTTACTGCAATCAGGGCACTGATGATCAGTGTCCTGATTACCTGCCCTGTTCTCCCCTGCAAGGAGATGCCGCTGATCGGCTCTCCTCGCCACACATTCTGTCAGTGTGAGGCGAAGAGAGCCGATTAACAGCACTTCCGTATTTACAAGTGACTGGCTGTGATTGGACACAGCCGATCACATGGTTAAAGAGCCGCAAACAAGTAGCTAATCACTTATGAACCAAACCGCCCGCCATGGTTATACGTTAGCTGTTTGAAGAGGGATATTGTTATGGCAGCAGCTAGCTATCATAACCCCTGTATCTTCTCTTTCAGCGGCGGTCTGCTTTGAGATAAAAGTGGTCTCTGCAGCGGATACACCGCAAGATTACTTTTATTGCGGTGGGCCCCCCTCCCGCCGTACTCCGGTGCCCTTCGTGGCTTACCAGAGCCGCCGGCATCAGCAGAGGCGATCGCATCCACTCCCGTGTATGGTATGGAGCTGAGTGAGGAGAAGATGGCCCCCACCAGTCTCCATACCAATTGTAGGGCAGAAGCAACATCAAAACTTTGTCACTTCAGCTCATAGCACTTAAAGAGAATTTTTTTTTTGTTTTGATTTTTTGTTTTATATATATATTTTTTTATTGCATTTTCTTTTTGACCCCAGATCTCATATTTAAGAGGTCTTATCATATATAAAAGACATAAAAGTGACACAATATGTGTAAAAATAAAAGGTAAAATATGAGGAAGAAAAAAATCTAAACACGCCCTGCCCAGCCAAACTTGCATGCAGAAGTGAACGCATAGTTACATGAGTAGCGGCCCGTATGAAAACGGTGTTTAAACCAAACATGTCAGGTATCGCCGTGATCGGTACAGCAAGCGCAATAATTCTAGCCCTAGACCTCCTATGTAACTCAAAACCTGCAACCTTTAGAATTTTTTAAATTTTTAAGGTAAAAGTTTGTTGCCATTCCACGAGCGGGCGCAATATTGAAGCGTGACATGTTCGGTAAAAATTTTCTCGGTGTGACATTATCTTTCACAATATAACAAAAATTGGGCTAACTTTACTGTTGTCTTTTTTTTTCTTCTTTTTTTTTCTTAAAAAAAAAAAAAAAAAGTGCGCTTGTAAGACCGCTGCGCAAATACAGTGTGACAAAAAGTATTGCAACTACTGCCATTTTATTCTCTAGGGTGTTAAAAATAATATATAATGTTTGGGTGTTCTAAGTAATTTTCGAGCAAAAAAAATGTTTTTAACTTGTAAATAACAGGTTTGAAAAATAGACTTGGGGCTGAAGTGGTTAACCACTTCCAGATCGCCCACTGTATATATATATATATATATATATATATATATATATATACATATTTACACGTCGGCACTTTAACTGCTTGCCGACCAGCGCACGACTATATATGGCAGCATCCCCTTTAAGAGCGCAGCATTGTGGATGTGCGTGAGCCCGACCGCGGGTCCCGAGGACTTGATTGTCGCGTGGATACCCGCGATCGTCTCACGGTAATGAAGAATGGGGAGATGCTGATGTAAACAAGCATCTCCCTGCTCTGCCTAGTGACAATGACAGTGATCACCGCTTCCTGTAATTGGAAGCAGTGATCACTGTCTTGTCACATGTAGCCCATCCCCCCTACTGACTGATCATTTCTTTGTCAGTGGGAAAACGTACAAAATCAGCAGAGGATCAAATCTTTTTTACCTCACTGTATATATTGTATGTAAAGAGCTGCGTAAATTGAAGGTGCTGTAATAAATAACAGCAACATTGTTCCTGTCATATAGGTGTCGTAGAAACATATAAAAGTGACGGCA
This sequence comes from Rana kukunoris, assembly GCA_029574335.1. Classification (NCBI taxonomy): domain Eukaryota; kingdom Metazoa; phylum Chordata; class Amphibia; order Anura; family Ranidae; genus Rana; species Rana kukunoris. The sequence continues at coordinate 141,607,731 of CM056050.1, read as the reverse complement.
GAAAAAAGACTGAGTCTTCCATTTTGTTTTTTCCCAAGCATGTTTAAAGCAATTTACTGTTGACTATCTTCAGTTATTGACTCCAGCCACAGAGCACAGAGATGCAAAATAAATGGTTTTGCTTTTTTTTTTTTTTTTTTTTTTACAGGGATCCTTTTTAACCACTTAAGACCCGGACCAATATGCAGGTAAAGGACCAGGCCCCTTTTTGCGATTCGGCACTGCGTCGCTTTAACTGACAATTGCGCGGTCGTGCGATGTGTTTTTGTGGTATTTGATCACTTCTGCGGTTTTTATTTTTTGCGCTATAAACAAAAATAGAGTGTCATTTAAAAAAGAAAAAGGCAATATTTTTTACTTTTTGCTATAATAAATATGCCCAAAAAATATATAAAAAACGTTTTTTCCTCAGTATAGGTTGATACGTATTCTTCTACCTATTTTTGTTTAAAAAAATCGCAATAAGCGTTTAACGATTGGTTTGCGCAAAATTTATAGCGTTTACAAAATAGGGGATAGTTTTATGGCATTTTTGTAAATGTTCTTTTTTTTTTACTACTAATGGCAGCGATCAATGATTTTTTTTGTGACTGCGCCATAATGGCAGACACATAGAACAATTTTGACACATTTTTGGGACTATTGTAATTTTCACAGCAAAAAGTGCTATAAAAATGCATTGATTACTGCGAAAATGACAATTGCAGTTTAGGAGTTAACCACTAGGGGGCACTGTAGGGATGAAGTGTGACCTCATGTGTTTTTCTAACTGTAGGGGGGCGGGGCTGGACTTGTGACGTCATTGATTGTCTTTCCCTATATCAGGGAACAGACGATCAGTGACACTGCCACTGTGAAGAACGGGGAAGGTGTGTTTACATACACCTCTCCCCGTTCTTCAACTCCTGTGACCGATTGGGTCCGCAGGTCCTGCGGCCGTGGTCACGGAGCTTCAGACCGGGTCGCGGGCGCGTGCCCAACCCACGGCTGGGCACTTAAGGGGACGTACAGGTACGTGATTGTGCACAGCCGTGCCATTCTGCCGACGTATATCGGCATTAGGCGGTCCTTAAGTGGTTAAGAGTTTTTACATTATTAAATACATAAAGCAATTTTTGTTATTAATATGATTTTCTTACAATTTATTATATTCATCAACGTAGAAGGGTTTATACATAAAACACAATACTGTACATAAATCAGCATTAGTATCGCACAATGTTGAGGTAGTGATACAGAAAAATGTTACGATAGAAATCTGTATAAAATCTCACATTGGTGCTCAGTAGATAATACACAATAGGGGATTGTTTACACCAGGGTTGCCCAACCTTTTGAAGAGCGAGGGCCACTTAAGCGACTTGGTATCTGGCCGCGGGGCACAATCAGTGGAGTGGGTGGAGAGCGGACATGGACACAGCCGGATCGGATTGGAGGTAGGACACAAGTCGGTCTACATTTGCCACTCTCTAGAGGTGAATTGAGGGTCCAATTGGGTTGGACTGACCGTGGCTTTTCTGCACTTTGCAATAGACTTTTATTATATTCTGCAGGTATGGTGCGCTTCCAGAAACTTGCAGGTAATAACAGAAGTCTATGGCTCAGTGCAGGTAACCCACGGATTAGTTTGAAAGCAGCCCAGTAACCACTGCAGAACAGATATGCCCATATATACACTGGGATTTTAGTAATAAACTGACCTTTAATAAGAGTATTCTATTCCATTCCATCCCAGAGCAGGAGGTCACAGGCCACCTCAGAGGGCTCCGCGGGCCACTGGTTAGGCACCCCTGGTTTATACCATAGGTGCGTCCAAGCGCCGCTTGTGTGTTTTTAAAATCACGCCGCACCAAAACACTTGGAACTGCGACATCATGCATTTTGGCAGGTGTGAACACATGCGCATTTCCTAGAGTGCCATTGAGAATTAACGGCACCCACATGCATCTGGAGGCAGTGTGTTTTTGTGCAGTGCATGAAAAACGTGCAATTTTTCATGCCTTCCCATACCTGGTGTTAACAAGTCCCGAAAATGTATGGGCTATGAGTGGCCTTTGGATGGTGTGCCAAATTTAATCCTCTACAAAACTTGTGAAGTAGGACTAATATCAACATGGAAAAATGTGCAAGCATCAGACAAACGAGATCTGACCAACAGGTGCCATTACTTTTTCGGGAACTCGTAATAAAGGTTCCTATCTCTTTTTGAATCGCGAACAGTGTTCTGGTTAGATTAAAAGGTTCTCCTTTCAATCATCCCCACTGAAGACATAATAGCAAAATGCTGCGATACTACAGTACACAACTCAATCATCCTTCTTTATTTGTATTTTGAAGTGGCCACGTTGCCTGTTCTATGTGGGAGAAACAACACAAAAAGTAAAAACAGGGTTGTGATACATACAGTAAGTATTTAATTAGGTCCGGTTCACACCTGAGGGCACTAACCTACAGATATTTGTACCCTGCATGCTCGAGACTGGTGACCTCCCTGACCATCTCTAGTCACGCAGCGTGTTCATGTCTTGAGATGTCTACCTTACCTGTATCCAGTAACATACAGAGTGTAGAGCATTAGCAATAGAGTAGTAATATTATAAAATACATTTAATAGTCACACACACTTCCCATACCTCAGTGGACTGGTAGTCTAATGTACTAATACTAATGTATTTATGAATCTTCTTCACTCAATAAGTTGAGTCCATATTTGCTTTAATTATCCAGTCAAATACAGTAAAAATCGAATTATTTTTTATTTATTTAATCTGCACATAGACAGACTGAAGCTCTAATTCCTGAAAGGCTCATTGTTGGTCACCTGTGGATTCAGTGATTGCAGAGGTCAGTGAACTCTAGTTCATCACTCTCCTGCATCCTCACTGTGACCCTGAATATCAAAAGCTACCTTTGCTCTTCTGGGAGGTCTGGTCCTCTACTGCTGCAGTCACCAGTGATAACGGGAACAAGAACTGGTATCTGCAGAGGAGGTTGGTGAAAAAGACCTCACTGATTTCCTCCTGCCTGCTTTTTTGATTTCAGCAGCTGCGTTTGTTGACTTCTCAAGAGAGGAATGTGAGTGGACAGCATCAACCCTGGTTACCAAAATGCCACAATACAAGTTTCTGAATGTGAACCAAGTAAGGAAAGGCGAAAAGTAGAAGAACCAGTGGCAGAATCTTCTTCTATTTAAAGCAGAAGTTTTTATTTAAAATTATATTTTTTATATAGGAAATTAAGTATTTATTTTTAAATAAATGTATCCAGGCCCATAGGTTTAATGTGAGGGGGTGCTATTGTGAGGATCGTGGTCCAATAATAAAGTGTGAATGCTTGTGCAAATAAAAATAAAGTGTGGTAGAAGTGTTGTATACAAAGAATAACACTATAACAGTATTTATCTGCAATGTGCCATAATGTGGAATACATCTTCAATATATATTAAACATCTTGTAGTGAATCCAGAGAAATAGATAGCTGTGTAGAGCTAAAAATAGCCACTGATGATTGTATAAATGGCACTGGCAGGGAAGGGGTTACACTGGGGGGGGGGGGGGGGGCGATCAAGGGGTTAAATGAGTGTCCTAGGGAGTGTTTCTAACTGTGGGGTGATGGGACTGTCTGGGGGAGCAGAGTGATTGCTGCTCCTAAGCAGTAGGAACAACAGATCAGGTCTCCTTACCCCTGGCAAAATGGGATCTGTCTGTTTACAGAGATCCACTCTATCAGGAGCAATCACAGGTGCCCGGTGGACATCGCGAAAGCCGGGAACGTACACGCGCCCCCCAGTGATTTTAAAGCGGCTGACGTACAGCTATGATGGCTCGCCCAGGGGAGCCAATCTGCCGTAGTATAAATGCGGCGGCTGGTCCTCAAGTTGTTAAAGTAACATAGTGCTGTATCCCGAAAAATGGCATGGTCATGAAAGGGTGTAAATCTTCCGGATGTCAAGTGGTTAACTCATAATGCAGAAACGTTTTGCTGCAGAGAAATACTGACAAGTTATACAGTCTTTTTACCCTAAAAAATCCCTTAAAAAGATATCCGGGAATCCCTGAAATAATTTTTTCATCTACAGCTTGCAGTACGTTAGTCTGATCAGTGAGGAATAAATATGTAGACATAACAAAGACGAATATACTATAAAATAGAATTGCATACTCAAGCTGGCCATATACAGATCAAAATTTCATCCATTCAGCAGGGACTGGCTGATTTCGATCAACGTGTGGCAGTCCCTGCTCAACAGAAGTCGATCAAATAATGGAAAGGTTGGAAAATGTATATTGATCAGAGCCTGCAGCCAATTAGCTGCAGCACTTATCTATTTATCCTGACAGCAGGTACTGCTATCAAAATCCAATGCCCTGGCTGGGGGAATTCTTCTATCCACACCTTGGCTGAATGAATAAAAAACATAGGGCCAGATTCAGGTAGATGGGCGCTTCTTTACTGTGGAGTAACGTTTCTCATTTACGTTACTCCGGCGAAACTTTAGCAGCGAGTACTGTTATTCACATAGCACTTGCTCCTAAAGTTGCGGCGGCGTATCGAAAATTAGCCGGCGGAATTCAAATTGGGCGGGTAGGGGGCGTGTATTATTATAACTAGGCGCGATCCCGCGGTGAACGTACTGCGCATGCGTCGACTGTCAGTGCGCATGCTCCAAATTCTGTTAGTGAACGTCAATGACGTCAATCCCCATTCACGGATGTTTTACGCAAGCGGCTCTAATTTTTTTTTTCGACGCGATGACGACGGCCATACTTAACATAGGATACTCCACTAGGGGGCTGCTTTATCTTTACGGCGCGTATCTCTTACGGAAATGACGGAAAGTCACTGCGTCGCGCCTGAATACGATCGTGAATTTCCGATTCCCGCTGATTAACATATTCTCGGTGTTAATCAGCGGGAACGCCCCGCGCGCCATTTTTAAAATTGAAGTTACGATACGACGGCGAAATACAATTACGCCGCTCGTATAGGAACTCCAACCCGGCGTTTCTTGTTTTCTGACTAAAGAAAACAGAAACGCCGGCTCAAAGTGAAAGTTAGGCTGGAGTATCACTGATACTCCAGCCTAACTCTACTTGAATCTGGCCCAACGTCGGAAAGTCACTGCGTCGCGCCCTAATACGATCGTGAATTTCCGATTCCCGCTGATTAACATATTCTCGGCGTTAATCAGTGGGAACGCCCCGCGCGCCATTTTTAAAATTGAAGTTACGATACGACGGCGAAATACAATTACGCCGCTCGTATAGGAACTCCAACCCCGCGTTTCTTGTTTTCTGACTAAAGAAAACAGAAACGCCGGCTCAAAGTGAAAGTTAGGCTGGAGTATCACTTAACTTAACTTAACTACCCATTAGGACCCCTCCCTATACATTTCAGCTGTGGGCTCTCAGCCGTGTTCCTTTTTTGTCCTCCTCCGTAGGACCATGTGTTTAGGTTCTCCTACCTGAAGACGATTGTTCCTACAATCAAGATCGGCCGATGATGATGTCTCATCCCTCCGATAAGCCTTGACTGTTAAGCAGGGTATGGAGTGTATTGCAGAGTAGCGCTGAAGAGCTGGATTATGTCTTCCACTGGAGAGACGAGCGCGCACAGGCCTGAATACCTAGCAATGTGCAGGTGGCCATTATCTGCTGAAAGCCCGGTGTGTGTATGGATGCGGTGTCCCTGGCCGAATCGATCGTAGGTGGTGGTAAGCAGTATCCCCTTCATGGCAGCAGTGTTTATGTTTGTTGTTTGTTTTTTCTGCTTTCCATATGCTTTTTTTTTCATGATTGCATGTCCAGTGAGCGTCTGGTTCCTGTGCGTTCCAGCCGCCGCTCCCTCTTACTTCCAGGGCTCCCGTCTGCGTTCTACGATCGGATGGACCCGGGAATGACAGCGAGGCTTGGTTCGCGCATGCGCGCGAGTATCCCCGTCTTTATAAAAAAAAAAAAAGTCAAGAAATCTGTGAAGCTCGGGATCGATCGTTCAAAACGACGGTTTCCTGGTACATTTACAGAGACTACCTTAGGTATGTGCTCGTTCAGAACAGTCGGATGTAGCATGTGTTTTAGTCGTTTGTATCTGGTGTTTGATTTTCCCACCTGCAATGTGTTTCTGCTATAATGGATGCTTTGCTGCCCTCTAGTGGTCAGCCCTCTCTCTCAGCAGATAAAAAAATTGGAAAACTATGTTTTTCTTTTTCTGTTGGGGGGGAAGAGAGTGAAGTGTAGGGCATTGCCATGACTATGCTTGTCTCTCTCTCTCTCTATTCTTTTTTTCCAGCCCTTCTAGGTCTGACCAACATCACAGCGAGTCCCGCAGATGCAGCGGGTCCTCCAAATCGCACCACCGGCACTCATCTTCTAGACACCATAATTTGTTTAAAATCCGGACATCCCAGTAGGGATACTCCTCACACCCCCTCATCTCACAGCACGAGTTCAGAGAGATTTTGTTGGGGATGCAAGGCTCCGGTTCCTGCTAGCAAGTCCCTTTGCGACTGTTGTTTTTCAAAGGCAGCCAATGAAAGGGAAGGTGCAGACAAACACCTAGAAGCATTGGTTAAGCTGGTCGTGGACAAGTCGCTACAGGAGAGAGATACCAGAGTGCAGCATGATTCTCCTCCAGACCCAATGATTCCCTTGTTGGATCAGGGACAAATGCATGAGACTTTTGAAGTCGCTCAAACCAGCAATCCCTCAGAGAGTGGGTCAGAAGTGGATGATCCAGGAATAAGCTCTGATTATGCCCTAGTTCCTGCTTTAGTGAAAGCAGTCAAGGAAGTTTTAAAATTGGAAGATCCAATTATCTCTCCTCTCAGACAAAGAAAACTTTTAAACAGCTCAATAAGGAGCGACATTATTTTCCATTTGTCACAAAAATAGGTGCAATTATCTCAGAAGAATGGGGTAAACCTGATAAAAAAAAAAAAAAAGCTCTATGCATTCAAAAATTGCAAAATTATATCCTTTTAAGAGGAAGGCGTGAAACATCTTGACTCTGCTCCATTAGTTGATGCAGCTTTGATGCGTTTGGTGCGATATGTAACCCTTCCCCCTGGGAGATACGGTTTATTTTAAAGATCCTCTAGAGGGACGGATTGATTCAGACCTGAAGAGAATCTACCTGACAGCAGGATCAGTCTGTAAACCATTTCTGGCTTTAGCAGCCATCTCAAAAGTCTTAGAGGCATGGTCAGACAATGTGAATGATTCCCTCAGAAGTATCTCTGAAGAAATGGCCAAGAGCTCTCCTATCTAGCAAATCAGTCTAGCATCGGCCTTTCTTGGGGAGGCCTCTATTAATGTTATTCACCTAGTGGCTCAAGTAATGTTGTCAGCAGTCACTGCCTGTTGTGCCGTATGGCTTCATCCCTGGTCGGCGGATCCAGCTTCAAAGCAAGCTTGGTGCCTCATTCCCTTTAAGGGCTCTTCTCTCTTTGGCAATAAACTCGATAGTGCCATTTCCCTAGCCACAGGTGGTAAGTCGGGGTTCCTCCTTCAGGATAGGCATTTACAAAATCAAAAACGCACTTCTTTTTTCAGAGCACAAAATACAGACCGTGCAAGGGAAGCACGCAGGTACAGGCCTGGTCATGAATCTTCAAGGCCCTGGAAATCCAGACAGTCTTCTTTCTAGAAGCAAACTAAGAGTACTCCTTCTAGTAATCAGGAGTCTACTGAAAAGTCTCTCTAAAATTGGGTGGCCTCAATTTGAGATTTTTGGACCGTCAAGACGGTCTCTTCAGGCCACACCTGGGTCTTCAACAGCAACCCCAGGTTCAGATTGAAGCCTACAAATCTCGTATGTACAGAAGAAAAGAAACAAATCCTATTGGCTTATGCAAGCTCTTTAGTAACTCAAGGCGCAGCCATTACTGTTCCAGAAGGCGAACGAGGCGAAAGACATGTACTCCCCTTTGTTTAAGGATGTTCAGTGAGATCCTGGATTTCTTGTTTGTCCAGAGAAACCCCCTCTGAACCGATTGAAGTTTGGCAAAAAAGGAGTTCGGTACATGGATTGGGAGGGCATTAAAGAAGTAAAGCAGTCTCGGGAGTACTACCATTTTCAGTATGGCGGCTCTGCCAAACCAAGAGAATGATTTAGAGTTCCACCTTTTCAAGTCTCCTGATATTGAATTCCCCTTTGTTTATAGTACAGAAAAAGAACAGTACCTGGAGACCAGTAATAGACTTTTCTCATCTCAACCGATTATTCGGAAAGAAATTCAAAATGGAGTCACTATTGACAATCCAGCAGTCAGTCCATCCAGGAGATTGGTTAGTGTCAATGGACCTGTAAGACTCATACTTCCACGTTCCAGTGGCAGGCAGACTATCAAATGTATCTGCGCTTTGCGGTAGGCAATCAACACTTACAGTTCACCTGCCTACCATTTGGTCTCACAACGTCACCTCAGGTGTTCTCCCAAGTTCTGTTAGTCGTGGTGGCTTTCCTCCAAGTGAAGGGAGTTTGTCTTCTTTACTGGACGATCTCTTACTTCTACCTCAAGACAGATGTTAACTCCTGGAACACAGGGACATAGTAGTTGCCACTCCCCAAGAATTCGAATGGCTATTGTATTTGGTAAAGAGTCATCTTGTTCCAACACAATCTCTGGTGTTTCTAGGTGCCCTCTTCAACACAGTAGAAGGCACCATTTCATTGCCCAAAGAAAAGGTTACTATAGTCCGGGACAGGATCCGCAAAACACTCGCTGCTCCTCACCTATCTGCTCTTCAATGTTTGAAGGTAATTGACACCATGGCAGCCACCATTCCTATGGTGAAGTGGGCTTAGTGGCACACTCGCCCATTCCAAAAAGGGTTTCTCCAGCAATGGGACTCTCCCTGAAAGAGTCAACGCATCATGCTCACTCAACTCATGATAGAATCTCTTCTGTGGTGGCTTCAGGGGAAGAATCTCCGCAACTGTCATTCGATCCTTCCTATCATTTGGATTACAATAACCTCAGATGCCAGCAATCAGGGCTGGGGAGCTCATTGCTTGACAGAAATATCCCAAGGCAGGTGGAACATACCTTCTCAAGGAACTGTTTCCAATATTCTGGAGCTGCGAGCTGCCTTCCAGGCACTCAAGTCCTTTCGCCATCTATTGTCAGACTCCTCTGTGATGCCCAGACTGGACAACACAACCGCTGTTGCTTACATAAGGAAGCAGGGTGCAACCCACAGCTGGTCCTTACTCCAATCAGGAATTGGGTTTAGAAGAACCTAGCCAACATCTCGGCAGTGTACATTCCGGGTGCCCAGAAGGTTCAAGCGGACTTTCTATCACGCGTCCAATTAAACAACAACGAATGGTCTCTACACATAGAAGTGTTCAATTGGCTTCTGACTCTGGGAGTGTCCCCAGAGGTGGATCTGTTTGCATCCCCATGCAACCACAAGTTGACAAAGTACTATGCTAGGTTCCGAGATCCCCAAGCCTATGGGATAGATGCTCTTACAGATCGATGGAAATTCAGCAAAGCATATGCCTTTCCACCAGTGCCTGTGATCCTTCAATTTCTTTGCCGTCTCAGATCAGAGGATGCAGAAATCATGGCAGTGATCCCATTTTGGCCCAACAGGCCATGGTTTTCACTACTAATGCTTCTCAGTTACCGGGACTCGATCCCTCTTCCCCTCAGTCCGGATCTCCTCTTTCAGGGCTCAATGTTGCACCCATGTCCAGCTCATCTGCATCTCAGGGTGTGGTTCTTGAGAGGGGAAGGCTTAAAGCGTTAGAATGTCCAGAAGAAGCCATTTCAACTCTTCTTAACGCTAGAAGAAATAGTACCAACAATGTTTATAAGCATATCTGGTCAAAATTTACAGATCACATGTCTTCCAGAGAAAAACCTTGCAGTTTCCCAGAGGTCCAAGACATACTCAGTTTTTTACAAACGGGTTTGGACTTACCGTTAGCAGTCAGTTCTCTCCGAGTACAAATCTCAGTCATCTCTGCATTTTCTGGAATCTCTTGGGCCAATCATCCTTTGGTCTGCCAGTTCTTCAAGGGCGCCATCTGGCTTAGACCCCGGAGAATGCCGAGGTTCCCTAAATGGGATCTACCTCTTGTCCTGGACTATCTTACCACGATCAGCTCTGATCCGGATAAACCACTATCAGCTAAAGATCTTACTCTCAAAACTGCCTTTTTAGTAGCGGTCACTTCAGCTAAAAGAGTCTCTGACATCAGAAATCTGGGTTCAAAGGAACCATTCTTGACCTTCTTTCCAGATAGAGCAGTATTAATTCCTATGCTGGGCTCAAATCCTAAAGTTACATCCATTTTCCATGAAAATCATGAAATTGTGCTGCCCACTTTTGGATTGTCTGAAGATCAAACTGTTCATCCCCTTGATGTAGGTCACACATTATGTCAATATCTGGAAATGACAGAATCTTTTAGGACTTTCTTTTCATTCTTCATGTAAAGAACAAAGGGAAACAGGCTTCAATCAGATCCATTGCAGCATGGATAGTTCAAACCATCCAGAGGGCATACAAAGCCAAGGGCATGGCTCCTCCAGAGGCAGTGTCTGCACACTCAACTCGAAGCATTTCAACTTCCTGGGCAGCCTCACGTCCTGTCGCACCTGATGTTATATGTAGAACGGCTTTGTGGTCGTCAATCAATACTTTTGTTTCTCACTATTGTGTTGAGCCGGCTGCTTTATCTTCACTAAATTTTGGTTTACAAGTGCTGTCAGTCGACAGTGTTAAATACAATTTTCTTGCCTCAGCATTTTGCCCACCCGGGTGTGTTTGGCGAGTTATTTCCCACACGTATGCTGCCATGGAGCCAGTCAGGAAAAAGGAAAATTTATTATCAAATACTTACCGTAATTTTCCTTTCCTGATAGGCTCCATGGCAGCAGGAGTCCCTCCCAATGCTTGGAGTCGGCTAGTTACGGAACACGGCTGAGAGCCCACAGCTGAAATTTATAGGGAGGGGTCCTAATGGGTAGTTAAGGAGGCGGGGCCTACCCACACGTATGCTGCCATGGAGCCTATCAGGAAAGGAAAATTACGGTAAGTATTTGATAATAAATTTTCCTTTATTGGTGCTAAATCGCAACACTAGCTTTTCAGTGCTCACTGCAAATTTTAACACTATATAAGTGTTCAGTGCAAACCTTAAAGGGTAACTCCACTTTCGTGGGTGAGAAAAAATAGCAAATAAAGAAAAAATTATTTAACACATATAATTGCATTGTAATATGACTACCTGGAGTTGTTCTATACACAGTGTGTACTAACCACTCCCCGAAAACATAATTTCCTGCTTGTGTGATTGGCTTGTGTGATTTTCCCAGAAGTCTACCTAAGATACAAGTCAGATTTCAGGCATCCCCTGCAACAAAAATGTCATTTTTGGAGAGATACTTTCAATAGGAACACATCTTAACTACTTCAGACCCGCGCTACCGTCAAATGATGGCAACAGCGCGGGTCTGAATAGCCAACATGCCGTCTTTTGACGGCCGCCCCTTTGGGCGTTCCCAGCGCGCGCTGTACAGCGCGCTGCGGGGAAGCCCTGTGTTGTCCGTGTCCCTTGGACACGGCCAATCACAGATCGCGGCGAACGGCCAGTCAGAGTGGCCGTTTGCGATGTGATCTGTGGGCGAATGAGAAATGATCTCATAGATCATCTCTCATTGTCGTTTTACACAGAGACAGCGTCCTGTCTCTGGAGAGGAGGAGACCGATCTGTGTTCCTTGTACATAGGGACACAAATCGGTCACCCCCCCAGTCACCCCCCCCTCCCCCCACAGTTAGAACACACCTAGGATACACATTTAACCCCTTCCTCACCCCCTAGTGTTAACCCCTTCAATGCCAGTCACATGTATACTGTAATTAGTGCATATTTATAGCACTGATCGCAGTATAAATGTGAATGGCGCCAAAAATGTGTCAAAAGTGTCCGATGTGTCCGCCATAACGTCGCAGTACTAATAAAAATCGCAAATCGCCGCCATTTCTAGTAAAAAAAAAAAAATAATGGGCCAGATTCAGGTACACGTACATTTGCGCAGCGTATCCGAGATACAACGAATTCTGGTAGATTTTTGCCCGTACGATACGGCGGCGTAGTCTATTTCTCGCCGCGTAATCGAAATACGCGATTAGGGGGCGTGAAACATTTAAATTAGGGGCGTCCCCGCGGCGATCAAACTGTGCATGCTTCCGTTCAGAAATTTCCCGCCGTGCATTGCGCGAAATAACGTCGTTGCGTCATTTTTTTTTGAGTATTGTCATTTACGGACATTCCTATTCCCGGACGACTTACGTAAAAAATAATAAAAGACGTCGGAAAACGTTGAAATTCGACACGGGAACAACGGCCATACTTAACATGGGCTGTCTAATATTAGACCAGCTAAAAGCTGGTATAACATTACGCAGCGAAAAGTTGACTAAAGATGCCGTAAGAGATTGCGATTGAAGATCGTAATTTCGGGGATCGACGGCAAAAGCTCATTTGCATACCCCGACGCGGAAAACGACGGGAAGTCCACCCAGCGGCCGCAATTTTATTACAGCGTAGATCCGAAGGCGTACGAACACGTAAGCCAGACGGATTGAAGCGCAAAGCCGTCTTTTCATGGTTTGAGGATTCAAACTAGTGAAAAAACACGCGTAATTAGAAAGTACTCCAGTCTAACACCAGTTAGACAGGAGTTACGGCTCTGTGAATCTGGCCCTATAACTTTTGCGCAAACCAGTCACTTATTGCGATTTTTTTTTTTTTTTTTTTTTTTACCAAAAATATCGCCCTAAACTGAGAAAATTTTTTTTTTTTTTTTTTAAATTGGGATATTTATTATAGCAACAAGTAAAAAATATTGTATTTTTCTTCAAAATTGTCGCTCTTTTTTGTTTATAGCGCAAAAAATAAAAACCGCACAGGCGATCAAATACCACCAAAAGAAAGCTCTACTTGTGGGGAAAAAGGGACGTCAATTTTGTTTGGGAGCCACGTCGCACGACCGCGCAATTGTCAGTTAAAGCGACGCAGTGCCGGAAGCTGAAATTTCACCTGGGCAGGAGGGGGGTGTATGTGCCCAGTAAGCAAGTGGTTAAGGGATGCAGGCCCAGCAGATTTCCTCATTAGTGCTCTGTAGCTGCACACCTGACAGTTAATTATGAAACCACTCCCATTAGACCTACAGAAAACTGAGGGACAGAGAAACACAGAGGAAGGTCTTCAGAATAAGGCCCCTTTTACACTGGGGCAGGAGCCGCGGTGGCGGTATAGCGCCGCTAAAAATAGCAGCGCTATACCGTCAGATTTGCCGCCGGAATCGGCGATAAAGGGTTGATACCGCTGTTTCCCATTGTTTTAAATGGGAAGGAGCGGTAAACACGCCACTCCTCTCACCGCTCCAAAGATGCTGCTGGCAGGAGATTTTTTTCTCTCCTGCCAGAGCTTTGCCTCAGTGTGAAAGCTCTCGGGCTTTCACATTGAGTATGCAGTGCAGGAGTTTTTCAGCTGGTATAGCAGCGCTGTTTTTAGTGCTATACTGCTTGAAAAACTCCTCAGTGTGAAAGGGGTCTTACAGAAAGGAATCTGCAACAAAGTTTGTTATAATCCTTTCAATGCACATAGATCACCCAAAGGTGAATGTTTTTTTCTTGACAAAAGTGGAGTTATGCTTTAAAATTTGCATTGATTCCCAGGTAAAAAAAAATCCATTGCATTGCTGCTCAGAGTAAAATGTTAACTGTTAACTTTTTGTTAGTGATCAGGAGAAACTTTGAGGTGACACAATCCTTATTCTCCAAAAATAATCTGTACACATTCCACCCACAATGTTACTTTTTAAATACCCCTGTAATACACAAGCTTAATGTATTCTAGTAAAGTTAGTCTGTAAACTAAGGTCCGTTTTGTTAGGTTGTTACAGCATTTAGATTAGTTTATAATCTAGAAATAGACCGTGGCCATCTTAAGTGTGGACATCATGAAGCCAGACTGTATGACTTCCTGGATTTCAGCTTTGCATATCTCGCACATGCTCAGTGCTGCACAAGCAATGTAATAGGTTTCAGTCAGGTTTGCAAGGACTACTGGGAAACATGATGCCTATCCCAGAAACCCTTGCAAATAGCCATGTGACTTAATAGCCTAGGCTAATAAGAAGGAGGAAGTAATGAAGGACTACAAAATAAAGGTATTTACAAGCAACAAAATTAATACAAATTGTCCATTCTGAACACTATGAGATTAGGGCATGCAGCACAGACAAACATAAAAAAATGGGTGAAACTCTACTTTAATGTGTTACTAAACCCAGGAACTTGCAAACACTATAGCTGGTCTCCCACAGTACACAGAACATGGAATAGCAATTACTGTAGTAAATATAAACTGCTAAATACATTTTCTCATCAGCAGTATATAGCAGTCTTGTGACTTCTATCAATGTCTGGTTAAAGCTTGTAGGATGAGTTTTCACTCTACTCTGACTGTCCTATAAGGTTGCATGACCACTGAAATTCTGGGGGTTATTTACAAAAGGCAAATCCACTTTGCACTACAACAAGTACAAACTACAAGTGAAATTGCACTGAAAGTGCAGTCGTTGTAGATCTGAGGGGGACATGCAAAGAAAATAAAAAACAACATTTTAGCTTTCACATGATTGGATGATAAAATCAGCAGAGGTTCCCCTCATTTCAGATCTACCCCTCAGATTTACAGCGACTGCACTTCCAGTGCAATTTCAAGTGCACTTTCCACTTGTAGTTTGTCACAAAGCTCAAATGCTCTCAAACTGGTTTGTTGAAAATGACAATTAGTTCACTGTACTCCAATGACCTCCACAGTCACCAGATCTTCAATAGAACGCCTTTGGGATGTGGTGGAATGGGAAATTTACATCATGGATGTGCAGTCAACAAATCTGCAGCAACTGCGTGATGCTATCATGACATTATGGACCAAAATATTGGTTTTCAACACCTTGTTGAATGTATGCCAAAAAGAATTAAGGTAGTTTAAGCGCCACTTCACACCAGACACAGTTTCTGCACTGGAAACTGACTGCGTGGTGTGAACTAGAGCCAACTAGAGCCATTGGAATACATGGAAAACACTGTGCATGCATTTTTAGTGCAGAAAAAATGCACACGAAACTGTACGTAACTGCGTCTGGTGTGAACTGGCCCGCAAAAGCGGGTCCAACCCGATACTAGCATGGTGTACCTAATAAAGTGACCGGTGAGTGTAAATCCACTCCAATAGCGGCAGAACCCCTTAAGACCTCTCTTGGAGATTGAGAAATCCTTTTTGAAAGTAACATGAAAAAGGAAGGGGATAAAAAAGGGGAAACATTAACCACTTGACCACTGGGCACTTAAACACCCTTAATAACCAGACCAATTTTCAGCTTTCGGTGCTCTCACATTTTGAATGACAATAACTCAGTCATACAACACTATAACCAAATGAAATTTTTGTCCTTTTTTTCCCACAAATAGAGCTTTCTTTTGGCGGTGTTTCATCACCTCTGCGGTTTTTATTTTTTTTGCTATAAATGAAAAAAGAACAAAATTTTGCAAAAAATAATAATTTTTCTTCATTTCTATTATAAAATTTTGCAAAAAAGTAATTTTTCTTCATAAATTTGGCCTAAAATGTATACTGCTACATATCTTTGGTAAAAAAAATAAAAAATGTTGGATATTATTTAGTCTGGGTGAAAGTTATGGGGTCTACAAGCTATGGTACCAAATCCTGAAAATTGATCAATTTCATCACACCTGAAGTACTGACAGCCTCTCTCATTTCTTGAGACCCTAACATGCCAGAAAAGTACAAATACCCCCCAAATGACCCCTTTTTGGAAAGAAGACATTCCAAGGTATTTAGAAAGAGGCCTGGTGAGTTTTTTAAAGTTGTAATTTTTTCCCACAATTCTTTGCAAAATCAAGATTTTTTTTTTTCATCAAATTTTCATATTATTAGGTTATTTTTCACACACGGCATATGCATACCACAAATTACACCCCAAAACACATTCTGCTATTCCTCCCGAGTATGGCGATACCCATGTGTGAGACTTTTACACAGTGCGGCCACATACAGAGGCCCAACATGCAGGGAGCACCCAGGCCAATTCTGACATTTCTCTCCTACATGTAAAAATCATCATTTATTTGCTAGAAAAATACATAAAACCCCAAAACATGATATAAAGATACCTCACATGTGGTTTGAACACCGTTTTTATATGTGGGCGGGACTTGCGTATGCGTTCGCTTCTGCATGCGAGCTCGCGGGGACAGGGGCTGCTGTATGCCCAGAGTATTGCTAAGTATGCCCAGAGTATTGCGGAGTATTGCCCAGAGTATTGCCCAGAGTATTGCCAGAGTATTGCCAGAGTATTGCCAGAGTATTGCCCAGAGTATGCCCGGAGTATTGCCAGAGTATGCCCGGAGTATTGCCAGAGTATGCCCGGAGTATTGCCCAGAGTATTGCCAGAGTATGCCCAGAGTATTGCCAGAGTATGCCCAGAGTATTGCCAGAGTATGCCCAGAGTATTGCCAGAGTATTGCGGAGTATGCAGAGTATGCCCAGGGTATTGCAGAGTATGCCCAGGGTATTGCAGAGTATGCCCAGAGTATTGTGGAGTATGCCCAGAGTATTGTGGAGTATGCCCAGAGTATTGCCAGAGTATTGCCAGAGTATTGCCAGAGTATTGCCAGAGTATTGCCAGAGTATTGCCCGGAGTATTGCCCGGAGTATTGCCAGAGTATGCCCAGAGTATTGCAGAGTATGCCCAGAGTATTGCAGAGTATGCCCAGAGTATTGCCAGAGTATGCCCAGAGTATTGCCAGAGTATTGCGGAGTATGCAGAGTATGCCCAGGGTATTGCAGAGTATGCCCAGGGTATTGCAGAGTATGCCCAGAGTATTGCGGAGTATGCCCAGAGTATTGCAGAGTATGCCCAGAGTATTGCAGAGTATGCCCAGAGTATTGCAGAGTATGCCCAGAGTATTGCAGAGTATGCCCAGAGTATTGCAGAGTATGCCCAGAGTATTGCAGAGTATGCCCAGAGTATTGCCAGAGTATGCCCAGGGTATTGCAGAGTATGCCCAGGGTATTGCAGAGTATGCCCAGAGTATGCCCAGAGTATGCCTGAGTATTGCAGAGTATGCCCAGAGTATTGCCAGAGTATGCCTGAGTATTGCAGAGTATGCCCAGGTGAGTATTGCAGAGTATGTGCAGCAGGGATGGCTGAGGAGGGAGGGAGGGATGGATGGATCTGTGACTGCATTTGTCACAGATCCAGCCCGCAGCACTGGCGCTGCCATCCGCTCCCTCCCTCTCCTCTCACACTGTACCGATCGGTACAGAGAGAGGAGGGAAGAACCGGCGTCATCAAATGACGCCGGTCTGTTTACATCTGATCGCGCCGTCATTGGACGGCGCGATCACGTGGTAAACCGCCGCTATCAGCGGCGATTTACCGTGATCCGTGATGCGCCGGGTCCTCTGGACCCGGCGGTCACGGATGTTCCCGTGTGCGCGCCTCAGGAGGCGCGCGGGAGCGCGATTCTGACAGGCCGTTAATTAACGGCCAGTTAGAATACAGCAACCGCCCTAGAGCCGTACTTTCGGCATAGGGCGGTTGCAAAGTGGTTAAGAAACAGTTCCGTATGTTGTTGATAGAGAAATTAACTCACTGTGAAATTTTGGATTATACACTGCTGACTAATTATATTATATTATTATTATTATTATTAATTATTTATCATAAGCTCTAAAAAAAAAGGGATTTTTAAATACAGCTTACCTGTAAAATCCTTTTCTTGGAGTACATCACGGGACACAGAGCGGCATATTCATTACTATACGGGTTATATGGAGTACCTTCAGGTGTGGACACTGGCAATCTCAAACAGGAAGTCCCCTCCCTATATAACCCCCTCCCCTAGAGGGAGTCCCTCAGTTTTGTAGCAAGCAGTATGCCTCCCAAAAATGTTCCCCAAAAGAGGGGTGGGAGCTCTGTGTCCCGTGATGTACTCCAAGAAAAGGATTTTACAGGTAAGCTGTATTTAAAAATCCCTTTTTCTTTCTCGTACATCACGGGACACAGAGCGGCATATTCATTACTATATGGGATGTCCGAAAGCAATGCTTTAATGAGGGGAGGGAGACATCTTCTCAAAAGAGATTTAATTTAGAGGTATACTCAAATAATAATAATAAATCCAACTTAGTCAAGAAAAACTTTTTTTTTTTTCTTTTTTACACCCAAGGGTGCCCCTGATCCCGAGGATCTTAAACCGCAGCCTGTAGTACTGCCTGCCCAAAGGCTGAATCCGCATTCCTTCTCACGTCTAGTTGATAAAACCTTGTAAACGTGTGGACTGATGACCACGTCGCCGCCTTGCATATCTGAGCCATAGAGATCTGATGGTGTGCTGCCCAGGAGGCGCCCATGGCCCTGGTAGAATGGGCCTTTACCGACAAAGGAGGAGGCAACCTCTTCAAACCGTAGGCCTGAATGATTAATTGTCTAATCCATCTCGAGATGGTGGATTTTGCAGCTGCCTGCCCCTTCTTGGGGCCATCTGGTAGAACGAACAACACATCTGTTTTCCGGATCTTTTCTGTAGCTTTAAGATAGGCCTTCATGGCCCGGACAATATCCAAGGTATGCAGCAACCCCTCCTTTCTAGATGTGGGTTTAGGAAAGAAGGATGGAAGTACCAAATCCTGGTTCAAGTGAAAATTGGATATAACCTTTGGTAGAAAGGCAGGATGGGGCCGGAGAACTGCCCTGTCCTTATGTAGAATGAGATATGGTTCCTTACACGATAAGGCTGCCAACTCTGACACTCTCCTGGCCGAAACTATGGCGACCAAGAATACCAACTTTCTTGTCAGTAAAACTAAAGGAATCTCAGCCAACGGCTCAAAGGGTTGTTTCTGTAGAGTGGACAGGACAAGATTTAAGTCCCATGGACAAATTGGTGACTTGACAGGAGGATTAATACGCAAGACCCCCTGTATGAAGGTCTTTACCAGCGAGTGGGTGGCCAGCGGCCTCTGAAACCACACTGACAAAGCTGAAATCTGTCCCTTGATTGTGCTCAAAGCCAGGCCTTTATCCACCCCTAGCTGGAGAAAACCTAACACCCTATCAATGGTATATTTGCGGGAATTCCATCTTTTGGATTCACACCAGCCTACGTAGTTCCTCCACACCCTGTAATAAATCACCCTGGAGGCCGGCTTTCTAGCCCTAATCAGGGTAGGAATTACCTGCCTAGACAGACCTCTACCCCTGAGAATCAGGGATTCAGCCTCCAGGCCGTCAAATTTAGACGCTGTAATGTAGGGTGGAGGATCGGGCCTTGTGTGAGTAGGTCTGGTCGTAGAGGAAGAGTCCAAGGGTCTCCCACTGCCATCCTTAGGACTAGTGAGTACCATGTCCTCCGGGGCCAAGCTGGAGCTACTAAAATGACTGGCTTGTGCTCCACTCTGATCCTGCGCAACAGGCGCAGAAGTAACTGTAGCGGAGAGAATGCATATAGAAGTTTGAATTGATGCCAAGGGCAAACCAACGCATCGGTTCCCGCAGGCCATAGGGTCCCTCGCTCGAGACACGAACCTGTCTAGTTTCTTGTTGAACCTGGATGCCATTATATCTACGTCTGGCATTCCCCACTTCTGGCAGATTGTCTGAAAGACCTGGGGATGCAGAGACCACTCCCCCGGCGACAGAATCTGGCGACTTAAGAAGTCTGCCTGCAGGTTGTCCACTCCGGGAATGAATATCGCCGAAATGCAGGGTACATGAACCTCTGCCCACTGAAAAATCAAGCTCACCTCCCTCTGAGCGGCCTGACTCCTGGTTCCCCCTTGGTGGTTTATGTATGCCACCGCTGTGGCATTGTCTGACTGGATTCTCACCGGGGACCCCTGTAATCTGGAGGTCCATGCCAGGAGGGCTAGGCGAGCAGCTCTGATCTCCAAGACATTGATGGGTAGCTGCCTCTCTGCTTCCACCCAAGTTCCCTGGCGAGAGAACCCCTCCAAGACCGCCCCCCAGCCTGCCAGGCTGGCGTCTGTGGTAACTACCTTCCAGACAACGGGGCTGAAGGACCTTCCCTTTAGAAGATTCTGAGGGTTCAACCACCAAGCCAGGCTTTGTCGGACCCTTGATGATAGCGTCAAAGGGGACTCCAAGGCATGTGCTCTCTTGCCCCAGGCTGCTAGAATGGCTGCCTGTAGGACGCGAGTGTGGATCTGAGCGTATGGTACTGCCTCGAACGTGGCCACTAGCTTGCCTAGTAATCGCATACACAGGCGAATAGTTGTTTTTTTCTTGCTTAGAACCAACTGAACCAAACCCTTGATAGCCTCGATCTTTACAAGGGGCAGGAACACCCTTTGCTGTTCTGTGTCTAACCTCATGCCGAGGTATTCCAACTGCTTTGTAGGCTGGAACGCTGACTTTTCCCGGTTTAGGACCCAGCCAAACCTTTCGAGGTACTGAACCGTAAGGGTTTACTGCCTGTTGCAGACACGGCCGTGAGTGATCTATGATTAAAAGGTCGTCCAAGTATGCTAGGACTGTGACCCCTTGGATCCTTAGATTGGCCAAAACTGGGGCTAGGATCTTCGTGAATACCCGGGGGGCCGTGGCTAGCCCGAAGGGGAGCGCCCTGAATTGGAAGTGTCGCTGCCCCACTGCGAAGCGTAAAAATCTTTGATGCGACTGAAAGATTGGTACATGAAGGTAAGCATCCTTTATGTCTATGGAAGCCAGAAAATCGTCCCTCTGGAGCGTGGCGACTGCTGACCGGATGGATTCCATCCGGAAGGAACGAACCCTTAGGTAAACGTTTAAACTCTTTAGGTCCAAGATTGGCCTGACATCGCCGTTGGGCTTTGGTATGACAAAGAGATTGGAATAGAAACCTAGCCCCTGCTCTTGGGCTGGCACCTCTATTATCACGTCCTGGCAAAGCAGGTGATCCAAAGCTGCCAGCATCGAGGCCTTCTTTGCTGGATCCTTTGGTAGCCTTGACTCTTGAAAATGAGGCGGAGGAAACTTTAGAAACTCCAGTCTGTAGCCTGTGGTTACAGACGCCCGGACCCATTTGTCGGGGATCTTGGCTTCCCAAACTTCTGAGAAGAAACAAAGCCTTCCCCCCACCCGCGAGAGTGGGGGCGCCCCTTCATAAGGCAGACTTAGGGGCTGGTTTTGTCGGCTTGCGATACCATGGTCTCTTACCCCCAGGGGCCTGTCCCTGCGATCTACTGTTAAAGTTGGATCGCGCAGGCGGCCGTCGATACTGCCTGGAATTTGAGGGCCCTGAGACAGGAAAGAGCTGCCTTTTAAATGTAGGACCCCGGAATGTCTTTTGACTGGTAAAAGGGTACTTTTGCCACTTGAAATAGTCTGAATGTATTTATCCAGATCCTCTCCGAAGAGTCGTCCTCCATGGAAGGGAAACCCTGCCAGAAGCTTTTTGCATGGGGGCTCCGCCGCCCAGTTCTTCAACCATAAGAGCCTTCTCATGTGCACCAAAAATAGTGATAAACGAGAGGCCTGCTGGATGGAATCCTTTATAGCATCTACCGCAAAACACAGAGCTCTGGGAATGTCAGAAAACTCTTCTGCCTGTTGGGTAGGCATGTCTTTTAGCATTTCTTTTGTCTGGTCCTTTAACGCCTGACAAACTCCAATCGCAGCCACAGCTGGCTGCACCACTGCTCCTGCCGTAGCAAAGGATGCTTTTAAAAGTGTCTCTAACCGTTTATCAACCGGATCTTTAAACATTTGTATGTTTTCCACCGGGCAAGTTAGTGATTTATTCACACATGAGATGGCTGCATCCACCACTGGGAGCTTCCACCTCTTCGAGAATTTTTCCTCCATAGGGTAAATGACCGCAAATCTCTTCGGCGGCAGAAAAATCCTGTCCGGTCGTACCCAATCCTGAAAGATCAATTCCTCCAAGAGAGGATGGACCGGAAAAACTGCGTTGCTTAAAGGAGCTTTCAAAGAGCCCAGAGAGGATACCGCAGGAACCTGAGGCTCTGGCAATGGTAAATTAAATGCCGAGTGGACCATGTCCGTCAAAGACTGTACCCACAGTCTCTCTGTCTGGGAGTCTGAAAATGGTTCCTCAGAGGTAGATCCCTCAATCCCTGAACCCTCTTGGTTCAGGTCTAGTTGATCCTCCTGCGATTCCAATTCCTCCGGAGAGAGAATTTCAGCATCTGAGGATACACCTTTTGGTGATGGGGATCTAGCCCGTTTCTTGCCAGGAATAGATCTAGCGATCAACGCTGCTAATCTCTCTTCTAGCCCCCCTAGGGATACAGCTAGCATCTCCTCTGTGATAAACACAGGGCTGGGCTGATCTGGGCCAGCCTCAGCACCAGACCCCCCTAATGGCTCATCCAAGGCGACCTTCATGGGAATAAGCTGCGGGGAAAGTATCGGCATATCATCAGAATCAGAGGGGGAACCCCTTTGTTTTTTGGTCTTTTTTGTACCCTTTGACCCCGAACCTTTGGAAGCCATAATACAAAATCGAGGGACTCCGCCTACAACAGCAGACTGTAGTGGCCAGGAGTACAAAAACTAGGGTTTAGGGGACAATAGATCACTAATGCCCAAAAACTGATGGGGCCCCGTATGTTTTCCTTTTATTTTATTTTTTATTTTTTTTTTTTTAAATATATAAGTCCTTTTTTTTTTTTTTTTTTCAAACATACAGCGACCCCAAACTTAGTTTGCCAGCCTCCAACCTGTTGCAAAAAGGGGGATTTTTTGGCTTAACAGAAAAGCATTGGAACCAAGTCCAGCATGTACTACCCCCTTCCGCCACCGGGAGTCACTGTTCTGCCGCTCTGTTCAGATCAGCCTCAGACTGAGCACTGACTATAGCCTGCTGATCTATAACAGCACAATTGATGACGCTGCAGGCACGCCCCCCCCCGCCCTCCCCTCCGAACGACGCGAAAAACGTCTATAAGACGTGCGCGCGCACGCGCGCGTGCGTATGCCGGAGCAGGAAGAACATGGAGGAGCCGCGCTGCTGGAGACCCAGGACTGCAGTACCAAGCGGCAGAATCAAACCCCCGGCCAGGTAGGACTCTCCAAAAGGCCCCATAGGGGTCCTTACTTAGCCCTAGGAAGAAAGCAGCAGGTAGCTAGCAAACACAATTGTTTCTTAGACAGGGGAACCTAGTGATGGGGGAATGAGATCATCCTGTCTTCTTAGACATAGTGAGCAAGGTTGCCAATGCAGAGCATACTTAGGCTACCCCCCTTTTAGGTTACCCCGGAGAGCCTGCTGTCGAACCAAGTCCCGCAGGCTCCCCTCTTACCTGCTCCCTGCTGCAGGATGTTTGTCTAGCAAAACGATCCAATCTTCTCCCATCTCCGTGGGTAGCGTAATAGACCTTCAGGCCCTGGGGTCCTATGAAGGAACCCACTGTCCTGGACCTATATAGCACCCTGGCAAACAGGAACTTATGGTCTTTACGAACTCCAAGTCCTGGGCCCAGGGTCCAGCCCTCCAAAGAGGAGCATTATAGGCAAAACCCCACGGTTTGGGGCCCGGGTACTGTCCACTTTGGCACTGAGGCTCCTTGGACAGATCCGGTTAGCCCGCCCTTAATCCCAAGGATGTGGAGCAAAGCTATTCCGTGACCAACACCTAAGACACTGGCGAAAAAACTGAGGGACTCCCTCTAGGGGAGGGGGTTATATAGGGAGGGGACTTCCTGTTTGAGATTGCCAGTGTCCACACCTGAAGGTACTCCATATAACCCATATAGTAATGAATATGCCGCTCTGTGTCCCGTGATGTACGAGAAAGAAATATATATATATATATATATATATATATATATATATATAAAACAGTGCTGCAGACTGTGACGACCTGTAGTGTATATGCTAAGAAATAAATTCAATTACAATTGGGCTTTAATGACATTTCATCATCACAGGCTAGTGAGTGTATTACAATGAATGCTGTATTGCTCAGGAAATTTGAAGAGGAAGAATTATATCTTCAGATAGCATATTCCAGAGAAACGCATTAACATTTTTTCTAGATAGACAATTTTAAAGATTTTTTCCCACATAATTGATATGGTGATATGTAATCTTTGCAAACATCCCTGCAAGTTCTAAAACGTGGGCTAAACCGAACAATGGTATATAAATAAACTCTTACATGGACATTTTAAAATAAAAATGTGTACAATGGCATGTAAAATCCATGGATTTATTATGAGTCATACAGTACTGTGCAAAAGTTTTAGGCAGATGTGATCTTAAAGTGTTTGTCAACACAACACTTCACATTCCTCATGTTTGGCTGCTGTATCATGTACTTGTATGAGAAAGTATCCTGTTCTCTTTGCATTGCTTCATTTACAGTATGTAACGTAAGTTCGTAGGCGTAGGCCGGCCTAAGTCAAAGTAGGTGGAAGTGGGCTGGAAGAGGGCGTGATACATTTAAATGAAGCGTGACCCCATGCAAATTATAGGCGGAGCATCACTTAAAACTAACTGCGCATGCGTTGTACCTTGGACGCATCCCATGTGCATGCTCACAATCACGTCGAAAAAACTGCCTAAGATACGTCGAATCACTGCCTACGACATGAACGTAACCTACGCCCTAGACATGTGCACAGAAAAAAAATTTGTTTTTTTTTGTTCTGTTTCGTATCGTTCCGCTTTTTCGTTCTCGTTCGTTTTCCGTAAGACGCCCGTTTTCCTGTTTGTTCCCGTTCGTTTTTCGTATGACGCGATTTTTTCGTATTCCGATCGTTTCGTATTTACGTTACTGTTTTATTTTCGTACATGTGGGATGGTTCGTTATTCTGTTTAATTCATGTTCGTTACTTGTTAGACAATAATTTTCGTGAATTTTAGTCAATGATTTGCAGTATCTTGAAACCCTTTTCTTTTGCTATTTTCAGTCGTATGTTCATATGACATCTATAACAAAAGATTTGCATTCTGTATTTTAAATTCCTTTTTTCTGTTCGTATGAACAATGAACATAGGACTGAAAACAAACAGAAAAAGGATTGAAACAAAATACAGCATGCAAATCTTTTGTTATAGATGTCATATGAACAATGAACATAGGACTGAAAACAAACAGAAAAAGGATTCAAACAAAATACAGAATGTAAATCTTTTGTTATAGATGTCATTTTTGTTCTTTTGCCGTTTTCGTTTTGTCGTTTTTTTTTCGTCGGATCATTCGTTCGTATTTGCGGTTGTTCGTTATGCGGCTCATTCGTAATCTCGTAGTTTTCGTATTTTGGTGCTTTAATTTTTTCGTATGTACACATTATCCTGCGGGTACGAAAATGAAGATTTTCGTACGAAAATAACACATATCTACTAGCACATATCTACTACGCCCAGCCCTATTCACGTACAACGTAAACCACGTAAAATTAGACGCATTCGTTCCCTGGTCCATACCTTTGCATGAGTTGCGCCTCCTATATGGGGAATAACTTTACGCCGGACGTACGACTTACGCAAACCGCGTATATTATTATCTCTCCCTTATTTCCATATTTAAATAGAAAATCAATGGGAGCTCCAGATGTGTCCAGCGTAACTATGCGCCCACGATACGTCGGCGGACTGAAGCCAGTTTTTAGGCATATGTTAGTTCTGTGGGCACGGTGCACAAATACGACGGCGCATATTTACACTTACGCAGCGTATCTCGAGATACGTCGGCGTAAGTGCTTTGTGAATCCGGGCCACAGTGTATGCTCACTGTGGCCATGTCAATTGCAGGTCCCAACATTTTTTAATTTTACAACATACAGTATGTTATTATTATTTTTTTAGCTCCTTTCTTGATTGGAATGTTCACATTTGGTACTTTATTGAGCAACTCTGGTGCATCTTTTTGATATTGAAAACACAAAAATTGATTTTTATTTTTATTATGTAGTGCAAACTAGGAGCATACTATACGTGTTGAACATCTGTGTGTGTTTTGCTAGATATTGTATGATAAAAGGCTTTTCAATGTGTGACGTTCCATCTGTGCAATTATATTTGCAGTCCTATGCAATAATGCCCTGTGCCTGTTTATTTTTCCTTTAGTAAATTAGGCCGTTTTCCTGTGGTTATTTTTTGGGCTATCAAATGAAATATGGACATACATGTATCCCTATGGGATAGCGGGTGTCAGCGGATGAACATCCGCTGACACCCGATCTCATCGGTCCCCGCTATGATCTGATTCTGCAGACAAAGGAAAATCCTATTTTTCCATCCATCTGCGGATCGAATCGGATGAACACGGACAGACGGTCTGTGTTCATCCGATACCTCATAGAGGAGAGCGGAGAGCAAGCGGATGAGACAGGTACGGATCCTTATGGGATCCGTACATGCGAAAGGGCCCTTAGACAACTCTTCAGTTGAGGTAGTTCTAACTTATTTGTTATACTTTATATGGCTATAGTTTTACATTTGTATTCATTGTGTACAGTATGTGTACAGTATTTTGGAGGTTTTTTTGACTGTTCCCTTTTGGCTGTGTAATTTATTAACTTTTGAGACTCTTCCCTTTAGGACAATGTGCATAAAGGTGTTCTGCTGAGTTTGCAATACAACAGGCTTAGACCTTGACACTGCTCTGTAGTTATCTTTTAGATTTTTATTGTATACTGTGCCCAGAGAAGAAAAAAAAAAAATCAATTGAAATTCTGACTTTTAGCCATACTGTGTCTGCACTCAAATGGACTCTGGCCGGGCTGATAAAAAAGTACAAAAAGAATGACCTGCAAAAGAAGAAGCTTTACCACTCACCTGTCTCACTGTTCATCCCTCTGCTTTTACTCTATTCAGGAGACAAAGACACCTGAGGGATCCTCAAATTCTACCCCTTTCAGTTGAATTGTATTCCTGGGTCCTCACTGTGGTTCCTTCTATCACCCCTTTGTCACTTCTCTCTCCAGTAGTGATGTAGCGACCAGCAGAAGAAAACACCTAGTGCAGCAGGGTTTCAGGACCTAGGCCAACCCATCGTAATGTATTCTCATAGTATGTATATGGGGGGTTATTTACGAAAGGCAGATCCACTTTACACTACAAGTGCACTTGAAATTGCACTGAAGTGCACTTGGAAATGCAGTCGCTGTAGATCCAAGAGGGATATACAAGAAAAAGAGCTAGCCTTTTTGGTACATCTCACAGCTTGGAACTAGTTTCCCATTTAAGTAAATGTGATACAGGTTTGTTGTTGGAGAACATGAGGGTAAGAGATAACACTATAATATATTTTGTGCAAATCAACAATAAACCAGTTGGGTCAACGTAAATGGTTAACCTTCATCCACTTGGTGGTAGTTATGTTTCCTGTTGAATTGGTATCTCCACGAATAAAAAAACAAAAAACGAAACAGTAAAGTTAGGCCAATTTTTTGGTATAATGTGAAAGATGATGTTATGCCGTGAGAATCATGATCTTTATTCTAAGCAAAAAAAAGGTTATTCTGATTTTATCTAGAATCGTGCAGCTCTATTGTAAACCAAAAATTTGACTCAAGTGGTTAAGTGGCTGTAAAAACTGATGAAAAACGAATGTAAAGTTATGTACAGTAAACGGATCTGTTTCTTCTTTGAAAAAACATGACTGGGGGCAAACTGAGATCAAATGATTTGATACAGTAATGCAATCCAATTAGACTACAATGTATTGCGTGTGTGTTGTGTTTTATACATTTAGAATTTGTCACCGGTTTCACCCCCCTGCCATGGTAGTGAAATTTCACCCCGAGCCACACTCCGGAATACCGCCAAGGAGGTTAAAGTGTATGTCCAACTAAAACTTTTGGATGAAATTGGGAAGGATTCCAACTCCTGGCAGGTTTTCACTGCTATCTGGAGGACATAAATAAAAATGATTTTCTTTAGTTAAATAAGGGAAAGCCAGGGCCCCTGTCAGATTGGTATCCCTGTGTCAAATGTTCACTCATTTCCTGTCCGGAGACACTGTTGTTAGCAGGATAGGAAGTGAGGGAACATTTTTTTTATCGAGTCATGGATAGCCGTAAAAACTTGACAGGTGTTCTAATCCTTCCCCACTATAAACACAATTTAAAATAAAACAGTTTTGGCTTGACATAAACTCCAAGGACTTATGCACTCCTCAGCAGTTGTGATGTCTACACAAATTAGTCATGGCTAATGTCACGTACTAGGGAATCCCGACGGGAAAAAAGAGAGCGGGTTCTCTTTTTTTTGCTGGCGGATTTTGGCAGTTTTCCCATTGGAAAAACTGCGAGGGAGCATACACACGGCCGGGATTCCCGGCCAAAAGCTCTCCTCGCAGGTTTCCCATCGGAAAACCGGGTCGTGTGTACGAAGCATTAGGCTGTTGTTAAATAGTTAGTCAGGTTGAAAAAAGACACAAGTCCATCCAATTTAACCACAAAAAAATAAACAAACAAAATAAAAAACACAGCACAATCCCATACACCCAACTCCATACCCACAGTTGATACAGAGGAAGGCAAAAAAAAAACCAGTAGAGCATGATCCAATTTGCTACAGCAGGGGAAAAAATGTCCTTCCTGATCCCCCGAGAGGCAATCGGATTTACCTTGGATCAACTTTACCTACACATCTTAGTACTCAGTTATATTATGTACATTTAGGAAAGTATCCAGGCCTTTCTTAAAGCAATCTACTGAGCTGGCCAGAACCACGTCTGGAGGGAGTCTGTTCCACATTTTCACAGCTCTTACTGTGAAGAAACCTTTCCGTATTTGGAGATGAAATCTCTTTTCCTCCAGACGTAAAGAGTGCCCCCTTTTCCTCAGTGTTGACCGTAAAGTGAATAACTCAACACCAAGTTCACTATATGGATCCCTTATATATTTGTACATGTTGATCATATCCCCCCTTATTCTTCTCTTCTCAAGAGTGAATACGTTTAGTTCTTCTAGTCTTTCCTCATAGCTGAGCTCCTCCATGCCTCTTATCAGTTTGGTTGCCCTTCTCTGCACTTTCTCCAGTTCTCCGATATCCTTTTTGAGAACTGGTGCCCAAAACTGGACAGCATATTCCAGATGAGGTCTTACTAATGATTTGTACAGGGGCAAAATGATATCTCTATCTCTGGAGTCCATACCTCTCTTAATACAAGAAAGGACTTTGCTCGCTTTGGAAACCGCAGCTTGGCATTGCATGCCATTATTGAGCTTATGATCAACTAAAACCCCCAGATCCTTCTCCACTACAGAGATTGTTATAGCAAACATCTGAAGATTTGCTGGATATCCTCTTACCAGTAAGACAGTGATGCTAGTCCAGAAGAAGAAAAAACAACAGCACTTCAGGGTTTTGCTGCTATTGTTGTTGATGGAGGAAGGACTATGCTGCATGTCCTGTTATATGGCTATTGTTCTACCACTGGATATCTAGGATTATTATCAATAAAATTGTGATAAATCCATTTTCTTAAAGTTTTTATAAAATATATGAAATTCACATGGCAAGCATGTAAAAAACGGTTGAAGTGTAGTGCTACCTCGCAGGAAACGCTTAGTATATTGAGTTCACATGGCAAGTATGTATAAATAAATTGTAAAAAACTTTTGAAGTGTAGTGCTACCTCGCAGGAACCGCTTAGTATATTGAGTTCTCTGTTCTTCTGCCTAGACTCTGAGCACAACCTTAGCCCCACCGACACACCAGGTTAAGCAAATAGATACTGCACGGATACTGGCAGAACAAATGTAGATACCCTACATACAACCATCGTTCAGTATTAAAAAGCAAATATTAGACTGGTTAGTGGTAAATTAACTCAATATACTGTAATGGGTTGTCAGTAAATGGCAGTATGCACATAAATGAGTAAGCAAAGGCTTAGGCCAGTCGCAGTTCACTGGACAGTGGGATTGATTAACTAAAACGGGAGAGTGCAAAATCTGGTGCAGCTCTGCATAGAAACCAATCAGCTTCCAGATTTTTTGTCAAAGCTTAATTAAACAAGCTGAAATTAAAAGCTGATTGGTTAACATGCACCATTGCACCAGATCCTGCACTTTCCAGTTTTAGTAAGTCAACCTCTAGGCTTTAGCAGCATAGAATGGATCTCTATGCAGCTAAATTAGAGTAAACCTGGCAACAAACAAAATCAGCAATAAGTAATGGCATTAAAAAACATAACAGCAATGATAATCAATTCTGTGATAAGCTCTCTGTAAACAGTAGGCTCTAGCCACTATAGAGTGCACTCTTTATAAATAGGAGCATTGAATTTAAAACTCCCAAAAGAGGCTCCTCTTACTAAGGATAACAGGCAAAGTTCTTTTGAAACAGCTCTCTGATTGAGCAGTTGTTAGCCCTGGTACTTTAGCTGGCTAGCTTTAGGGCCCAGCCTTTACGGTGGTATACATAAGTACCCTCTCAGTAAAGTCTGCATGCAGTAAATGTTGCTAGTTAGATGGCCAGTCCCTATGTGCCGAGTATCTGCTATCAGCAACAATGTCAGGGGTCAGGCTCAGAGACCAGTAGCTATAGCAGTAGCAGGATTGGTATAAAAGCAGGTCAAGAGGAAAACTCACCCAAGCCCTACTGCTATATAGTATAGTTGGTGTGTAGAGTAGTCAGTGCTCTAGCTAATTAAGCTCACAAGTGATCCATAGAAAGTACAGGCCGGCAACTCGACAGCTTCTCCATAGAAAATATTTATTGAAGCATTAGAGCAGTAACATCATCCAAAAAATACTGACGCGTTTCGTTCTTAGGCCTTCATCAAAGCATACAAATATGACAATAAAAACAGGTATATATAAGGAAGCAGCCCTTCTAAGCTATGAAGGGCAAACTTCACCTAATTAAAAAAATCAACCCATTAATTGGTTACAGGTGGAGATGACCAGACCTGGGCCAAACAAACAAAACAGGGGGTTTAAACAGGAAACGTTAAATGTTAACCATTAAAGTCCCACTGATACAACAGTGGAAAATATATATATTTTTTTATTTTTTCCTGAGCTGTTTAAGCAAGTTGTTTATGACACACTGACCTGTTTTCTTCCCGAATTTGTATGGACCTTTTGAATTTGGTGTCTACTTCGGAAACTCCACAGAAACTAGAAAAAGCAGCAGACAACGCCCCTGCCCTCGAAGCAAAAGGTAAGTATGTCTGAGTGTGTGGAGTCTTCTGATCAGCACCAGCATTTTGACAAGCGTCCAGAGTTTCAAGTACTGTGCTCTCTGAACAGACTTGATAACAGGAAAATGTGGCTCATTTACTTGGCAATGTTCCTTGTCTCTATATAGGGCTACCTCCGTAAGAGCCACTGATTAAGATGGGTCCTCCGTTCTTTGCCTCAACCTCTTTAACCACTTTAATACAGGGCACTTTTCCCCCTTCCTGCCCAATCCAATTTTCAGCGCTGTTTAAATGAGAATTTGCCCGGTCATGCTACACTGTATCCAAACAACAGTTTTATCATTTGTTCTCATAAAGAGCTTTCATTTGGTGGTATTTGATCACCTCTGGGATTTTAATTTTTCTCGAAACAAATCAAAAAAGTTTTTCTGTGTTCCTGTTATAAAATGTTGTAAATAAGTAAGGTTTCTCCTTCACTGATGGGCACTGATAAGGTGGTACTGATGCGCATGGATGAGGTGGCACTGATATGCGACACTGATATGCAGTATTGATGAGAACTCATAGGTGGCACTGATGGGTGGCACTGATTGATGGGCACAGAAGGACACTGATAGATGCCACTGATGGGCATCACTGCTATTGAGGCACTAGCAGTTATTGCTGGTGGGCACACATTGCCACCAGAGATGCCATACCTGGTGGTTATCAGTGGTGGCCATCCCTGGTGGCATCCCTGGGCATCCGTAGGGGGCCTATTAGAGAAGCAGCCGATTGGCTCTCCTCTACTTGCGTCTTTTAGGAGGAATAGACGATAAATGGCTCTCCTGTTTACATAGTGATCAGCCATGATTGGACACGGCTGATCATGTGGTAAAGAGTCCCCGTCACACACTCTTTACCTAGACCGGAGTTGCGGTGTGTCAGACTGACACGCCGCAACAAAGATCACAGCGATGTGTGGCCCCCCGGGGGTGCACAGCAGCTTGTTATCCTAATCACGTCATATGACGTGTGGTCAGGATAACACAACCACTTTGCTGCTGTAAAAAATAAAATATATATATATATATATATACAAATCCCCCCCCCCCTTTTTTTTTAAGTGATCACATTCCCTCTGCTCCCTCTATTCTCAGTTGCATAAGAGCTGGGGAGAGGATAAACAGCAGCACACTGAGCTCCTCAGTGGATGGCTGTGTAAAGAGGGAGGGGCGTGTCAGGACAATTCTGCTCATTGGAGGAGAGCAGGCTGAGTTCCCAGCACAGCTAGAAAACTAACCACGGTGTGCACTGTTTAGGAAATCTTTACTGTAAATGCAGCCAGTGACATCACTGGTGCATGCGCTCAGAAGGAACGATCACCTGTGCCTTTTCTTCAAAGTCCTTTGCCATGACCTGAAGTTCCCATGCGCATGTGTGGGAGTGAGATCATCGCTGCTCTGGCCAGTCACAGAGCCAGAGTCTGTGAACCCGGAAGCGGCCTCCAGCTCTAACATCTTGGAGGGCTTAGTTTTAAGGCAAGTTTAACATAATGTGCTAGTATGCAATGCATACTAGCACATTACGTCTTTACGTTGCAGGAAAAAAAAAAAACATCCAGCGGTTTACAACCACTTTAATAAGGACTAGGCCTAAGATGACACATGGCGGTTGATTTACTAAAATTGGAGGGTGTAAAATCTGGTGCCAAGAAGAAGAAAATCTTAGAGCACCCTGTAAAAACGATTCCACCACTTCCCCTCTACCTCAGTGTTATATGGCAGTGGTCATCAACCATTCCTGCAGGGCCCACTAACAGGCCAGTTTTTTTGTATTACCTTGGGGAGATGCAGACTAGAATACTGCAATCACTGAGCACCAAATGATATCACCTGTGATGTATTTCAGTTATCTTGCAAACCTGGCCTGTTAGTGGGCTCTGCAGGACAAGGTTGATGACCACTGTTATATGGGAATTGTAGTCTAAAGTTCCATGAGTTCCATTATATGGCTGCTGTCCCAGACTTCAAATACCACAATCTTCAGCATAGGATTCCATAGGCTTTTTCTGACTTTAGTTTTCTCTCTGCTGAAGGAGATGCAATTCAACACTTCCTTCAAGTATCCTGCAAGCTTGAACCCCGGTGTTAAACACTCTTCCCACTGTCCCCACACACATTATAAAAGATAGCCTGCCCGCAGACAGGTCTGCTGAAAAAACAAAGAATCAGCTGATCCCAATTCTGTGTAAAGATTAGCTGGTTGCCAGGCAGCAGGCCAGGAAGTTGGCTGCTGCGTCCTTAACAACCAATGACTCATTAGCAGCCAGTGGGCTTCCCCAATGACAGCTGAAATGTAAACATAACAATAGCAGCAATAAAAAAAAAAGTCCATTAAGTCTGGTATGGATTATAAAATAAAAATCCCAAATCCCATTGCCAAAAAAATGGCGTGCCCCCTCAAATCCATACCCTTATCTAAGCACGCAACCTGGCAGGTCGGGATGAGCAAAGACCCCCCTGATCCTGTCCCTGTGAAGTATGGAGTACATACTCCAACTAAATTTAAAGGGGTTTTACATTTTTAAGGTTTCACTTAAAGTGGGAACCTCTCTTAGTGAAAAAATAGGATTTTTTATAACAGCTTACCTGTAAAATCCTTTTCTTGGAGTACATCACGGGACACAGAGGAGCATAGTAATTACTATGTGGGTTATAGAGTCTACCTTCAGGTGTGGACACTGGTGTAATCAATTAGACAGGAAGTTCCCTCCCTATATAACCCCTCCCATACTGGGAGTACCACAGTTTTTGTAGCAAAGCAATAAGTGCCCCAATATCCCCAAACAAGAGGGGTGGGAGTTCTGTGTCCCGTGATGTACTCCAAGAAAAGGATTTTACAGGTAAGCTGTTATAAAAAATCCTATTTTCTTTATCGTACATCACGGGACACAGAGAAGCATAGTAATTACTATGTGGGACGTCCCAAAGCAATGCTTACTGAGGGGAGGGAGACACAAACAAAGCAGGCCGCCAGCAGACGTGAGGAATCAAAACTGCAGCCTGCAGCACACTGCGCCCAAAGGCGCTTTCCCCACCTTCCTTATGTCCAATTGGTAAAATTTTGTGAAAGTATGGACAGACGACCACGTCGCTGCCATGCAGACCTGAGCCAAGTAGGCTTGGTGATGCACTGCCCAGGAAGTACCCACCGCTGTAGTGGAATGTGCTTTAACCTTAAACGTGGGAACCTCTCCCCTCAAGCCATCGGCTTGAGTAATGCCCTGTCGAATCCATTTGGAGATAGTGGATTTCGGCGCTGCCTGCCCATATCTGGGACATTCTGGCAGGATAAACGACATACCCGTTTTCCGCATCTGAGCAGCAGCCCTAAGGCAGAACTGTTCTAAGTACGTCTAGGGTATGCAATGGCTTCTCCCTTGCAGAACTAGGTTCTGAGAAAAAAGAAGGGAGAACTAGACCTTGATAAAAAGTTAGAAACAACCTTAGGGAGGAAAACCGGGTGAGGCCATAGGACCACTCTGACCTTATGGAGAATAAGGTATGGTTCCTTACAAGATAAGGCCGCCAACTCCGATACCCTCCTAGCAGAGGTTATGGCTATCAAGAAAACTACCTCCTGGGCAGAAGGACCAATGGAATGTGAGCCAAAGGCTCAAAAGGTTGCTTCTGCCAGGCAGACAGGACCAGATTCAGATCCCACGGACACAAGGGGGTCCTGACTGGAGGATTAATCGGGATCACACCTTGTAAAAAAGGTTTTGAGCAGAGAATGTGTAGCCCGTGGCCTTTGAAACAAAATTGATAAGGCCGAGCTCTGGCCCTTAGTGGTGTTCTAGGGCCAACTTCAAGTCTGCCCCCATCCGCAGAAAATCCAGAATTCTGCTACTGAGAAACCTCCGGGGATGCCACCCCCTGGTTTCGCAACAGGCCATATAAGATTTCCAAACTCTGTAATAAATAAGCCTGGATGCTGGCTTTCTGGCATTAATCAAAGTAGACACTACTGAATTAGAGAGACCCCTCCATTTAGGATATGGGGCTCAGCCAAACCGTTAAATTTAGAGACGGTAAGGAAGGATGGAATATTGATCCCTGAGACGAATCGGAAGGGTCCCCGGATGCCCCACGGACATCCTTACAATTTCTGTGTACCAGGCCCTTCTGGGCCACGCCGGGACGACCAGAATCACTGGTTTCTCTTCCGACCTTATCCTGCGAAGGAGGCAGGGTACCAATTGCAGTGGAGGACGCATACATTAGGGAGAATTGGTCCCATGGAAACACCAGCGCATTTGCCGCAAGCGAGTGGATCCCTTGTCCGGGACAGAAAGTTGTTCACCCTCGCATTGAACCTCGATGCAAAAAAATCCACATCTGGTGTTCCCCATCTCTGACAAATGGCCTGGAAGATGTCGGGGTGAAGAGTCCACTCCCTTGGGAGCAATTGTAGGCGGCTTAGGTAGTCTGCCTGCCAATTGACTATCCCCAGAATAAAAACCTGCAGATATGCAGGGGACATACTTTTCCGCCCAGGTCAGAATTCGATTCACCTCTCTTTGGTCTGCACGACTCCTTGTGCCCCCCTGGTGATTTATGTACGCCACAGCCGTGGCATTGTCGGACTGAATCCTGACTGGGAGACCCCTCAACCTGTCTGTCCACGCTGACAGGGCTAGATGAACTGCCCGAATCTCTAGCAGGTTGATAGGTAACGACCTCTCTGTGATTGACCATCTTCCTTGGAGAGACAGGCCCTCCAGGACTGCACCCCAGCCCAGAAGACTGGCATCTGTGGTCACAACCCGCCAAGAGATGGGAACAAAGGACTTCCCTCTTAGTAAGTTCTGGGGAGCCAGCCACCAACAAAGGCTCTGCCGGACTGTCCGGGAGAGGGACAAGGGGAGGTCTAAGGCCTGAACCTTTTTGTTCCAGGCAGACAGGATGGCGTGTTGAAGTCCCCTTGAGTGGAACTGAGCGAACGGGACAGCCTCGAAAGAGGCTACCATCTTCCCCAATAGCCGCATACAAAGGCGAATAGAGGACAGACACCTTGACTTGACTAGCTGAACTAGTTCCCTTAAAGCATCGACCTTTCTCTGGGGAAGAAAGATCTTTCTTTGGTCTGTGTCTACAAGTAGACCCAAATACTCGAGCCCTTGCACCGGCACTAAGGCCGACTTGTTTAGGTTGAGAACCCAACCCATGGATTCTAGGAATTCCACGGTTCTGTGCACTGCTGAGCTTAGATCGGCAACTGAACGGTCTACCAACAACAGATCGTCTAGGTAGGCTATTATAGAAATGCCTTGAGACCTTAGATTAGCTAATAGTGGGGCCAGTACTTTCGTTAATCCACGAGGTGCGGTGGCCAGACCAAAAGGTAAGGCCACGAATTGAAAGTGGCGCTGATTTACCGTGAAGCGCAACAGCTTCTGATGGTTGAGGAAGATGGGAATGTGTAAGTATGCGTCCTTTATATCGATGGACGCCAGAAGCTCCCCCCCTTGTAAGGAGGCAACCACTGACCGGATTGATTCCATCCGGAAAGACTGGGCCTTTAGGAACTTGTTTAAGGCCCAGAGGTCCAGAATGGGCCTTACACCTCCGTTTGGTTTAGGGACGGTGAAAAGATTTGAATAAAACCCCAAACCTTGTTCTTCCAGTGGCAGTTCCTCGATTACCCCTTGGGATAATAGATGATCCAAGGCCAATGCCAGGGACCTTCTTTTTCCCGGATCTTTCGGGACGCTTGAGGCCAAGAAGCGAGGTGGAGGAAACTCGCTCAACTCCAGCTTGTAGCCCTCGGAAACCGTAGAGAGAATCCAACTGTCTTGGATCCTCCCTTGTCAAGCCTCCGCAAACAGCTGAAGTTTTCCCCCCACCCTGCTGAGTGGGGGTGAACCTTCATAATGCCGACTTAGATGCTGGCTTGACCGGCTTATGGTTCCAAAGCTTCTTGGAAGCCTGAGGCTGGCCCTGCGGCTTCCCTGTATTAAACTGTCCGGGAGGCCATCTGAACTGCCTGGTAGCGGAAGTACTAGGGCTAGGAGAGGAAGATTTTTTAAAAGGAGGGAGGACCCCTAAACCTTTTCTTTACTGGTAACAGTGTGCTCTTGCCACTGGAAATTTTCTGAATGTATGCATCCAGATCTTCCCCAAATAAACGCTCTCCATGAAAGGGAAACCCTGCCAGTAACTTTTTATACAGGGTTTCAGCCGACCAGTTCTTTAACCAGAGTAATCTGCACATATGAACCAAAGAGAGAGTGAGACGGGAGGACTGTTGTATAGAGTCCTTGATAGCATATATGGCAAAGCATAATGCTTTAGGAAAGTCAGCCAATTCCTAAACCTGTTGAGCCGGGATATCCTTCAAGACCCCTTTCAACTGGTCTTTTAAGGCTTGGCAAACACCAATAGCTGCAATTGCAGGCTGGGTTACCCCTCTAGCTGTAGGAAACAAGGCCTTTAACAGCGTCTCTAATCTCTTGTCTGTCGGGTCTTTAAACACCTGAACGTTGTCTACTGGACAGGTCAAGGTCTTGTTTACGCAGGACACGGCTGCGTCCACTGTGGGGATACCCCACTTTTAGTGAATTGTTCCCCCATTGGGTATAAAACCGAAAACTTTTTAGGAGGAAGAAAAAATGTATCCGGATGTTCCCAATCCTTGTAGATAAGTCCTTCCAGTAGGGGATGAACCGGGAAGGAAAAGTTAGCTTGAGAAGCTTTTAAAGAGCCTAAAGAAGAGACTGAACTTGATGCTGGCTCTGAAAGGGGCAACTTGAAGGCCGAACGGACCATCTCCGTGAGGGACTGGACCCACAATTTCTCGGACTGAGACGCCGAAAATGGTTCCCCCAGGGTGGAATCCTCAGAGTCCGAGCCCTTTGAATGACCCTCTGCCTGGTCCCCAGAGGGTAAATCAACCTCTTCTGAGGATAGTTGTTCCGCGCTGAGGAACTCTGCAGAGGGAGAAGGAGACCTTGTGCGTTTTTCTCTTGAGAGAGAGGATGCAATCAAGGTCGCTAATCTCTGCTCCAGACCACCCATGGCTGAGGCCAAAGCCTCCTGTGTCACAAAAACTGGAGCAGGCGGGACAAGGGCAGATGAGGCACCTGACAGCCCTGATGGTTCACCCTGGGCCTCCTCCAATTTATTAGGAGAGGAACTAGCCACATGAGCATGCCCAAGATCCTCCGAGCCTGATGGCGATCCCTTAGATCTTATTGTACTTCTAGTCCCTGAGCCTTTAGCCATAAAAAAGCCGAGGTACTCACAACAGGTGCAACCACTTGCGGACCTATAGACCAGCACTGACGCTGCTATTTGATGGTCGGCAAGGTGCAGAGCCCACTATGCGCCTTAAGCAAGTGTCACTGTCCAACAACCAGCAATAATACTGAAACTTGTGCACAAGTATTCTCTGTGTCCACTGTCAGCCGGATGGGTGAAGTGGACTTGATCTTTTATGGACTAGGTGCAAGTCACCTGACCTGCTCTGTCCTGGAATCTCAAACCTCGTAGAGAATAGCTGAGATGGAACCCTTTGCGCGCGCGCTGCCGCCAGGCGTGCATCACGAGGCTGCGCGCGCTAACACGTAGCCGCGCACACGTAGCCGCACGCGCGCACATGTTGCCGCACGCGAATTTACAGCCCCCATGCACGTCGCGCACACACCGATGCAGCAATAAATTATGCGTAATTGCGCGCGCGTGCGCCTATGACACATACTATGTCGCGCGCGCACGAGACGCAAGCGTGCCTGTGCACAAGGTTGGAGCTACCGCAGCTACCATGTGAGGACCAGGTAAGACAAACTGTGACCAAAACTTGTGGACAACCTTACTCTGTTAAACCTGTACAGGAGGGGCTAAGTGACTGAGCATAGACACCCCTCCTCCCCACAGCATTCAGGACAATGTTAGAGAGGCACAGACAGATAGCTAGGCAAGCATAATGGCTCAAAAAAAGAAGGATACTTTCAGGACCAAGTCCTAAAGCACCTTCACTTACCTGATCCAACGCCGCAGGACTCTGCACACACAGACAGTCCAATCTTCGCCCATCACGGAGAGCAAAGTCTGCAGACCTTCATGGGACCGGGGTCCATGGACAGGAACACCACACCACCTGGACCCATATCGCACCCTGTCAGTAAACTTTTAGTATTAGGAAATTGACCAAAGTACTGAGTAATCAGGATCCAGCCCTCAAAAGAGGAGCATTACAGGCAAAACCCCGTTCTTCTCAATCGGGGCCCGGGTACCGTCCACTTTGGCTATGAAGCACCTTGGACGGATCCGGATTTATGGAGGCTTTTTACATCCAGCATGGATCCCTCCAGTGGAGCTCCTAAGAGCACATGTTCACTCGTGACCAACACCTTAGACACTGATGAAAAAACTGAGGTACTCCCAGTATGGGAGGGGTTATATAGGGAGGGAACTTCCTGTCTAATTTATTACACCAGTGTCCACACCTGAAGGTAGACTCTATAACCCACATAGTAATTACTATGCTCCTCTGTGTCCCGTGATGTACGATAAAGAAAAAGGCATTTAAAAGGGTTTGTAAAGGATTTTTTTTTTCTTAATAGCTTCTTTTACCTTAATGCAGTGCTGTTTTTATGTCCTCATTGTTCGTTTTTGCTCTCAAGTTGCTGTAATTCTTCTCTGACCTCCACATTTCCTGGTTGTCTGTTTCCTGATGACCACAGTACTGGGAAGCTTTCTTTCTGTGGTCACTAACATCAATGAGGTGTGATTACTGTGTGTCTAGTTTCTAGTTTAATTTTCCAAACCATCACTGCTCTATGGCTCTGTATAGCACAGAGGCAGGAAATAACATGCAAAAACGAAACTAGAGGTACATTATATGATTGATTTTTATCTATTTTTAAAAGGAATCAGTTAACTATTACATCTCTATACCCTGTAAACAGTCATTTTCAGCCAAAATTTTTTTTCCTTTACAACTCCTTTAACCACTTAAAGATCGCCTCCTGCACATATACGTCGGCAGAATGGCACGCCCGTGACCCAATGCCTCAGGAGTCCCGCGATCGGTCCCCGGAGCTGAAGAACGGGAGAGCTGTGTGTAAACACAGCTTCCCCGTTCTTCAATGTGGCGCTGTCATTGATCGTGTGTTCCCTTATATAGGGAACGACAATCAATGACGTTACACCTACAGCCACACCCCCTACAGTAAGAAACAGAGATGGGGTCACACTTAGGCTACATTCACACCTAAGCGTAGGCAATTTGCGGCGTTTACCGTGACAAAACGCTGCGTTTTTTACTGCGGTTTTGTAAAGGTCATTGGCACCAATGGAAAACGCCCAAGCCGCCCGATTCGCACGACAAAAAAAGGGTCCGGGACTTGTTTGAGATTCAGGCGTTTGGTGTTTTGCAGTGGAGATGTGAACCATAGAGAATAATGTTATTTTTCCCCTCTAGCGTCTTTGAGTGTCGCGCGTCAGGCGACAAAACGCTCAGGTGTGAATGCAGCCCCTTAACCCATTCAGCGTCCCCTTGTGGTTAACTCCCAAACTGCAATTGTCATTTTCACAGTAAACAATGCATTTTTAATGCATTTTTTGCTGTGAAAATGTCAATGGTCCCAAAAATGTGTCAAAATTGTCTGAAGTGTCCACCATAATTTTGCAGTCACGAAAAAAAAAAAAAAAAAAAAAAAAATCGCTGATCGCCACCATTAGTAGTAAAAAAAAATGTAATAAAAATGCAATAAAACTATCCCCTCTCTTGTAAATGCTATACATTTTGTGCAAACCAACCGATAAAAGCTTATTGCAATTTTTTTTTTACCAAAAATAGGTACAGGAATACGTATCGGCCTAAACGATATTTTTTATAGGACAAAGTTAAAAATATTTAATTTTTTAAAACTTGTCGCTCTATTTTTGTTTATAGCGCAAAAAATAAAAAATAAATCGCAGAGGTGATCAAATACCACCAAAAGAAAGCTCCATTTGTGGGAAAAAAAGGACGTCAATTTTGTTTGGGAGCCACGTCGCACGACCGCGCAATTGTCAGTTAAAGCGACGCAGTGCCGAATCGCAAAAACTGTCCGGGTCCTTTAGCTGCCTAACGGTCCGGGTCTTAAGTGGTTAAGAAATGTCAGACAGAGGAGCAGGCAGTCTGCGGGGAGTTTTCAACTAAGCTAGTTGTGTTTTTTTGGGTTCGGAGGTTTTGTGGCGCAAGATGGATCTACATCAGGGGACATAGTTTATATTTATGAATTATAAACCCATGTACCGTCTATTCATTTTTTTACATTTTGGTGAATGGGTAGGGTACCATGTACCCCATACTCAGCGGGTGCGTTGTGTAGGAGCTGAAGCATGTTGCACCCTAAATATGGGTATAACATGCTCCAAAAAGGTGAACTTGGCCCTTAAAGCACATATCCAATAAAATCCTAAACCAGAAACTATACAACCAAGTCATTTTGATGTCCAACTTTAAACCATTGTACAGAAAAAATGATTTACTCATTTTATTTTGTAACAGTTTAGCTGTTCATGTGCTTTACAGTGAAGTGAAGACTTAAATAAATAAATAGGCATTTCACTATTAATTTTCAAACATCTTTATTATCAAATACATATTTCAGTAACACATTTTGCTGTTTATTACCCACAAAAGTACTTTAACAAATTAAAAACAAAAAAAAGTGTATTAAGAGGAACTAAACTCTGAAAATTTTGCAGGAAAAAAATAGAAAGAT
The DNA here is from genome assembly GCA_029574335.1 of Rana kukunoris. NCBI lineage: Eukaryota > Metazoa > Chordata > Amphibia > Anura > Ranidae > Rana > Rana kukunoris. Next base: position 141,565,793 of record CM056050.1, on the reverse strand, counting down.
GTATTGGCTGTCAGACTCACTGCCGCTGATTTTTCCTCAATACCGACTTGCTCTTCACTGTGAAGGTTGCCATCTTGGTAAAAGCAGGAATTTGCTTCTTCATGCAAGATCCCCCAGCATGGAGAACAGTGAGCACTGAACAGCACATTGTGATATCACCAAATTCCACTGCAATCTCTTGAGACTACAAAAAGGTGCATATTTCTGTTGCTTCTTTGGCACAATTAACATTTATAAAGGTTCCCTATGGAAAATCTTACATTTTTTGAGTTCCGGTCTTTAAAAAGAACTTCGAGAAATATGGATTGCCCTTTGGCCTATACTTCATGGCAGACTGATAGATCAAAAATTACTAGGTTCATGTTATAGCATGTTTTGGCAAACAGGGCAATCAAAAATACAAGATCACAATACTTGGGCTGGTTTAGGCTGGGCAAGTGTGAAGAGAAAGTCTGTGAAAAATGTGGGAAAATAGGACAAAGGCAAATATATGAGTTTAGCATCCAGGCCTACAGAATATCGTGTCCATGGATGAACAGCGGTCAGAGCGTGCTCTACTGCTTGTGGGACCAGATGCACGTTTTTGTTGACAAGGTGTTTTACTTGTCCAGCAGCCTTGAGGGCTAGAAAAAAAATAATAATAAATAAATATATAACATAGATCAAAAAGGTTGCATCAAGTAGGTAAGCAAAACAAAGACAAACAAATCTAGGCATTATATAATGGTCCTTATTCTCTTTTTTTGCATTTCATGTGGCAGAATTTATTTATACAACTATAAGATGGCATGCATAATGCCATTTCAAATATCCTCTTGCCCTGATAAAGCAAATATATATATATATATATATATATATACACACACACACACACACACACACACATACATACATACATACATATATATATATATATATATATATATATATATACACACACACAAATTTTAGGAACGTGTAGAAAATACTGTAACGTGAATATGCTTTAAAAAATTATGAAATTACCTTTTTATTAACCTGCAATTTGCAAAAAGTTTATATTGTGTTTTTGTCCTTTGCCTATAAAACTAATTTCATATTCACATTCAAACTTACAACCATAGAATCAATGCAGATACGGAAGTGGGATCCACCATTGAAATCCAAATCAGAATTGGCCAGGCAACAGTAGTGCTCACCTGGCTCTGGAAAAAGACCAACATCTCCATTGATACCAATATTCACCTCTTTCACAATGATCCTGCCAATTTTCTGTAAGGCCTCGTACACACGAGGGGATATGTCCGCTGAAAACGGTCCGATGGACCGTTTCAGCAGACATCTCCACTCGTGTGTATGCTTAGCATGCTTTGAAATCTATCCAGTGGAATCTGTCCGCCCGACATGTCTGCTGGTTAGTACACTTACCAGCAGACATGTCGTCCCCCACCGCCGCCGCGCCGCCGAATGGATTCGGCGCATGCGCGGAAGTGTTTAACTTCCTGGTGCGGTGACGTGGCGGCATCAACGTCACCGCCGCGTCACCACGCCGTCCGGCGGCGGGGAATTTGATCCGATGGTGTGTACACGCCATCATATCAAACTCCCGATCGGACATATCCGATGGAAATGGTCCGCGGACCGTTTTCATCGGATATGTCCGATCGTGTGTACGAGGCCTTAGGATTGGACTTATGAACTCTATTCAAACATAACAATAGTAATACGCTTGAGGTATTCCAAATGTGATGCCCAAAATAGATTTTGTGTTTCTGTCTTTGTCATTGTGATTGGAAAGACAATTCAGAAAAATTACAGCCAGTAAGCTTCAGTTGAAGAACAAATCCAGAATGAATGACTGCCATCAAATTTATTTGGTGAGAGCAACCTTGCTCCATATAAAAAAAAAGAAAAACTAGAATGCTATAGACTGTTCAGTGTAAATATTCTTACACAATAGCAAAGCCAAACATATCAACTGAACACAGAGTGGTCTTACTGCATCAGCAATTTGGGGACCAAAAAAAACAGTGGTCATCCAAGAAAATGCGGCAGACATCGGTGACTTCCCTTCACAACCGGGAGATGTCCAAGTTGCACCATCAGCTCAGACTTGGCAGAAACTAGTGGGACCCTTGCACATCTATCTACAGCCCAGAGAAGTCTGATCAGAAGTGATCTCCATGAGAGACTTGTAACTATAAAGCCATACCTCTGATGTAAAAAAAAACACAAGGCTGTGTGACTCACTTATGCACGTTAACACAATACCTGGCACAGAAAAACAAAAAGCAGGTGTTCTCTGAATATTTAAAATTTGACTGCAACTGCAGTATTCCTTGCTCAAGTCCTTGGGAGCGGTACAGTGTGCCTCCGTCTATGGGAGTCATGCTTGTAACCGTCAGCCTTGCAATGCCTCATGTGAACTGTAGTTCTGCAACAGCTTGAGGAACACCAGTTTGAGACCCCTGATCTATATACCTTGTTGATAAATGAGGTGGAACTTATGCCCAGCTCAATTAGATTTAGCCATTTTTGAAAAAGGATATTTTTTTCCAGAAAGACTTGATCACTTTGTTTACCAGTGCTAATTATGAATATGGATTTGGAAAAAATAACCAGCTGTCCCGATATAAAAACAGATTTGCTACGGTTTGCCGATTCCTGCTTCTGTGTTTGTCACCTGAAAGTGGCTAGCTGTGGCCACTGATAACATGTCACTAAAGTGTATGAGCTTAGTGGCAAAATGCCCATGCAAATGTAGTCTTCTTGGCCCAAGTCAGCAGGGGCCATGTTGGCCTTCTGCAAAGAAACCACTGCTTCCACATACAAAGTAAGGGCTTGTTCACACTTGCAGCAGCCCTTGCTGCCCCTCTCAAATACGTTCCATGGTTGGCAGTTGATTTAAGCCTTGAAAAGTATGCATCACTGACAATTGCTGGGTTGAGGAAGGTTGACAGGTGGCTGTTTTTATCCTGAGAAGTGTGCATGGTTTGCTTTGCAGGGTTGCAATTCACTTGAATGTATTGAATTTAGCAGTGGCGCTGCACACAGAGTCTTGAGTGGCTACCTGTTCTCTTTTAGATGGGCAGTTGGGGGAGTAAAAGTAGCTCAGCCACTTGTTTTTACTGTGGTCTCTGCGAATGATGACTAAGGGCTCTTTCACACGGGGTGTACCGTTTTTGGGCTCCGCTTTGCTCATCGGGGAATCGCTCCATCGATCCCCGCTGAGCCGGCAGATGACAGGTCTGTCTCCGCACACTGTGCAGGGACCGATCTGTCAGAGCACCGCTCTCCCCTATGGGGGATCAGATGGACCGCAGAGTCTGTCGTCACCCGATCCGATAGATGGATGGAAAAGAGGGCTTCCATCCGTCACACTTTGGTGGATCAAGTCAGATGTCAGCAGACATGTCACCGCTGACATCCGTGGCTCCATAGACCTTTATGGAGCACCTGTTCAGGTCTGCCTAGAAATCTGACAGGCGGACCTGAACGGTCCGTCTGTGTGAAAGAGGCCCAAGGGTCCTTTTCTAAAGCATGCTGGCAGGGGACAGGTTTTTCTGTTTAGGCGTGTGCTTCCTTTTAAAAAAAATAAAAAAATAGTAGGGCTTTTCCACATTTTGTTTTGATGAATCTAGCCGATTTAAAGTGCTTTAACCATTAGAGATGTGTGGCTTCTCAGTAGATCGAGGGTCAGCAGGTCAGTCACGATATACCAGTGATCTTGGTCATGTGATTTGTAGACCATGTCCCTGTTATGCTGATCCCCCATCAGTAGAGTTCTTCCCACCATATGCAGAGCAGGGCAAGTAAGTGGTAGTGAGACAGAGCTACTGGTTCTGCTATATTGGTGCCTAGGATCCTTCTCTCATGTCTATCCCTGGTGCTTGCAAGTGCAGCTGACAGATACCAGAGGTGGATCAGCAGGGACCAGCACACCAGAACAAGCCATGTCTTGCCACTGCTTCCCTGCGCCACTCTGCATATTGGAGGGAGGAAGAAGGAAAGGAATGTTTCATGGTAGATATGATGGAGACACTTGAGGTACATAAAAGTGGCATTGGGGGCATAACGGTAGCAGTAAAGGTACTTACTAATGTTATAATAATGAGCAGCACAATGGTGAGGAGCAGAATAATTGAGGCACTATAGCAGAGGGGCCAACTGATCATCAATGTGAGGAGGGATGTTACTGGGGCTTCCCCCGACCAAAAATAAGGCAAGGAAAGCATTTTCTTGGGGGCGGGTTGGAAATTACAACAGAGGCATAATTAATCTTATTACCCCATAATAATGATCTACACCCACTTTAAAGCGGAGCTCCACCCTGATTTTTTTTTTTTAATCTGAAAAAAAAAAATGAAATGAAAAAAATAAAAAATAAAAAAATACTCACCCTAAATAGGCTGTTGCTATGCGGAAGTCCCGAATCTGCCCTCATGATCCGCGGTGCTGTTTTCTTCCTCCTCCTCTTCTCGGTGTCTTCTTGTGAATGGGCCGCGCTGCATTCTGGGAACTGTGTGTATCCCAGAAAGCAGCCGGACCATTCACAAAGCGCCGCGTCGCTCGCACATGCGCAGTAGGAAACGGGCAGTGAAGCCGCACGGCTTCACTGCCTGTTTCCCTGACTGTGGATGGCGGTGCCGGGATCGAGGATCGGCATCGGCGGGGGCCGTCAGCGCGGGCGCCTAGGACAGGTAAGTGTCCTTATTCAAAGTCAGCAGCTACACTGTTAGTAGCTGCCGACTGAAAAAAAAAAAATGCGGGTGGAGCTCCGCTTTAATATAACCATGCCACCTTTAAAAAGGTGTCCACCCCCCCCCCCCCCCCCATTCACTTAGATCTATGGTTGTTTTCATGTATTTAAAAGTAGATCAGTTCTTGCTGTACTGCCCATATCTTGATTCATCTGTGGCCAGCTCTAGAGTATATGCTATAAGGAGAAGTGCTAAGTGCAGCCTGATGTAACCAGGGATTGAGTAGCCTTTTAAACAGCTGTCAACACAAGTGCCTATGGATATAGTAAATAAGGTTAATAAAAACTCTAGATCAGGTTATTTACATTCCTTGTGGAATACTCACCGTATTTATAATATTCTTCTCCATAACTTTTTTTTACTTCTTCTGGAGCACTTTTCCAAGTTCTCATTAAATCTCCTCTTGTTGCGTCTACGCTTGTTATAAGTGTGTCAAATGCTCCTGGTTCTATAATAGCCACTTTCACACCAAAAAACCTCATCTGACGCCTGGAGAAAACATCCATAGTAAATACAACAGTTGTGATGCAAGCAAAAGCAAGATCCCACACGCCAACAAAATTTTATTAGTTTCAAAAACATTTAGGCCTGCTTCATGTGGGCTTCAACCTGTATAAGAGCAGTGTGATTAGCAAAAAATTGTGTGTAAAGACCTGAGTAATGTTTAGTAAAGGCAACATAGGTGTGCGCAGTCTATTGCATTAGGACGTGCACCGCAAAGTTCAAACACACATGCCTTTCTCTGCAGCCTCAGCTCCACTGGACAGGGGACAGGGAATTAATGGGAAGTGCTCTGTACCGAGCGGCTTCCTGTTCATTCACAAACTGAAGTATAGTTAAACAGTTTACTATGCTTCACTTATGAATGAACACAGTTTATTTAGAAAAAGGGGCCGGTAAATTACATTTAATTAGCCCCTTCCCCCACTCTCCATCATAAAACATCCACAGCAGCCAGGGGAAGAGGAGGGAAGCCAGCAGCACTGTGGTGGGGCGCAACATGGGGGGAGCCCAAGCAGTAGGGATAATCGTCACCACACAGAGTGGATAGGGTGTAAACTTTAAACAAGAAAATATGTGAGTAAATTACTGCACTCAGGAGGTAACATTTTCTATTTTTGTTTTAATGCCCTGTACTCAATGCTCTATTACAGATCTTTACTCAGCTGTGTGCAATGTCCCATAGACAACAATGCATCCAATTTTAGATCATCAATGTTGAATGGTGTTTTTTTTTTACTGATCTGAAATTGGATGCATGAGAATGTTGATTGCCAACAAATGTTTTGAATATGAAATGCACTTCATCAGGTTTGTAGGGATACACTCAAACCAATAAAAGTACCAATGGTTTCCCAAGCGCACAACTATGGAATTCAGATAGCACAGATCTTATGTCTTGTATTCAGTCAGTTTATATTCAGTATTTTTCATTTTTTTTTATTAGAAGAAAATATTCACATACATACGCCCAATAGGGACACTTGTGCATGCTTGAGCAGGAGCCAGACCCTTTTCCTCTATACACAGTCCCACTCAGCCTTGCTCTCAGGTTTTGACTGACGGCAGCAAGTGCCAATGGTTCCCGCTGCTCTTAGCCAAGCTTGTGAGATAGGGGAGAGGGAAGAAGAGCTGCTGAAACCTTGCACAGCGCTGACAGAGATCACGCTCAGATGAGTATTTAGGGGGGTTACCATTATAAGATTTTAACCTTAATGCAGAGAATGCATTAAAAGGTAAAAATAAGCGGGGGAAGCCGTTCCTGCCAAAAGAAGACAGTGGTTATTGCTAGTGGCTATAGCAGCCGCTAGGGATAAATCACAAGAGAATCCAGCAGACTGGTTGTACCCAAACTGCTCGATCAACTTGGTACATTCACAGCCTATCTATTAACAGTTCAAATCTCAGCCTGTTCCTGCTGAACCGTGCATTGCCGGCCTAAGAAAAAAAGATGAGCGTGGCAATGAGAGGAAAGGAGGACCTGTTTAAGTAAGAGGGATGAAAAGGCGCCTATTCATCCAGAGTGAGCATAGGTAGGTATTTTTCTAATCCGTTTAAGCAGACATTTTTTGTAATTTTTTTTAGGACAATTTCTATAAATATAGGTCAACTTGTACATAGATAAAGCAGCATTAACAGATATTTCCCATGAGGATACTGAGGTTGCCAGTACTACTTATAAGGTTTCACTTGCAATCACAATATAGAGTGTTAATGTTTTTTACTCAATTACTATCCCACCATTGCTTGCACTGGGAAACAAAATAAAAAAGTGCCCTATTCTTAAACTTTATTCATTTCTGCATCTCTGGTTAAATATTTTTATCCCACTTTTGTTACCTTCCATTACGTAGGTTTAAATTAGATCAATGCTTTTATCCCTTTCAATTCTTTTTGTCAGAAATAATCCAGGCAGTCGAGAGGATAATTTTTTTTTTTTTTTTTTTTTTTAAATAGGGTTATTTGTCATATCCTGCTTTTCTAATCGTTTGGAAAATCTGATTTACTCCCTACTTATATTTTAAGTATGGTTACTTAAACACTCAGTTATTGTATTATATCTGCTGGTTAGGCCATTCTACATTAGTGCAGGGCAGCAATGCATCCCCAGTATATTTAGACAGATTAACATTAATGTAAAGTACTTTAGGACAGTCCTCTCGTTTTGAATGGACTGTCAATGCACCTAATCATGGCATGGCATAAGTCATATCTGACCCTTTGGGAATGTGCAGTAGTGAGTTACAGTGGCCTGAAGCACAGGTAAGCTGGTCATAGATGGATCATTTTACTTTGGTTCATACAGTGGGCTGTAAAAAAACACCTAAAAATAAAAAAAATTCTCTATCCACACAAGGGAGGTGGATGGAAGAATCTTCCCCGCTGAGACGTATTCCAACAGTGAGATTCTCTGCCGATTGACAAAAGTTTTCCAACATTCCCATTTGACAGAAGTCAATCTAATGATCGACCTCTGCCAAAAATGGTCGGCCAAACATGAATTGAAATTTGGCCAGAGGGGAGGGTGGCAGAGTGGGACTAAGGTTGTGGCACCGGAGCAGCAGAGCGACGCTGGATTCTCTATCAAAGACAACCCTGGATAACAGGCAAGAAAAAAAAAAAACACGACAGGAGCTGGTGCAGTCAATGCCCCCTGCTGGTTGATTGACAGATTTGGCCATATATCAGAGGGGGCCACCTCTAACTGCCACTTTTGCAGAACAGCCTGGCCTTTTACAGGAAGTGGGAAAAATACTGGTAGGATCAACAGTAGATACAACTATGTTACAAAGAGGGACTCAGAAAAATGCTACTGAAAGACTACATCATGTGTGTGGCAATTGTATAAATCTCTAAATACTGCAGAGGCAACTATTCTAAAATGAACTCAACTCACCTGATGCTGTCCGAGAAGGATTCTACTGCATACTTGGATAAACTATATGGTCCAACAGTCATAGTCAATCTTCCTACAGAGCTAGACATGTTAACCAGGCGCCCTCTGGCCTTCCGGAGAAATGGCAAGAAATTGATTGTCACGTCAATCATCCCCAACAGGTTAATATCAATGACTTTTGAGTAATCTTCTTTGGTCAGCCATTCATCTGGACTACATGGGATGCTGACTCCAGCATTGTTTACTACGCCCCAGAGCCCTGCAAAAGTAAAATGAGTATAGATATTCAGTAAGTTATGTATTGATACAGCTTTTGAGTAACCATTATTTTCATGAATGGGAGTTTACAAAAAGCCTACATAGACTAGAGAACATACAATTGGACTACATGTGCAAAATGTAATAAAGCAAGTTCTTGGCACTAATTTGTAAAATACTTGAATGAGTGTAAAAAAGCTTCAACAATACAAAACAAGTCCAGTGGAATGGGTGGCCAACTACCATTAGCTATACCATGACCTGGATGAAAAAACCTTCACAGACATAGCGTTACTGCACGTTTTATATTGTAGACTGGTCATATGGAAAGTGAAGCTTTGTGCAGAGCTTTCCTATAACCAAACAATACACCGTTTTATTAAACTGATGGTTAATGGAAGATTAGATTACCTTTATACTACCTCTTAAGGCGTAAATGAAATTAACTCCCCCCCTAATAAATAATTAATAAAACTAATGAAAAAAAATATATATATATTTTTTTCTCTCTGCCTTTTCCCTGGGTGGATATATCTTCCATGAGAAAAAGTAGGGTCCAAAATGAGTGGAAGTAAAATCTAATATTAGTAATAGTAGAACTTTTTTCCTCCTTTCTTTTCTTCTCAATAAGGGGTACATATTGAGACCATTTATGTTGTATGTATGTATGGTTACTGTGTTTTGTATTTATTGTATTGTTGAAAAATGAGTAAAAGAATTTGGAAAAAAAAAGTCGTAAATGAAGGGGCAGGTGTTCTTTCCACATAACCCCTTAGGTCATTAAAAATGTAATCCCCATTTGATCCAGCCCAATAAACAGAAGACACCCTGCAGACAGGGAAAAAACAATCCTTTGAAGCAATACATTTATTTTTTGAAGTGGCAGCTGGCACACTCCATATTCAAAATAGCAAACTGCTTATCAGTCCTTTGTAAAACTATTTCATCAGGTGAACAAAAACATTACCAGTTGACGCAAATAATGGGCTCTGCGCATCCATTAAGCAGATTTTTGTTGCAGATATTCCATAACGAGGAAACATTTGTAAGAATTGTGATGCAATTTTTTTAGCCTTTGGTAAGTCAATATATCAGCTATAAGGTCTAAAATTGGCCGGCCTAGTTTCTCATGCATTTACATATGTATGTGATTGATGGGAATTGACTAGTTCGGATTCAGATGTACTTGACGAGAAAATTTATCAGCTGTGGAGACATGACTTGAAGCAGGCCTCGACAAAATCCAGGCGCCAGGTCGCAATTGCGACAAGAAAGTGTGACCTGGCGCCTGGGGAAGCTTAGGGCTGCAGAAGGCCGCAAAGCTGCAGCCTCAATTACTGGCCGGCGCGGGCTGGCCGGTAATTGAGGCCGCGGCTTTGCGGCCTTCACAGAAGGAAGCCGGGGCCTGCAGAAGGAATCTAGGAGTTGCCATCTTGTGGTGACCGTTGGCATTACAGGTTAAATTACATTAAAAGTAGCAAAAAACAGCAGTTCTAATGTGTTTCACTGCCATCTCCTTCCCTCCAATTACAACCCCTAAACATTATATATATTTTTTATTCCAACACCCTAGAGAAGAAAATGCCGGTCATTGCAATACTTTCTGTCACACCATATTTGCGCAGCGGTCTTACAAGCGCACTTTTTTGGGGAAAAAAAGGGATTTTTAAATACAGCTTACCTGTAAAATCCTTTTCTTGGAGTACATCACGGGACACAGAGCGGCATATTCATTACTATGTGGGTTATATGGAGTACCTTCAGGTGTGGACACTGGCAATCTTCAAACAGGAAGTCCCCTCCCTATATAACCCCCTCCCCTAGAGGGAGTCCCTCAGTTTTGTAGCAAGCAGTATGCCTCCCAAAATGGTCACCCAAAAGAGGGGTGGGAGCTCTGTGTCCCGTGATGTACTCCAAGAAAAGGATTTTACAGGTAAGCTGTATTTAAAAATCCCTTTTTCTTTCTCATACATCACGGGACACAGAGCGGCATATTCATTACTATGTGGGATGTCCGAAAGCAATGCTTTAATGAGGGGAGGGAGACATCTTCCAAAGAAGGATTCAATTTTAGAGCTAAACTCAAATCATAATAATATTTCCAAATTAGTCAAGAAAGAAGAACCTTTTTCTTTCTTTTTTTTTTTTTTTTTTTATATAACCAAGGGTGTTTCTGATCCCGAGGATTTCAAACTGCAGCCTGTAGTACTGCCTGACCAAAGGCAGTATCCGCATTTCTTCTCACGTCTAGTTGATAAAACCTTGTAAACGTGTGGACTGATGACCACGTTGCCGCCTTGCATATCTGAGCCATAGAGATCTGATGGTGTGCTGCCCAAGAGGCGCCCATGGCCCTGGTAGAATGGGCCTTTACCGACAACGGAGGGGGCAACCTCTTCAATCCGTAGGCTTGAATGATTAATTGTCTAATCCATCTCGAGATGGTGGATTTTGCAGCTGCCTGCCCCTTCTTGGGGCCATCTGGTAGAACGAATAACACATCTGTTTTCCGGATCTTTTCCGTAGCTTTAAGATAGGCCTTCATGGCCCGGACAATATCCAAGGTATGCAGCAACCCCTCCTTTCTAGATGTAGGTTTTGGAAAGAAGGATGGAAGTACCAAATCCTGGTTTAAGTGAAATTTGGATATAACCTTTGGTAGAAAGGAAGGATGGGGCCGGAGAACTGCCCTGTCCTTATGCAGAACAAGATATGGTTCCTTACACGATAAGGCTGCTAATTCTGACACTCTCCTGGCCGAAACTATGGCGACCAAGAAAACCAGTTTTCTTGTCAGTAAGAGTAAAGGAATCTCAGCCAAAGGCTCAAAAGGCTGTTTCTGTAGAGTGGACAGGACAAGATTTAGGTCCCAAGGACAAACTGGTGACTTGACAGGAGGATTAATACGCAAGACCCCCTGTAAGAAGGTCTTTACCAGCGAGTGGGTGGCCAGCGGCCTCTGAAACCACACTGACAGAGCTGAGATCTGTCCTTTGATTGTGCTTAGTGCCAGGCCTTTATCCACTCCTAGCTGGAGAAAACTTAACACCCTATCAATAGTATATTTGCGGCAATTCCATCTTTTGGATTCACACCAGCCTATATAGTTCCTCCACACCCTGTAATAAATTACCCTGGAGACCGGCTTTCTAGCCTTAATCAGGGTAGGGATTACCTGCCTAGACAGACCCCTACCCCTGAGAATCAGGGATTCAGCCTCCAGGCCGTCAAATTTAGACGCTGTAATGTAGGGTGGAGGATCGGGCCTTGTGAGAGTAGGTCTGGTTGTAGAGGAAGAGTCCAAGGGTCTCCCACTGCCATATTCAGGACTAGTGAGTACCAAGCCCTCCGGGGCCAAGCTGGAGCTATTAGAATGACTGGCTTGTGCTCCACTCTGATCTTGCGCAACAGGCGGGGGAGTAACTGTAGTGGAGGGAACGCATATAGAAGTTTGAATTGATGCCAAGGGCAAACCAACGCATCGGTTCCGCAGGCCATAGGATCCCTCGCTCGCGACACGAACCTGTCTAGTTTCTTGTTCCTGGACGCCATTATATCTACGTCTGGCGTTCCCCACCTCTGGCAGATTGTCTGAAAGACCTGGGGATGCAGAGACCACTCCCCTGGCAACAGACTCTGGCGACTTAAGAAGTCTGCCTGCAGGTTGTCCACTCCGGGAATGAATATCGCTGAAATGCAGGGTACATGAACCTCTGCCCATTGAAAAATCAAGTTCACTTCCCTTTGAGCGGCCTGGCTCCTGGTTCCCCCTTGGTGGTTTATGTATGCCACCGCCGTGGCATTGTCTGACTGGATTCTCACCGGGAACCCCTTTAATCTGGAGGTCCACGCCAACAGGGCTAGGCGAGCAGCTCTGATTTCCAAGATATTGATGGGGAGCTGCCTCTCTGCTTTCACCCAAGTTCCCTGGCGGGAGAACCCCTCGAAGACCGCCCCCCAGCCTGCCAGGCTGGCGTCTGTGGTAACTACCTTCCAGACAACAGGGCTGAAGGATCTTCCCTTTAGAAGGTTCTGAGGGTTCAACCACCAGGCCAGGCTTTGTCGGACCCTTGATGATAGCGTCAAAGGGGACTCTAAGGCATGTGCCCTCTTGCCCCAGGCTGCTAGAATGGCTGCCTGTAGGACGCGAGTGTGGATCTGAGCGTATGGTACTGCCTCGAATGTGGCCACTAGCTTGCCTAGTAATCGCATACACAGGCGAATAGTTGGTCTTTTCTTGTTTACAACCAACTGAACCAACCCCTTGATCGCCTTGATCTTTACAAGGGGCAAGAACACCTTTTGATGTTCTGTGTCTAACCTCATGCCGAGGTATTCCAACTGCTTTGTAGGCTGGAATGCTGACTTTCCCTGGTTTAGGACCCAGCCGAATTCTTCGAGGTACCGAACCGTGAGGTTTACTGCCTTTTGCAGACCCGTCCGTGAGTGATCTATGATTAAAAGGTCGTCCAAGTATGCTAGGACTGTGACTCCTTGGATCCTTAAATTGGCCAGAACTGGGGCTAGAATCTTCGTGAATACCCGGGGGGCCGTGGCCAGCCCGAAAGGGACCGCCCTGAATTGGAAGTGTCGCTGCCCCACCGCGAAGCGTAAAAACCTTTGATGCGCCTGAAAGATTGGTACATGAAGGTAAGCATCTTTTATGTCTATGGAGGCCAGAAAATCGTCTTTCTGAAGCGCGGCGGCTGCTGACCGGATGGATTCCATCCGGAAGGAACGCACCCTTAGATAACCGTTTAACCTCTTTAGGTCCAAGATTGGCCTGACATCGCCGTTGGGCTTTGGTATGACAAAGAGATTGGAATAGAAACCTAGGCCTTGCTCTTGGGCTGGCACTTCTATAATTACGTCCTGGCAAAGCAGGTGATCCAAAGCTGCCAGCATTGAGGCCTTCCTTGCTGGATCCCTTGGTAGCCTTGATTCTTGAAAATGAGGCGGAGGATATCTTAGAAACTCCAGTCTGTAACCTGTGGTTACAAATGCCCGGACCCAATTGTCGGGGATCTTGGCTTCCCAAACTTCTGAGAAGAGACAAAGCCTTCCCCCCACCCTTGAGAGTGGGGGCGCCCCTTCATAATGCAGACTTAGGGGCTGTCTTTGACGGCTTGCGATACCACGGCTTCTTACCCCCAGGGGTCTGTCCTTGCGATCTACTGATAACGTTGGATCGTGCAGGCGGCCGTCGATACTGCCTGGAATTAGAGGGCCCCGAGACAGGAAAAAACTGCCTCCTAAATGTAGGAGCCCGGAATGTTTTTTTTTTTTTTTGACCGGTAAAAGGGTACTCTTGCCATTTGAAATAGTCTGAATATATTTATCCAGATCTTCTCCGAAGAGTCGTCCTCCATGGAAGGGAAATCCTGCCAGAAGCTTTTTGCATGGGGGCTCCGCCGCCCAGTTCTTCAACCATAAGAGCCTTCTCATGTGCACCAAACATAGTGATAAACGAGAAGCCTGCTGGATGGAATCTTTTATAGCATCTACCGCGAAACACAGAGCTCTGGGAATGTCAGCAAACTCCTCTGCTTGTTGGGTAGGCATGTCCTTTAACATCTCTTTTGTCTGGTCTTTTAATGCCTGACAAACTCCAATTGCAGCTACCGCTGGCTGCACCACTGCTCCTGCCGTAGCAAAGGATGCTTTTAAAAGTGTCTCTAATCTTTTATCAACCGGATCTTTAAACATATGTATGTTTTCCACCGGGCAAGTTAGTGATTTATTCACACACGAGATGGCTGCATCCACTATTGGGAGCCTCCACTTCTTGGAGAATTTTTCCTCCATGGGATAAATGACCGCAAATCTTTTCGGTGGCAGAAAAATCCTGTCCGGCCGTACCCAATCCCGAAAGATCAATTCCTCCAAGAGAGGATGGACCGGAAAAACTGCGTTGCTTAACGGGGCTTTCAAAGAGCCCAGAGAGGATACCGGAGGAACCTGAGGTTCTGGCAATGGTAAACTAAATGCCGAGCGGACCATGTCCGTCAAAGACTGTACCCACAGTCTCTCTGTCTGGGAGTCTGAAAATGGTTCCTCAGAGGTAGACCCCTCCATCCCTGAACCCTCTTGGTTCAGGTCCAGTTGATCCTCCTGTGATTCTAATTCCTCCGGAGAGAGAATCTCAGCATCTGAGGATACACCCCCTGGTGATGGGGATCTAACCCGTTTCTTACCAGGAATAGCTCTAGCGATCAATGCCGCTATTCTCTCTTCTAGCCCCCCTAGGGATACGGCTAGCATCTCCTCTGTGATAAACACAGGGCTGGGCTGATCTGGGCCAGCCTCCGCACCAGATCCCCCTAATGGCTCATCCAAGGCGCTCCTTAAATTAATAAGCTGCGGGGAAAGAATCGGCATATCAGAATCAGAAAGGGAACCCTTTTGTTTTTTGGTCTTTTTTTTTTTTTGTACCCTTTGACCCCGAACCCTTGGAAGCCATAATACAAAATCGAGGGACTCCGCCCACACAACAGACTGTAGTGGGCAGGAGTACAAATTTCAGAGTTTAGGGGAGAATAGATCACTTAGTGTCCCCAAAAACTGATGGGCCCGTATGTTGGTTTTTTCTTTTTTTTTTTTTTTTTTTTTTTTTTTTTAAATAATTATATATTATATATTTTCCTTGACAACATACAGTGACCCTACTTTAAGTTTGCCAGCCTCCAACCTGCTGCAAAATAAGGGGGATTCTTGGCTTAACAATAAAGGCATTGGAACAAAGTCCACATGTACTACCCCTCTTCCGCCACCGGGAGTCACTGTTCTGCCGCTCTGCGTCCTCTCCTTGAAAGATCAGCCTCAGACTGAGCACTGACAAAGCCTGCTGTCTATAACAGCACAAAGGCGCGCCCCTGTATGACGCCGCAGGCCCGCCCCCCCCCCGCCCTCCTGTCTGGACGGCGCGAAAAACGTCAATAAGACGTGCGCGCGCACGCGCGTATGCCGGAAACAGGAGGAACATGGAGGAGCCGCGCTGCTGGAGATCCAGGCACGCAGAAACAGGCGGCAGATTCAAACCCCCGGCCAGGTAGGACTCTCTCAAGGCCCCTAGGGATCCTTACTAGCCCTAGGATGAAACAGCAGGTTAGCTAGCAACACATATTTAAACAGGGGGGCCTAGTGATGGGGGGAGAAAGGGTGTCATCCTGTCTTTTAGACATAGTGATCACGGTTGCCCATGCAGAGCATACTTAGGCTATCCCCCCTTTTAGGTTACCCCGGGGAGCCTGCTGTCGAACCAAGTCCCGCAGGCTCCCCCTTACCTGCTCCATGCTGCAGGATGTTTGACCAGCAAACTGATCCAATCTTCTCCCATCTCCGTGGGTAGCGTAGTAGACCTTCAGGCCCTGGGGTCCTATGAAGGTACCCACTGTCCTGGACCTATATAGCACCCTGGCAAACAGGAACTTTATGGTTTTGCAAACTCCAAGTCCTGGGCCCAGGGTCCAGCCCTCCAAAGAGGAGCATTATAGGCAAAACCCCACGGTCTGGGGCCCGGGTACTGTCCACTTTGGCACTGAGGCTCCTTGGACAGATCCGGTTAGCCCGCCCTTAATCCCAAGGATGTGGAGCAAAGCTATTCCGTGACCAACACCTAAGACACTGGCGAAAAAACTGAGGGACTCCCTCTAGGGGAGGGGGTTATATAGGGAGGGGACTTCCTGTTTGAAGATTGCCAGTGTCCACACCTGAAGGTACTCCATATAACCCACATAGTAATGAATATGCCGCTCTGTGTCCCGTGATGTACGAGAAAGAAAATACACTTTTTTTAATTAAAAAATATGACAACATATGGCGACAAGCTTTTACTCTTTAACCACTTGTCATCTGCCCACCGTCAAAGGACGGCGGGCAGACGACTCCATTATCCTGACATCACGTCATATGACGGGGGCTCTGCGGGGATCCCGTGCGAGTGCCCGGCGGCAACGATCGCCGCCGGGCACACGCGATTGCTCAGTAACTGAGCGGGGACGTGGAGCTCTGTAAACACAGAGCTGCACGTCCCTGTCAGGGAGAGAGGAGATCGATTGCGTCCCTTGTACATAGGGACACAATCGGTCACCTCCCCCAGTCACCCCCCCCTCCCCCCACAGTTAGAACACTCATAGGACACACATTTAACCCCTTCCCCGCCCCCTAGTGGTTAACCCCTTCACTGCCAGTCACATTTATACAGTAATCAATGCATATTTATAGCATTGTTCACTGTATAAATGTAAATGGTCCCAAAAATGTCAGAAAAGTGTCCGAAATGTCCGCCATAACGTCGCAGTCCCAATAAAAAAAAAAACTCGCAGGTCGCCGCCATTAATAGTAAAAAAAAAAAAAAAAGCCATAAACTATCCCCTATTTTGTAAACGCTATAAATTTTGCGCAAACCAATCGATAAACGCTTATTGAATTTTTTTTTTTCACCAAAAATATGTAGAAGAATACGTATCGGCCTAAACTGAGGGAAAAAATATTTTTATATATTTTTTGGGTTATTATAGCAAAAAGGAAAAAATATTGCATTTTTTTAAAAATTGATGCTCTATTTTTGTTTATAGCGCAAAAAATAAAAACCGCAGAGGTGATCAAATACCACCAAAGAAAGCTCTATTTGTGGGAAAAAAAGGACGCCAATTTTGTTTGGGAGCCACGTCGCACGACCGCGCAATTGTCAGTTAAAGCGACGCAGTGCCGGAAGCTTATATTTTGTCTGGGCAGGAAGGGGGTGTAGGTGCACAGTAGGTAAGTGGTTAAAATCTCTATAGGCGACGTTTTCTTTCCCCTGCCGTCTCTGTAACCCTCACACAGAGCCGACAGCAGGAGGCCGTACAGTTCTAGATGGAGAATGGAGCTGCCAGAGGTTAATAGGCAGGTGATTGGCTGCGAGGATGAAGGACGGTCTAAGCAACCATTTACCATCTTGCAACGCCCGCCCTCCATCCGAGACATGCCATGCCTCCCTCCAATCTTCGGTCAGTGCAAGGTTAGTGAGGGAGGGGGTGAAATTACAGGGAGTTAGGACACTAGTCTGAAATGGGAGGAAAGTCTGTACTGCCGACTCGCTGAGGACATTAAAGTGGAGTTGCTGATGTAAGTATGGGTTCAGATCTGTACATGTGCATTAGGTGCACACGTCGTGGGTAGGTCAGCCTACTTTAATGGGCTGCACTACCCGCAAGAAACACTGAGAAAGACGTCTTTGACGTCTTTTCCAAAGTAGTGATGAGGCAAAATGCAGTTTGGCACATGTGAAAAGGCGCCATGGGTTAACGACATAATGTTCGGACCTCTGCTGGAAGAAAATGTTGCTGACCGGCACTCAGTAAATTTTAATTCATTACCCCTGGTTTAGATCAGAGCATATTCATGTGTTAGAATGGCCCAGTCAAAGTCCAGACCTAAATCCAATCTGACAGAGTTTGAGGCATTTTGCAAAGAATGGGCAAAAATGTCACTCTAGATGTGCAAAGCTGGTAGAGACATCCCCAAAAAGACTCAGCTGTAATTGCAGAGAAAGGCGATTCTACAAAGTATTGACTCGGGGAGGGGGTGGAATACAAATGCACGCCACACTTTTCATATATTAGTAAAACATTTTAAAAACCATTTATCATTTTTCTTCCCCTTCACAATTATGTGCCACTTTGTGTTGGTCTATCACATAAAATCCCAATAAAATACATAAAATTCTTTGGTTGTAACAATGGAAAATTTCAAGGGGTATTAACACTTTTTCAAGGCACTGTATTTCACCAAAAAAAAAAATCCTAATCAATTGACGTGATCGTATAATACAAGTTACATTTTGCAATATTTAAGCTAAAAATGTTAAATCTGACCTTGTTCTCCAACAATAGAAGATACCCATTTGGCTGCACTGCGGACACTTTCGCTGTCAGTGACATTTAAAATGACAGTCTGCAGTCTACTGGAAGTCTCTTTTTTCAGATTTTCAGCTCCAGTCTCTCTCAGACATGCAGCCAGAACCCTGATTCCACGTTTGTCCAGGTTCTTTGCCAGAATATTTCCAAATCCTGTGTCACATCCAGTAATGAAGACATATTTGCCTGCGAGATTGTCCAGGATTAGACTTTGTCGGTACCATCTGTATAAGAAGATCAAACCCAACACTACCAGCAAAGGGAGCCACATAATGATTCAGCAGTAGGATCCTCGTCACTGAAAGATACATTCAGAAAATGTGTTCAATCATAAAATATACATATACAATGTGTTTGCTCTTTTACAATAGTTTTTATTGAATAATCAAATAGAAAAAAAAAGTAAAATTTTCCATCACATAAGCATAGTCAGTCAGTGTGGTAGAAAGATACAGAGAATCACAAGTTACAAAAGCAATATACTGTGTTTTAGAGTGCAAGTCCCATGTACAACTTAGCACTATGAAGACAATTATAGTTAGTATGAAATTACTTATTTCTCCATCACGTCCACAAACGTAATATGGAAAGAGAAATTGAAATATGATCATGAAAAAGTATATAATAAGCTATGATAATAAACGGAAATCTATTATATTTCACATCCTACTACACACATTTAAAAAAAAAATGTGCATGAAAAGGCACAGTGAGGCATGTAATGTAATGGCACAATGAGATCTGAAAAATGCCTGCTTCTGTCAGCGGTTGTTCTGGCTACCAATTAGCTTCCAGAAAGACTAGTAGGAAGGGGGTAGTCTTATACGGCGAGTATATCCCAAAATTAAAAAGTTTCCTGGAAAAATAGGGGGTTGTCTTATACACCCAATCGTCTTATACGCTGGCAAATACGGCAGTCTATCCAGGGCTTCCATATTTTATCAAAATAAATTTGTTGGTCATGTAATATTGCCAACAAAAAGGAAAGGTATATTAGGCTCATCCACTATAGTCAAGAGACAGATGGGAGTGAAAACTAGAATTTAGCATATAATCCCCCATTCATGTGTCCATCACACCGTCACCCACGGGGTGCCAAACCAGTTAACTCCTGGGCATGTTCCTCTGAATTAGACAAAAGAAAAGAAATCACCGCTCCAGGTGAGACCTGTAGACGATCAAGGATAATTAGATTACCAAGGTGCTGGCAATGCAAATAGCAATGATGATGAAGAAAAGAGGGAAGGACGGCCGCACTCCAAGGATTTTCAAACGAAAAAAGTTGTCTTTATTGTAAATCCAAAAACATGTACAGTCACAGCAATCACAGAAAACAGGACAGCCGACGCGTTTCGCACTCGATCAGTGCTTAGTCATGGCTATGGTATGGTGCTAACACAAAAACATTTATACTAAACCCCAAAATACCAAATAAAACATGTGACTCCCTTCAGCCTATAGCAACTTAAAGTTAATTAGTTGTGATAGACATCCTGAATGGGTGTAATCAGAGTGTCAAGTGTGTGCAGGCTGAAAGTCAACACTAACATAAAGAAGGTAACCCTTAAAGAACCTGTGTATGTGAGGATTGCATGAAAATGGGAAGGGATATATATATATATATATATATATATATATATATATATATATATATATATATATATATATATATATATATATATATATATATATATGGTGAATGTGAGAGTGGATGTAAAAAATAGTGAAAAATAAAATAGACTGGTTTTAAGTGTCTATATATTTATATATATATATAGCCGAAATAGTGTTTAGTATGCCGAAGCAGTCATATGGCCCGTAAACCAAAAAAAAAAAAAAAAAAATTGTTGTAAAAAAAATAAAAAATAAACAAAAAAAAAAAAAAAATTAAACACAAAAACAAGAAAAAAAAATTATAAACACAAAAACAAGAAAAAATAAAAAAAAAAAAAATTTTTTTTTCTTGTTTTTGTGTTTAATTTTTTTTTTTTTTTTGTTTATTTTTATTTATTTTTTTTACAACAATTTTTATTTTATTTTTTTGGTTTACGGGCCATATGACTGCTTCGGCATACTAAACACTATTTCGGCTATATATATATATAAATATATAGACACTTAAAACCAGTCTATTTTATTTTTCACTATTTTTTACATCCACTCTCACATTCACCATATATATATATATATATATATATATATATATATATATATATATATATATATATCCCTTCCCATTTTCATGCAATCCTCACATACACAGGTTCTTTAAGGGTTACCTTCTTTATGTTAGTGTTGACTTTCAGCCTGCACACACTTGACACTCTGATTACACCCATTCAGGATGTCTATCACAACTAATTAACTTTAAGTTGCTATAGGCTGAAGGGAGTCACATGTTTTATTTGGTATTTTGGGGTTTAGTATAAATGTTTTTGTGTTAGCACCATACCATAGCCATGACTAAGCACTGATCGAGTGCGAAACGCGTCGGCTGTCCTGTTTTCTGTGATTGCTGTGACTGTACATGTTTTTGGATTTACAATAAAGACAACTTTTTTCGTTTGAAAATCCTTGGAGTGCGGCCGTCCTTCCCTCTTTTCTTCATCATCGTTCCTCTGAATTAATTGAAGCATATAAAAAGAAAATTTCAAAAGAAATTCTTTAAAAAAAGGAACAACCAGGTGAGACTATTTATTAAACATCCGCATATAAAATCATTGAAAAATTACAACGATTACAATCACCTCCACCACATTCAACAAACAAAATGCTGTCAGCATCACGCTATCACACCTGCTGTAGTGAGGGCACGGATGTCTTGCCTAGCCAGCTAACCATCTCACTAATCTCATTATCCCCCTGAATCAAGTTCTTAACAGCGTCGGCAAGACGCCGTATACCACGCTGCACCAACCCTAAGGAACGTCTGCTTACTGAGACACCACTCTACTTAAAAGGGCATATACCGTCACACAATACGTTCTTGTCAGCGAATACCTGGATTTCATTATAACGGTATGGATCTACCCACTACTTGAATAAACACCCGTCCTCACTTATATTGCTCTGAATCCAAAGGGAAGTGACAGAATAAAGACGTCAAACGGTGAGCTCTATTTACCCCAACCACCATTGTGGGGAAGTATATTCATGTCTAGCCATTGGTTTCCTTAACCACCACTTATGGTATCCAACCGCTCTGGGATAAGAAATCCACAGGACTAGTCAGTGTGCATCTGGTTTGTCTAAAACGGTTAGCAGCGTGCATTACTGTGGTGTTCCCTCCTCCATGTATGGATAGCCAGTGGTATCTGAACTGTACCATAAAGGAGATCCAGTACGAACTCTAAACTCAGCGACTAACTTTATTTGATCAACTACTGAAGGCATTTTTTCAAAGCGTACCAATCACAATCTGAGACAAATGTGGAAAGTACTCCTGCAGGAGGGATTTTTTGATGTTTATGGCTGTTGTGGTGGCCACCTGTGTCCTATTTTAGACAAAAGACAAATTTTATTGGAGGTGTATGTAATCTTTGTAAAATCAATGAGATGTTATATGTGGATATTTAATAAATAAAGTCTGACCCGGTTGTTCCTTTTTAAAGAATTTCTTTTGAAAACCCCCCCCCCCCCATGTAATATTGCTGAAAGACGTTCATTAACCGCTTGAGGACCGACAGACTATATACGTCGACAAAATGGCACAAGGGCATAATGTACGTCCCCTTTAAGATTCCAGCCGTCGGTGGCGAGCGTGCCACCACGCTCGCGACCTGGTCCTCTTCTCCGTGACCGTCCCCGCGGGAACAGTGAACCCGATCACTGTCGGTGTCCCATGATCGGGTCAGAGAGGAAGAACTGGGGGGGTAAGTGGAAAGAAACCTTTCCCTTAGAAAAAAAACAAAGAAATAAAGAATACAAAAAATAAACCTTTCCTGTGCTTCCTAGTGTAGCTGTCACTGATCGTCTGTTCCCTGTCACCAGGGACGATCAGTGACTTCACACGCACAGCCACGCCCCCCCACAGTAAGAATCACTCCCTTAGAGCACACTTAACCCTACAGCGCCCCCTCCTGGTTAACCCCTTCACTGCCAGTGTTTTTTTTACAGTAAAAAGTGCATTTTTATAGCACTGATCACTGTAAAAATGACAATGGTCCCAAAACAGTGTCAAAAGTGTCCACCATAATGTCGCAGTCACGATAAAAAAAAAAAGCTGATCGCCGCCATTACTAGAATTTTTTTTCCATAAAAATAAAACTATCCCCTATTTGGTAGACGCTATAAGTTTTGCGCAAACCAAATGCTTATTGCGATTTTTCTTTTTTACCAAAAATATGTAGAAGAATACGTATCGGCCTAAACTGAGGGAATTTTTTTTTATACATCTTTTTTGGGGATACTTATTATAGCAAAAAGTAAAAAATATTGCATTTTCTTCAAAATTGTTGTTTCTATTTTTGTTTATAGCGCAAAAAATAAAAACCGCAGAGGTTATCAAACACCACCAAAAGAAAGCTCTATTTGTGGGGAAAAATATTTTATTTTTTTGGGAGCCACGTTGCACCACCTCGCAATTGTCAGTTAAAGCGACGCAGTGCCGAATCTGGGGCTTAAGTGGTTAAACGCCCACAACGCCAGGCAGCCTAGAAGTTCTGCAGAAATTCCACATCCCAAAAACAACTTAAAGGTGAAACTCGAAAAATTTAAATATATCGTGCAAAAGTTCATTTATTTCACTAATGCAACTTTAAAGGTGAAACTAATATATGAGATAGACTCATTACATGCAAAGCAAGATAGTTCAAGCCGTGATTTGTCATAATTGTGACGATTACGGCTTACAGCTCATAAAACCCTAAATCCACAATCTCAGGAAATTTGAATATTACAAGCAATTAATAAAACAAGGATTGTACATAGAACAATGTCGGACCTCTAAAAAGTATAAGCAAGCATATGTACTCAGTATTTTCTTTGGGCCCCTTTTGCAGCAAATACTGCCTCAATGCAGCGTGGCATGGAAGCTATCAGCCTGTGGCACTACTGAGGTGTTATGGAAGACCAGGATGCTTTAATAGCGGCATTCAGCTCTTCTGCATTGTTCGGTCTCATGTCTCATCTTTCTCTTGGCAAGGGCCTATAGATTCTCTATGGGGCTCAGGTCAGGCGAGTTTGCTGGCCAATCAAGCACAGTAATCCCACAGTCATTGAACCAGGTTTTGGTGCTTTTGGCAGTGTGGGCAGGTGCCAAGTGCTGCTGGAAAATGAAGTCAGCATCCACATAGAGCGACTAAGGGCAAACAGGAGATTTGTGCAATTATGACACATTTCTGGCTCCAGCTGGCATGGCGTGGTGTGAACCACCTCTGGGCCTGCCCCTGCAGAGCTGCAAAAATATCTGTCCCCTAGACACACCAGCTGAAGCACTGCATTGCACCTTTTAGCCCGACTCATTGAATAGCCCTTTGAACGCTTAGGGAGTACTTGTGGTTCATAGGACAATTCAGCAGAGGAGGGCATGGAGCAGGAAGAGGGGGTAGAGCTGACAAATCTCACATAATCACCACTAGCTATATGGAGACGTGGGGGTACAACAAGCTTCAGCACTGAGCCCTGTCCTGCATCCTTCCAGGTTGTTTAAATTTGTTGGTATGTCAATGACCAATAAAGGGCACAGTACGTGATGTGATTATTATGAGCAAAATGAATTGCAAATCAAAAAAACCCCACAAGAGTGAATTAATGGAATAACACACAAGCGTAAACTTGCATGTAAAATCCACCTAATGATCACAAAAAACTTGCTGTTGCTGGGCAGCTGTGATCAAGTGAAAAAAACACACAAACCTAAGTGAAGTTCAGTGAATAGTGTTGGACTAATGAAGCCACAGAAAAATTTATCAAAATAAATTAAAAATGTATCAAAAATTAAGGTCCACCTATTAGTCACAGAGAAGCCGACTTCTAGCCTATGGTGTATCAAGGTGGATCTGTGTAGTATGTTCCTCAGATAAGAATGGATGTATCCTCTCCACACTTTTGACATATATGTAAACAGGGAGAGAAAGTCTCAAGCTGGTACAGGTGCATCAATCTCGGGAATGTCGATCACACAAGGGCTTTCACAGACTTGAAATGTAGAGTCTCAGCACCAAAAACAAAACAGAAACAGAGAGACTTGCATATGTGAAACCGTATGAACAATTATTCAATCATCACCCGTGTAGGGCAGTCATGCGAACGGGGGAGGGGATAGTGCAAACCCACCACCACTATACACACTGACCCTTACCAGAAATGGACCCCGCAGGGTAGATGTAAACACTTAAAGGAAGGGATCGTGGTTCAGCAGCCGTAGGGACATCAGCAGATGACAGTGTTATGATGAAACCATGTAACGACATAAGAACTCACATAGCATAAAACCCGATGGTATTTATTAAAAGAAAAGGATAAAATTTCACTTACAACAGATGCAAATGAGTAGAGCTTTAAAACAAAAATGCCGGCCGGCTTGGTGGTACGCGTGCGTCCTTCCGAATGGATGCGGTGACACACTGAGTCCTGCACTAGAAGGTCCTTCCTGGCTGGAAGTTCCCATGGGGGTTCTACAGCCAGATTTAGCACTGATGCAAACCAAGGGAGCGATTAGAATCAGGTTGGTCCTTTCTTCCCTGAATTTCCTTTAAACTAGAGGAATTAGGGGAAGGGGGGGAAAGGCATAGCACAAACGGTAATCCCAAGGGTGGGCTAGGGCATCTATGCCTATCGCTCTGTCTCCCCTGTGTATGGAAAATAATTCTTGGACATTGGCATTTTGTGGTTGGCAAAAAGATCCACTTGAGGATGGCCCCATTTCGTTGTGATCATGTTGAATATTTCCTGATTTAGGCTCCACTCCGACTCCAATACCTTCCTTCTGCTTAGCAGGTCTGCTAGTAAGTTCTGGGACCCCTTTAGGTGAATTGCTGACAATGAGGCTAGATTCCTTTCTGCCTATGCTAACAGTTGGTTGGCCAGTTCCATCAGCCCTTGGCTTCTGGTCCCGCCTTGTTTGGTCACATAGGCCACTGCTGTTGTGTTGTCTGACAACACCTGAACATGATGACCTTTTAACAGTTGTTGGAAAGCCAGGAGACCCATGAAAATGGTCTTTTATTCTCACCAGTTTGATGACCTCCTTGCTTCCACCTTGGACCAAGACCCTTGTGCTGTCTGTCCGTCCAGGTGAGCTCCCCACCCCCAAGAACTTGCGTCCGTCGTCAGACGCTTGTCCGAAGGGAGGACCCACGAGAGACCTTTTGATAGATTGGCCTGGTCTCTCCACCACCATAGGGACCTTTTTACTTTTGAGGTTGGCCTGAAAAGTTTCTCCAGAGACTCCTGATGAGACCAAACTTGTAGGATGTTTCTTTGTAGCGGTCTTGAGTGTGACCTTGCCCATTGTACAGCCAGAATTGAGGCCGTCAGCTGGCCTAGAACTGCCATTGTTGTCCTTACAGATACTGCTAGATTCGTCTGTATCTGGCGTATTGAGGTATTGATTTTCTCTATTTTTTCTTGAGGGAGGAACACCTTCTGGAGGACTGAGTTGATGTTGTAACCCAGGAACCTGGTCTCCTGTGAGGGGTCTAGGTTTGATTTCTCCAGATTCAACAACCAGCCAAGGCTCTTGAGGTGTGATTGAGCCAACTGGAGATCTATCACCAACTGATCTTTTGAATCTGCGAAAAACAGGAGATCGTCCAGGTATGGAACAACCGAGACCCCCCTCAGCTTCAGAGGCTCTAAGGCTTCCGCCATCACTTTTGTAAAGATCCTGGGGGAGGAAGACAGGCCGAACGGCAGAGCCCTGAATTGTAGATGCCAAATTGACGTCCCTAGGTTGACTGCCCATCGCAGAAATCTCTGGAAAGCCTGAGCTATTGGTATGTGGAGGTATGCATCTCTTAAGTCTAGAGATGCCATGAAGCACTTTGGTGTTAGTAACTTTGTTATCGTATGGATAGTGTCCATGCGGAAGTGCTTGTATCTTATTGCCTTGTTCAGGATCTTCAGATTTAAAATTAAACGAAATTTAACCGAGGTTTTTTTTCACTAGGAATATGTGGGAGTAGAAACCCTTCCCCTCCTGGTGTTTTGGAACCTGGATAATAACTTCCTGTTGTATCAAATCCTTCAGAAAAATCATCATCGCGGAAGCCTTTTCCCGATCCCTTGGTAGGGCTGTGACATAAAACCTGGATGGCGGACAGTTTGCCCATTCCAGATTGTACCCGTGTGTAATGATGTTTTTTACAAAGGGACTTTTGACCCACAGATTCCACTGAGGAAAAAAAGCGGACAATCTTCCTCCCACTGAAGTCAGATTGTCATTTGTCTTTAGAGGTCTGTTCTTGGGGGGATCTGAAGAGAATTCCTCCTCTTCCTCTACCCCTTTGAGGAACCCAGCGTTTATTTTCTTCCTTTCTGTACGTTTGTTGAAAAGGACGAAAATTTTTCTTTATGGGAGGTTTCTTTTTAGGTGGAAAGGCTTTCTTTTTGTCCGCTGTTCTGTCCAGAACTTTTTCTAAATCTGGTCCGAGCAATAAATCACCTGAAATGGGTAGTCCACAAAGCTTAACTTTTGAGGCTGTGTCCCCTGTCCATGTTTTGAGCCAAACTGCACGCCTGGCCGAGTATACCAAGGCGGAAGATCTGGCTGCCATTTTGATTGACTCCGCTGATGCATCTGCCATATACCTGATTGATCTTAGAATCAGGGGAAAAGACTCCAATAAATCTTTCCTTGGTGTACCTGCTTTAACATGGCCCATACGTTTTTCCACCCAGAATTCTAAATTTCTTGCTACCACTGTAGAAGCCATAGCTGGTTTGAGGCTAAGTGAGGTAGA
Source organism: Rana kukunoris (assembly GCA_029574335.1). Taxonomy (NCBI): domain Eukaryota; kingdom Metazoa; phylum Chordata; class Amphibia; order Anura; family Ranidae; genus Rana; species Rana kukunoris. The sequence continues at coordinate 141,538,597 of CM056050.1, read as the reverse complement.
GTCCCAGGCCTTTTTTAGCAAAGAATCCGCCCTTTTATCCATGGCGTCCTTCAGAACCCCCATATCTTCGAACGCCAGGTCTGTGCGTCGAGATACTTGGGAGAAGGCCGCATCTACTCGAGGTTTTTTTATTCCACACCTCAGTATCCTCATCATTAAAGGGGAATCTCTTCCACAGGCTTTTAGGAAAGAAAGGACCCCTTTCCGGGTCTTTCCACTATTTTTTAATCGTATCCGACACCACCTTGTGGACTGGAAACACTTTATACCTGGATTCATCCAAACCTTGATACATTTTGTCGTGAAGCGACAACTGAATTTTTTCCTCCTGAATTTCAAGAGTAGTATAAATTGCAGAAAGCAGATCGTCCACTTCGTCTAGAGGAAGCTTGTATCTAGAACGTCTGCTATCTTCTTCCTCTTCCTCTTCATCTGAATCCATTACTGAGCGAAGAGTACTTGTCCCTTCATCCCCTGAACCCCCCGTCTCTGACTTAGAGGTGGAGGCTCTAGGGCTAGGTGGTGGTTGTTGAGATTCAGTTTGAGCCACTGGATTCTGTACCAGCATAGTCTTCACCGAACTCAGGGAACTTTTAAGTTCCTGCACAGAAGAAAACAACTCTTTGTATTGCTGGGATGTCTTTTCTTCCACTAAGTCCCTGATACAGGCTTTGCACATTGCTTTTTGCCAGGTATCTCTAAGAGGGTTCTTGCAAGAGGGACACTTCCTTTTAGGTGGTGGTTTCTTTGATTTTGCTTTTTCCTAAAACAAAAGGAGACACAAAAAAAATGCCTCACTAAAAGTTTTCTTCTTTTTTTTTTTTAAAACCGCCACCAATAAGGAAACCAAGCACCAGAATTTCAAACAGTGCAAACCAATCACCACCCAGAGTGAATGCTGAACAGGGACCGAGAAAACTTAACTCTGACCCTGCAGCACAGGCTCCCAAAGGAGGAACAAACAAACCAACAATAGTCCATATGGTACAGAATAAAAGGCCCCACTGTGCCCCTCTTACCTGGACATGAGCGGTGTCTAAGGCGCCTGTCTCCGCCATCGCTGCGGATCCCTCTTCCATTCTGTACAGGGAAACAGCTGGGACTGTGAGCTTTTTTAAATGTTCCCGGTTCCTGACATCATCAACGATGGCCGGAAACCGGAAGACGCCGCTCTGTAGGCCCGCCCCCCTAGCTTCTGCGTTCCAGGCAGCGTGGACCACGCACCGCCCCGCCCCTACAGGACGCCACGTTGCTGACCATGACGTCACCCGCCCGACAGGACCCGGGACCGACAAAAAAACTGCAACCGCGGGAAAAACCTGCCCGGTTACCAGAACCAAGACCTGCGGATCCCGGGCACCCAGCGCAGCCTTCCTGTAGGTCCTTAACTCCACTGAGCAGGGAGAAGCTGGAGAACTCCGGAGCATCTTTCCCTCACTAGGAAGAGCTGGGATGGCCACTGCACACCAAGCAGCAGGAACAAAGACTGCAAGCCGGTAAGCCTACCCTCCCCTTGGAGAGAGTGCAGCTCCTCTGGTCCACACATGCACTTCCACCATGGCGGAGGAAACACAATAACAGACCATGGTGGAAGAGGAGGGGTTTTAAAGGATCTACATGTGTTTCCTAATGAAGAGGCAGAGCTGCGCTCTCTCCAAGGTTGTCCTGAAAGGCGAGTTGAGAAAAAAGTCTTCCTGATCCCCCAAAGAGACAAATCGGATTTTCCCTGGATCAACTTTACCTATAAATGTCAGTACCCAGTTATAATATGTAAATTTAGAAAAGTATCCAGGCCTTTCTTAAAGCAATCTACTGAGCTGGCCAGAATCACCTCTGGAGGGAGTCTGTTTTACAGCTCTTACTGTAAAGAAACCTTTCCGTATTTGGAGATGAACTCTCTTTTCCTCTAGACGTAAAGAGTGCCCCCTTGTCCTCAGTGTTGACCGTAAAGTGAATAACTCAACACCAAGTTCACTATATGGACCCCTTTTATATTTGTACATGTTGATCATATCCCCCCTTATTCTCCTCTCAAGAGTGAATAAGTTTAGTTCCTCTAATCTTCCTCCCCATGCCTCTTATCAGTTTGGTTGCCCTTCTCTGCACTTTCTCCAGTTCCCCAATATCTTTTTTGAGAACTGGTGCCCAAAACTGAACTGCATATTCCAGATGAGGTCTTACTGATGATTACTAATGATTTGTACAGGGGCAAAATTCTCTCTCTCTCTCGTCCATACCTCTGCTAATACAAGAAAGGACTTTGGAAACCGCAGCTTGGCATTGCATGCTATTTACAAGGGTCAAGGTTTTTTTCCTACCAAAATGCTGTTGCCAGCAGGAAAGGCCTTAATTGAACAACTGATGTGGCAAATGTGGTTTAATATTGCTAGATGTAAAGGTATGCACTTGGGGGCTTAAAACATGCATACATGTTAGAAAGAGAATAGCTGGCAAAATCAAAAGGTATAGAAGAACCTGGGTGTTCTGGTAGATCATAGACTTAAGGTTTGTTTTTTTATTTTCTAAATAGGTTCCTTTAAGCTAGTGCGTTGTTGGTTCACTTTTTATTTTCTTTGTCTGAATTTCTCACTTCCTGTTCCTCCTCAGTAAGCTGTTCTGGCTGACTAACCCCCTTGGATGATGGGGGCAAGCTTACTGAGGAGAAACAGGAAGTGAGAAATTCAGACAAAGAAAAAAAACATTTAGAAGGGAAATCGAAGGAAAAGGTTAGCGATCCAACAATGCACTAGCATTATATTTTGGGGTTCCAAGTAATTTTCTAGCCAAAAAAATATGGATTTTAACTTGTAAACACCAAATGTCAGAAATAGGCTTGGTCATGAAAAGGGCTAGAAGTCAGCAGCTGCAGTATTTGTAGCTGCTGAGAATATATATATATTTTAGCAGAAAATCTAGAGAATAAAATGGCAATTGGTGCAATATTTTATGTCACACGGCATTTGTGCAGCGGTGTTTTAAACGCAACTTTCATGAATTTTAAAAAAACAAAAAAAGTGAAGTTAGTGCAATTTTTTTTGTATAATGTGATAGATAATGTTACGCTGAGTAAATAGATACCAAACATGTCACGCTTTATAATTGCACGCACTCATGGAATGGCGACAAACTACGGTACCTAAAAATCTCCATAGGCGATGCTTTAAAAACATTTTTTTTACGGTTACCAGGTTACAGTTAGAGGAGGTCTGGTGCTAGAATTATTGCTCTAGCTTGCAGCGATACCTCACATGTGTGATTTGAACACCGTTTACATATGCAGGCGCGACTTCTGTATGCGTTTTCTTTTGCTGCGCAAGCTCACAGGGACGGGGGCATTTAAAAAAAAAAAATCTTATTTTATTTATTTTGACATTATTATATTGTATTTAAAAAAAAAAAAATGTGATCACTTTTATTGCTGTCCCAAGGAATGTTAAACATCCCTTGTGACAGAAATAGGTGGTGACAGGTACTCGGATCGGGGGTCTAAAAAATTGCAAAGTATTCAGATTGCTGAAAACTGCGATTCTGAATACTGTATATATTTTTTTTTAAATCCGGCGCCATTGGCAGCCAAGTAAACCGGAAGTGACGTTGTGACATCGCTTCCGTGTTTACATTCAGGAGACTGGCAGGAAGCCATTTACAGCTTCGTGCCAGTCTCTCTAGGCGTCGGAGGGGGCGCATTGTGTATCAGATCTCCCGGTGGGACAGAAGGCCCGGAAAGAGCAGCGGAGGCGCGGGGTGTCCCCTCCCGCTCCTCCAGCGGAACAACTGAGCAGCTTTCAGCCGCATCGCACCGTTATCACCGGAAAGCCGATCGCCCGCTATAACAAAAATTATACCAGGATGATGCCTGCAGCTGCGGGCATCTTCCCGGTATAACCCCTGAAAGCCGAGGACGCATGTGAGCGTACACTCGGCAGCAGGGGGGGGTCTTTACCCAAAGCCGATCTGTCCCTTGGCTGTAGGCGACGCTATCTTCGGTAAGCGAATCAGGAAGTGAAGCCTTACGGCTTCACTTCCTGGTTCCCTACTGCACATGCATGAGTTGCGCTGCATGATCCCACTGGTCCCTGCTGTATTCTGGGATCTGCGTGTCTCCCAGAAGACAGCGGGGGACGGAAGAGGGACTGGACATGGCGTAGATCGCTGCAGATACTGCAGTGATCTATGCCCGGAAGTGGGAGCAAATACCTGTGATACCCTGAAAAATGGCAAATGTGACACCTGAGGGGGGGAGGAGACCGAAAAGTGGAAGTTCCATTTTTGGGTGGAACTCCACTTTAATGACCAGGCCATTTTTTGCAATAGTTTCCCGTTCTGCCTCCCCTCACCATGGGTCGCCAGCTGTCTACTACCCTTCCTTGCACAGACTGAAGTACAGGTACGTTGGTTCGTGTAGGAGAGCCGACCTGCTGCAGTATATCTGCGTGAGCAGGTCAGCAAGTGGTTTAAAAAAAAAAACCACTTGCTGACACATGGGGGGGGGGATTCTGTCACACGGGGCTCTGACACACAGGGGGGGGGGATGATTCTGTCACAGGGGGCTCTGACACACGGGGGGATTCTGTCACATGGGGCTCTGACACACGGGGGGGGGGATTCTGTCACAGGGGGCTCTGACACATGAGGGGGGGTTCTGTCACACGGGGCTGTGACACATGGGGGGGGGGTTCTGTCACACGGGGGGGGGGATGATTCTGTCACAGGGGGCTCTGACACACGGGGGAATTCTGTCACATGGGGCTCTGACACACGGGGGGGGGGGGATTCTGTCACAGGGGGCTCTGACACATGAGGGGGGGTTCTGTCACACGGGGCTGTGACACATGGGGGGGGGTTCTGTCACACGGGGGGGGGATGATTCTGTCACAGGGGGCTCTGACACACGGGGGGATTCTGTCACAGGGGGCTCTGACACATGAGGGGGGGGGGGGTTCTGTCACACAGGAGGTTCTCACACACAAATGGGGTGCACAGATTCCCAAAAAAGGTCCATGGCATCTGCAGCTTGCTGAAATAAAATTCCCCAGCTTCTAGAAACTCCCAGCCTTTCCCCAGTGTGCACATGTACGGAGCTCTATGCTTACACCTCAGTACAGCTCCTCTATCTTGGCTGGGAATGTAGGGGGCTATCAGAGCAGCTCTGCACATTTCCTGTGCTTGCACTGAGCTGTAATGGGGAGGCTGGGGATGAATAAGGCAGGACACACAGGAGGGAGATCAGGGAAACTACCTACCACGTTCACACACAAAGCGGGAGACACTTACTACATTCAGCTGTGTTCCTTAGGGCGGGGCAAATGAACACTGTGCTCTATATCATTTACTGAAGAGGTAGAGGGGCGGTGACTGCTGGTTGGCTAAAAGGGGAAGGCTGAACAGACTGACAGGAGGCTCAGCTAATAGGGACAGATATTATTTTCATTGCTTCCAGTAAATATCAGGCAAATAAGTACAGTACAGTAAACTGCTGTTAGTGGGACATCCTGCGTTCAGTATGGGGGGCAGCTGGAGGGAAGTAAGATAAGCACTGGATCCCCTCCCCCACACAAGTACTAGATGGATCAGCAAAGAACATTACCAACTGAAAAGTTCCAGTATATTCTTAACATATATAAGAATTGTTCTTTTCTTTTAGTAAACCTGCTCTGCAAAGTACAAGGCAGGTTTACAGCACAGCCAGGTATAGTTTGTAAGGCAGAGCAGTGGGGATCACATGTAAGAAGAAGACAGTCTGACACCCAACCTGTGACATCTTCATGCTGGGTGAGCTGTGATTGGGCATGCGCTGTTCTGTTATCTTCTTGCTCCGCCTACCTGTAGAGAAGCTCCAAGGGGGTAATTTACTAAAGGAAAATCCACTTTACACTACAAGTGCACTTGGAAGTGCAGTCACTGTAGATCTGAGAGGGACATGCAAGGAACATAAAAAACAGCATTTTAACTTTCACATGATTGGATGCTAAAGTCAGCAGAGCTTCCCCTCATTTCAGATCTGCCCCTCAGATTTACAGCGACTGCACTTCCAAGTGCACTTGTAGTGAAACGTGGATTTGCCTTCGTAAATAACCCCAAATATTTTTTACTTTTTGCTATAGTAAATACCCCATTTTTTTTTTTTTTAAAGAAAGTTTTTTTTTTCCTAAGTATTGCCCGATATGTATTCTTCTACATATTTGTGTTAAAAAACAACGCAATAAGCGTATAATGATTGATTTGCGCAAAAGTTATAACGTCTACAAACTATGGGAAAGATTTATGGCATTTGTATGGCGTTTTTATTATTATTATTATTTTTTTTAATAGTAATGGGGGTGATTTGCGGTATTGCGATGTTGCGGCGGACAGGTCGGACACTTTTGACACATTTTTGGGACCATTGACATTTAGCGGCCATGCGCATCGGGTTCCCTAATGTGCAGCGGGGGCACGCGCAAGTTTATATTGATTGATTTGGGACCATTGACATTTACAGGGCGATCAGTGCTATAAATATGCACTGATTACTGTGTAAATGTCACTGGCAGGGAAGGTGTTAATACTAGGGGGCGATCAAGGGGTTAACTGTGTTCCCTATTGTGTGTGTTTTAACTGTGGGGGGATGGGACTAACTAGGAGAGATGACAGATCGTGGTTTCTACTTTGTACAAACACACAATCTGTCTTCTCTCCTCAGACAGCACAGGGGTTTGTGTGTTTACACACACAAACCCCTGTGCTGCCGCTCGTGCACGTGTGGCACGTGTGATTGCGTGTGGCCGGCGGCGATTGTACCCGCTGACCATGCGCATTAGGTTCCTTACTGTGCAGCGGGGGCACGCGCACACGCCTGCGGCAGCACTCGCAAGCCCTCTGGTGGCTCGTCTGGGTGAAACTGTATATGTACGGGATTTCACCCAGGAGAGCCATTCTGCTGCAGTAAATTTGCGTGAGCCGGTCAGGAACTGGTTAAAAGTCAGCAGCTACAAATAGTGTAGCTGGTGACTTTTAATAAACAGCCACTCACCTGTCCCAGGATCCAGCGATGCAGCAGCCGGTAGCTTTGGTTCTCTCCCCAGCGCCGACATCACTAGTGTGGGCACCCGGCTGTGACAGCTTGCGGCTTCACAGCCGGGTGTGAGTCGCGCTGCATGTCCTGAATGGCAATCTTCTGAGACCTGAGACCTCAGAAGACTGCAGGGAGGGAGGGGTTGAGAACTTCCGCTCGAGCTGCGTAGGTGGCCCGAGTGAAAGTGGGAGCTGGGTACCTGCCTAAACAAAGTACCCCCCCTCCCAAAAAAAATACACGGAACTCTGCTTTAAGGTTTTTTTTATGCATTAAGGTGAAAAACCTTCTCTGCTGCAGCTGCCCCCAGACCCCCCCATTTCCTTACCTGAGCCCATCCAATCCAGTGACGTGCACGAGCGCAGCGGCTCCCACTGCTGTCTCTCTCCTCATTGGACAGATTGATAGCAGCAGAAACAATTTGCGGGGCCGTGTCAATGGACGCAGCTGTGAGACTCGGGAGTGAGCATGCATGGGTGCCCCGGGGAAAGCGGCTTCACCTGGAGGCACCCGATGAAAAGGAGGGGCCTGAAGAGCCAGCGGGGGGACCCCAGAAGAAGAGGATCAGGGCTGCTCTGTGCAAAACTATTAGCATGGCATGTTTGTTAATTTTATTTGAAAAAATACCAAGCTTTACAATCACTTTAAGTAAAGAAGAGAAAAATGAGATGCGGATGCGGTTCAGGTCAGTAAAGCACTCTTATTTAATGTAGCTGAGAAAGTGATATGGTAAATTTTCCTTACCTTCGTATTCAACCAAAGTTCAAATAATTTGTAGACAGATGACAAGTGTTGCTGCAGTCCCTATGCAAAGGCTGCAGTCAGGGGCGGACTGACCATTGAGTCACTCGGGCACTGCCCGAGGGCCCCATGCCACTAGGGGGCCCCATCAGGGTTGCCAGGCTCAGTAAAACCAGGGACAGTATGTATCTGTGTTTTTTTTACATCTGTCCCTGATATGTCCGAAACTGACATGCTTTTGATGTGAAAATCCAAAGATTTTAGCTGCCCTGCCTAGGCAATGCCTTCTGGCATGGTGGCCATCTGTAAGCCCGGGGGCCCCATAATCTTCTATTGCCCGGGGGCCCCATGAGTTGTCAGTCCGCCCCTGGATGCAGTTCTTGCACTATAGAAGGTGAGCAAAGCGATCTGATGGTAACTCTCCCAAGGTAACATATATAGGTTATTGTACAAGGTCACATGTGGAGCAGCATATCATCCTTCACAGTATTTAATGTACCTTTAAAATAAACATAATGGGTAAATATGCAACTTTGCTATTATTTCAAGGGACTTTTTTTCTGCTGGCTGTCAGAGTACATTCTGCAGTCTTTGTGACCTGGAAATGTGTTACTTAAAGGGGTTGTAAAGGTTTGTTTTTTATTTTCTAAATAGATTCCTTTAACCACTTAAGGACCGCCTCCTGTACATATACATCGGCAGAATGGCACGGCTGGGCACATCAACGTATATATACGTTGGTTTTAGTACCCAGTCGTGGGTCACGGGCGCGCGCCCGCGGCGCGCTCCCGTGACCCGGTCCGAAGCTCCGGGACCGCGGGACTCGCGGACCCGATCGCCGCTGCAGTGTGGCGATCCGTCCCTGGAGCTGAAGAACGGGGAGAGCCGTGTGTAAACATGGCTTCCCCGTGCTTCACTGTGGCCGCAGCATCGATCACGTCATCCCTGTAATAGTGGGACGTGATCGATGACGTCACACCTACAGCCACACCCCCCTACAGTTGTAAACACACACAGGGAACGCTCAAAGTCACAGCGCCCCCTTGTGGTTAACTCCCAAACTGCAACTGTCATTTTCACAGTAAACAATGCAATTTAAATGCATTTTTTTGCTGTGAAAATGACAATTGTCCCAAAAATGTGTCAAAATTGTCCGAAGTGTCCGCCATAATGTCGCAGTCACGAAAAAAATCGCTGATCGCCGCTATTAGTAGACTATCCCTTATTTTGTGAACACTATAAATTTTACGAAAACTAACCGATAAACGCTTATTGCGATTTTTTTTTACCAAAAATAGGTAGAAGAATACGTATCGGCCTAAACTGAGGAAAAAAAAAAGTTTTTTTATATATTTTTGGGGGATATTTATTATAGCAAAAAGTAAAAAATATTGCATTTTTTTTAAATTGTCGCTCTATTTTTGTTTATAGCGCAAAAAATAAAAACCACAGAGGTGATCAAATACCACCAAAAGAAAGCTCTATTTGTGGGGAAAAAAGGACGCCAATTTTGTTTGGGAGCTACGTCGCACTACCGCGCAATTGTCAGTTAAAACAACGCAGTGCCGAATCGCAAAAAGGGGCAAGGTCCTTTACCTGCATTTTGGTCCGGGTCTTAAGTGGTTAAGCTAGTGCATTGTTGGTTCACTTACCTTTTCCTTTGATTTCCCTTCTAAATGTTTTTTTTCTTTGTCTGAATTTCTCACTTCCTGTTTCTCCTCAGTAAGTGCTCACCCCCTTCCTTGGGACCATATCCCTGCGGGGAGATGCTGTGAAAACAGTGGGGGAGCACGCTGACTAACCCCCAGCCAGAACGTCTCGGATGATGGGGGCAAGCTTACTGAGGAGAAACAGGAAGTGAGAAATTCAGACAAAGAAAAAAAAACATTTAGAAGGGAAATGGAAGGAAAAGGTTAGTAAACCAACAATGCACTAGCTTAAAGGAACTTATTTAGAAAATAAAACACAAACCTTTACAACCCCTTTAAAGTGATAGTAAACTCTGGTCTACCAATTGTACCTACAGGTAAACCTATAATAAGGCTTTCCTGTAGGTACTGTGAATATCTCCCAAACTTGCACAGTTTAGGAGATATTCAGAATGCATGCAGCCGAAGACATCATTGATGCATGCACTCTGAAGGTTCGGCTTACAGTGCTGGAAAACCCCATGCCAGTAATGGCAGCTCCTGCATGCATGCACGGGGGTGACTTCATCGTGGCTCCGGCCAATCACAAAACTGGAGCTCACGAACACGGAAAACAGACAGGGGGAACATGTCAGCCCTCTCAGCAGTGACTTTACAATAAGGTGACAAGATTTTTAAAATGAAATCCGGGGACATCTTTTTTTTTTTACTAGTAATGGTGGCAATCAGCGACTCTTGGGGTGGGGAGAAAGATCAATCCGCCAGGAAAGGCAAGGAGATTAGAAGGCAGGCGGCTGGCCGGGACTTGAGCCAAGGCAGAAGAAAATGCGAGCGGGGCTGAATGGGGCATGCACCCAAAACTGAAGAAATATTCCCTCCGCTCCGACCAGCACATGATCATCAGAAAGGGGCACAGATAATGGGAAAAAAATCCCCCCCCCCCTCTAAGCTAGTAGGAGCGGCGGTGCGGGGGTGTGTAATTCAGATTTTTTTTTTATTCTGCACTGTCTTTGAAATTGCCCCAGCCCCTGTTCAAATCCAATCCAGGGGCAAAACCGGGGACAGACTTGGTCCGGGGACAGTGTCCTCAATCCGGGGACTGTCCCCTAAAACCGGGGATGTCTGGTCACCTTACTTTACAGTGCTGGATGGCTTTGTTCCAAGGTGGATATTTTCATAATGTGCTGGTATGCAATGCAGTAGCACATTATGCCATTGCCTTGCATGTTTTTGTTTTTTTCTCTTGATCATCCATGGTTTACAACCGCTTTAACCGCTTAAGGACAGCCGCATGTTCATTTACGTCGGCAGAATGTCACGGACAGGCACATTAACGTACCTGTACGTGGCTGCCTTGACGTGGGTCGGGGGTCCGATCGGGACCCCCTTTCGGTACATGCGGCGGTTCCATAGGCTGTAGGAGCGATCCGTGCTGAGGGGGTGGTGATTCGTTTTTGTCCGCCCCCTCCGGATCGCTCCCAGCCAATGCGCACGCTCACCTGCAGTGTTAATTCCTCCTCCTGCGTAAACACAGGAAGAGGAAGTAATGTGATCTCTGCTCTCGGCGTTTTTTAAACCGCCGCTGTGGAGAGATCACATCACATAGTAAGTCTGCACAACACTACACTGACACCAGGACACGCAGGCACATTAACCCCTTGCGATCACCCCCCCCACCCCCCTGTCACAGTGTCACTGAATGTAGTGTACTGATCACTGCATTTAGTGTCAGTGTGACAGGCAGTTAGTGTTAGGTTCAGGGTAACCCCCGTACCCCCCTAATAAAGTTTTAACCCCTTGATCACCGCTCTAGTTAACCCTTTCACTCCCTATTGCCAGTGTCACTAAGCGATCATTTTTCTGATCGCTGTATTAGTGTCGCTGTTCCCGCTAGGTAGCTATTTTTTTTATTGCGATTTTTTTTTTTTACTAAAGACATGTGGCTAAATAAATTTTGGCCTAAATGTTTGACTAAAATTTAGTTTATTTGATTTTTCTTTTAACAAAAACAAAAATGTCGCTCTATTTTTGTATATAGCGCAAAAAATAAAAATCGCAGAGGCGATCAAATACCATCAAAAGAAAGCTCTATTTGTGGGAAGAAAAGGACGCAAATTTTGTTTGGGAGCCACGTCGCACGACCGAGCAATTGTCTGTTAAAGCGACGCAGTGCCGAATTGTAAAAAACCCTTGGGTCCAGCGTATTGGTCTGGTCCTTAATACCAATACCAGCGTATTGGTCTGGTCCTTAAGTGGTTAATAAATTTGCAGCAAACATATCACTGGCCTTATGGAATAGTTCCACTGCAATGGGCACTAGACTTAACATTTTATAAAAAAAAATCCGTATGTGGTTAATACATGTACTGAAAGGTCTTTTTCTTATTTCATATGCTTTATTTAAAATGTTCTCTATGCATTCTTTATCTCTACATTTACATGCACACCAAGCTGTCCTGTTTTTTTTTTTAGATCCAATGTAGCATTTGTTTAGGGATCCTCAATAATGTTATAGTTTTTCAGAAATTGCAGTATTTTTTTTGTGACAGTTTTATTTTAAATAAAAAGGAGAACTGAGGAGATCCAGTGTGAAAAAAATACATTTTATGTAAAAAAAGAGAGAAATAAGATGTAGATGAGGTTCAAGTCAGTGTAGCTGAGAAAGTGATAAGGTAAAATCTCCTTACCTTCGTATTCAACGGAAATTCAAATAATTTCTAGACAGATGACATGTGGTGCGACAGTCCCTATGCAAAGGCTGCAGTTCTTTCAGTTTAGAAGGTCAGCAAAGCGATCTGATAGTAACTCTCCCAAGGTAACATATATAGATTAGTGTACAAGGTCACATGGGGAGTGGCCTTTCATCCGTGACAAAATGTCATTCAATGTAAACACAGTGAGCAGTTATGCAACTTTGACATCATTTCGAGACATTCTTTCTGCTGGCTTTCAGTGTTTGTGCATATTTTTCCAATACGCCAAATTGTGATAAAAGAAGAAATAGAATTACCCCCTTCATGACCAGGCCATTTTTTGCTATTCAGCAGTGTGCTACTTTAACTGTCAATTGCTTGATCATGCAAAACAATATGCAAAATCAATTTATATAATTTTTCCCTCACAAATAGAACTCTTCTGGTGGTATTTGATTGCCACTGGGTTTTTTATTTTAATTATATAAACAAAAAAGTTTTGAGGAAAAAAACAAGTTTTTTCTACTTTCTGCTATAAAACATATCCGATAAATTCAAATTTCTTCATAAATTTAGGCCAAACTGTATTCTTCTATATGTCCTTTGTAAAAAAAATCTCAATAAGGGTACTTTCACACGGGGCGGATCAGTATTGATCCGCTCCGTGTGTGTCCGTAAGCTCAGCGGGGATCCTCCGTAAAATCCCCGCTGAGCTGTCGGCTGACAGGGTGGTCTCCGCACACTGTGCAGAGACCGCCCTGTCTTTCCTCCGCTCTCCCCTATAGGGGGATCGGATGAACACGGACCGTATGTCCGTATTCATCCGATCCAATCTGCCAGACGGAAGAAAAATAGGACATTCTTCCATCCGAAAAATTGGATGATTGCGGATGCGGACAATTACGGGTGTCGGCGGATGTTCATCCGCCAACACCCGTAATCACATAGGGACCAATGTATGTCCCGTTTTCATCCGCAAACGGATGGAAGAAAATGTGAAAGGGGGCTACGTGTATAATTGGCCTGTGTGAAAAGTGTAGTTTCTTCAAACGATGGTGTATATATATATCGGAATTTACGCAGTTTTTAAGCAGCTCTGACTGCCTATGGGACCACAGACATTATGCATAAACCTTACAAACATGCAAAGAGGAAATAAAAACCCAACAACAAATTCTTTCCAACAATTTATTAAAAGTATCGAGATCATACAACATATATTATCGTCATATATAATTGGAATTTAACTTGGCCATGGCCTGATTCATTGGTTTAATATATTATCATATAATAACCATTAAATATATCATATCAGTAACATATCTAACTCACTTATTAATTTCCATAACCATCACACCCAGCCCAGCCACTTGAGACTCGAGCTGTACCAAATAATTTTTTATTTTTTTTTAACTTGTCATCAATACATTTTTTGCTTGCCAATATCCAGAATCATGTAAATGCTACCATAAGCAAAAAAGACAGTTATGCTCACAGGGACCCCGAGAATATACTTAATTGCCAGAATCTCTGGGAGCATAGGTCCCCCCTTAGAAAAAAAAGGCATCCGTAGTAGAAAAAAAAAAAAATATCGGTTTATACAAAAAAAAAAAATTGGCCTAATAAAGGGGCCTTATCAAATAAAAATTATTTTTGTGTGGTCCTTCCAGTCCCATTTGTTAGTTGGCATTGTTTTCGTTGTCCGTGCTGCGGTCTACCCCCCCCATTGTTTTTTGGGGGGCTATAGGGCTGTTTTATTTTCTTCCAGCCAATTAGCTACTTCGCCCGGATCAGTGAAGAAAAAAGTCCTACCCAGAGCAGCCACTCTGAGACGGGCTGGGTACAGAAGCGCATAGGTAATTCTATATTTCTGTAGAGATTTTTTAGCAGGTATGAACTCAGCTCTCCGTTTCTGAAAGTCAGGTGAGAAATCAGGGTAAATGGAGACCCTTGCTCCCTTATATGTGATGTCTCCAAGCTCTCTAGCCTTTTGAAGCAAGGTCACCTTATCAGTGTAGTTAAGGAGTTTAAGTAAGAACGGTCTGGGGTACTTCCCCTGCTGAAGGATTTTAAAGGGGACCCGGTGAGCCCTCTCAATGGAAAAGAATGGTGAGAGAGCCTCAGGGCCAAATAAATGTAATCAACTCTCCCAACCGACAGAAGGAAAGGGGCATCAAGCAACCCTTCTGTCACCACCACCCCAGACCGCGGCCTCCTCTATGCACGTTTGTAAGTTCATGTTAAAAATATCCAGGCCTATGTCGGACAGATGTACTCCATCTGTCCTGTACAGGCCCTGCACACCGCCCTCCAACTCAAAATGTCTAAATGACCTACCCAGACCACGAAACAATTTTTTTTCCATAACTGTCACGTACCTGGTTGTGGAGTCCAACGTGCAGGGAGCGGCCTCTCGTAAGCCTCTGACCCAGGAGTCCCTGATAGAGCAGACAGGGGGACCAGAGTCAAGAGGGGCACAAGCACCTAGTGGTAGCTGGTGGCGGACCGGAAGAGGAAGGAGACAGGTCCTGGCGGGGTCCTGGCAGGGAACCACAGAATACAGGAACGGTGTTGTAGCGCTTGCTGTGTAAGAGCCCAAGGATTGACGCACACTGGATCAGATGGCAGATCAGAAAACTGGAACGGATCCGAAGGGGTTAATCAAGTCCAGCGCGCGTGCGTCGGGATTGGCTGGATCTTCCACCATGACATTGCCCCCCCCCTACGGGCAGCCTCCGGATGCCCAACTGTGCCAACCTTCTTGGGTGCACCCTTTTAAAGGCCTGGACCAGTCTCTGAGCGTGAATGTTGGCTTCTGGTTCCCAGGAATTTTCTTCCGGACCGTAGCCCTTCCACTTTACCAGGTATTGTACCTGGTTACGTCTCTTCCGACAATCCAAAATAGATTCCACCTCGAACTCCTCTTCGCTGTTAACAAGCACCGGCTTAGGGGGACCGACATTTCGGTTGGTGAAGGGGTCCGGGACTGTGGGCTTGAGCAGTGCCACATGGAAGACTGGGTGGATCCGAAAAGAAGCAGTTAATTTTAATTCGTAGGCCACTTCATTAATCCTTCTGAGTATCTGGAAGGGACCCACAAACTTAGGGCCTAGTTTCTTGGACGGGCAGGCTAATCTTAGATTCAAGGTGGACAGCCAGACTTGGTCTCCCGGTGCCAAGTCAAGTTCTCCTCTCCTCCTCCTGTCAAACACCTCCTTATTATACTCCTGGGTCTTTGCCATTGTTTCCTGAAGTAATTTGTTGTTGGTGGCAAAGAAATCCAGGGTTTCTTGTGCAGCCGGTACTGAGCATTCCGGAATATTGTTAGATAAGAATAGAGGATGAAAACCGTAGTTGGCGAAAAACGGGGACTGTTTAGTAGCTGAATGGACTGAATTATTGTAGGCGAACTCTGCAAGGGGCAGCAGAGAGGCCCAATCATCCTGTGAGAAACTGGAAAAGCACTGCAGATATTGCTCGAGCGTCTGGTTGGTGCGCTCGGTCTGGCCGTTGGTCTGTGGGTGGTATGCAGATGAGAAAGAGAGTTCAATCTTCAGCGCTCCACATATCGCTTTCCAGAATCTTGAGGTGAACTGCACCCCACGGTCCGATATGATGTTTGCGGGTACGCCATGAAGTCTCACTACCTCTTTAATGAATATCTTTGCTGTTTCAGCAGCGGAAGGTGTCCCCACCATCGGCAGAAAGTGCGCCATCTTTGACAGCCTATCAACCACCACAAAGATGGTGGTATAATCTTCAGATGGAAGTAACTCAACAATAAAGTCCATCAAAATCATCCTCCAAGGCTTCTCTGGAACAGGCAGTGGTTTGAGCAACCCCCAAGCTCTGGTTCTGCTACCTTTATGCTGGATACAGGTGGTACAGGATTCTACATAATTTTTACAGTCTTTAAGTAATTGCGGCCACCAGAAGGTACGCTGGAGAAGCTCGGATGTCTTGTGTATCCCAAAGTGGCCTGCTAGCTCATGGTCATGGCATGGTCAGGACTGGCGTTGGCTGAGAACCGCTATTCGTAGCTGTTGTGGCACAAAGATCTTGTCCTTGTTCCAAAGCAGATCGTCACTTAACGGAAGAGTAGGGTCTGGGGATAAGGAGATCTCTGAAGAGGCCTGCTTAATTTGAGAAAGAAGATCTCCTTGCAGCATGAGGAAATTGCCAGGAGCAAGAATGGTGTCCGGGGATGAAGGGGCTTTAGGCCCATTGAACATCCGGGAGAGTGCATCCGGCTTAGTATTTTTCGATTCAGGTCTGTAGGTTATATGAAAAGAAAACCGAGTAAAGAACAGCGCCCACCTGGCCTGATGTGGCTTGAGTCTTTTGGCAACCTTTAGATATTCTAAGTTTTTGTGATCTGTATAGATCAGGATAGGGTGTGCAGCACCCTCCAGGAGGTAGCGCCATTCTTCAAGAGCTGCCTTGATTGCTAGCAGCTCCCTGTCCCCGACGTCGTAGTTCCTCTCAGCTTCTGATACTTTGCGGGAGAAAAACGCAACTGGGTGTAGAAGGGATTTGGACCCCTGTCTCTGGGAAAGCACCGCTCCGACCGCCACCACGGAGGCGTCCACCTCCAAGATATAGGGTAAGGCTGGGTTAGGATGTTTCAGGATGGAGGCAGAGATGAAAAGATCCTTTAAGGTGGTAAAGGCAACTTGGGCTTCGGGAGACCACAGGAACCGGGTGCCTTGCTTGGTCAGACTTGTGATGGGGGAAATAATGGCGGAGAAGCCCTTGATAAACTTTCGGTAAAAGTTTGCAAACCTCTCGAAGCGCTGGACCGCTTTCTTATCGGTGGGAGCGGGCCAATCTGTGATAGCAGTGACCTTCTGAGGGTCCATCTTGACACCTATTGAAATTATTAGTCCCAAGAACTGAATGCTCACACGTTCAAATTCGCATTTCTCGGCTTTAGCGTATAGGCTGTGTTGGCGGAGCCGAGCTAGAACCTTTTGGACATGCTTCCGATGGTCTGACAGGGAGGACGAGAAAATCAGGATGTCATCCAGGTAGATGATGACGAACAGATCGAGGTAGTCTCTGAAAATGTCGTTTACAAAATGTTGAAATGTGGCGGGGGCGTTGCAAAGCCCGAAAGGCATAACTAGGTATTCAAAATGCCCAAATCGGGTGCCGAACGCGGTCTTCTACTCATCGCCATCTCTAATGCGGACAAGATTATATGCTTCACGGAGGTCAAGTTTGGTGAAAATAGTGGCTGCTTCAAGTCTCTGGAATAATTTGGGAACCAGAGGAAGGGGGTACCTGTTTTTGATCGTGATTTTGTTCAACTCCCAGTAGTCTACGCAGGGGCGTAGGGAATGGTCCTTCTTTTCTACGAAGAATATGCCGGCCCCTGCAGGGGATGTGGAAGGGCGTATGAACCCCTTTTCGAGGTTCTCGTCGATATAGGATTTTAGGGTGCCCAACTCCAATTCGGTCAAGGGAAATATCCTTCCGAACGGGATTTCTGCTCCAGGTAAAAGTTTGATTGGGCAGTCATAGGACCTGTGTGGTGGTAAAGTCTCTGCTCCTTTTTTGCTAAATACTGTACGTCCAAAAAACTGTGGTAGGCTTCCGGGACTAGCTGGCGGTTTTCCACTTCAGATTCTGAACACAGCAGGGGGGACAAGGTGCCCGCAGGTTCCTGGAGGCAATGTTGGCGGCAGTAAGAGGACGGGAAACAGATTTTTCCAGACTCCCAATCAATCTGAGGGTTGTGGGCTTTCAACCATGGCATGCCCAAGATTACAGGAAATATTGGGGACACGATTATGTCCAGGCAGAGCAATTCCCAATGATTGTTGGAGATGAGTGCATACAAGGGGATTGTTTCATGCGTGACAGGACCGGACCTGATGGCTGATCCGTCGGCTAAGTGAACAGCGAGTTCCTGACGCCTAGGTCGTAGGGGGATTC
Organism: Rana kukunoris; assembly: GCA_029574335.1. Taxonomy (NCBI): domain Eukaryota; kingdom Metazoa; phylum Chordata; class Amphibia; order Anura; family Ranidae; genus Rana; species Rana kukunoris. The sequence goes on along the minus strand of CM056050.1, from coordinate 141,520,526 downwards.
CGTGTGGGGTGGCAAAGGAGGCGTCCATGAAGCCGTTGCAGGCGCCAGAATCAATAATGGCAGGAACCTGGACGTTCCTTCCTGGGAGCTGCAGAGAGATGGAGACAGCCAGGTGAGTATCATTGTTACATAAGGCAGAGGAAAGGACAGGTGGACGGACTGAGCACTTACGGAATTTGACGGGAGAGGTGTTTAAATAGTGCCGCTGGCGCTCTTCCGGAGTCAGAGATGGCCGAAGAAGACCTAGTTGCATTGGTTCCGGGATATTGGAGGAGGCTGGTACAGGATTTGGAGGAGGCAGGTGTGGCATCATCCACATGGGACATGTGGGGCCGGATGTACGTTCAGCACGCCGCTCTCTCAACCGTCTGTCGATCTGAACAGAGAGAAGGATGAGAGCTTCAAGCGTTGCAGGGACGCCCACTCGGGCCAGTTCGTCCTTCAAGGATTCAGAAAGGCCCATGCGGAACTGGTGATGCAGGGCAGCATCGTTCCAGTTGGTATCGGAACTCCACTGTCTAAATTCTGCCACATAGTCCTCTACTGCCCTGCGCCCCTGTTGTAGCGCACATAATGCCACTTCGGCAGTAGCTGCTAATTGAGTGTCTTCATAAATGAGGTCCATGGCTTCGAAGAAGGTGCTGAGGCGATTAAGACTTTCTTCCTTGCGCTCCAAGAGGCGGTGTGCCCATGTTTGAGGTTCGCCAGATAGCAACGAAATGACGAAACCCACCTTTGTGGTCTCCAGTGAGAAGGTTCTAGGTTGCAGAGCGAAAAAAAGTTCACAGGCATTACGAAAAGCTCTGTACTTGCTGCGATCACCGGAAAATTTTTCCGGGGTGGGAACTCTGGGTTCTGGTGGCAACATCACTACAGAGGGGGCAGCAGAGGTTCCAGAAGCTGTAGGTGCTGCTGCGGCCAAAGTCTGAACACGCCCCTCCAGACGGGCATAGCCTTCTTGTAAGTTCCTTACAGCCGCGGTGAGGCCATCCAAATGACGACATAAGTCCTCCATGGGAGACGCTCCCTGCGTGGGCTCGGACATGGCTGACCAGTACTGTCACGTACCTGGTTGTGGAGTCCAACGTGCAGGGCGCCTCTCGTAAGCCTCTGACCCAGGAGTGCCTGATAGAGCAGACAGAGGACCAGAGTCAAGAGGGGCACAAGCGCCTAGTGGTAGCTGGTGGCGGACCGGAAGAGGAAGGAGACAGGTCCTGGCGGGGTCCTGGCAGGGAACCACAGAACACAGGAAGGTGTTTGTAGCGCTTGCTGTGTAAGAGCCCAAGGATTGGCGCACACTGGATCAGATGGCAGATCAGGAAACTGGAACGGATCCGAAGGGGTTAATCAAGTCCAGACTGGTTCAAACAGGTTCAAACAGGCAGATAGCAGATAGCAGAACCAGGGGGTTAAGCAGAATCGGTGGTCAGGTCAAGCAGGGGTCAAGGGCAGGCAGAGGTAGGTCACGGGAAGCCGGGTCAGATGCAGGTTCTTTCCGGAAACGCTGTAGACTGGTCAGCAAGATGCACCAGGACCAGACAGCTTAAATGGCATTCCTTGGCGCCAAAACAGTGTCAGCGTGCGCGCGCGCACCCGCTGCGCGTGTCACAAGCACGGGCGCGAGCGCCGCACACACGGCCGAGCGCATCGCGCACACTGACGCGCATGCGCGCGCAAACGGGCGCCAGCGCGCGTGCGTCGGGATTGGCTGGATCTTCCACCATGACAATAGCTCTGTTCAAACGCTTACGAACTTTCTCTAATGGTTTAAAAATAACGGAATCTAACCAACATAAACGTGGGATTATCTCCGAAAAAATCAGAACCGAAGTAGGGGAATCCCGACTCAGAAACTCAAAAACCTCCTTCATGTCGGTAATCAAATCATGTGTTCTCAACTTTCCAATATCATTACCCCCCAAGTGCACAATTAGTATATCCGGAGGGGGAAAATAAGGCATACAACCTGCTTAACTCAAAAATCAAATCGCCCCATAGCATTCCTCTGCGACCAAACCAATGTATGCTGAAGGATGAAGGGTCCAAGCCCAAGATCCATACTCCTTTGCCTAACACATCTGTCTTGCTGTGTTTCAGAAACAATTTAAAAACTATCCCCTAGAAGAGACATCTCGGACAACAAAATTCCCGAGGCGACACCTCTAGAAGCTGGGAGTAATTCGGAAATCCTAAAAGCGCCAAAAAACGCAATAACAAAAATAGCACTAAGCAGAGGTAGCCTCGCAAATCTTAGATAACATGGCTGGGGTCATTGGCGACCTTGTATCCTTCCTATAGGATTCCTTCCTATACCCCTTCATAACTGGCAGATTAACAAGGCGCAGAAAGAAAGAGATGCCAGATAGCGTCTTACTGATGTGGGACCAGGAAAAGCGCTTCCGAATCAGTGAACCCAGAAATAATAGTACCACCTCTTCCGAGTAATCTGAAGCAGAAAGCTGTAGCGACATCAAAAAGCTGACCATAATACCCAGGAAGAAACATAGCTCCTCCAAGTATATGGGCCACTGAGTTCTTGACGTACTGCAACATTAAATCACTGGATCTGCCAGTGGGAGCAATTTGAAAAACCGGTCCATCTGTTGGCGAGAAAGAGCATCGGCAGTGTTATTAGCTTTACCAGGAATGTTTCTTGCTTTCAACCAGATGTTTCAACTTAAACAAAGGAAAACCAAATGACGCAGAAAATAAACTACTGGAGGGGATTTAGAGGATAATGCGTTTACTGCAAACAACACGCCTCTGTTATCTGTGCTAACTAATATCCTCCTGTCCGAAAAGTATTTCCCCCATAATTCCAATGCTACGATTACAGGAAAAAGCTTGAGCAGAACTATGTTTTTTGAGAAACCGAGAGTAACCCATT